>CM059425.1:172187564-172932564 GCA_030390025.1 Squalus acanthias | reverse complement strand
CTTCTTGTGGCACTGGATCCAGGTCCTGGGGACAACACACATGGCACTAACAGCTTGTGCTATCTCCTCCCACTGCCTTCTGGCATTCTGTCCGGAAGGCCTCATGCCCCCTCCCACCCTCTTATATGCCTTTATCACCTCTAGACTTGACTATTCAAACGCACTCCTGGCCGGTCTCCCTACTTCTACTCTCCATAAACTTGAGGTCATCCAAAACTCTGCCACCCGTGTGCTAACTCGCACCAAGTCACACTCACCCATCTCCCCTGTACTTGCTGACCTACATTGGCTCCCAGTTGTTAAGCAACGCCTCGATTTTAAAATTCTCATCCTTGTTTTCAAATTCCTGCAGGACCTCACCCCTCATTATCTCTGTAATCTCCTCCAGCCCTATAAGCCCCCTAGACCTCTGCGCTCCACCTATTCTGGCCTTTTGAACATCCCCAAATTTAAATGCTCCACCATAGGCGGTCGGCCTTCAGCTGCCTAGTTCCTAAGCTCTGGAATTCTCTCCCTAAATCTCTCCACCTCTCCACTTCTCTTTCCTCCTTTAAGATGCTCCTTTAAGCCTACCTCTTTGACCAAGTTTTTGGTCATCTGCCCTAACATCTCCTTAAATGGCTCGGTGTCAAATTTTGTTCTTTTTTGATAACACTCCTGTGAAGCGCCTTGGGACGTTTTATCACGTGCTATATAAATATAAGTTATTGTTGTTGGGAACTTACTGAAGCACAAAAATATTCTGCATCCATTCTACATGACCTTTCTTATAAGAAAATGATAGCATATGCAGTCCTTTCAGGGTTTTGGAAACAAGCATCACTTTAAAGCAATGAAAACATTACTTATCAATTCTAAGTTGCACCGAGGTTTTTTGACAGCCTTCACATGTGACTTCAATCCTTGGAAATAAATTCCTTTGACGATAGCATAAAGCCAAAGCAATAATGTATCAACAACAGATGCATCAGAAAAAGTATGAAAAGATAATAGAACTTGCAATGTTCTGCTGAAATTCACAGCTAAGCGTGAAGCTGAGATGTGCAGCACATTTTAATAAACACATTGGTAATTAGTTCTGAAAAAGAACTGTGTATAGTTATACAGTGGGGAATAGTTGTAATTCCTGACCTCGAAAATAACCCTCCCACGATGGGTGGGAGGAGGT
This sequence comes from Squalus acanthias, assembly GCA_030390025.1. NCBI lineage: Eukaryota > Metazoa > Chordata > Chondrichthyes > Squaliformes > Squalidae > Squalus > Squalus acanthias. The sequence goes on along the minus strand of CM059425.1, from coordinate 172,931,396 downwards.
CGGGGGGGTTAAACCCTAAAAAACATGGAATATGTCCCCAGCCTGCCATGTACGTGCTCATTGCTGTTTTTATAGCGACGGGAAACAAGGGGCTGGATTTTGATACTGGGGCGGGTTGGGGTCGTGTCATCCACTTTTCGTGTTATCCACCCGACTGCAATTGGATGTGGGAGATTGATGCGATTTTCACCTAATTGGGCAATTGAGTTCCAGCATGTGGGAACCCATGACCCAATTAGTGTTTTCAGTCTGAAAGTCGCCTCTGATGATGTCATCATTGCTGCTGCATTGAAGGTCTGCAAAGACTGCCTGGCCTTTGCTGTGAGAGGACCTGGATGCAAAATGAGCAGCAGCAGCCCTAAGTCTGCTCCCAGATATTTTTGCACCACCACTCCCAGATATGTCTCCCATCCACCACCACTCCCAGATATGTCATCCATCCAGCCAGCCAAATGTGCTCCCGCCAGGTTTCACATTCGTGGTTCAGAACAGGCATGCTTCAGGTAGAAAAAGGGTTAAAATCACAAAGGCCTTTCAAAATGGCATTATAGAGGCAATTTAGTGCTTGTTAAGGGCCTTAACAGCCTATCCCGCCTCTTAGAGGCGGGACGGAGTTGGGACCAGTAGACATGATTTAATGAAAATTGCGTGGAGGTGGGATGGAGGCGGGCTTGTGCCCACCCGCCAGTTTTCGCAATTTTAACCCCCCACACGCCTCCAAACCCACCTCCACGGGTCAATGAAAATCCAGCCCATGGTGTGCGATTGTCCCATCTTGGAGAGACGGGACACTTTATTATCATAATTAAATCAGGCGCCCACAGTGCAAGTGGGAGTATGATTTAAATTTAACTGCTGCCGTGTGGATTTCCCAAGGCTCGAGAAACCCGGCAGCGAAACGGAGATGGGAGCTGCCGGCTCCGGAAGGTTAGTGCTCTTTATAGCACTCCTTGTGGGCTATGATGAGCATGAGTGCTCCTCCGGCTCCTCAAGGAAGCTTTCGGCCTCCCCTCTGCCAATCATGGCCTCTCTCTCCCCCCTTCCGCAATCGCCGACCTCCCCCACAAGCCCTGATCTACAGCCTGCCCCGCGATCCGATCACCGGGACCCATCCCTAAGGACTGCTGTCTCCTGCCACTGGTTTTTCCGCCCAGCAGTCGGCCAGCCTGTCAACCTGAAAAAATTATGAGGCCCTGCCTTTAAATTCGACAGGACTTCCTCGTGTCCACAGCCTTGCCGGGTTTGCTCCGCGCTATAGCACTGCGCCACACCCTCCCCATAAACATCGGTGCCCTTGTTTTTTCCATGAGTGAAACCAGATAATTCATGAGGATGTTTCAGGGGCACATCCCTGTCCATGTGTTACTTTCCATAAAGCTACCCCAAAGTGCTTAACACTCCTGTGACCATTTACTCTAAATTAGGGGTAAATTAGTGGTAATCACCATTTAGGTTCAAGTTTAAAAAGCCCCTTTTATCTTTTGAACTGCATACAATAAACTGTATATGTACAGCAACATGCCAAGGCTTCTTTGGCAAATCCACGACCGCCACCATCTAGAAGGACAGAAGTAGCAGGTGCATGGGAACACCATCACCTACAAGTTCCCCTCCAAGCCATACACCACCCACCCTGACTTGGACATACTCCTTCATCGTCACTGGGTCAAAATTCTGGAACTCCCTAACTAACATCATTCTGGGAACACCTTTGCCACACAGACTGCAGCAGTTTAAGAAGGCCCACCAACACCTTCTCAAGGGCAACTAGGGATGGGCAATAAATGCCGGTCTTGTAAGCAACACCCAGATCCCAAAGAATGATAAAAAAAAGTAGCAACACAGGTTAACAAGGCCATTAAAAAGCAAACCAAGCACTAGGGTTTATTTCTAGAGGGACTGAATTGAAAAGTAGAGAAGTTATGCTAAACTTGTATCGAACCTTCGTTAGACCACACTTGGGAGTACTGCGTACAATTCTGGTCGTCATATTATAAAAAGGATATAGAAGCACTGGAGAGGGTACAGAAAAGATTTACAAGAATGATACCTGAAATGTGAGTGTATACATATCAGGAAAGGATGAACAGGCTGGGTTTCTTTTCTCTTGAAAAGAGAAGGCTGAAGGGTGACCTAATAGAGATCTTTAAAATTATGAAAGGTTTTGATAGAGTAGATAGAGAGAGAGTGTTTCCACTTGTGGGGAAGAGCAAAACTAGAGGCCATTAATATAAAATAGTCACCAAGAAATCCAATAGGGAATTCAGAAGAAACTTCTTTACCCAGAGAGTGGTGAGAATGTGGAACTTGCTACCACAGGAAATGGTTGAAGCAATTAGTATAGATGCATTTAAGGGAAGGCTAGATAAGCATATGAGGGAGAAGGGAATAGAGGGTTATGCTGATAGAGTTAGATGAGGAAAGACGGGAGGAGGCTCGAGTGGAGTATAAACACCAGCATGGACTGGTTGGGCCGAATGGCCTGTTTCTGTGCTGTATATCCTATGTAATCCTATGTCATCGAATCAGTGGAAAGGGAATGGAGTTTGTGGCGTGAACTGAAGACAATGGCTTCAGTCTTCCCGATATTAAATTGGAGGAAATTTCTACTCGTCCTGTGCTGGATGTTGGACAAACAGTCTGATAGTATAGAGACGGTGGAGGGTTCGCGGGAGGTGGAGAAGAGGTAGAGCTGAGTATCATCAGCGTACATGTGAAAACTCACGTTGTGTTCCTGGATGATGTCACTGAGGGGTAGTCACACAAAATTTTCCTTTTATTAATTGATAGCGTAATCTAGTAACTAATAATTTTAATATTTGTATCTTGAACCATGTTTTAATATTCATCTAGAAAAATTAACATTTACAATTAATAAATTACATATAAAGTTACAGTAAAACCATTTGTATGCAAATAAGAAAAATACAAAATCCACTTAAAAGTATATTTTATTAAAGAATGTACTGATTTTTCTTTAATTTACATTCATATTGTTTGCTGTGCTTCAAATGCAACCATATATATATATATATGCAAATTTAATTAATGTGCAATTAATTAATGTGGAAGTAAGCCCATCTGAAGGAAAGTAAAAGTGTTTCGACACCCAGCCCTGTTGTGATCCTAGAATGAGATGTAAGTTATGTTAAATATTGTGAGATTCGAAATTTTAGAAACAGCACAAATTGGGCAGGAATGATACGCAGTGGGACATCAATCTGGCAGTTGTTTCTACCTGATATTTCTGAGTTTGGCACTCATTGAGTATTCTATGTGCGTTCCCACCCATGCAATGGTTGCTCCTGGGAGTTCATACTCTGGGAGGCGAGGTAAGCAGTGCTGCAGCAAAGTGAAGTGACCATTTAAAGGGAAGTGCCCATTGGAAGAAAAAAACATTCTAAGACAGCAAATGGAGTATCTGGAAGTGAAACTGAGCCCCCAAGTAAAGGAAACCCATCATTTACAGATGAATAATGGTGCTGCTGCAGCAATGAAGTGGGTGTGAAGAAAGTTTCCCTGTTTGGCACTGGGCAGAGTCAATATTGTATCGCGTACGCAGAGGATCTAGGATGAGATGCAGAAAAAGATGGCAGGCAAATGTGAGGATGCAGAATGGGCCCTTGGAAGTCATGCAGCTTGTGCTCTTGAAACTTCCAACGTCTCAAATCAACTTCTCTGCTTAAAAGACAAGATGGCTCGTGACAAGAAAGAAAAAAAAAGTTACATTTCTAAAGTGCCAGGATGTCTCAAAGTGCTTCTCAGCAAATGAAATACTTTTGAAGTAGAGGGGGTAATTTCAACTTAATTCACTGGACGGGAAACCTATGGAATTGGGTGGAATGTTGGTTTTACACCCCGCCCAGTATTGCTCTTCATGACTTCAATGGAGAGTAAAATCTGTTGGGGTGCAAAACCAGTGTTGACCCCAATCCTGTCAGTTTACCAATGAATGGGTTAGGTTAAATTTGCCCCCTTTTTTATAGTCACTGTTGTAATACTGGAAAACTAGGCAACAAATTTGTGCACAGTAAGGTCCCACAAACAGCAATGCAATAATGACCAGATAATTTGTTTTGGTGATGTTGGCTGAAGAATAAATAGCCAGGATGCTGGGAGAACTCCCCTGCTCTTTGAAATCTTCTATGTCTATCTAAGAGGGCAAATGAGTATTTCGGGGCACTACCGTCCTGTTTCTGCCAGGCAGGAAGTCTCAAAATCTCTCCCAAAATGAAACACCAAGGAGAATACAATATCATAAAGAAGTTTTTTTATAACCTTGTTCAAAATTTCACAAGTAACAAGCAGAGGAAATTTTCCATAATCAATGATGGAAGAACAATCCTTAAAGCCTTTCTCCAGCTATTATTTTTCTGATAGTGATTTATTGTTGTGTATGTAGAATTTAAAATCATGTTGGAAAATTTCATTTCTGACATTTTTAACAGATTTATTCACTACTTTTTAGAAAAACAATTGATTTTATAAACTAGTTGGGATACAGCTAATAAAAGCATTAATTAAAGATGAAGAAGTTGAAAACAAAAGAATAAAAAGCAACGAAATAGCGGCATTTGAGATGAGCAGGATAATTGGGGCTTATCTTGCTCTAACATGAAATTCATTGAGTCACCAGCATGAAGATGGAGAGTGTTTTAGTAATGGAAAGGCAAAAAGTAAATACTGCAGAGCAGGAGGACCTTAAATCAGTGTTCCTCCAAAAACAACAAGGAGTTCACAATAATGATCAACATAAAGTTCCTCCATTCATTCAATTTATTGACGTTCATAAAAATTGCATTTTGTATTGGATTAAGAGAGAGAGAAAAAAGAGACAGAAAGAAAAAGCTCTCCAGTTTGTAGGGGATTCAAGGTCTACTTACGAGAGTGACGGTCGATGCTAAGCCTGAGAGAATATCTATTGCAGACCCGAAATAGGAAACACCTTGTTACATCAATTAAGATGGGAGAGAATTACTGAGCAATAAAATATTCTCTACTATTTGTTGCTATTGAATTTTTGTTTCTAATCTGACATTTTGTAAATCTGGATAGCTATTTAAATGACGGCTGACAGAGACAGATAATAGAGAATCTTAGACTTTAATGGAATTTAATAGACTTTAATAGAATTCTACTCAAAACAAAATTTGATTAATTTTTGCTAAAACATTTTTATGTGGCACAGAAACGGTGCCGCAACTCTTGAAAAGATTTAAGTTATAGTTTCAGGTCTCTAGCGGCATCACGTGTAGCTTCTGGCTGCGTTTCTGCAGCACTTCCTGAAAGGAACATTCTCATGGATGAATCTGCCATCTGCAGTAATGAGCAATCACTCATACGTCCATGTTCTGGTGCCTCTCAGTACAAGAGGAAGACTATCTGTTACAGAGGTTCATCGTATCAGTGACAGGCCTAAAATAGTGTTGTTTGAAGCTGCTGCACCTTCCACAGACCTGTATGTCGCCCGTATATTATGTTTCCACCAGCTTCTGTTAACCCCAGAGCCTGTATATTTCAAAAACTATACAATGTCTATAATAATGCACTAGCTCCTTAATAAACTGTGGCCTGCTAACATACATTCAAATAAGCTCCTACGGGCTTAGCGTGCTTCACACACTGTAATAATTCTGATCCTGACCCATAAGTGTTAGCATAAAGGTTTATTTTGATGAAAATTACATGATCTTTGCATGAGTGAAAACAATAGATCATTGTAGCAGAATTAAAGGGAAATATCGGTTCATTGGACAGATTTCAGGATGGCCTGTTTCTTAAGGCAGTGAAGGAGAGCCTTTCCTTCACTGAAACATTGACACCGTTTTTACAAAATTGATCAGGTTTTCGTGAAAGGATAAAAATACTAATGTAGTAGTAGCAGATGTGACTGATAACAGGCTCACATTGCACCACCGAGTGCATTGTCAGAACTTCCATTTATAAACAAGAAAATGACTCTACTTACTTGGTCATTATAATTGGCGCCTTCAACCACCTGAATTTTACATTTTGTGCATTACCTCGGTGCATTCAGTTTTTGTTATTACCTGATCCAAGCCATTTATTTATCTGAAGATATTGGAGCCAAAAACCCACGACTCGTCCAGTGCACACTTGCCATAAGTCTGCCGGGTATTTCCTTTTGGAAGCAATATTGGTCAGGCTCTGTGATTAATCCTTTCTCTTTACAAATTTATGCAGTGGAATCTTCAGCGTCTGCCATTCTTATTCTAAAGATAATGGCCTAGCTTTTCCTCTGGGGTGCGGTTACTGCCAGAAGTGCGCCAGGATTGTACTTCTGCCAGCCAAGGTGACTCTGCTCAATTTCCTTGTCCACCTCCTTGTATCATTAGAAGTGGGCTCTGTTAAATTCATTCAATACTTGTAATTTGGTTCCGAACTCTCAAAGCAGACACTCCACAACTTAATCCTTTTTAATAGGTTTTATTGCAAGTCACAGGTTTAACAGTGAAACAGACCGTAAAGTAAAGTCCTAAAAACCAAACTTCAATAGACCAAAAGGTATTACATTCCCTACCTGGGAGACACGAATATCTGCTAATCAGGGCTAGTTATATCCTAACTTGTGTGCTTACTGGAGCTGCTAAAAATCACTCCTTTTAAACTCTCAAGCCCTGGCTGTACGTGACCACTGCCACGTCTACTCATTACATGATTACACCAAACAGAAGAGTTCAACACAAGTCCATATAAGGTAAAACTAATAAGTAGACATACACTTTATTGATAGCTTAGCTAATGAGGATGATTACCATTCTCGGTCCAATGTGTACCAGATACCTTTTTACGCAGCATATTTTATTGGCAACCGGTTACCATCCATCACCCCAAGAACCTGCAGTTCCCAACTCTCTAGTAATGATTCTTTAGCTTATTAGTACATCAGTTCTATGTTCCAGTGCATCAAGTTTATATTTCATAAATACATTAACTCTATATATTCTTCACCTTCCAGCATTATTTACACCTTCTTTTCAGACCTGCCACTTTTGGTGGGGAGGAGAAGATAAATACAGTCATCCTGCAGAATTTATGGGGCTGCAGCACCTTAAATGGTCAGGGCAACTGTTTTGTTGGTGGAACAACTTGAAATAGCATTACACTATTAGCAGCTGCCTATTTGAGGCACAAAGCCCCAAGTCTTCTGACTCATCATTTGAGATGTTATTCTCTTCAATAAGGCAAAGAGATCTAACATTTTTGATGTCGAAGGAAGGAGACCCACCAATGCTGCAGTGCAGGCACAGTAGAAGAAGGACACAATTGGCAGTGTGCACCATCTCCAGAAAGCATTGCTGGCAACTTAGTGCTGGAAAAAGTTTAATGACCTCACCAGGTTAGCCAAAGTAAGAGGAGACAGTCACAACAGGAAGTAATACAAACTTAAAAACATGCTTTCCATTCCCACCCATCTTGCCCTCCTTCTGTTCCACACCATGTACTGTTTCCCTGAAATGTCCATGAGGAAACTCAAGAACTTTCACATCTCCTTCCTTCCTTTTCTCATAGCTGAACATGCAGAAAAAATTTAAAAGACTCGCTTATGTATTTGCTGATTTCTTGCGCTTGATCTCTTCCCCATGTTTACTCACACCTGGGTTGCATTCCATATAATGACAAGCAGAGCGCATTCACAATTTACTCTCTTCTTAAAGAAAAAAACTGCACAAAATAGAGAAATGCCACCAGGGAATGCCCCTAACACATCTTTTTCTCACCCTTGGAACTGGTGGGGAGGAATATGGCAGGAGCAGTAGGGGACAGAGAAGTAGGGGAGTTGCCACCAGCAAATTGGTCAGAAAACTCCATGTTCATGCCTCTTCAGTTCCCACTACTCAAATGCAACCTCTCCTCACAATCTTATAACTCATTCTAAAATTGCGCTGGTCATTTGAGATGTTGTTCTCATGTTAATCTCTTCTTCTAGGGAAACCATAGCAACATGTAGAAGAGGAGCAGCCACACAATCATAGCCTTCGGCTTCGGCTGCGCCAACCTTACTTCACCCACCTCATCACTGAATCTCCTACTCACAAGCACCAGTCCAGAGATATCCACCCAGGAGGGCTTAGTTAGTAAGACTGAGGGGAGATCACGTATGATATACAGAGCACGAGAAGCAAAGAAGCTCTTGAAGTTGCAGATGAGGAAGAAGTTATTGCTGTCTGGCGGGACAAGAGATGCTTATCCATGGATGAGGCACCTCGGGACCCAGATCTCGGGGGTCTTACATTTAAAAGAATCATGCATATCCAGGCAATTGAGGCAGTGTCCCAGAAAATGTGGCAGATAGTGGGTCAGTTAGAGGAGACCCTTGCTGGATTTGCAACACCATGATGGGTGTGTGCATAGCTATGCAGTCAACCCTAGAGGCTGTAGCAGCTCCAGCAAATTCTGCAGCAAAGGCCTACCCAGAAGAGGATCAAAGGACAGGCATAGCTCTGGCATGGATGCTGTGACTGCTGCCCTGAACACCTTGCGCAGCAGAGTGGAGAGGGCTATTTCTTCAGTCTCCAAACAATTGGGGTTAGAATACAGACAGGTGTCTCTCAGGGCTTCCAAGTTCTGGTTTGTACCATCTGGTCTGCATTCCTACTGGTTAATGGTTAGCCATAACTTGTGGGCTGTTAAATGTGTGTATGCATGATGATGCTATCTCTTAGGATGAGGACAAGTGTGTTTCCTCCCATCAGCCCTCTCAAATCCATACGCATGTGGGAGAAAGTATCCAGAACAAGACTACTCTTCCAACAGCACCGGAGATGTTGTCTGTACCATGAGCTCACGCCATGACCACCTTGGTCATCAGCTATCCAGCCACCTGGCTTTGAACAGTGAACATTGATGGGTTTGTGGGCTATTGTAAAACAAAGAAATTGTGGTAGTTCCCTGGATAGCACGTGTTGACAAGCATAATGAGGTGCTTGGCATCTTACAATAGCTGAACATTAAACAAGTGATACCCTCACCTGTTGACAAAGTTGCCTGTATTCTCAAATGGGGCATGTATGGGACATGAGTCCTGTTGATAGTCCCTTGAGGAAATCCAGTCAGTCCGTAAAAATGTATAGCCCTTTCATCATAATGTTCAAGAAGATGGACGTAACAGCTCACACAAACAAGGTGTCAGTAACTTGCTTAATGCAGTGGTGGACCCCCAATTGGCTGGTGAATGACCCCACTGTAGTCCAAAAGGAACCTGTGGCATAGCTGAGTGCCATAGTTATTTTCACTGCTGCTGATAATCTGGTGCCTTTGGTAAATTTGAACTCAGATTCAGGACAAGTACAATTCTGTTATTGCCTGCGAAGGGAAGCATAGCCCTTTCAAGCATTGAAAAAGAAAAAAATTGTAGGGCTATGGGGAAAGAGCGGGACTAATTGGATAGCTTTTTCAAAGAGTCAACACAGGCACAATGAGCCGAATGGCCTCCTTCTGTGCAGTATGATTCTGTGATAAGTATTGGCGAATATTGAGGTTCAGATAAGACTGCCTGGATCTGCAGATACAGTGGCATGAGTATGTGACAACACCAATGGAGCCTGATCAGTCTCCCTTCATTGTTGCTTCTGATCTTCCTTGCCTTTGTCCTAATAACACAGGTAAAGGGAAATGCTCAAGGGAAAATGCCAGAGGGGAAATTTCCACTGGGGTTCTCCTGCTCACTCACCATAACTTCTGCCGGATCTTCCACAGGGATAGACCTGTCCATTGCTGGAAAGGTCACACTGTTCCAACGCAGCCATGACACTGGCAGCTACCCAAGAATGTGAAAGATTTCTCAGATATGTCCTATCCATAAAACAACAGGATAAATCTACCCTGGCAATTGCTGCCCTATCAGTCCACTAATTATCAATATAACGATGGAAGGAGTCATCAGTAGTGCAATCAATCGACACCTACTCATCAATACCCTACTCACCAGAATTACTCAGCTCATCGCAGCCTTGATCCAGACATGAACACACGAGCTGAATGCCAGAGGAGAGGTGAAAGTAGCTGTCCTTGACAGTAAAGCAGCAGAGTACAATCAAAAAGTATTTAATACTTCTTGAAAATCATTTTCAAAGGCCTAGAAATTCGATGCTGTTAAGGCTGGTTTTGTAGAAAAAACGGTGGTCGCCTTGCTTCTGGCATAGGACACAGTAGCCGCCATTTTGGTAAGGGCCACAGCGCTGCCGTTAATAGTGCTGGCCTCTCAAATTTAAAGAAGCAGATCGTGACGTCAATTGGCGTGCAACGCCTGATTTGACGCCATGACCGCTAATTTGGACGATCTCGCTCTCCATTACGCTGTGTCCTGATTACGCACTGAAAAGCGTGCGTGTAGCAGCCCTGCAAAGACGCTGTTCGCACTTCTTAAAAGGTCACATGCATCTTTCAGGTAAGTTTGGATTTTAGCTTTTGGACTCTTTTTATATTTTATTGCAGTAGTGGCTTGGTGCAACAGATGTTTAAAGTTGTTAAAGTGTGCAGGGAGTGCTGTTGGATGCTTGCAAGGTTTGAGATGGTAAAAGAAGGCCTCTGAAAAGACAGAAAATGCTGGAAATATTCAGCAGGTCAGGCAGCATCTGTGGAAAAAGAAACAAAGTTCACGTCTCAGGTCGAGATGAGCTGCCTGACCTGCTGAGTATTTCCAGCATTTTGTGTTTTTATTTCAGATTTCCAGCATCTGCAGTATTTTGCCTCTGAGAAGACCACTTGCTCACAGTCCTGGGGGGGGGGGGGGGGGGGGGGCAGGGGGGGGTGGGTACATGGAGATGTAGCAGAGGCAGCGAAGGGGATAACCTGCTCACAGAGGGAAGAGGAAGACGCAGAAGAGGAGGAAGCAGAAGGAAGGATGCATCCCAGACAGCCCCTTTCTGGCCAGGATATCCAGGATGGAATCTTCCGCCTGCAGTCCCAGTGACCACAACCCCAATTCCCCTTTCAGCATTTGTCCCACACCTGACCTTTGTGGTGTTGAACTTTTATGCGTCGGGCTCCTTCCAGGCTGGAGCCGGAGATATTTGCAACATCTCACAGTTTGCCATCCACTGTTGCGTAAGGGAGGTCACTGAGGCTCTCTTTTCAAAGAGAGTTGACTACATTTCATTCTCTCTTGCCAGAGACCAGCAGGCGGAGCGAGCACATGGTTTCACTAGGACTGCAGGCTTCCCCATGGTGCAGGGTGCCATTGACTGCCGTACATCGCTTTGCAGGCACCGCATGTAAACTCTGTCATATCGGAAACAAAAGGAATTCCACTCCCTCAATGTTCAGCTGGTGTGTGACCATAGGCAGCGAATCATGTAGGTTAATGCCCGGTATCCTGGCAGCAGTCATGATGCCTTGATTCTGCAGCAGTCCACTGTGCCAGCTGCATTTCAGCCACCACGGCAAATCAAAGGTGGCTATTGGGCGACAAGGGCTATCCGCTGACGACATGGCTCATGACTCCGGTTCGCAACCCGTGCACATGCGGCCAGCATGCATACAACGAAAGCCTAGCTGCCACACGAAATATCATCGACAGACTATTTGCATGCTGAAACAACGCTTCCGTTGCCTGGTCCGCTCTGGAGGAGCCCTGCAGTACTCGGCAGAGTGTGTGTCAAGACTTGTGGTGGTCTACTGCATGCTCCACAACCTCGCCATCATGAGTGCACAGCACTTGCCACCAACTATACGGCGAGCAGCTGAGGAGGAGAAGGAGGAGGAAGGGAGGAGGCAACCTAGACAGCCTCTTTTCTGGCCAGGCTATCCAGGAAGATCTCATCCGAGTATGATACGGGTAACCGTAACCTCAAGTCCCCATTTACCAACAGTCCCACACCTTACCTTCCAACTGTTGCTGACCATCACAGCGTCCGCTTGGCCACAATGAAAAAGTAAAAGGCTCCACAAATTAACATTCCAAACCAGATGGCTTTGGAGGGTGACCTCGAGCAACTCTGGGCCGAGAAGGCCTGGCTGCAGATTGCTCCACCTCGGCATAGGTGGCAGCAGTCTGGGCTGGCTGGCTGACAGACAACACCAAGGGCACTGGCTGAGTGGCAGGGGTGGGAGGACGAATGCTGTCATCCTGGGAGAGGACAGCAGGTTTGTGCTCCATGGAGCCACTGCCACATCCTTGGGCGGTGCCTCAACAATCCTAGTAATCTGTTGGAGGACAGATTGCTGGACTGCTGTGACACCCAGTAAGCCCCTTTGAACACTGTAATCCACAGCCATGATGGCAGCAGTCTGAGCTTGCATGGCAGCAAGCTGACCTTCCATGACAGCAGTCTGAGCTTCCACTGCAGCACTCAGATATTGGGTGACTGCTGAATGTGCTGCAATGGAAGCTGCGACGTCGGCCATCAGACGCTGCATCATGGTTGGATCCACAAGTGTGCTAATGGAGTTGGCCACCACTTTCATGCTGGAAAGGATGGGCTCCAAGCTCTGCGCAAAGCCCTGTGCCAAGTTGGTGCCGGACTCCTCCATGTTCCTTGACATTACACACAGGCTTTCTGGCAGGCCTGCGAATGCACCAAGCATTTCATTGTGCATATCCATCAGCCTTCTTCTGTAGGCTACCCCATCGAAGTCCTCATCTGAGTCCTCTGCAGCTGAACTTGCATGCGACCTCACCCCCCTGGGGAGCTGGCACCTGCCCTAAGCTTGCCCCCAGCTGTGGCTGCAGCACACTCGTGCTCAGTGTCTCATCACGTGCAGATCCTGCCTCTAAATTACGTACAGTGTCAGTATCTGAGCTGATAGCTGCGAGTGTGAAATCGAGTGACAGTGTGTCTTCATCATCACTGTCTTCTTGGTCTTCCTCCACTGCCTGGCCAGGTTGCAGTTCTTGGGTATCTGAAAGGAGAAAGGCATAAGGGTCGGGTTGTGGTGAGGGATGGGGTGGAAAGTAAGAGGTGCATGCTTACACCATCTGCAGCTTGTAAATCAGAAGAGATTGTGGGATGAGGGGGAAGTGAGATGTGAGAAGGAGGATTAGGTATGAGGATACCATCATCTTCAATGGTTTCAGCCCCACCGCTAGCCACGGCCTCAGCAATGGCCATTCCAATAATGGCCAGCACCGTCTCCTCCATAGGGGTTAGGACGTGCAGGCGCACAGATCCCCTGCCGGTTAGCTCCTGCTGCTTCCAGTTGTGCACCACCTTATCCTGCAAGAGAAAGGGATGTGTGTCAGTAAGTGTCGTGCAATCTGTTTAGGTGATGTGGCTGTCATGGTTGAATAGTTGGCAGTGTGTACAAGCTGTGAGATGTGGGTGTGAGGCTTGCAGCAGAGCTAAGTGTGTGAGGGTGAAGCATTGAATTTTAGGTATGAGTTTGGATTGATAGAGATTGTTGGTAGGTGAGTGATAGGGGTGTGGTGCATTTAGCAGTGGCTGACGCTAGTGGTGCAGTTGGTAGGATATGGCATTTGAAGATGCATTCGCTGACCTTGACCACTCGTTTGAGGTCATTGAATTTCTTGCGGTGCTGCATCCAGGACCTAGGGGCTTGACTCTTGGCATTGACCTCCATGGCCATCTGCTCCCACTGCCTTTTGAGCATGTGTCTGGAGGGCCTCCTGGCTCCCTGCTGATACAGGACATCTCCCCTCCTTTCTACCTCATCCACCAAGGATTCCAGTGCAGCGTCCGAAAACTTTGGAGCCCGCTCTCTCCCATGTTGTGCCATTCTTCACTATTTCCCAGGTCAGATTCACTTCCTGAATGACTGCCAGCACTTGCTTTAGTCACAATGCACCTCCCCTTTCAGAGGTGCAGGCTAGCTTTAAGCAGTGCAGGCTAGCAAGTTACGATTTTGGACCCCCTGCTGATGCATGCAGCCAATGAACAGTGTGGTTAGCACAAAGTTTACGTGCTGCCTGCATTACATTGAACAGGCGCAGGTGAATCACGTATTGCAATCCCCGCGCCCGTTTTCAGGGGCTTTCAAATTTAGCCTCGTGTGTCTTTACTAAAACATCTCATGGCATATCCTATTCAAAATGACTAAAATTAGGTTTAAGGTAACATAATGTCAGGATCAAATGAGGCATACTGTAAATCCTATCTGTTTTTGCAGGGGAGAATGAAAAGGTAGCTTATTTATTAAAAGTTTCAGAAAATAACATTGTGATTTATTTTACACTGACCACATTTTATTTGTCACCATATTGTGCTATTTTGGCACTAATTGGTGTTGCTGAACTGCCATTCAAATTTAGACTGAGGTTATATTTTGTAACAGGTTGGCTGTTTTAAAGTGAATGTTTCTGGCATCAGTTTTTTTTTGCCTGGGACCATTCCTTTAATCTGAAGGAATTCCGTAATATAGGGATGATCATTTTCTTTTAAAGGTTTTCTGGTACCATGATACAAGGGTAAAAAACACACTAAGAAATAGAGGGGAGCTAATATTTCACACGCAATCCTAAACAATCATGTATACTGAGGTCTCATTACATTTCCTAACTTTGCAATAATTGCTATGGGAAGGGAGAAGGGAGGGCAGGTGACAGGATGGGAAAGAATCATCACATCAAAGTAAATAAAAAGACTTCTTGACAGGTATCTTGACAACTGAAACAGCACAAGTGTTAAATAGTCAATTGTTCCAAATGAAATATGCATTTGGTGCACACTTAATATTTCTGGGCGAGCGGTCTCTTAATTCTAGTGATTGTTTCAGTGGTGGCAATCATGAAAGCTAGTTGCTGATAAGAGGCTGTGTACCAGGGTGTCATGGGAGATAAAGGGTGATATGCAGCTAGTAGGATTCAGACTGTGGGTATCTGCTGAGCAGCTGCTGCGTGATTTACTGCCAATCCTGATAGCACATGACTGGCCTTGAAATTAAATTTATTCAGAACTTAAGTTAGCCTGAAAGAAATCGGAAAGGCATTGTGCTTCATGTTTTTTAAACTGCTCGGTTAGCACAAATAATGTGGCTACTGTCTTCTGTATTTTATCAATGCTTGAACTGCTGTTCAGATTTTATATTAGTCAGCAGCTCAAACACATAATAGATTCAGTTACAACCAATGTATGCAAATAACAGAAAAAATATCCCAGCTTCACTTTTCCAGTTTCTGGCTTGTGAGCTCTTTTGATATTTAAAGGCAAAATGATCCTTAGCTTTCTGTACACAAAATCAAGGATATCCAAGGAAATGTTTTACTTTGTTTACTTTTTCGATAAAATCAAATCTCAAACAAATGGATAATCCCCATTTAAAATTCTATTTGATGAATAAAGTATCAGATTATAATGAAAATATTCTTAAATGAATTGCCACGTGTACCGCTTGAGGAAGCAGTGGGCAGGCATATGATGCCAATGGTGTTAGTTATCCTCCAGTACCTCACCCAAGTGCCATTATTCATGTGGGAGCTTAAACAGCGAGAACTAGGGGGTGAATTTCCTCACTATTTCCTGCGTAATTAGAGCTAGAACAGCGTAGGATCGATTTCAAATGGTGAAACTCGAGTGGAAGCAATTTCCACCGCTTATGCGCTTTAAACCACTTCCCCCAAGTTTCCTCAATCTTTTTATTCCTTCCTGCTTGCTGAGCCCCCAAACCAGCACCTGTCGGTCAGTGATGCTGCAGAAGCGAGTATCCTGTTATTGTGTCCCTGTTGCACCCAGGATAACTTCCACCCAAACACATGAGGCACAACAGCTGTCACCTGATCCAGGCAGAAGTGAAGAGTTTGAGAGCTTTGAAGAGTTCCCAAACTTTGCTTGTTGATTACTGACGTCTGAAAACACTTTTTCAGCCTTTTGTTTTGCATGGCTATTACTGAGACCTGCATTTCAATTTGACTGAGTGCTACTGTCTCACCAGACCAGCAACCAAATCGATTCATGGCTTTCCCATGGGCATACTTCTCAATATTAGCAGCAGAAGGAGAATCAGGCAGCATGACAGAAGACTGCAGTCTACTGGATATCCTCCCTCTGCCATGAATCTACAGGCACCACAAGTCCCAAGGACCTCTCTGAGGCGCCCCATGCCAGAAAGGTTCACTTTTCCATTGGCCATCGCTGTGACCTTTTGAACAAAGATCTGAAGCCACGCCCATCTGCCAGCAGTTCATCTGGTTATGAAGGTCACCACTGTCCTCAGCTTTTATGGGTCAGACTTTTTTCAGGCAGCTACAAAGGATCTCTGCAGCATAAGCTAGGGAGCAGTAAGGGCATGCTTAATCCAGGTCATTAACGCCCTGTACAGCAAAGTATCCCATTTCATCAGGGCCGCGCAGAAATTTTCTGTAGGCTCAGCTGTTTAGATCTGTTTTACACCAATGCTCACACCAATAGATATGTAAAAATGTGTCTCCCTCCAAAGGTCAGCAGCAGATGTAACATTTTTTTAAAGGTGCAACAGCAGTGTAAATCACATTGAGGAATTCTGAGCCTTGTGCCCAATCATGTTGCTTGCAATTCCAAACCATTATACAGGAAATCTGCAGATGCCACTAACCCTTCTATGTCTCCGTCCCTAGCATGGTTCCCCAAGAGATTATAGAGGTTCAAAAAGCCTGAAAGGACAGGTGGGGAGAGTTAGGGAGACTTGTTTATGCATTGTACACTGTGAGGGAATGTGCATTTGTTGGCAGCAAGTAACCTAGGAAAATCGATCAGAAGTTCAGAGTATAGTCCTATAACACATGAATAAAGATGCGTCACACATATAAAGAGACTACTAGGAAGCCTTGGGGCAGGTAGCTTAACTTGGCTGCTCCGGTGAGGTCGATAAACCTCTTCCTGTTGCTCATTGTACAAACACATCCCTTCACAGAGTGCGTATCGCATGCCTGCCGGTTCTGCGGCCCCTAACCCCAAACAGCTTGTTCCTCCTGCTCCGCATTTCCATTAGGAAGAAATCTAGGTCAGACTCTCTGAAGTTGGCTGCTTTTCTTTTGGTCCTTTTTGCCATCCTTCTCGGCCAGGTTGCTAGATTCCTCTAGTGTCCCATTAAGCAGCAATATGCTTTGAATCTCCACCTCTCCTCCAGCTACTTGCATAGACTGCACGCCTCTCTATATTTAAATTAGCTGACTCCACCATTTATGGTGGGGTCAGTGCCATAGCATCACGGCGGGTGGAAGTCCCACCTCACTTCACTTCCAGGGGCGCTACGGCACCTTTGGAATTTCAGGCCTATGATATACTTCTTGTGATTAGCTGATGAGCGCTACACCCTGTTTCAAATGGGATCTGGCTAATGCTTTATGTGACAACCACTTTATTTACCTTTTTTATTGCAAAGTGCTTCAGCTTCTGTACATAGGTT
Organism: Squalus acanthias; assembly: GCA_030390025.1. Taxonomy (NCBI): domain Eukaryota; kingdom Metazoa; phylum Chordata; class Chondrichthyes; order Squaliformes; family Squalidae; genus Squalus; species Squalus acanthias. Next base: position 172,914,095 of record CM059425.1, on the reverse strand, counting down.
CACGACACCCAGCTTTGTCTCTCTGCCACCACTCTCGACTCCACCAAAAGCTGTTCAATCTTCTTGCAGGAATCCAAGATCTTCTGCAGGGACACTTCTGCATCAATCCAAAGAAAGTCTCCAAAGGATACCAGGGACAAGGCCCTACACACTGCCTAATTATCATTGCCTGGAAACCTATCCCTTTTATTCAGAAAATTAAGTGCAGAGTGAATCATCACTCACTGAGCCACAGTTATTCAAGTTTACATTAAAGCCAGTGGAAAGTCTCTGACTTCCCCCTTGGTGACAATATCTGTCAGAAAACTTACAAACAGCTTGAATAAAGCTGACAACTCAAAAATAGCCCACAGTATAGCCCTGAGTGGCTGATAAATTAAATCCTGTTTTTATAACATACATTTCCAGTATTTTTGCCAGCGCTTTGGGATCACATTTCACAATTCAGATAATTTTTCTGTGTAAACTGAAACCCAAAGGCCTTACCTGTGATGTGAAAACAAGCAGTTACACTAAGAATCCTGTGGCACTAGAGCTTATTGTAACTTAAGTAGATATACCAAAATATACTCAGCGCACAAAATTATGCTTTTACAGTGGCAGATTTAGAAATTTCTGAAGGGGATCATGAGCACTGATGGCATGAGGGTTATTTCCCGTTTTACATTTTTTGAAGCTTTTTCCCACATTTTGGAATGTACTGAGTCAAAAATCATTTATCCTGGCAGTGTCATAAATATTTTAAATATTAGAATAAAGTTGTTGTTACAAGTTACAATTGATTCTTGATTTTTATAACATCAGATGTTCATACATACTGGGGCTGATTTTTGGGTGTAAGTTAATTCTAATTTGCACTGCATTAAATCTCAAGTGCCAATATTCTCCATTTCAGCAGCAGATGAGCTGAGACAGGGGCAGGGATGAGGACCATAAAAGGAAGTGTCACAATGAGAGGGGATAAAAATTCAGAAAGCTTCTGAAGAACCTTAAAAACATCTCAACCCATCAGTTGGCTTTGCCAAGGATGAAGAGATAGAGGTTTAAGAAGATGAAGGGAAAGGGGTCCTTATCTGTAGATATGAATCTGTGGACAAGGGATGGCTCAGCCCAGCATCTTGCCCCTTCTATAATGGCTGCTGAAGTCGAGGTGATGCTGCATCAAATGCTTGCAAGGAGGGTTGCCCTCTCCACCACTCTGCATCCCCATATGTCAGCACTGCAGGCAAATTGACGCAATTCTGGGGCGATCCCAGGAGAGGGGCCAGAAGTACAGAAGTAACTGGAAGTGCTGATTTTTGTCAGCAAACACTGACATGTGGACAAAACCCTTTACAGCAGATGGCACAGATCAGCGCCTACCTTTCTACTGAGCTAGACTCCAAGAAGACAGGTTCCCACAGTCATTCCCAGATAGGATTGCCAAGATCTGCAGAAATGGTTGATGTTACCTTGACAGATGTGGCCAAAGAGGCAGCATTAGCTCCTGATCACCCCAGCATGCATTCTTTCATGCAGTACCATGTAAAGCATAACATTGCATGCTTCTGAAGAACCTTCCAGTAGAAGGAGTTTATGAAAGGATTTATGGTATATTAAAAATTGTTACAATGATTGCTAATAACATAGTTGTTAACAAATGCTGGGAACAAGTCTAATTGTAAATTGTGCGAGTCTTTGAAACCAAACTGCTGAAGGCATTAGGGAGAATTGGGTTAACATGGATGGGAAACAGAGTAGATAGAGGGTACTGAACAGTTATGTGGGATAGAAATTTGTTGGTGCCTGGTTTCGGGCACACAGGTGGCAAAGTGGCCACTAACATCGAAATGGAAGGTCCAAGGATGGCCCGAAAATGGTGCCTTGGGTCTCATCTAAAACAATATGGGCAAACTGCCGGCACCTGTTGCACCTTCGACTGCAGAATTGAATTTCGGACCATCTGCCTCGCCGGCGCTGGTGCTCAGGTAAGTACCGGAGGGCGAAGGAGAACGGGAGGGGGCTGATCACAAGACGGCAGCGGCCCTTCGGAGAGCCGTGGATCCTGGAGTAGCACTCCTGCCCCACCTGGTTCCACAGGAATGTTTTAAACAAACCACTTAGGCCGGAACAGCCACTGAAGAATCCTGAGCGGGACAGGCATCGGGCAGATAAATTTTGATTAGGGGGGTCAAAAACATGTGTTATGCCCCTCAAATACATATGTAAGGGGTCTAACATCTGTGTTAGGCAACCGCCAGGGACGCCTGAAAAAGGGCCCGCCCAAAATTTGGGAGGGCCGTTTTTTAGGCATTCCTTTGGTCCCTGAAATTAGGCCTCATTGCGCCTGTTTTACCAGGTCTAATTTCTACCCCAGTTATGTCTTATCAACATCTGATATCAAGAGGGATCGAATAAATGAAGAAAAGGTTTATTATGGTTTATAAACATCAAACAAGCTAGGAGTTTGGATGGATATGGTAGGATAGTAGCTCCAACCTGGCTGAGACAGTCACTGTTAAATGTTACCAATAAAGCACTCAAATTGGGCTATCCAGCAATATAATTAGAAATTGGGTAGATGCAATCTCCCTCCCTCTTTAGGTGATATAGCTTTGGCATTCGAAGTCTTGCTTTTATTCCATTGACACAGAAATAATGTTAATGAATGATTAAATTTAGTAATCTTTGGAAAAAATTAATTAATTAAGGGAATGCATTCAATTTAATTGCATTTATTCTCCAGATTAAGGACAGAGGGAGCGAATGCTATTGATCGAAGTCACTTTTAATCTGCAATATTAATTAGAAATAGTTTGTTAACCTTGAGTATATCTTGCAATCTTAGTGCGACCTATACCACTGAATAACAAAATATTTATGGGTCCTATTTAATAACATATTGTGGTGGATCGCCACCTAAACGGGCGCAATCCACTTTTCCGTCCGTGGACAATAAATCGGGCACCTTGCCTTTAAGGCGCATGCTGCCTTTAAGGCATGAAAAAAGGAGTGGGCGTCGCCCTCAGTGTGAACTTAAAAAGAGCGGGTGTCGCCCTCAACCAGTAGGGTTTTGCAGAGAGAAGTTGTAGCAGCCATTTTGCCAAGGAGTCTGTAATTAAAAGCCATGTGCTCCACATATTGACTCGGCCTCAATTCGTGCTTCGCGGCAGCCACAATATTGGTAACCCCGACGCTCAGAACGTATTCCGAGCACTGCAATGGTGGACACGAACGCAGTTTCCGTGAAACTGCCGGAGTTTTGGGAAAACCAGCCCGAAGCCTGGTTCCTCCAAGCTGAGTCCCGATTCCGGCTGCGACACATCACCACAGATGGGACGAAGTACGACTACCTCGTCACATCACTCGGTAGCTCCACAGTTATGAAGGTCTGGACAGCGCTGCAGAACCCACCAGAGGAGGGCAAGTATGCACATCTTAAGGCCGCGCTCCTTAAAAAATTTACGGCCTCGACATACCAGCGAAACTGCCACCTCCTCGACCTTCCAGGCCTCGGTGATGCCTCACCGTCAGACCTCCTCTCCCACATGCTCTCCCTCACCGACGAGAGCCCACCCGGATCCCTCTTCCGCACGCTGTTCATCCGCCAGCTACCTCTCAGCATCTGCCCAGCGATCGTGGCGTTCCTTCCTCACGGACCTGGAAGCCCTGGCCGATGAGGCCGACAAGCTGCTGTCCGCTCACTCCAGCCGCGACGTCACTCCAGACCTGGCAGCCACTGCCTGGGCGTGCCCCTCACCGGCCACCACGCGGCCACAAGGCCCAGCCACCGGGCTCACGGGGCCTTCGCGCCCCACTAACCCGGGCCACTGTTACTACCACGCACGGTTCGGCGCCAGGGCACAACGGTGCACACCTCCCTGCTCTTTCAAGTCCGCCCCCGTACCAGCCCCCGCGATGGCCGTGGGCCACGCGGGCTCCCTGCTGTACGTCACGGATGACAAAACCGGCCGCCGGTTCCTGTGCGACACTGGAGCTCAGCACAGCATCATCCCGGCCTCCGCCCTCGACATCCAAAAGGGCAAACGAGGACCGGCGCTGGCTGCTGCTAACGGCTCGGACATCCGGACGTACGGCACCCGCACAGTCACCCTCGACCTCGCTGGTCGCCGCTACCGATGGGAGTTCATCACTGCCAAGGTGCTCTCCCCTCTCATTGGCGCAGATTTCCTGTGCACCCACGGCCTACCGGTAGACATCCCTCGACACCGCCTCGTAGACATGAACACCATGTCCCCCATCCTGGGCGCCATGGCCCCCCTTCAACCTGCCGACATGGCGTCACAGTGCCACGCCCGGGCCACGGATGACTACTCGGCACTCCTGGCCGAATTCCCGGCCCTTATCAATCCGACCTTCTCCGCGGAGGCCGCCAAACACGGGGTGGAACACTTCATCCCCACCACAGGCCCCCCAGTGTGCGCCCACGCCCGCAAGCTGGACCCGGCCAAACTGGAGATCGCGCGGACCGAGTTTGCCACCATGGAACAACTCGGCATCATCTGCCACTCCAACAGTCCCTGGGCCTCCCCACTCCACATCGCCCCCAAACCAGGCGGGGGTTGGCGCCCCTGCGAGGATTACCGCCGCCTCAACGACGCCACCACCCCTGACCGGTACCCCGTGCCGCACATCCAGGACTTCTCGGCTAGACTGGCCGGCCGCTCAGTCTTTTCCAAGGTCGACCTGGTGCGCGGCTACCACCAAGTCCCCGTCCACCCCGCGGACGTCCCCAAGACGGCCGTAATCATCCCCTTCGGCCTTTTCGAGTTCCTGCGGATGCCCTTCGGCCTCAAAAACGCAGCCCAGGCATTCCAACGGCTCATGGACTCGGTCCTTCGGGACCTGAAGTTCCTGTTCATCTACCTGGACGACATCCTGGTAGCCAGTTCCTCCAAGCAGGAACACCTCGAACACCTTCGCATCCTGTTCGGGTGCCTCAGCGACCATGGGCTCATCCTCAGCCCAGCCAAATGCCAGTTCGGCCTGGACAAGATCGACTTCCTCGGCCACCACATCACCCATGCTGGGGCCATTCCCCTGCCCACCAAGGTGCAGGCCGTCCAACAATTTCCCCGCCCCACCACCATCAAAGGCCTCCAGGAGTTCCTCGGGATGGTGAATTTCTACAACCGCTTCATCCCCAAAGCGGCGTCCCTCATGAGGCCCCTGTATGAAGCCCTCCGGGGCAGGAGCGGCAAGATGGCGGTCGAATGGACGGCAGACGCGTCAGCCGCCTTCGACTCCACCAAGACCGCGCTCGGCAATGCCACCCTGCTCGCGCACCCACGGCCCAATGCCAGGGTAGTGCTCACCACGGACGCCTCCGACCACGCGGTCGGCGCCATGTATGAGCAGTGGGTCGACGGCGCCTGGCAACCACTTGCCTTCTTCAGCTGCCAACTACGCCCCCCGGAGGTCAAGTACAGCACCTTCGACCGCGAGCTCCTCGCGCTGTTCCTGGCGGTCCGCCATTTTTGGTTTTTGCTGGAGGGCCACCCCTTCACTGCGTTTGTCGAACACAAACCCCTGACATTCGCAATGGCAAAGACAACCGACCCCTGGTCCGCCAGGCAGCAGCAGGTTTGGGGTTGGATAAGTAACCTGATCTTGAGAGGTGTGTTGGTAATTATAATACTTAAATGAGGCTCCGTGTCTCAGATTTTATTACCAATTTGGATTTAACGGCTGCGGGCCGGGTTTCCCAGGACTCGGGAAACCCAACAGCTGAAGGGAGGTGGGAGCTGCCAGATCTAGCAGGTAAGTGCTTTTCCAGCACTGCCTGTGGACCAGGAGGAACAGGACTGCTTCCCCCCGGCCCCTTAAGCAAACCTGCTGCGATCTGTCTCCCTCCCCGCGATCTCCAGGCACCCACCACCCCCTCCACAACTCATGATCTCCAAACCCCACCGATCTCTCATGCCTCCGAGCATACTTTGAGAGTTATGTACAATGCAGCACTATAGAGAAACATGTACTTTGCAGGACAAGCAGATGATGACTGAAGGAAGAAGATATTGGCCACAAATGGAAACTCAGCGCAAGCTCCTAAGGGGAACTTAAGCAGACAGAACCACAAAGTTGATGTACATGAAAGACTAGGTATTGCAGTGAGAAAAGCCTGCATATTCAAATCTGTTAACTTGTCTGCGTCATTGAATATGAACTGTAAATCTAACCTTGCTAAGCAATGCAGCAACCCCAGATTTTGAACATTGCTTTGCTATGCTCTAATCAAGAGATTCCAGCTATGACTGAGGTACTGCGACGTCCTTAATGGAAGAAAGAATTTGAATTTATATAGTATCTTTCAACACCTCAGGATGTCCTAAGGCATTTCACAGCCATTGAAGTACTTTTGAATTGTAATCACTGTTGTATAGTAAAATATAACTGCCAATTTGTGCACAGAAAGGTCCCATTAACAACAATGAGATAAATGACCAAAATGATCTGTTACAGTGCTATTGGTTAAGGGATAAATGTTGGCCAGGACATCAGAAGAACTCCCCCGCAGTTCAAATAGGCCCATAGATTATTTTATGCCCACCTGAGAGACCAGGCAGGGCCTTGGTTTAACATCTCACCTGAAAGATGACACCGCCTACAGTACTGGTCTGAGCTGTCAGCCTAAAAAATCCACACAGGAAGTCAAAAAGTGTGAGAAAAATATTTGGTGTTGGTGTTAATATTTGTAGTGAAGTGAGGGTAAGACCCATAAGGCTGGTCTGAAGGAAAATAATTGGATGGTGGCAGTAAGGATGGTGCTGATAAGGATTGCGGTACTGTGGTATAGTGGGGATGGGGGAGGGGGGATGTTCACATGATGCGCTCTTGGATGAATTCTTCTTGAATTGCTCTGGCACTACTGATGGTTAATGTTGCTCCTGCTCCTCCTCGTAGACTTCTTGCTGCCCAGGTGGTGGTAAGTGATGGTCCCTCATAATCACAAAGTTATGCATAATGCAGCAGACGACCACAAATCTGGATACGTGCTCAGGGGTGCACTGCAAAGCTCCTCTTGAACGGTCAAGGCAGCAGAAATGCTGCTTGAATACGCTGTCTGCTCAATTGTGTTTCTTGTGGCAGCATGACTCTTGTTATAGGTATGTTCTGCAGCTGTGCCCAGGTTCCTGACAGGAGTCATGAGCCATGCCTGAAGGGATAGCCGTGGACGCCCAGTAGCCAGCCAGTGAACCGATGGCTTGGTTGGAATAAAGGTGGCACAGAGGACAGGCACAGGATGAATGAATCATGACTGCTACCAGGAAACTGGGCATAGACCTGCATGATGTACTGCTTGTAGTCGCAAACAAGCTGGACGTTAGAATCATAGAAATTTACAGCACAGGAGGCCATTCAGTCCATTGTGTCTGTGCCGGCTGAAAAAGAGCTGTCCAGCCTAGCCCCACTTTCCAGCTCTTGGTCCTTAGCCTTGTAAGTTACAGCACTTCAAGTGCATATCCAAGTACTTTTTAAATGTGATGAGGGATTCTGCCTCTGCCACCCTTTCAGGCAGTGAGTTCCAGACCCCCACCACCCTCTGGGTGAAAAAGGTTCTCCTCAACTCCCCTCTAATCCTTCTACCAATTACCTTAAATCTATGCCCCCTGGTTATTGACCTCTCTTGCTATGGGAAATAGGTCCTTCCTATCCACTCTATCTAGGCCCCTCATAATTTTATACACCTCAATTAAGTCTCCCTTCAGCCGCTTCTGTTCCAAAGAAAACAACCCCAGCCTATCCAATCTTTCCTCATGGCTAAAATTCTCCAATCCTGGCAATATCCTCATAAATCTCCTTTGTACCCTCTCTAGTGCAATCACATCTTTCCTGTAATGTGGTGACCAGAATTGTATGCAGTACTCTAGTTGTGACCCAACTAGTGTTTTATACAGTTCAAGCATAACCTACCTGCTCTTATATTCTATGCCTTGGCTAATAAAGGAAAGTATATCGTATGCCTTCTTAATCACATTATTTACCTGTCCTGCTACCTTCATGGATCTGTGGACATGCACTCCAAGGTCCCTCTGTTCCTCTACACTTTTCAGTATCCTATCATTTATTGTGTATTCCCTTGCCTTATTAGCCCTCCCCAAATGCATTACCTCACACTTCTCTGGATTGAATTCCATTTGCCACTTTTCTGCCCACCTGACCAGTCCACTGACATCTTCCTGCAGTCTACAGCTTTCTTCCTCATTATCAACCACACGGCCAATTTTTGTATCATCTGCAAACTTCTTAATCATGCCCACTACATTGAAGTCTAAATCATTGATATATACCACAAAAAGCAAGGCAGCTAGTACTGAGCACTTCGGAATCCCACTGGAAACAGCCTTCCAGTCACAAAAACACCCGTTGACCATTACCCTTTGCTTCCCGCCACTGAGCCAATCTTGGATCCAATTTGTCACTTTCCCTTGGATCCCATGGGCTTTTACTTTTCTGACTAGTCTGCCATGTGGGACCTTGTCAAAAGCTTTGCTAAAATCCATGTAGACTACATCAAATGTGCTACCCTCATTGACCCTCCTTGTTACCTCCTCAAAAAACTCAATCAAGTTAGTTAGACACGAATTTCCCTTAACAAATCCATACCGACTGTCCTTGATTAATCCATACCTTTCTAAATGATGGTTAATACTGTCCCTCTGAATTTTTTCCAATAATTTGCCCACCACCTAGGTTAGGCTGACTGGCCTGTAATTACTCGGTCTATCCCTTTCTCCCTTTTTAAACAACAGTTGAGGGAACAGAATCCCTTTCTGTTGTGAAAGATGCCAGGCTGGTGCTGGAGAGCATACAAGACAATATGGGTGCAATTCATGGCACCTTGGTCCCTGGGGCAGTCTGTAATATGGGTGAAGCCTAGTTCTCGCTCATCCTGCTTTTCTCTGTCCAATGGGAAAGATGTCAATGTTCCTCCTAGTGTAGAGAGCCTTGGTGACCTCCCTGATACAACTGAAAAACAGCAAACTGGGTGATATCACTGATGTCACTTGCTGGAAGCCTGGAAGTTACCTGTTGCATAAAAGCTAAGGGCACGGTGAGCTTGACAGCCACAGGCAGTGCTGTCCATGCCATCGTTTGAGGCTTTAGTTGTGGCTGCAGCAAGTGATATAGCTCAGTGACAGCCTCCTTGGTGAAGCAGACATCCGAGACAGTGCTCCTCAGTGCTTCTCCTTGTTCTCCAGCCTCAAAGACAGACCTACCATATTGCCTTTTAGGCATTTGTTTTATACCTGTAAAATGGGCATAGTATCATCGATTTTATGGAACAATATTTTAGAACAGTCAAGGGAATGGGCCATATTAGATTTAGTGATGAATAACGAACCAGAATTAGTTAACAATCTGATGGTAAGGGAACAAATAGTGACCATAATGATTGAATTTGATATTAGTTTTGAGAGAGAAGGGAGAGTCACAAACCAAGGTTTTAAATTTAACTAAGGCAAACTTCAAAATGACGAGAGGAATTCGCCACAGTAAAATGGACTAAACTGTTAATTGGTAAATCTACAAACACAGAGGTATACAAAAAAGTATTTGGTAAAATATGAAGCTATTGCATACACCTAAAAGGCAAAGGTTCCACTTGTGTAGTTAAGCAACCATGATCAACAAATGAGGTGAGAGACAGTATAAAGCAAAGAGAAAAGGCTTATGCAAATGCCAGGAAAGGTGGAAATTCAGCAGATTGGGAGTGCTATCAAAAGCAACACAGGGCTGCAAAGAAAGTAATAAAAGGTGCAAAAAGAGAATACAAAAAAAACTTGCAAGGGATATCAAAGCTAGCAGTAAAACTTTTTATAATTAAATTGAGAGAAAGAGAGTGGTAAGGGGGAAAGACAGATGCAGGTGAGACTATAATGGCCAATAAGTAAAAGAACAGAATTGTTAAATTAATACTTTGTATCTGTTTTCACAGTGGAGGAAGAGGTCAAAATATCAGTGGTACAAGGGAACCTAAATGTAAGACGTGGGGAGGAACTTAATGAATTTAATATAAGTTTAAAAAAATGCTAATGGAGAAAATAATGGGACTTAAGATAGACAAATCTCCAAGATCTGATATTTCTTCTAATACTCTGGTGTGAAAACTAAGTGAGGAAATTGCAGAAGTGTTAGTCTTAATTTTTCTAAGCTCTCTAGATTCAGGAATTATGGGCTGGATTTTACAAACCTCGGTGGGTCTGTGGCGGGCGACATTGGTGGTGGGTCCCGACCCCACTGCTGTCTCCATCCCGGCCTCCGAAATGAATTTCCCGATTGGACTCGTTAAGCCCGCCCAGCAAGTTTCCCAGCCAATTAGAGGAGGTGGGTCTGGTGACGTCATTTAATGACGCATCATCAGCCGGTTTCCATAAAGGGACCATGGCAAACTTTCTTTTGACGTGTGATGTCAGTGTTCTACAGCACTGAGGTGCTGCAAACACTGGCAAGCACTGCACAGAGGTGCAGGGCTGCACCCAGGCTCTCCCATGACTCCCTCCATATGCTTATGGAGGGAGTCACAACATGAAGGGAGGTCCTCTTCCCTTCCCACAGGCGGAAGAGACCTCCCTAGGAGATCAACACAGCCTGTTTGTACATTGCAGAGGAGGGCACAAGCAGGGATGTGGTCAGGAGGACCTGGGTGTAGTGCCACAAACGTCTCAATGATCTCAGTAGATCACAAAACGTTAGTACAAAGCCACACTCAACCTCATCCTGCTGTGCTTCTAATCACATTCCCATCACTCTGCCTTCCCTACCCTTCTCCTGCACATCCTTACTCACACCAACTTACCTTGCACCTCCACCCACCCCTATCGACATTATCACATCCCCAGCTCACGAGCCACCCCTCACACTCACCCTCATCCTAGTGCAATACCAACTAACAACACACAAGGGTAGGCACTTGGGTGTTTTATGCAATGTTCATGTAAAGTTTCTGTTAATGTGGTGTCAAACATTGAAACCTTTATTTTCAACACTTTGCGTTCTTGGAGAGATTTGTGTGCACCTTTGGAAGTGGCTTAGTGAGTTGCAGTGAATGATGAGACGTAACAGTACCCCCCGCAATGGTGATGAGTGTGAAAGGAATGGCTTGGGCATTGTAGGGATGCTTTATGGTGTTGGTGTGGGGTGGTGCCAACCTGGTGCATCATGTGGCAGCCAGGGTATACAGCGTCAAGTGAAGTAAATCTGGCCATGATGAGGCCATCCCTGGCCTCCCAGGCAGCAATGGGCTCGGGTGCTGATGCCCTGTGTCCTGTGCAGCATCAGTTGATTGCGGAGGTTGTTGTTGGTGCTGCTGGTGTGCCTGGTGCTGCTGGTGTTTGGGCTGGTCGTGGTGGGATTCTGAGGACCAAGGTGAGAGTTTCAAGGGCACCCATGCTGATGGAATAGATGGCAGGTGAGGTACATAAGAACATAAGAAATAGGAGCAGGAGTGGGCCATTCGGCCCTTCGAGCCTGCTCCGCCATTCAATGAGATCATGGCTGATCTTCTGCCTCAACTCCATTCACCGGCCCTATCGCCATATCCCTTGATGCCCTTACTAGTCAGAAATCTATCGACTTCTGTTTTGAATATACCCAATGACTGAGCCTCCACAGCCCTCTGGGGTAGAGAATTCCAAAGATTCACCACCCTCTGTGTGAAGAAATTTCTTCTCATCTCAGTCCTGAATGGCCTACCCTTTATCCTGAGGCTGTGGCCCCTGGTTCTAGACTCCCCAGCCAAGGGAAACATTCTCCCAACATCAACCCCATCAAGCCCTGTAATAATTTTGTATGCTTCAATGAGATCCCCTCTCATTCTTCTGAATACAAGAGAATACAGGCCTAGTTTACTCAATCTCTTCTCATACGACAGTCCCACCATCCCAGGAATCAATCTCGTGAACCTTCGTTGCACTCCCTCTATGGCAAGTATATCCTTCCTTAGGTAAGGAGACCAAAATTGCACACAGTTCTCCAGGTGTGGTCTCACCAAGGCCCTATATAATTGGAGTAAGACTTCTTTACTCCTGTACTCAAATCCTCTTGTAATGAAGGCCAGCATACCATTTACCTTCCTAATGGCTTGCTGCACCTGCACATTCACTTTCAGTGACTCATGTACAAGGACACCCAGGTCCCTTTGAGCATCTGCATTCCCCAATCTTTCACCATTTCGGAAATACTCTGCCTTTCTGTTTTTTCTACCAAAGTGGATAACTTCACATTTATCCACATTATATTCCATCTGCCATGTTCTCGCCCACTCAGAGTCTGTCGAGATCCCCTTGAAGCCTCTTCACATCCTCTACGCAACTGACACTGCCACCTAGCTTTGTGTCATCAGCAAATTTGGAAATGTTACATTTAGTCCCCTCATCCAAATCATTGATATAGATTGTGAATAGCTGGGGCCCAAGCACCGATCCTTGCGGTACCCCACTAGTCACAGCCTGCCATCCTGAAAAAGACCCGTTTATCCCATCTCTTTGTTTTCTGTCTGTTAACCAATTCTCAATCCATGCTAGTATATTACCCCCAATTCCATGTGCCCTAATTTTGTTCACCAACCTCTTGTGTGGGACCTTATCGAAGGCCTTTTGAAAATCCAAATACACCACATCTACCGGTTCCCCTTTGTCTACTCCACTAGTTACATCCTCAAAGAATTCCAATAGGTTTGTCAAACAGGATTTCCCTTTCATAAATCCATGTTGACTCTGCCCAATCTTACTATTAGTTTCTAAGTGCCCAGTTATTGCATCCTTTATAATAGGTTCCAGCATTTTCCCAACTACTGATATGAGGCTAACAGGTCAGTAGTTCCCAGTTTTCTCTCTCCCTCCTTTCTTAAATAGTGGGGTTACATTTGCTATCCTCCAATCTGCAGGAACCGTTCCAGAATCTATAGAATTTTGGAAGATGACAACCAATGCGTCTACTATCCCAATGGCCACCTCTTTCAAAACCCTAGGATGTAGGTCATCTGGTCCTTGGGATTTATCGACTTTTTGTCCCATTAATTTTGCTAGTACCATTTTTTTTACTAATAATAATTTCTTTAAGTTCCCCATTCTCGCCACACCCTTGGTTTTCTTGTATTTCTGGGAGTTTTTTTGTCTTCCTCCGTGAAGACAGAAACAAAGTATTTATTTAATTTCTCAGCCATTTCCTCATTCCCCATTATAAATTCTCCCGTCTCTGACTGTAAAGGACCTACATTTACCTTCGCCAGTCTTTTCTTTTTCACATACCTATAGAAGCTTTTACAATCCATTTTTATATTTTTCGCTAGTTTGTGCTCATATTCCATTTTCCCTTTCTTTATCAATTTCTTGGTCCCCCTTTGCTGATTTCTAAAAAGATCCCAATCCTCAGGCTGACCGCTTTTTCTGGCAACTTTATAAGTTTCCTCCTTTGACTTAATACTAGCTTTAATTTCTTTTGTTAGCCATGGTTGGATTACTTTTCCTTTTGGGTTTTTATGCTCTAGAGGAATATATGTTTGTTGCAAATTATGCATTATTTCCTTGAATGATGGTAGAGGTGACAGAAGCGATCTGTCAATGGTGGGAGAGATAATGAGGTCAGACTGGATGGAGACTTGTGTAAAGACTTGCAGAATTCTGAATCTGTAGTGGAAATGCAGTTTAGAGAAGCTTGTGGTTAAGGGAACATTTCTCAATCAGCTGGAAGCTTTGACTTGACATTTGAAGCCGTCAACTCAACAGCTGATACAATGGCCACTGACCTCCCACCTCAGCTTCACAGACGAGGTCTAGGCACAGCGGGAAACCGGTGGGCGACCTGTCAAATTCAAAAAGCTGGGAAAAAAACACTGTTAAGTGGCTGTAAACAAGCCACCAATGACTTTAATTGCCTCCCCCGTCTCTGCATGTTGGGTCTGCTCAGCGCGGACAGACCCGACATTTGGTAAAGGCGTGTGGCGGTGTGTTCACAGCGGGGTCCCGATCCACTGGGGGAAAGAAAAACTTTCCCACCCGACCCGCCACCGATCGTGTCCGCTGACCCCCCCACAAAATCCAGCCCTATGACTTTGGATTGGAAAATTGCAAATATCAATCCATTATTTAAGAAGAAACCAGGTAACTACAGACCTCTCAGTTTAACATCAATTGTGGAGATGTAATCAGAATTCATCATCAGAGACAGAGTGACAAACTGCTTAGACTTTTGAGCTGACCAAAGAGACTCAGCGTGGATTTGTAAAGGATAGGTCATGTCTGACTAATCTAATTGAATGTTTTGAGGAGGTCACCATCAGTGATAGAGGAGTGTCTATGGATGCCGTCTAAATGGACTTCCACAAAGCATTTGATAAGGTTGAGCACAAGAGATTATCAAAAATGAGAGCACATGGAATTGGAGGTAACCTTGTAACATGGATTGGTAATTGGTTGGGAAATAGGAGACAGAGAATAGAGATAAAGGGAATGGCTCTCTGATTGGCGGGACGTGACAAGTGGCGATCCCCAGGGATCTGTACTGGCGTCTCAGCTTTTCACCGTATATATCAACAACTTAGATGAAGGAATAGAGAGTTTTACATCCAAGTTTGCAGATAATACTAAGTTAGGAGACACAGAAAGCTGTGTAGATACGAGCAGGAAGTTACAAAGGGTCATACACAGATTAAGTACTGTGGGCAATACTATGGTAAATGGATTTAATATGGGGAAGTGGGATATCATCCACTTTGAATCCAAGGAACACTCATTGGAAAATAGCTGAATGTAGATTATGCGCTCAAGTCTCTGGAGTGGGACATGAACCCACATCCTTTTGACAGAGGCAAGTGTGCTACCATTGAGCCAAGGCTGACACTTTGGTTAAAAGGCAATGGTGGAGGCAGTGTATTGGTCTTTTTTATGGTGTAGATGTGGACAGGACAGTTTGTGCTTTGGGTAGAACAGAGAATTGTGAAGTGCTCATTGATTAGAGCCTGCCTTAGGCCTTTTCCAGTCTGCTACTGAGGTTCACTAGACATGTCCTTAAGGCTCTGTCTCAGTGTCGTCCTCTGCCAATGTCTGTGGCTGGGCCTCCTTTTCATCTGATGCATGGTGATGCCTCTGTGTGGAAAATTTGTACAAAATAAAATAGACTACAATGATATTTGTGACCTCATTGAGGTTATATAGTAATGCCCACCTTTATTTGTGCAAGCATTAGAACCTTTATTTCAACATTTTATAGTCTTTTCCACTATGATCCTGTTGGCAACCTGTGCCTCATTATATCACTGTTCAGCTATTGTTCATGGCTTTCTCAAGGGGGTTACGGGCAATACTGAAGATGATATCTTTCGTTTCTGAAGGACCATCCATCCAGTCTTTTTGGCCCTTGAAATCATGATGGCACCATAGACTGACATAAAAAGAAAATATCATGACTGCTACAGGCATAGGTTTGTGCATATGATCATAGACTGAGTTGCATATCAATGGAATTAAACCCTTTTTGTTCATAAACATTATGGAATTGAGAGTAAGAGCTCATATGACCACAATTGTGTCAACAAAAATGCCTCTAATCTTTGGGGAAGCCTGCCACATTGAAATAATACAGTACTCGCTTATTCTGCTGGCTTCTTTGTACAGGGAAAGTAATGGAATTACAAAAGCAAAATACTGCGGATGCTGGAAATCTGAAATAAAAACAGAAAATGCTGGAAATACTCAGCAGGTCAGACAGCATCTGTGGGGAGAGAAACAGAGCTAACGTTTCAGGTCGATGACCCTTCATTTAAGTAATGGAATTGTCCTGGTATACAAAGCATTTGACAATGCTGTGCTGCTGATTGAGAAACTAGGCATAAATACTCTGCTGTTGTTTGAAAGGATCCAGAGCTCAATGCATTGATCACTTTGACTATCATGGAACTTGTCGGAAGGGATTGCCTCAAAAAGAAGACATAATTCAGTGACTGCCTCTCTGGTGAAACAAAGTTGGTGAAGGCAGATCCTATTAGACAGGTCTAGGATTCTGCACCTTGGTCTGTAGACATAGCGGGTTGGGTAACGTCAGCGCAGGCAGTTTGCCTAGGTTCGATTGCACCTTCTTCAACACATACTCTTCCTTTCCCAAAACAAGCAAAAAGAGTGTTATACCCACTGGATATAGAGGTTGTGGGAATGTAATTGCAAGTGCCACCAAGCTGTAGTTGGAAAATATGGGACCGCAAATAAATTCCCAAAGGAGGCAAAGCCTGAACAAGCAGCAAATGGAATGTAAAAAAGAAAATCAGAAAAAAGATTCAAAAACAAGTACTGCAGCAAAACAAACTTCTGCAGCTAATAATGGCAGTCACAAAAATGGCTGAATGAGTCTTCATGCAGCATCTGTTTCATAGATACATAGAAGATAGGAGCAGGAGTAGGCCATCTGGCCCTTCGAGCCTGCTCCGCCATTTAATGAGATCATGGCTGATCCTCCAATTCAGTATCCCGTCCCCGCCTTCTCTCCGTAACCCTTAACCCCTTTTGCCTGTAGAAATATATCTAATTCCCTCTTAAATATATTTAATGAGCTGGCGTACACTGCCCTCTGTGGCAATGAGTTCCACAGGTTCACCACCCTCTGAGTGAAGAAATTCCCCCTCATTTCTGTCCTAAATGGTTTAGCCCTTATCCTTAAATTATGTCCTCTAGTTCTGTTCTCACCCGCCAAGGGAAACATTCCTTCTGCATCTAGTCTGTCTAGACCTGTCAGAATTTTATACACTTCTATGAGGTCCCCTCTCAATCTTCTAAACTCCAGTGTGTACATCCCTAAACTACATAGTCTCTCCTCATAGGTCAATCCCGCCATTCCTGGTATCAGCCTGGTGAATCGCCGCTGCACCCCCTCCATGGCAAGAACATCTTTCCTCAGATGAGGCGACCAAAACTGTACACAGTACTCGAGGTGTGGTCTCACCAGTGCCCTGTACAGCTGCAGCAAGGTATCCCTGTTCCTGTATTCCAACCCTTTTGCTATGAAGGCCAGCATACTGTTTGCCTTCTTGACCGCCTGTTGCACCTGCATGCTCGCCTTCAGTGACTGGTGTACAAGAACACCCAGGTCTCTCTGTACTTCCCCCTCTCCCAATTTATTGCCATTTAAATAATAATTTGCCCTCCCGTTCCTGCACCCAAGGTGGATAACTTCGCACTTGTCCACATTATAGTGCATCTGCCATTTATCCGCCCAATCACCCAGTCTGTCCAAATCGCTCTGGAGCTTCCTGGTCTCCTCCTCTGAGCCCACCCCCCCTCCTAGTTTAGTGTCGTCTGCAAATTTGGAAATGCTGCATCCGACTCCCTGATCCAGGTCATTAATGTAAATTGTGAACAGCTGGGGACCCAGGACAGATCCCTGCGGTACCCCACTTGTTACTGCCTGCCATTCAGAAAATGAGCCGTTTATTCCAACTCTCTGTTTTCTATCTGACAGCCAGTTCTCTATCCACGTCAATACTTTCCCCTTTATCCCATGCTAATCTTTTATGTGGGACCTTGTCGAAGGCCTTTTGGAAGTCCAGGTACACCACATCTACTGGCTCTCCCCCATCTATTTTACCAGTTACTCCCTCAAAAAATTCCAATAGATTAGTCAAGCACGATTTACCCTTTGTAAATCCATGTTGACTCTGTCCTATCCTGTCCCCATTTGCTAAGTGCTCCGCTATTTCATCCTTAATGATGGACTCCAGCATTTTGCCCACAACTGATGTAAGGCTTACAGGTCTGTAATTACCTGCTTTTTCCCTACCCCCCTTTTTGAATAGTGGGGTAACGTTAGCTACCCTCCAATCCATGGGCACTGTTCCCGAGTCTAATGAATTCTGAAAAATTATACTTAGTGCATCCGCTATCTCTAGGGCCACCTCCTTCAGTACCCTAGGATGCATGTTATCAGGCCCTGGGGATTTGTCCGCCTTCAATCCCTTTAGCTTCCTTAACACCATATCCTTAGAGATATTGATTTGCGTCAGTTCCTCCTTTGCCAATGTCCCTATTTTTCCCGATATCCCAGGGAGGTTTCTTGTGTCTTCCTTCGTAAAGACTGACCCAAAGTATGCATTTAGTTGGTCTGCCATTTCCTTATTTCCCGTTATATATTCCCCCGTATCTGACTGCAATGGACCAACTTTGGTTTTCACCAGTCTTTTCCTCTTGATGTACTTATAAAAGCTTTTGGAGTTAGTTTTTATATTTTCCGCCAGCTTGCTTTCGTAAGCTATTTTGCCCCTCTTGATTAAGCCCTTTGTCCTTCTTTGCTCTATCTTAAACTGTTCCCAATCTTCCGCTCTGGCGCTTTTTTTGGCTATTTTATACGCCCTATCTTTGGATTTTATGCTGTCTCTAATTTCCCCTGTTATCCACGGTTGACACCTAATGGCCTTAGTACATTCTTGGTGAAAACTACAGAAAATGGCACCAAATGGTAATCTGAATCATTTTTCTGGCTCAATGAGAATATTGCACAAAATGTGCAAGATCTTTCTGAACAAAAAAATAGGGCCTGGGCACGTGAAAATGGATGGGGATTGGGTTGCCCGAGGGCAGTTGGGCAGCTAGAAGCACAAGTAGGGAAGCAGGACCAAAACGGGACGGTCTGAGGGCAAGTACCGGGCCAGCATTGACAACAGGGAGAGAGAATAGGCTGCCGGCAACAGGCATGAGTCAGGGGCCTGAGTCTCAAGTTCCATGAGGATGGTCAGGCCGCTGAGTGAAGAAGCAGGTGACAAGGGGAGCTGCCTGAGATTCTGGAGATGGCAGCAGGTTGAGGAAATTTAAAATTCAACTGAATTTAACTGGCAGCATGAAATAAAAGTAGCATAAATTAAAAGTTTAAAAAATGTAGCTGCAGGGAACACAGACTCAGAAGCTAAAAATAATTGTAAAATTTCAAATAAAATTTAACTGCAGTGCAACCTAGAGGATCAACCTGGCATACAGCATTTGGAGGCACAGTCGCGCCACCTAGCATTGGATTAACTGAAAGATAAATATAAAGGTAAGGATAAATACTTCACAGGTAAAAATAATATCCAGATGTGACAACCAAATCATGGCACAGGAAGCAAATGTTCCAAAAAGCATATATTATAGATAAGAAGATAAATTCGCTGATCTCATGTTCCAAGCAGGGAGCCATGCTTGAGAGAAAATGTGCTGGAGATAGGGCTGTGACACTGTACTACTGATTCTCCAACCTGTACTCCCTTTTAGTATGGGTCCCTGCTGGGAGAGCAGGAATTGTGAATTTACTCATATACATATACATATACATATAAAGGCTACCCTTTCTGCCTAAGGATATAAGTGATTACCACGGCTCTTCCCCCTCAATGAATCACCACCATTTAAAAGAACAGTTTGTCTAAGAAGTGGAGCAGAATTCTTGTCCCAATACCTATACACAGATGATTCAATGTGAGACTAGAGGACATAGGTACAAAATAGTCAATCCTTATGTGAGGCTAGAAATTTGAAGAATTTTTTTGTTGCAGTGTGGTTGATGTGTGGAACAGATCCATCAGTTAATTAATCAATGATCCATTCAACAAGGAGCTGGATGATTAAAATTAGGGTTGAAGATTCTAGGATAACATTTTGGCATGGATGATCTAATAATTTGTGAAACACTCAGAAGGATGTTATTCAGGACATGAAGGAAATTCACAATTTTGACTTCTGGAAAGCTTTACTTGTGGTTAATCAGGAAATATTAATAAGTTATGAGGCCATGCAAATTATAGATGGTCCACTGGAGGGAACGGGTTTGATGGGGAACTATACTTTATTATGTCTCTACCTTTAGCTTTAGATAGCACTGCTTTGGGCTCATCTCTACCACTGGAAACAGTCAACAAAAAGGGAAAATTAGGCAGCAGATCTGTACTACCACTGACTTATTACCATGTTGAGTAGTTCATTTTCTTTCAAGATGGGCAACTCTTTAATGATGGTGCTCAAGCTAGAGTAAAATTGCAAATTTCATATGCACATTCGTTCCACTATTAACAGGTACAAATAACATAGGCTTGATTGCTTTCATTACAAAACTTGCACCTAAGGGTGCATTTACATTGCAGTTACTGGTCTGAGCATCTAGCAAACTGGATTTGACACTGGATTTACACTCCATGCAGTGCCAAACTGAAGTGGTGTGAGACTACCCGTTCCAAAGAGTTTCGCTCCACTACACTACAGTCAGGTTCAGCCCGGACTCCAGATTTAAACTGCTAGTTTAGCATTGGCACAAAGCTGAAATTGCTTTGCTACCAATGCTGAGTTTGCAGTGTAAATGCATCCCTAGCTACCACCAACAGACAGCCTTTAAAAGGCTTTGTCAGAACATTTTTTTTAAATCAGAAGATTGCGTGTTTAAGATGCAGGACACCTGAATCTACGCGTTGCAGTTGAGTGCATCATCAATTACAGGCAGACCATGAAAGGTGGAATGACCAAGAATAACACTTCTTCAATACATAACGATAAAATTATGCTTTTGCGTGCCAATATTACTTTGATTCCCGTCATTTTCTGCCTGCATAACAGTCACTGCACTTCAACTAAACTTTAAAAGGGGTGAAGCACTTTGAAGTGTTTTGACATAATAAGATGCCATATAAATGCAGCACTAAAACTTATATTAAACAATACATAGGTAAAGTAGAATATTCCATTTATTTGATAGAATATTTTCCTGCCAAAGTTAAAAAACTCAAATAAACAGTTTCAAAATAATGTTATGCACCTTGTTGTAAATTGAAAGCTATTAAAATGCAAATTATAAGCTTACAGACACTTAAGACAGTCATTTAAAACAGCAAAACTTTCAATGTCATTTTACCCAGTTCCATATCATTTGTAAGATGTGTTAAAGCTACCTTTGTCCCTCTATGAAGGCACAACTCATCCATACAAAGCATTTTCATTGCCATAAATTGATCATATACCTCTTAAAAACTGTAATTTAAAAGGTAACATTTTACAAATATACATAGTAGAAAATGCTCCTAATATACTATATATTAATAAAAACAAAATGTAGTAATCATTACTTTTTGATATTAGCAAAACAAATTATGAAACCACAAAGTATACAGCTTTTCAGTTACATAGAGCTATTCCTCCTACCACATTGGATCAGTTATACAATCAGCAAATAAACTGCCTTCCAGAATTGTATTTAATAAATCATTCCCCCAAATTAAAAATATTATGTATAATTTGTATTATAAGTATTCAATAAAATACTGTTGTGTTTAACAAATAACAGGAATGATAGAATTGCACTTCCATGCTAAATAAAAAGGAATTCAGGTCAGAATTTTGCTGTAGTGGTATAAAAATAATTAACTTTATTAACTGTAAGAAATGACTTGAAATCATATTAGCCCGTTCACCAACCTACACTGAAAACCTCATAATAATGTACTCTAAACAATACAAAATTTTGTTTGAAGCTTGCTGTTGTTTATTATGCAACAATATAGTATTATCAAATTAAATATAGAGCTGCATTTATTGAACTGTTTTTTCACACAACGTCACACAGAAATACAATTTTGGTTACTGCATAAAATGTGAGGATTGTGCAGTCCTAAATATAAGAGAACACTGCTTCATACACAATCTGTATAAATGTAAGTTTAGACTTATGTTGATTAAGGGGTTAAGTAAAAATAATTTCCACCGACAAATGGTGCCAGTGCTGGACGGATTACTAATAAACAACTGATTCGCAGATTGTGGTAATAACCAGAACTCTGAAACAACATTGTGCCATGGAAATAACTGTTACTATCAATGACTTCTCTTTACAAGGTGAATACCAAAAAACTGTTGTAAAAGAATAAATGCTCTGACCTTGTGTGAGATAAACTTTGTACACAAACCTGAAATTATCTGAAACCGAAAAATATATATATATAATATATATATATATAGCTAGCACAATAAAGCATATGAAACGCGTGTGCAAAAACAAAACATATCATTCAGAATATTCAATTACTTGTGCATAACAAAAAATTAAGCCATATTAAATTTATCAAATATCTACTTTTTTTCTTAACATGGTGCCTCTTCAAGCAAAACAGCCAGTTACACAAACAGGACATTGTTTACTATTGTTTAGTGCAGGACATATTTACTACTACTATACTGACATTAGCAGGTGTTGGCAAAAGTAGTCACAGCCACATACGAACGTAAATGTATTACAGCACTATTTGGAAAAAAAAGAACATGTCGATTCGCATTGTGCAAGTATTGCTTCATAATGTTATGGGATCTCTAGATAAATAACATGAATGTACATTAAAAGCAGAAAAATAAGTAATTTGCCAGCATATTTAAAAGCAAAATGCTTCTGGTGTTACATTAGGCAAAATCATGCAAGTAACTTAAAACTCAAAAGGTTTTCTAAGTACAATTTCAGGCAAAATTTTCTAATACATTTATCATCCTTGGCAATACTGAGAATATGATAGAAGTCAATAGCATTTTCTCTTTTACACCCTATGTCACATCAGTACATTCAAATGGTCACTGAAAAATGGAAAATAAAAGATGAAAAGATACATAGCTTCATTAAACATTATTTGAATTTACATCCTTTTAGCCCAGTAAGTTGAGATGAAACCTTAAGTACTTTGTCCCATTTTGGTGACTGAGATACAAGTTAAATATTCAAGTCCCAGAGGTGATGCAGAGAAGAGCCACAAGCATAATCCCTAGCATTAGAAGATTGAGTAATGAGGAAAAATTGGATACACTTTGAATTCTTCAGTCTTCATAGGGGACTGAGAGGATGGTTTATAGAAGTATGTGAAATATTAAATGATATAGGAAAGGGAATAAGTTCAAATTGGTGAAAGAAAAAACTTTAGGTTTGATATCAGGAACAACTACACAAAAGAAGTAAATGGATTTCACCATAGGGTGGTGGAGGCAAAACATTTAACAAATAGTTGGATGCTGTGATGGGAGGGCTTTAAGTATTTTCTAGAAACACGAGCTAAAATGAGCCGAATGACCTTCCTCGTCTCTATTTCGTAATTTATCTTCTGATGAAATTCAAATTGTAAGGTATAAAAGATCCCACTATGAGATTGGATTACAAAATATGGGCAAAGAGAACAGTACAGCGAAGTATAATCTATAGTATCATTGTAAGGCACGGAATCGCAAATGGCAACTTTGGAATAGAAAAACATCTATTCTGGCTAATGTCGGCAGCAGAAAATATGTCTTTTACTAACATATCATTTCATTTTTTTACTAACTGTTGATGTAGATACTAGATTTGTTATTACAACTGAATGTTGAAGCATTGCACTTATCCCATTTAATCAAGTAATGAGACAGAATTCTGTACAGCTCAATAACTCTGCACCTCAAATTAAAAAATTCCAGTGTTAATTCTGAAATCTGCTTTCATTTCAGACTTCATCTTGGGCTGTTATCCCTTGCCTCATAAATCATGAAATTTCAGATTTTCTTGCACTTATGAGATTTCACTTTCTCAACAAATCAATACCTCACACATAGGGATTTAATGAGCATTTTTTGGTCACACTCATAACTTAATGTTAGGGACTAGTTATTAAATGCAACAAGAACTAAACTGTCCTTAGTAATGTCAAGGTTAAATGAATGAATTTTACTTCTTCAATGCAGACTCTCTATTGTTCTTTATTCCATTGAAATACTGATAGTATTTTATTCAATTAGGCATGTAGCAGATAATTTAACCTGAGAATTACATTATTGTAAGGAAGCAGTTTTTTTGTCCCAATTCTTTTTTTGTTTATTGTTGCATAAATGAATTTTTTAACCTTTTATAACTTTACAACTTTTCCACAAAATTAAATGAAAATATGTTTTTTACCATTGGTCTTTGTTGGATCAGTAGACTTGACATCATTTACTTTTCTTTTAATGTGCTTGTAGTTATTGCAACTCAACAATGTGCGCAATATGATCTTCAATGCAGCTCATTAGGCACTCTGAGCAGGTGACAGGATCATCTTAATCGAATTCTGAATGTACTTATCTCCATTGGATTCAGTTCTATTTCTCTAGTATTATTGGTATTTTGTGTTGTATGCATCAAAGACAAGGTTGATGGAGTTAGTCGTTGAATTTTTAATTCTCTAAAGAGATTGCGCACAGGAATCTGCAAAAAAAAGTTTTAAATTCAATTGATTGAGTAGAATCCAAGATTTACATAATTACAATCTTTTAGCACAATTGTTGCAGAAACAGGAATTTTACATGCACATAGGAAATATTTTCAATAGTTACATATTCTACTTCTTCAATCTGTGGAGGAATAATCTTCAAAATTTCTCTCAGATATGGGATAACTATTTTAACCTTATCTGGATAGCAGGAACCTAGATGCTCACAATAGAAAAACCTACCTTGCCTCGAGTGGTAGAACAAAACAGTCCAGTGTGTTTGTTTAAAAATCTACAATCAAAACCCTTTCTGTGGATGATCAAGGCTGCTTCATCTGATGGAGTCCCTTCATCCTGTAATGGCAAGTCATATTATTAATAGATCTAATTTATAGGCTTTTTAAGTGCTATAATGAATAGAATATTTTATTTGCAGTAAAAATTCCAATTAAATAAATCAACAGAATTTCTATTTCTATTGTAGCTATAGTTAGAGAATCATAGAAATTTACTGCACAGAAGGAGGCCATTCAGCCCATTGTGTCCGTGCCGGCCGAAAAAGAGCTATCCAGCCTAATCCCACTTTCCAGCTCTTGGTCCGTAGCCCTGCAGGTTACAGCACTTCAAGGGCATATCCAAGTACTTTTTAAATGTGATGAGGGTTTCTACCTCTACCACCCTTTAAGGTAGTGAGTTCCAGACACCCCACTACCCTTAGGGGGAAAACATTTCTCCTCAACTCTCCTCTAATCCTTCTACCAATTACTTTAATTCTATGTCCCCTAGTTATTGACCTCTCTGCTAAGGGAAATAGGTCCTTCCTATCCACTCTATCTAGGCCCATCATAATTTTATACACCTCAATCAAGTCTCCCCTCAGTCTTCTCTGTTACAAAGAAAACAACCCCAGCCTATCCAATCTTTCCTCATAGCTAAAATTCTCCAGTCCTGGCAACATCCTCGCAAATCTCTTCTGTACCCTCTCTAGTGCAATCCCATCTTTCCTGTAATGTGGTGACCAGAACTGTGCACAGTACTCTAGCTGTGGCCTAATTAGTGTTTTATACAGTTCAAGCATAACCTCCCTGCTCTTGTATTGTGCGCCTCGGCTAATAAATGAAAGTATCCCGTATGCCTTCTTAACCACCTTATCTACCTGTCCTGCTATCTTCAGGGATCTGTGGACATGTACTCCAAGATCCCTCTGTTCCTCTACACTTCTCAGTATCCTACCATTTATTGTGTATTTCCTTGCCTTTTTACCCCTCCCCAAATGCATTAGCTCACACTTCTCCAGATTGAATTCCATTTGCCACTTTTTTGTCCACCTGACAAATCCATTGATATCTTCCTGCAGTCTAAAGCTTTCTTCCTCATGATTAACCACACGGCCAATTTTTGTATTATCTGCAAACTTCTTATATAAGCACTATCTGTGCAAAAACAAACTGTCATCTCCAGTCTCATTTGAGGCTTTTAATTTTAAACCTGTGTACTACAGTCTGCACACGATTCAAGTCAAATAAACTCTTACATCACCTGTGCTTCTCAGTGTTTTAAAAGATAGTTCTCATTCCACTCGCAATCTCAAATATTTTTGCCAATACAAAGTAATTTTTTGCTCAGCAGGTGCATCCCCATAATTTAGAGTTCTAAGTCCTGGAATCATATTTACTGCTCTGAACACTTTGATTTATCTATATTCTTTTGATGGTAGGGTGCCCAAAATTGCACGCAAGGTTCCAAATGTGGACTCACCCGTGATCTACACAAAAATCACAATAACTTGCTTCAACTCAGTTAAATGTCCTTGAGATGTATTTGAAATGCACCTGTGGGTATCAATGTTGTCATTATAGAGCCTCTATAAGGTAAACATCTGTGGATTTAGTAGACAGTCATTTGCAAAAAACACGGATATTCTTGAAGAAAATAACTCCATTGAATTTTGAAAGAAAGGCCGGCAAAATGGTGGGGATGGAACTATTTACATGATCTACCGCATCCAGACATCTGATAAAATCTGGTGCCACTTTTTATGAAATCCTGAGATACTACCCCTACTGGATTTTGTTCCAAAATTAGGTGTGCTGTGCCTGGGAGTCAATGAGTGCTGGAGGTGACAGGAGCAGCAAGCATTTTCTTTCTAACAACCTGCTGGCTGCACTGGATGAGAATGCTTAGGATTAAATGAAAAGGAGATGCTTTCTTAACAGTCCATGTTGTGACAGCTCCTTTAGTGATAAGCCAGAAATGGCTGGTAGGTTTTGCTACCACTTTTGAAAGCTCTCCAGCATTCTTTCAACCAAGTTCCTAAATAAGCTGTTCCCCACAAAGCTCAGCAACATCAGCCTTTTCCATAAATTCAACAGGAAATCGGAAGAAATCAGCCACACAAAGTGATACAAGACTTTACCCTGGCGCATCTAGATTGTGTGTTTAAGATGTACGAGGCTGAATACTATAGCAGTTTTGTCATATATCCAATGATGTCCACATTCGCTTCCATCTGAACTTGAGTTTTAGCCAAATTCATCTTGGTATACTAATTGTGTAGAAACTTCAAACTGTATGCTCGATGAGCACCTATGCACATTTGCAGCATTTTCTGTGAATAAAATATCTTTCCCCATGCGCCGTCTGCTTTGACTTTGATGAAAGGTTCTACCTGAATCATTAACTTATCTTTTCACTTTCAGATACTGACATACAATGATTTCCCAGCAATTTCTGTTTTGACATTTTTTTCTGTAGGAGCTGGAACTGTCCCTCAGTGGACTTGACATATCCCACTTGTACTAAAAAGATGATCATCTGTCCTTTAGAAGCCAGGGGAACATTGTAGAACTCATTAGGCCTGGACACTTTGGAGCAAATTTTATAAATTAATTTTGTCATTATCCACATAGCAGTCAGAGCATCACACAATAACAGTGACTGCACTTTGGGATGTCCTGAGGATGTGGTAAAGTTTTATATAAATTAAAATTCTTCATTTTCATTATGAAAGTATGACCAGCAGAAATATCTTCCAGGTCAATTACAGCATCCTTGCTCATCTTATGACTTGCCTGTGATTAAAGAAATAATTCTCTCATTATATGCATCAAATTAAACTTTTTCCAGTTGTGGTGAAAGGTCATCGCCCTGAAAAGTTAATTCAGTTTCTCTCTCCACATATGTTGCCTGACCTGCTGAGCATTTCCAGCATTCGCAGTATTTTGCTTTTAAGGAAATAAGAATTAGGAGCAGGAGTAGGCCATACAGCCCCTCGAGCCTGCACCACCATTCAATAAGATCATGGCTGATCTTTGACCTCAACTCCACTTTCCTGCCCGATCTTTTTTTAATTCGTTTAAGGGATGTGGGCGCCGCTGGCAAGGCCAGCATTTATTGCCCATCCCTAATTGCCCTTGAGAAGGTAGTGGTGAGCCGCCTTCTTGAACCGCTGCAGTCCGTGAAGGTACTTCCACAGTGCTGTTAGGTAGGGAGTTCCAGGATTTTGACCCAGCGACGATGAAGGATCGGCAATATATTTCTAAGTCAGGATGGCGTGTGACTTGGAGGGGAACTTGGAGGTGGTGGTGTTCCCATGCGCCTGCTGCCCTTGTCCTTCTAGGTGGAAGAGGTTGCAGGTTTGGGAGGTGCTGCCGAAGAAGCCTTGGCGAGTTGCTGCAGTGCATCTTGTAGATGGTACACACTGCAGCCATGGTACGACGGTGGTGGAGGGAGTGAATGTTTAAAGTGGTGGATAAGGTGCCAATCAAACGGGCTGTTTTGTCCTGGATGGTGTCGAGCTTCTTGAGTGTTGTTGGAGCTGCACTCATCCAGGCAAATTGAGAGTATTCCATCACACTCCTTACTTGTGCCTTGTAGATGGTGGAAGGGCTTTGGGGAGTCAGGAGGTGAGACACTCGCCACAGAATACCTAGCCTCTGACCTGCTCTTGTTGCCACAGTATTTATGTGGCTGGTCCAGTTAAGTTTCTGGTCAATGGTGACCCCCAGGATGTTGATGGTGGGTGATTTGGTAATGCTGTTGAATGTCAAGGGGAGGTGGTTAGACTCTCGCTTGTTGGAGATGGTCATTGCCTGGCACTTCTGTGGTGCAAATGTTACCTGCCACTTATCAGCTCAAGCCTGAACGTCGTCCAGGTCTTGTTGCATGCGGGCATGAACTGCTTCATTATCTGAGGAGTTGCGAATGGTGCTGAACACTGTGCAGTCATCAGCAAACATCCCCATTTCTGACCTTATGTTGGAGGGAAGGTCATTGATAAAGCAGCTGAAGATGGTTGGGACTAGGACACTGCCCTGAGGAACTCCTGCAGCGATGTCCTGGGGCTGTGATGATTGACCTTCAACCACCACAACCATCTTCCTTTGTGCTAGGTATGACTCCAGCCAGTGGAGAGTTTTCCCCGCCCCCCCCCGATTCCCATTGACTTCAGTTTTACTAGGGCTCCTTGATGCCACACTCAGTCAAATGCTGCCTTGATGTCAAGGGCAGTTATTCTCACCTCACCTCTGGAATTCAGCTCCTTTGTCCATGTTTGGACCAAGGCTGTAATGAGGTCGGGAGCCGAGTGGTCTTGGTGGAACTCAAACTGGGCATCAGTGAGCAGGTTATTGGTGAGTAAGTGCCGCTTGATAGCACTGTTGATGACACCTTCCATCACTTTGCTGATGATTGAGAGTAGACTGATGGGGCGGTAATTGGCTGGGTTGGATTTGTCCTGCTTTGTGTGGACAGGACATAGCTGGGCAGTTTTCCACATTGTTGGATAGATGCCAGTGTTGTAGCTGTACTGGAACAGCTTGGCTGGAGGCGCTGCAAGTTCTGAAGCACAAGTCTTCAACACGATAGCTGGGATATTGTCGGGGCCCATAGCCTTTGCTGTATCCAGTGCGCTCAGCCGTTTCTTGATTTCACGTGGAGTGAATCGAATTGGCTGAAGACTGGCTCCTGTGATAGTGGGGACCTCAGGAGTAGGCCGATATGGGTCATCCACTCAGCACTTCTGGCTGAAGATGGTTGCAAATGCTTCAGCCTTATCTTTTGCACACACGTGCTGAGCTCCACCATCATTGAGGATGGGGATATTCTTGGAGCCTCCTCCTCCCGTTAGTTGTTAAATAGTCCACCACCATTCACGACTAGATGTGGCAGGATTGCAGAGCTTTGATCTGATCCGTTGATTGTGGGATTGCTTAGCCCTGCTTATAGCATGCTGATTCTGCTTTTTAGCATGCATGTGAACCTGTGTTGCAGCTTCCCCAGGTTGGCACCTCATTTTTAGGTACGCCTGGTGCTGCTCCTGGCATGCTCTTCTACACTCCTTATTGAACCAGGGTTGGTCCCCTGGCTTGATGGTAATGGTAGATTGAGAGATATGCCGGGCCATGAGGTTACAGATTGTGGCGGATTACAATTCTGCTGCTGCTGATGGCCCACAGCGCCTCATGGATGCCCAGTTTTGAGCTGCTAGATCTGTTCTGAATCTATCCAATTTAGCACGGTGGTAGTGCCACACAACATGATGGAGGGTGTCCTCAGTGTGAAGACAGGACTTCGTCTCCACAATGACTGTGCGGTGGTCACTGCTTCCAATACAGTCATGGACAGATGCATCTGCGACAGGTAGATTAGTGAGGACGAGGTCAAGCAGGTTTTTCCCTCGTGTTGGTTCTCTCACCACCTGTCGCAGGCCCAGACTGACAGTTATGTCCTTCAGGACTCGGCCAGCTCAGTCAGTAGTGGTGCTACTGAGTCACTCTTGGTGATGGACATTGAAGTCCCCCACCCAGAGTACATTCTGTGCCCTTGCTACTCTCAGTGCTTCTTCTAAGTGGTGTTCAACATGGAGGAGTACTGATTCATCAGCTGAGGGAGGGTGGTAGGTGGTAATCAGCAGGAGGTTTCCTTGCCCATGCTTGACCTGAAGCCATGAGACTTCATGGGGTCTGGAGTCAATGTTGAGGACTCCCAGGGCCACTCCCTCCCGACTATATATCACTGTGCCGCCATCCTTGGTGGGTCTGTCCTGCCGGTGGGACAGGACATACCCAGGGATGGTGATGGAGGAGTTTGGGACATTGGCTGAAAGGTATGATTCTGTGAGTATGACTATGTCAGGCTGTTGCTTGAATAGTCTGTGGGACAGCTCTCCCAATTTTGGCACAAGTCCCCAGATGTTGGTGAGGAGGACTTTGCAGGGTCGACTGGGCTGGGTGTGCCGTTGCCGTGTCCGGTGCTGTAGTCGATGCTGGGTGGTCCGTCCGGTTTCATGCTTATTATTGTGTTCATATCTTCATATGCCTTGATTCCCCTCAAGTCCAAAAATCTATCTATCTCAGCAATCCAGCACCCACAGCTGTTTGGGGTAGAGAATTCCAAAGAGTCACAACCCTCTGAGTAAAGAAATTCCTCCCCATCTCAGTCTTAAATGGCCGACCCCTTATCCTGAGACTATGCCCCCTTGTTCTAGACTCTCCAGCCAGGGGAAAAAAATCTCAGCATCTACCCTGTCAATCCCCCTCAGAACCTCATATGTTTCAATGAGATCACCTCTCATTCTTCTAAACTCCAGAGAGTATAGGCCCAATCTACTCAATCTCTCCTCAATACAACCCTCTGATCCCTGGAATCAAGCTAGTGAACCTTCGTTGCACCGCCTCTAAGGCAAATATATACTTCCTCAGATAAGGAGACCAAAACTGTGCACAGTACTCCAGGTGTGGTCTCATCAAGGCCCTGTACAATTGTAGCAAGACTTCCTTACTCTTGTACTCCAACCCCCTGCAATAAAGGCCAACATGCCATTTGCCTTCCTAATTGCTTGCTGTACCTGCATGCTAAGTCTCTGTGTTTCTTGCACGAGGACACCAAAATCTCTCTGAACACCAACATTTAATAGTTTATCATTTAAAAAGTATTGTTTTTCTATTCTTCCTACCAAAGTGAATAACCTCACATTTCCCCACATTATATTCCATCTGCCACCTTATTGCCCACTCACTTAACCTGTCTATATCCCTTTGCAGGTTCTGTGTGTCCTCCTCACAGCTTACTGTCCCACCTAGCTTTGTATCGTCAGTAAACTTGGATACATTACAGTCAGTCCCTTCATTTAAGTCATGAATATAGATTATAAATAGCTGAGGCCCAAGCACTGATCCTTGCGGCACCCCACTAGTTACAGCCTGCCAACTGTAAAATGATCCGTTTATCCCCACTCTCTCCTTTCTGTCTGTTAACCAATCCTCTATCCTTGCTAATATATTACCACTAACCCCATGAGCCCTTAACTTGCATAGCAACCTTTTATGTGGCACTTTATCGAATACCTTTTGGAAATCCAAATATACTACATCCACTGGTTCCCCTTTATCTACCCTGCTAGTTACATCCTCAGAAAGCTCTAATAAATTTGTTAAACACGGTTTCCCTTTCATAAAACCATGTTGACTCTTTCGAATCATATTGTGATTTTCTAAGTGCCGTTACCACTTCCTTAATAATGGATTTCAGCATTTTCCCGACAACTGATGTCAGGCTAACTGGCCTGTAGTTCCCTGTTTTCTCTCCCCCTTTTTTCTTGAATACATTTGCTACCTTCCAATCTACTGGGAACATTCTAGAATCTAGGGAATTTTGAAAGATTACAACCAATGAATCCACTATCTCTACAGCCACCTCTTTTAGAACCCTCGGAGGTACACCATCAGGTCCAGGGGATTTGTCGGCTTTCTGTCCCATTAGTTTCCCAAGTACTTTTTCTCTGCTGATCTTAATTACTTTAAGTTCCGCACTCTCCTTAGCCCTTTGGTTCCCCACTATTTTTGGTATGCTTTTTGTGTCTTCTACTGTGAAGCGAGATACAAAATATTTGTTTAAAGACTCTGCCATTTCCTTATTCCCCATTATAATTTCTCCTGTCTCAGCCTCTAAGGGACCAATGCTTACTTTTGTTGCTCTCTTCCTTTTTGCATACTTGTAGAAGCTCTTACAGTCTGTTTTTATATTTCTTGCTAGTTTACTCTCATATTCTATTGTTTCTCTTTTTATTAATTTTTTGGTTATCCTTTGCTGGTTTCTAAAGCTCTCCCAACCCTCAGGCTTACTACTATTCTTCGCAACATTATAAGCCTCTTCTTTTAATCTAATACTATCCATAACTTCTTTAGTTAGCCACGGATGGATCACTTTTCCCGTGGAGATTTTATTTCTCAATGGAATGCATACTTGTTGAGAATTTTGGAATATTTCTTTAAATATTTGCCACTGCTTATGTACCGTCATACATTTTAATCTAATTTTCCAATCTACCTTAGCCAACTGGACACTCATACCTAAATAATTGGCTTTATTTAAGTCCAAGGGCTGGATTTTACCAGCCCTGAGGAGGCGGGTTTGGAGGCAGGACTGCTGGGAAAATCAAAAAGAATGGGAGCGGGTCCCGAACCCGCTCCCAACCCGCCTCCAACCAATCTTTCCGGGAGTTGGGTCCCCGATTTGCGCAGGGACCCAACTCCTCGCGGCGGGAAGAGAATGATAGCCACTTAACTGCCATTTTGAGACTTCCGTTGCGGGCTTCCCGACGTCGGGAAACCCCGCCTGGGTAAGTGAGGCGTGCTGTGGGTCTGTTGTAATGTTTGTGTATAGATGACAGCTGCAGAAGTGGTGTGAAGGATGCAATGGGACACTGGTGAGTATCAGAGGTAAGGAAATGTTGGGAAAGTCATTTTTAATGTGTTTAGATTTTTCTGTAGGTGACAAGCTTTGAAGTGTTTGTGTGGCCTCACCTCATTGGGAGAAGTGACAGATTGCTTCTGTAACCTCACCTGCAGCTGCCATCTGTTTTATCCTAAGGAGTCATTGGAGAGCCTGGGTGAAAGGGCTCACCTTTGTACAGTGATTGTCAGTGTTTGACAGCACCTCAATGCTGACAAACACTGTCAAATCATCTGTCAAAAATAAATGGTTCATGTCCCTTGAAGAAAACCGGCAGATGAAGCGTCATCAACTGACGTCATCTGACACCGGCTTTCCCTTAATTGGCCAGCAAGCCCGCAGGGCGGGCTTAACAAGGCCAATCAGGGGAAAATAGCATCTGTGCGTCGGACGTTGCGGGGGGCGGGACTAGAACCCGGAAGGCAGCAGTCCCGCCCCCAACTCATCTCGGCAGGTAAAATCCAGCCCTAAGACTCTAGCTTCGGACTTAAGTATTTCACTCTTCCCCAGCAGATCCTTTACTATGAGATTACTAATTAACCCTGTCTCATTACACAATACAAGACCTAAAATAGCCTGGTTGGTTGTCATCCTTTATTATCAGGGCTAGTCCCCGTCCTTTTCCATTCTGCCTGTCTTTTCGAAACGTCTAGTATCCTGGAATATTTAGTTCCCAACCTTGGTCGCCTTGCAACCACGTCTCTGTAATGGCTATTAGATCAAACCCATTTATCTCTATTTGTGCCACTAATTCATCTATCTTGTTACGAATGCTTCGTGCATTCATATAAAGCGCCTTTAATTTGAACTTTTTACCATTATTCCCTGCTTTCACCTTTTTTGCAGATGCAGTATTACTATTAAACTCTCTGTCCCTTCCTGTCATACTCTGCTTATCTTTACTCAAATCGCTACACTGCTCCATTGCCTTTACTTTTCCCTTTAGATTTCTAAATATCCCCATACCTGACCCCCCCCACCCCCTTTTTTTAGTTTAAAGCTCTAACCAGCCCGGTTTAAGTGGAGCCCGTCCCAACGGAATAACTCCCTCTGTCCCTGGTACTGGTGCCAGTGCCCCTTGAATCGAAACCCCTTCCTCCCACACCACTCTTTGTGCAACACATTTAACGCTCTGATCTCCTTGTCCCTATGCTAATTTGCGCGTGGCTCAGCTAACAATCCAGAGAATATTACCTTTGAAGTTCTGCGTTTTAATTTGGACCCTAGCTCCTTAAACTCTCTCAGTAGAACCTCATTCCTAGTTTTACCTATGTCGTTGGTTCCTACGTGGACCACGACAACTGGATCCTCCCCTTCCCACTCCAAGTTCTTCTCCAGCCGCGAGGAGATATCCTTAACCCTGGCACCAGGCAGGCAACACAGCCTTCGGAACTCCCGGTTGCGGCTGCAGAGAACAGTATCTATCCCCCGACTATACTGTCTCCTACCACTACAACATTCCTTTTCACTCCCCCCACTTGAATGGCTTCCTGTACCATCGTACCGTGGTCAGTTTGCTCATTCACCCTGCAGACTTTGCCCTCATCCACACAGGCAGCAAGAACCTCATACCTGTTGGATAAGGGCAAAGGCCGAGGCTCCTTTTGAAATATGATGGTCTATCTGCTGAGGCTTAAGGAATCCTCCTCCTCTGAGAAAGTGGAAATTTTATTTGGATTTCTGCAAAACAGCTGCTTGTCTCACAAAACTCAATCATAGCTACATGCCCCTTACCTCAGGTGACTGAAGTTATTCAGAAGTCTATCACTACCTGTACCTGAGTCAAGAGCCTATGAGATAACAATGATAACAATAGGGTCGGTGACATGACCAACAGGGTGGTGGCCGAAGGTATAACAATCTTCTGTAACCTGCTTTGAGAATAAAACATTCATTCTTAGGGACATAGCTACAACAGTACAAGCTATACTCAGATATGGGACTTGCAACAGAAGTTAATATTAGTGGGGATCGTTCAAGCAGCTTCATCACAAATGGCACTGTTTTCTGTCCATTAATCACGTTTTTTTTTTAATTACAACTTCATGTTCTTTATTGTATTAGCAGTACAAACTGATACAGTGAATGAATTAGGGGAGAAAATAATTGGGAAATAGTTACATTAACTTATATGCAGTCTCAGTCCGTGAAAATTTCTGTAAATGTGATATATATGGAATTTATCAAGTTGGTACCCTGATTGCAATTATTTTCTTTGTACTGATCTATTACAAATAATGGAATTCCATTGTTTGCTCAATATTTGCAGCTGTGCTTTCATGATTTCACTAAATTGTGCTTTGTGCTATTTATAATCACTCACTTGGATGCCATCAATCTCAATATGTTTATAAAATTACGAGTCAATCTTTTGTGGTGTTGCACGTGGCAAGTTGGAGAATATGGTTGCTTTCTTATCTATTTTTCAGTCTACATGTTGCTGTTTCTCTGATTCTCCTCTTCTACAGTACTTCTGTCTCTCTTTTTCTCTCTTTAGCTTCTTTCTTTTATCATCATCTGCTTCTCTGTATTTTTCATTCCTTTCAGGTGGGAGGTGGTATGGCGTGTGTGGCAGTGAAATCACTCATATTTCTTCAAATCCCTCACTTCCCTTACCCTTCCCACTACCCATTCCCCTTCCTTCAACCCCTCACTCCCGTCACTGCACCTACCTCTTCCTCTTTGAACTACCCACTCAACTACTGTATCCTCCCCTCCCCCTTGCTCCGCTGTCATTCACCTCATCCTGAACCACTCATCCACTCCTGCTCGCTCCCCAATGGAAGGTGGTGAGAAGCCACAGTCCCCCTCACCCGTAACCAATTTCCCTCCTCTCCTCCCTTCCTATATCTTTTAGAAAGAAAGAACGAACTGACCTACACTGATGTAGTGCCTTTCACCGCAGGACTTCCCAACACGCTTTACAGTTAATTAAGTACTTTTGCAGTGTAGCCACTGTTGTAATGTAGGGAAATATGGCACCCAGTTTAAATTGAGAGGTCGCACAACACCAGGTTATAGTCCAACAGTTTTATTTGAAATCACAAGCTTTCGGAGCTATCGATTGCCCCTTCCTCAGGTGAAGGAAGGGGCAATCGATAGCTCCGAAAGCTTGTGATTTCAAATAAAACTGTTGGACTATAACCTGGTGTTGCGCGACCTCTCAATTTTGTCCACCCCAGTCCAACACCGGCATCTCCGCATCATGACCCAGTTTAAACACAGCAAGGTCCCACAAACAGCAATGAGATAAATGACCAGATAGTCTGTTTTAGTGATGTTAGCTGAGGGATAAATATTGGCCAGCACAATGGGAGAACTCCCTGCTTTTCTTTGACAAGTGTGATGGGATCTTTTACATCCAACAAGGAGAGCATGCAGGGCCTCTGTTTAACATCTCATCAGAAAAACGCCACCTTTAACAGTAGAGTCCTCCATCAGTACTGCACTGACGTCTCAGTTTAGACTGTGTTTTTTTTTTAGTTCGTTCCTGGGATGTGCGCGTTGCTGGCAAGGCCAGCATTTATTGCCCATCCCTAACTGCCCTAGAGAAGGTGGTGGTGAACCGCCTTCTTGAACCACTGCAGCCCTTGTGGTGAAGGTACTCCCAATGTGCTGTTAGGGAGGGAGTTCCAGGATTTTGACC
Organism: Squalus acanthias; assembly: GCA_030390025.1. NCBI lineage: Eukaryota > Metazoa > Chordata > Chondrichthyes > Squaliformes > Squalidae > Squalus > Squalus acanthias. The sequence goes on along the minus strand of CM059425.1, from coordinate 172,877,520 downwards.
CAGCGACGATGAAGGCACAGCGATATATTTCCAAGTCAGTTTGGTGTGTGACTTGGAGGTGATGGTGTTCCCATGCGCCTGCCGCCCTTGTCCTTCTAGGTGGAAGAAGCCTTGGCGAGTTGCTGCAGTGCATCTTGTAGATGGTACACACTGCAGCCACAGTGCGCCAGTGGTGCAGGGAGTGAATGTTTAAGTTGGTGGATGGGGTGCCAATTAAGTGGGCTGCTTTGTCCTGGATGGTGTTGAGCTTCTTGAGTGTTGTTGGAGCTGCACTCATCCAGGCAAGTGGAAAGTTTTCCATCACACTCCTGACTTGTGCCTTGTAGATGGTGGAAAGGCTTTGGGGAGTCAGGTGGTGAGACACTCGCTGCAGAATACCCAGCCTGGCTGGACCAGTTAAGTTTCTGGTCAATGGTGATCCCAGGATGTTGATGGTGGGGGATTAGGCAATGGTAATGCCATTGAATGTCAAGGGGAGGTGGTTAGACTCTCTCTTGTTGGAGATAGTCATTGCCTGGCGCTTCTGTGGTGCGAATGTTATTTGCCACTTATCAGCCCAAGCCTGAATGTTGTCCAGGTCTTGCTGCATGCGGGCATGGACTGCTTCATTATCTGAGGAGTTGCGAATGGAACTGAACACTGTGCAATCATCAGCGAACATCCCCACTTCTGACCTTATGATGGCGAGAAGGTCACTGATGAAGCAGCTGAAGGTGGTTGGGCCTGGGACACTGCTCTGAGAAACTCCTGCAGTGATGACTTGGGGATGTGATGATTGGTCTCCAACAACCACCTTCCTTTGTGCTAGGTATGACTCCAGCCAGTAGAGAGTTTTCCCCCTGATTCCCATTGACTTCAATTTTACTAAGGCTCCTTGATGCCACACTCGGTCAAATGCTGCCTTGATATCAAAGGCAGTCACGCTCACCTCACCTCTGGAATTCAGCTCTTTTGTCCATGTTTGGACCAAGGCTGTAATGAGGTCTGGAGCCGGGTGGTCCTGGCAGAACCCAAATTGAGCATTGGTGAGCAGATTATTGGTAAGTCAGTGGCGCTTGATAGCACTGTCGATGACACCTTCCATTACTTTGCTGATGATTGAGAGTAGACTGCTGGGGTGGTAACTGGCCGGATTGGATTTGTCCTGCTTTTTGTGGACAGGACATACCTGGGCAGTTTTCTACATTGTTGGGTAGATGCCAGTGTTGTAGCTGTACCGGAACAGCTTGGCTGGAGGCGCGGCTAGTTCTGGAGTAGTTTTGGTGAGGGGAGCAGGGCCTGATAGTGCTTGATATGGTGATGAATGGATAAACCTGTGGTGCAACATAAACTAGGCCTCTTGGACTTAGGAGAGCAAAGATGAGAAGGACCAGGGTGGGAGACAAGTAAGGGGTTTACTGGGGGCAAGAGCATCAAAGGCAGAGGTGAGAGAGTGGTTGAGCAAGGAGTACAGGGACTTCTTTATCATTAAGATTTAGATCATCCGTTCAGCTGTTACTGCCGCATCACTTTCTTCCCCTTGCCCACAAAGCCAAAATACCCCAAAGGCTCCCCTTTACCCTGGTCCCGAACTAGCATCTTTCTCTAATTTCTCTCTTTTCTCTTCATTTGCCCTTTCCAAGCTCGTCTTGTCCATTAGACCCACCTCCTGCTCTCTCGTTCCTATTCCCACTAAAGCGCTTACCACCCAAATTCCCTTCCTGGTTCCCAGGCTAGCTGACATTGCAAACGGTTCCCTCTCCTCAGGTACTGTCTCTCTCCTTCCTTCAAAAAATAATCTCGACTCCTCGGTCGTTGCAAACTACTCCCCCATCTCCAACCTCCTTTTCATCTCCAAAGTCCTTGAACGTATTGTCGCCTCCCAAATGCCCATCTTGCCCGCAACTCCATGTTTGAACCTCTCCAATCAGATTTCAGCCCCTACCATAGCACAGAAATAGTCCTAATCAAAGTCACAAAAGACATCCTCCGTGACTGTCACCGTGTTGCACTATCCCTCCTCATCCTTCTTGACTTCTCTGCAGCCTTTGACATGGTTGACCACACTATCCTCCTTGAACCTCTACTGAGTGGGACTACCCTCGCCTGGTCCACTCTTACCTATCCAGTAGCCAGAGAACCTCCTGAAATGGCTTCTCTTACCACTCCCGCCCTGTTACCTCTTGACTCTCTCAAGGATCTATCCTTGGCCCCCTTTTATTTCATATTTACATGCTGCCGCTAGGCAACATCATCCAAAGACACGACGTCAGGTTTCACATGAACAGTGACGAGACCCAGCTCTACCTCACCACTATCTCTCATGATCTCGCCACTGCCTCTGTTTTGCAGGCTGCTTGTCCAAACATCCAGTCCTGTATGTGCTGCAATTTCCTCCAATTAAAAACATTGGCAACACTGAAGCCATTTTCTTCAGCCCCTGCCATAAACCCCGTTCTCTCGTCACCGATTCCATCCTTCTCTTGGCTAATGTGTCAGGCTGAACCAGACAGTTCGAACCTAGGCATTCTATTTGACCCTGAGGTGAGCTTCCGACCCCACGTCCTCTCCAGCACAAAGTCGGCTGACTTCCACCCCCGTAACACCACCGGTCTCTGTGCCTGCCTCTGTCTATCTGCTGCTGAAACCCTCATCCATGCTTTTGTTACCTCCAGACTTGATTATAACAATGCTCTCCTGACCAGCCTCCTATCTTCCACCCTTCATAAGCATGAGTTCATCCAAAACTCTGCTGCCCGTATCCCAACCCACACCAAACTCCACTGACCAATCACCACTGTGCTCACTGACCTACATTGGCTCCTGGTAACACCTCAATTTCAAAATTTCCATCCTCGAGTTCAAATCCCTCCCTTCAAGCCCCTCCCCCTTTCCTGTAACCTCTTCCAGTCCTCCAACCTCAAGAACTCGGCGTTCCTCGAATTCTGACCTCTTGTGTTTCCCCAACTCCCTTCACCCCACAATTGTCATCCATGCCTTCAGCTGTCTAGGCCCTAAGCTCTGGAATTTCCTCCCTAAAACTTTCCGCATCTCCACTTCTCTCTCCTCCTTTAAGACCCTCCTTAAAAGCTACTTTTGATCACCCATTCAAATATCTCCTTCTTTGGCTCACTTTCATTTTTTATACTCCTGTGAAGCGCCTTGGGACGTTTTCCTATGTTACAGGCGCTATATAAATGCAAGTTGTTGTTGCAGCAGGTACTTATAAATTAGTTTTCTGTGAAATGCACCCCATGTACCAAATTTAATATATAATAGATTTATCACTCAAAACTTATCAATGCTTAGAATTACACCAAAAATATTGGCCTTACCTTTCCTTCTATTGTTCTCAGGTTAAGTATGTGCATATCACATGGCATGGATGAAGCGAGAGGACTGAATAAGCTTAATAGTGGAGGAATTCCATCAACATTTAAGTTCACAGCCATTGGAATGACTGGGTGATTCAGGTAGGAACATGTTTTGTGGCTCAACAAAGAGGGATAATTCATTGCCTTATTACCTTCATTCTGCTAAGAAAAGAGATGCATAGTATGAGAAAACAAGGTATAACTCTCAATCTCAACAAGCAGAAAGAGAAAAATCAAGGCATTTACATACATGCAAAGACCATTTGCCTGGAATTTTAAGGGGGGTTCTCTGGTGGGAGATCAGCAGAATACCCAGAGAAATGGTGCAAACATCTTAAAAGCTGTTTATACCATTTTTCCAGGGGTTCCACTAATCTGCTGCCAAAGTTACCTCACGGAATCAAGGAGAACGCCTCAGAAATTCAAGTGGAAATAAGTTACGATTACTATCAAAAGGATAGCTACACCATTACTTAAAAGCAGTATATAGCAGAAACCACCAATATTATATAGTATTAGACATATTCAGTTAAATTAGGCTTCTTAAGCTGTTTTGCTACTTATTTCAGTTGGCTTACATATTTTTATTCACTGCACTATTATTTTGTGAGGCGTTTAAAGAAGATTCAAGTGTGTTAATTGCAAATTAGATACCTGAATTAAAAACTGAGATAAAAAGAAAAAAAGCAATTGCTGAAAATTTTAAATTAAATCATAAAATACTGGAAATACACAGGTCAGTCAGCGTCTTAAATAGAAACATAGGATTTTTTTTTAGAAGGAACCTTTCTCTTTCAAATTTTGATAGGAAATTGGGATTGGTGGAATTGATTTGACCTTTCCCCATTTTATACTTTGTGTTCATATAAACTTAGCACCACACTGGACACAAGACTTTAACTGTATGCATAGATAGCTCCAACAGATTGAATGATATATGAAGATTTAAAAAAATTTAAAGGTACACCTTTCACACTGGGTGATTAGGTATACATGGAACTTATTATTTGGCTGTTTTCATGTCAGCCATTATTGATGCAAAACAATAAAACCACATTTATGTTTGACATTACACAAAGATGTCATTCATATACAAATTCCTGATACTGAAATGAATGGCAGATACCAATGTACAAAGTATCATCCCTTTTTGAAAACCCCCCATATCACTGAAATAACCCTAAATAAAGTTAAGAACAACATTCTCTGACTGTAACCCTGGTGTATTATCCCTCTTCGACCTCTCTGCAGCCTTCAACACAATTGACCACACCATTCTCCTCCAGCGCCTCTCCTCTGTCAACCTGCTCTCTCTTGGTCTCACTCTTATTTATCAAATCATAATCATCTAGCATTGGCTTCTCTTCCTGCTCCTACACCATGACCCTGGTATCTACCTTGGCTCCTTCTCCTCTTCCTCTTCATCTACATGTTGTCCTTTGGTGACACCATCTGCAGACCAGGGATCAGCTTATATATGTACATCGATGATACCCATAATTCCCCTCGATTCCTCCACTGCTGTCAGGCTGCTTGTCCAATTTTAAGCCTTAGATGAATCTTAACTTCCTCCAGTTAAACATTGGGAAAATCAAAGCCGTTGGAGCCAATTTTGTCCTCGTTTTTGGTGGGAACAGGGTTGTTTTCAGGAAAAATGGCAGTGTACTACTTACTGTCCCATTCCCACTATCGATCTACCTCTTGCCATTTGTCTGGTCCTGGAAATAGTCGGCCTGTTCAGAAGGGCACCTCATAAGGTATGCAAATGGAGCTTCCATGACATACATAGAACCTCAAGGCAATTTTCAGATACCAATGAGAGGAGCATGCATCATGTTCGCTCCACTAATGGTACTTGGCGTAGAGCAGCCTAACCAGCAGTTCTTAAAGGGACTTCTGCAGGCTGCTCAAAACTCTGCTGCGCATATCCTATTCTTCACCAATTATGCTCATTCATCACCTCTGCCTTTGCAGACCAGCATTGGCTCATGGTACCTCAATGCCTAAATTTAAAACTCTTCTCACTGTGTTTAAATTCCTTAATGACCTTGCACCTCCCTATCTCTGTAACTCCTCCAGCCCTGCAATCTTCCTCCCCAAACTCTTGAGGTGCAATTGTCAAGTAGTGTCCAAAACAGGTACAAAGTTGATGGAGCAGTCGCTCTGCCCGCCTGTTCATGCCGATGTGAAGCCCGAGCCATTTTGAGGCATGGGCCTCATTAGCATGCCACCAGTGAGCTGCTGCAGCTCGACAGTTCTGGGAGGGCGGGAAATTGGCTAGCTCTTACGCTGAGCTGGCCACCAAGTTGGTCCAGGGGGAGAAAAGTCATCGGGGGGGGGGGGGGGGGGGGGGGAGGCATGCTGGTCCTTGTGGGACAAGCAAAAAAAATTGAAAGCTTTCTGGGCTGTTTTTAAGGAGCCTCCAGCGGTCCCTGCTCAATGCTTAGTACAACTGGTGGAGCATGCACGCTGTGCATTGTGCCCATTTGTACCTGAAAATTGCAATTAGAGTCCTACAACTCTAACTGTAGGAACCCTGATTTGCATACAAACAGCCTCCCACCTGTTTCATTTTTCATCAGGCGGGGCTTGGGTGTCAATGGGGTGGCCAAGGTACCTTTCCCTCCCCAGATTTTCAATTGCTGGGTGCAAGCTTTTCAGGCGAGAAAAGGGGGACTGGCCCACTCCATCCTCTGCTTCTGGCTTGTGCATTCTCCCTCTCTTTGCCCCACCATTGGTGGCTATGCCTTGAGCTGCCTAAACTCTGCTCCTCCATCTTTCTATCCTCCTTTAAGACTCCTCTTTGAACAAGCTTTTGACCACCCCTCCTCATTTTCCATTTTACTTACACCTCTGAAGCGCCTTGGGACGTTTTTCTATGTTAATGGTGCTGTATAAATGTTACTGTTGTTGCTATTCTTGCCATCAGTCCTGAACTTTAAATAATTTATTCTTGGAACATGGATGGTGCTGGCAAAGCCGCATTTCTTGTCCACCATTAGCTGTCCTAAGAAGGTGATAGTGGGCCTTCTCCTTGAACCAATGCAGTTCTTTTACTAGTTTATATCTATGGTCGCTTATTCTACAGTCATAGTTTAATGTGAAATAGTGTTCTGAATTAACCATTTGTATTCTAGTTAGTATTAAATATACTTAATAAAATTCTCTTTCGTCTCCTTTCAAGGCTTAAACGTCTTAAGTTTTTCTAATCTTTTCTGACAACTCAGTCCTCTGAGACTAGGGATGAGTCTTATTGCTCTTCTAGAATCATAGAATTTTACAGCACAGAAGAAGGCCCTTCCTCAGCAAAAGAGAAGAGGACTACAAAATGTTTCTTCCGATCCGAAGGGCATCTAAGATGTCAAAATGAATGAAATTTTTTCCCTCTAGGATTGGTTATCTTTTCACTGCAAAAGTGTTGGGGCCAAAAGGTACTCATACCAGCTCTTAGGTGGCGAACATTCCCCGAAGGCCTACTGTTTTGCTCAACCAACTGTCTCCCATCCTTGCTGTTGTCCCCCAACATTTCTCCCTCACGTCCAAGTGGCAAAAATTTGAATGTGCACGGCACACAACTGGTTTAGTCATGCTTTGGCATATTTAGCTTCACCATATCAAGCTCTATCAGGCATCGCTCCCCTTTGCCAATGCTGCCCACTCTCCTTGGATAATCCTGGAGGGTAATGATAACCCCAAGCTCCTTTTTCTATGCTCATGGACTTTGTCACCAAGATAGAGACCATTCAGCTGCTTCCCTTGCCCATTCAGCTAAAACTTCTCCGAGCCTCCCAGCAACTCTAACCCTGAAATCCCAGCTTAATGGTGAAAGACTAGGGCCGAGAAATTCGTCTTGGGCGGTGGTGCAAAACAGGCGGTATCGGATCGGCTGCCCGTTATCCGCAGCACCTGATATTCGGTTCCATTGACTGCAATGGAACTGAATATTAGGCGCTGCGTATAACAGACTGACGATCCTATACCGCCTGTTTTGCGCCACCGCCCGAGACGAATTTCTAGCCCAAGGAGTAAAGCGATTTAGGTATCCATGTACACAAATACTAAAACCTAGTGAACAGGTACAAAAAGTAATAAAATACACTAATGTCAGCCTTTATCTCAAAGGCTTGGAATGAAAAAGTATGGAAGTGATGCTTCAGTTGTACAGAGTTTTGGTTCGACCCCATCTGGAGTACTGCCTTCAGATTCAACAGAAATATACCAGGGCTTAAAAGGTTAAATTATGAGTTCAGGTTGCATACATTTGGCTTGTATTCCCTTGACTTTAGAAAGTTGAGGGGTGTTCTGAACAAGGTATTTAAAATGATTAAAGGATTTGATAGGGTAGATAGAGAAACTATTTCCTCTGGTGGGGAATTCAGAACAAGAGGGCATAATCTTAAAATTAGAGCTAGGCCATTTAGGAATGAAATCAAGAAGCACTTTGTCACATAAAGGCTGGTGGAAATCTGAAACTCGCTTCCCTAAAAGGCTGTGGATGCTGGATCAATTTATATTTTCAAGACTGAGATCGCTAAGATTTTTGTTAGGTAAGGATCAACAGTGGGTAAATGGAGTTGAAGTACAGATCAGCTTTGATCTAATTGAATGGTGGAACAAGCTTGAGGGGCTGAATGGCCTACTCCCATTCCTATGTTCCTAGTTTCTGCCCCATCCTCCTCCTGACCTTCTCCAAGCTCAACTTGTCCATGAGACATGCCTCCTGCTCCCTCAACCCTATTCCTACTAAACTTCTGTCCGCCCAAATTCCCTTCCTGGCTCCCATGCTAGCTGATATCGTAAACTGTATCCTTATGGCAGCGCCTGTCCTCTCCCCTTAAAAGCCATCGGCACTACTTCTCTTCTAAAAAAAAACACACCCTCAGCCCCTGCCAACTACTAAACCAATTCCAACTTGCTTTTCCTCTCCAACCTCCATGAACGGGATGTTACCTTCCAGATTCGTGCCCATCTTTCTTGCAACCCTCTGTCTGAATCCTTTCAATCAGGCTTCTGAGTCCCCCACAGTATCAAAATGGCACTAATCAAAATCACGAATGACATTCAATGCGAGGTGAAAAAGGTGCATTACCCCTCCTTCTCTTCCTGCCAATCTTTGAAGCCTTCAACATGAGCTACCACATCCTCCTCCTCCAACTCCTTTTCTGTGTTGGCTAACTCCGTGGGATTGCCCTCACTTGGTTCCACTCTTGCCTATTCTGAATGAAATCAAAGCATTTCTAGAAATGGTTTCTCCTTCCATCTCTGCACTAACCCATCCCTGGAGTCACCTAATAACCCATCCTGGGCCCCTACTTCTTACCCTTCTACGTGCTACTTCTTGGCACCATCATCCGTAGACATGGGGCTGGATTTTGATTCTGGGGCAGGCTGGGGTCGTGTAATCCGCATTTCGTGTTAGCCACCCGAATCTAAATCGATGTGGGAGATTGATGCGATTTTAACATAATTGGCCAATTGAGTTCCAACGTGTGGGAACCCGTGGCCAGTGAGTTTTTCCAGTCTGAAAGTCGCTTCCGATGACGTCATCATTGCTGCAGCATTTAAGGTCTGCAACAAGCCTTGCTTCCTCTGCAGGCTGCCAATCTTCTGCCTTTGCATGTTAGAGGCACCTGCAGGAAGAATGGCCAGCCAGAGACCTAGGTCTGCACCTCGATTTGATGACGTCGCCCTGCAAGCTTTAATTGAGGGAGCCAGAGCTAATAAGGAGGTGCTCTTCCCTTCTTCAGGGAGGAAGAAGCCTTCCCATCAAACGAAGGCTGTGTGGATCCAGGTGGCAGAGGAGGTCAACTCATTGTCCATAACCCGCAGAACCTGACTTCAGTGCAGGAAGAGGTTTCATGACCTGCTGCGCACTGGAAAAGTGAGAATGAATTTCCCATCACCCTCATTCTGATCCCCATTGCCTCTCCTCACCAGCACTCAGCTTTGACAACCTCTTCCTCCACATCCCACTTGACACTGACATCCCTGCACCCTTACCCATTCCCTCTCTCTGTATGGTCACATTCACCTAACTATTCGACTATGCAGCCCTCACACTCCCTATTGCTGTGATGCTATGAAAACAACTTACAACACACAGGGAGGGCCCATGGTCTTGCCACCTCACTCCGAATTTGTCTCCTTCTAACCATCAATGATATAGATTCTCTACACTCACTCCTTCATTCTCACTCAAACTCCACTTGCAGGAAAAGAGAGCTCACAATAAGAGGGAAAGAGCGAGGACAGGAGGAGGGCCACCCTCAGTAGCCCAGCTCACCACGTGGGAGGAGGCGATCATGGGAGTGGAGGAGGGTGCGCAAGTGGGAGACGGACAGATGGGTGCATCAGAGCAAGCTGGTGACAGAATAGTTTATCATCTCTCTCATTGACATTGCATGAGTCACTGATAATGATTCTGATGCTCCAGCAGACTGACTTATGATCATCTGCAATATGCAATGTGCATGTAACCTTGGACTCACATCTCTGACTCTTTCCTTTACTCCCCCCCAGGACCATCGCGAGCAGCCGTCCCCACCATCCAGGAGGAAGAGCATGAGCCTCAGAGGAAGCTGCAACCTATGAGGGCGCCGTGTCAGCAGAATTCAGCGCACCCAGCACCAGCGCAAACACTCACACCTCGGAGGGAACATCGCGAGATAGAGTAGTGTTGTCACCTGGTGTATCACAGCTCACAAGTGAGCATCAGCAGATAATGGAGACAGGGACAGCAGTGGAGAGTCCTAGTCGGAGGGCGCAGGACTCTCCTAGCTCGGCTCAGCTGCATGTCGACCCTCTGCCTCTGGATCCATCCATAAGATCAGCGGTGCTGGAACTCCAGGAACAGATGCAGGACTCTCTGGCAGGTTTTGTCTCCAGGGTCGCTGCGAGTGTGGAGCGAATGGAGTCCATAGCGAACATGAGCAGAGCCTTTGTGGAGTCATTGGCGCATGAACGCATCACCACGGAAAGGATGGCAACCTCCGTGGAAAGAAAGGCTACAGTAGAGGAGAGGATGGCTATGGCTATGGAGGAGATAAGTCGCCAGAGTATAGAAAACATGGTCATTGTTCAGAATAGACTGGCATCTCTTGAGGAGCGATGGTCATCTATTGAACACAGAAACTAGACCTTCATGGAAGTCCTTCTGAGTAGGACTTCCAGTGCAGATACGGGTCCCCATGACCCCCCTGATGTGCAACAAGGTGCTCTCAATCCACTTGCAAGCGCTGAGGTGGGGCTGCCCCTTAAGAGGGATGTTGGTGGCAGACAGCAAGGAAGTGGGGGCTCCTCTCCAAGCGCTCACACGACCAAGCCACTGCAAAGCCCTCGGTCAGAGCCCCACCAGAGTCCTCACCCAACTGAGATCAGTGTCTCAACCCCTACCCAGCCGCAGGAGCAGCAGACTGTTGCCGAGCCCTCACAGGCTCGCAACCCTAGAGGACGCCCGCCAAAGGTGTCGAGGCAGGAGCAGCAAGAAAGTGAGCAAGGGGCCTCCACATCTGCTGAAGCCACAGGGGAAGCACCACGTAGGAGCACGCGTAAAAGAAAAATAATGCACAAGTAGTCACAAGGGTAGTCACTTGGGTGTAATGTTGTGTTTAATCTTGAAATGCCAGTACTTGCTGGTGTGATTAAAAATTCTGCTGGCAAACTGCTGAAGTTGTGGCGTCTGTCATTTCGCAAATGAGACTTCCACATTGAGGGCTTAGGATGACTTGCAATTGTCAGTATGGTGGTCAGAGTGATAGGAATCCGCAGGTTCCTGGCCATTGTCGATGGTCTGATAAGAAGGTGCGAGGCAAAAGTGTTTGATTGTGCAGGCTAAGCAAATCTGGTCAAGTGCGTCCCTTGCATCTCGGGCAGCAATGTGGTTGCGCGCTGGTGCCTTCTGGCCTGTGCAGCTTCAGGTGGGTGAGGAGCAGCTTGGCGCTCCTGTTGATGCTGCTGCTGCTGGTGGTGCTGTTGTTCATTGTTCTGCTGCTGCCACGGCTGGTCTTCGTCCGAATCTGATGTCCAGGAGGAAAGGAAATAAATGGTTCCCATGCTTCTGGTATATGCCTCAGTTGAGGAAGCGCTCAGTCAAGGTGGCGAGAGGGGTTTCCCAGGAGGTCACACTGGAGATGGGTGTCAGGCTCCAAACTTCCACAGCTGTGGTTATGCCATATAAAAGTTCCCCCAGACCTCAGACAACAAAGTCCTGCCAACTGCAAATGATGGCTGATCACATCTCCTATTTCATGGTTGAGCTGCAGCTGATAGTCAGCAATCCAAATGTGCTACCGCCAGGTTTCACATTCGTGGTTCAGAACAGGCGTGCTTCACGTGGAAAAAGGGTTAAAGTCACAAAGGCCTTTCAAAATGGCATTATAGAGGCAATTTAGTGCTTGTTAAGGGCCTTAACGGCCTATCCCGCCTCTTGGAGGCGGGACAGAGTGGGGACCAGCAGACACGATTTAATGAAAATTGCGTGGAGGCGGGATGGAGGCGGGCTTGTGCCCACCCGCCAGTTTTCGCAATTTTAACCCCCACACGCCTCCAAACCTGCCTCCACAAGTCAATGAAAATTCTGCCCATGGAGTCAGTTTAGATGTGCACAGAAATAGTAAGAAGAATGAATTTGTATTTATATAGCGTCTTTCATGACCCCAGCACGTATCAAAGAGCTTCACAGTTAATGAAGTAATTTTGCAGTGGAGTAACTGTTGTAATGTAGGGAAACAGCAGCCAATTTATGCACAGCAAGGTCCCACAAAGAGCAATGAGATAGATAATCTGTTTTGGTGGTGTTGCTTGAGGGACAGTACACTAGAAGAACTCCCCTGCTCTTCTTCAAATAGTGTCATGGGTCCTTTTACAGCCACCTGAGAGGGCAGATGGGGTCTCATCCGAAAGACAACACCTCCGACAGTGCAGCACTCCCGCAGTACTTCACTCAAATAGCCTAGATTAATTGCTCACGTCTCTGGAGTGGGGCTTGGATCCATGACCTTCCGACAAGTGGCAAGAATGCTACTACTGAGCTAAGGCTGACAAATAGAATATTATGGCCTGAAATTCCTACTGTGACCTTGTAGATTTGGAGTGGAACAGAACTTCCACTTCCCCACAGTTGATGTCCCTGACCCTGTCAGGCTATTTTAGGCAGGAGCCTGAGCCCAAGCCCTTCTTGGCACCTCGAAGGATCTCCTGACTATAATTCTGCAGTGGGTTCGCAGTACCACAGAACTGGCATAAAAATTCTTTCAAAGTCTGACTGTCTTCTTCTGCTCATTTAAACAATCCAAACATCACCCCTCTCCCATGGCCCTGGCAATACTGGAAAGTGACTCACAGCCATCGCTGGCATCCAACGTTGATAAGGACGCAAATAAGAAAAATATATCCTATGATGTATTTTCCTGATTCACTTGTCATTGTAATATGCATACCCATAAGCATTCTTAAGAAAATGTAATGATTTAAATGTTACTTGCTGTATTCGATTCTATGATCTCCACTGAGTTTTTTTTTTCCAATAGCGTAAATTTTTTCCAGTAACATACACTTCTTAGTCATACTTCAGAAAATTGATAGTGGTTTTGCATAATTAATCTTACCATATCTACTCCAATTCTTTTCTCCAACAAAACTCTGAATAAACTGGCTGTAATTTTGTTGTCCTTGACACCTTGGCCTAGGCCACGGTTGTCATCCTGCATAAGTCTGCGATCCATTATGACTTCCAGCTGACCTGTTAAAGTAAATTATATGTTTTAACTTACTGCTAATTGCAGTTACATCATGGATGCTAATAAAACTATTTTAACAACCACATCAATAGGCCACAACATGCTAATTATTTTGCCAGGATCATCTTAAATGAAACACAAAAATAGGCATAAAAGATGGATTTTAATCTATGAAGTGTATAGGATTCCTGTACAAAACTTTAGTAATTAAGCCCACATACTTATTAAAGTGGATTATTTACAGCAGAAGTAGCAATTTATATTTACAACATTTTCACCAGCCTGTTGGATCACCTGTACAAATTGAGAGATTGAGACCAGGTCTTTTTTCCCTAGAATTTAGAAGAATGAGAGGCAATCTAATTGAAACATTTAAAATTCTTACAGTGCTTGACAGGGTAGATGCAGGGAGGATGTTTCCCCTGGCTGGGGTGTCTCGAACTAGGCGTCAAAGTCTCAGAATAAGGGGTTGGCCATTTAGGACGAAGATGAGGAAAAATTTATTCACTCAGAGGGTGGTGAATCTTTGGAATTCTCTACCCCAGAGGGCTGTGGATGCTCAGTCACTGATTATATTCAAGACTGAGATTGATATATTTTTGGTTATGAAGGGAATCAAGCGATATGGGGATAGTGCGGGAAGGTGGAGTTGAGGTAGAAGATCAGCCATGATCTTATGGTGGAGCAGGCTCGAGGGGCTGAATAGCCTACTTCTGCTCCTATTTCTTATGCGAGGTTATCCACTTTGGTGGCAAAAACAGGAAGGCAGATTATCTGAACGGCAATAGATTGGAAAAAGGGGAAGTGCAACGAGATCTGGGAGTCCTTGCACACCAGTCGTTGAAGGTAAGCATGCAGGTGCAGCAGGCGGTTAAGAAGGCAAATGGTATGTTGGCCTTCATAGCGAGAGGATTTGAGTACAGGAGCAAGGATGTCTTGCTGCAGTTGTACAGGGCCTTGGTGAGACCACACCGTGAGTATTGTGTGCAGTTTTGGTCGCCTTATCTGGGGAAGGATGTTCTTGCCATGGAGGGAGTGCAGCGAAGATTCACCAGACTGATACCTGGGATGGCAGGTATGACGTATGAAGAGAGATTGGGACGATTGGGCTTGTATTCGCTGGAGTTTAGAAGAATGAGAGGGGATCTCATTGAAACTTATAAAATTCTAACAGGACTAGACAGACTAGATGCAGGAAGGATGTTCCCGATGGCGGGGGAGTCCAGAACCAGGGGTCACAGTCTAAGGATAAGGGGTAAGCCATTTAGGACTGAAATGAGGAGGAATTTCTTCACCCAGAGAGTGGTGAACCTGTGGAATTCTCTACCACAGAAGGCAGTTGAGGCCAATTCATTAAATATATTCAAGAAGGAGTTAGATATATTTCTTAAGGCTAAAGGGATCAAGGGATATGGGGAGAAAGCAGGGACAGGGTACTGAATTTGGATGATCAGACATGATCTCATTAAATGGCGGAGCAGGCTCGAGGGGCCGAATGGCCTACTCCTGCACCTATCTTCTATGTTTCTATGTTTCTATGAAACATTAACTCTGTTTCTCTCTCCACAGATGCTGCCTGACCGGCTGAGTATTTCCAGCATTTTCTGTTTTTATTTCAGATTTCCAGCATCCGCAGTATTTTGCTTTTATGAAACCATATAATGTTGTGGTCACTTTTGGCCAGATGCTCACCCCACATGGAGGCACGATATGAGGTCAGGCTCACTACTAAACACTAGATCTAATATATGATCATCACTAATTACTTCATTAACATGTTTAGTCAGGAAACAGTCTTGTATATTTTCGACAAGTTTTTCAGCTGCACTTTCCACCACAACAGAAGGTAAACCATTGTGCCACTGAATTCCAGGAAAATTAAAATCACCCATCAAACAAAGTGGCAATTTATTTTAGAAAAAAGAGTAGACTGAGGGGTGACCTGATAGAGCTCTTTAAGACAATGAAAGGGTTTGAGAGGGTAGATGTAGAGAAGATGTTTCCACTTGCGGGGGAGACCAGAACTAGGGTCCATAAATATAAGATAGTGACTAATCAATTCAATAAGGAATTCAGGAGAAATTTCTTTACCCAGAGAATGGTTAGAGTGTGGAACTCGCTACTATAAGGAGTAGTTGAAGCGACTAGCATAGATGCATTTAAGCAAAAGCTAGATAAACACTTGAGGGAGAAAGGAATAGGAAGATGATGGAGTTAGATGAAGAAGGATGGGAGGAAGCTCGTGTGGAGCATAAACACTGGCATTGACCTGTTGGGCCGAATGCCTGTTTCTATGCTGTAAATACTAGGTAATAAATAACACACTGTTGCAAATCATTTCCTCATCTGGTGTTTAAGCTTTAGAGGAAAGAAATGTAAATAATACATACCACTCTTTAGACTGGCAACTCCCAAGGACTGAGCAGAGTGCAGGGTCAAACGAACATCATTGTCCTGAATGTACGCAGTTGTTGTCAGAGGATAAAAATTAGCTTGAAGAGGCAATTTGCTCAAAGTCTGCCGTGGCTGCATCTGGGGTCATAAATTGAACCTAGTCAGCTTTAAGTACATCTCACTTTTTTAATCAGTTAACACGTTCTATGAATAATTTATTAGAAATAATTTCCTTTACATGTAGTTTTTGCAAGAAAAGTCCAGGGGAAGAGGTTAGTAGATACAATAACAGTGATTTAAACAAGCTTCTGTTTGAGTAAAAATTGAAAGGTAGAAACTGAACATTTAGTCTAAGCTACAACTTTGTCACAGAGTGAAAATTCAGTTTCTATCGCAGCTGAAGCAAAATTAGGTTCTGATCTCTTATCCACAAGCACAGTATACCCTTCATAGGAAAGCAGAATGCTTATTGCCTCAGACCAGTAAAGGACATTTTCACTGGGAATTTCCTTGGGGCTTCTCTAGAAGTTCTATGGAAGTTCGGCACAAACCCCGTTTACAAGTTAAGTTACAGCGACAGAGCAGGGAGGGAACTAAAATGCACAACATTTTTAAGATTGTTTTGCATTTTTAAGAAGTAGAGCAGAGTGTTAGAGATAGAAAGTGTAAATTATCCTAATTGTAACAATCTTTCCTACATTTATACCTAGCTTGGAACTGTCAATTGTTTTTAGTTTGTTTTAACTTACTTCTCCATGGCTTGCTGCAGATATTGAGAAAATGGAAATAAGAATCGGCAGGACTAGGGTTGGGAGTCAAACACTTGGGAAGAATGACTCAATAAGATTACATTATCCCAGTAAATTTGCCTCAATAAGACATTTAACTATCATTAAGTGTAACTGAGAAGTGTTATAGAGAAGTATTATAGAAACTGTGAAATGGTGCACAGGTATCCTGTGATAATGCTCATGGTGAGTTGGAAGATTTGTTCTTTGGAAATAATAGGAGTGTTATGCAATAACATCATGGCCATTGATTTATGGTATTGAATAAGTCGAATTCCATTTTTATTATATAGTATTCTAGAATTTTGGGGATTGAATTCTGAAACTCTGATCATTATTCTGTGAAACTGTACTACATGTTCCATATATATATTTATTAATTATATATATAATTTTTATCCATTACCATTTTAAAAACTGAGGATACACAGCAAAATGGTATATAAGATGCATCAGTTGGAGGTAGGTACCTGGGGAGGGGGTGTTGGGATTTACTGCATTGGGGAATGGTGGTCCTGGAGTTTGGTAACACTGGGGTGAGAGTGCTGGTGTTTGACATTTTCTAGTCACCAACACATCACAGCTTTTCTGAGAAGCTTTCAAAATCCCCCCCCACCCCACCCCACCCACCCACCCCCAAACACTTTTTTCTGCCAATGTCCCCTCCATCCAGGCAGTGAAGGCACAGCCAGAAGCTCCTAACACCCACTTTCCATGGGCATTCTACAAAGCAGGTGTTCACCTAGCATTAATCTTGCAAAATAATGTGGAAGACATTGTGACATCATTTCTGTGTCATTGAAATGTGCCTGCCTGTTCCCATATCCCTTCACCCCCCTTTCCTTCATCCAACTATCCAATCTAATTTGAATGTTGACATAGTTTCTGCCTCAACCACAAACCCTAAAAGTGAATTCCACAGTCTTACAATGCTCTGTGCAAACAAGATTCTACTACCTTCTGTTCTAAACCTCTTACATTTAATCTTGTATCTATGACGCCTCATTCTAGATCCCTCAACTATTGGAAACAGTCTACTTCTATCTACCCTGTCCCACCCTTTCATAATTTTAAATACTTTATATCATATCACACATAATCTACATTGTTCTAATGAGAACTTACTTTGATCTTCTAAAGAATTAACTATCCCTCCTATTTTTGTATCTTCTGCAAATTTCTCCTGACTGATTACTCCTTCTAGGCCTATATCCAAATAATTGAAATACACACTGAACATAAGTTGTTCCAGAACTGATCCCGTGGAACACCACTATCCACTTCCAACTACTCTTTTAAAAAAAAAAACTGTTTTTAACTCCTACTCTCCGTTTTCTTCCTTCAAACCAATTTGCTATCCTCTCCCTACTCGCATACCTCTTAAATAAAAACAGAAAATGCTGGAAATACTATGCAGGTCAGGCAGCATCTGTAGAAAGAGCAGGGTAGGGTTAACATTACGACCCTGTGTCAGAAGCCTGCTTATATTCAAAAGTTTAGTTGAAAACCAACTCAAATTCATTGGATAGTCTGTATATCATTTTCAAGTAGCACACACAAACTGAAACACTTATGGACAGAGACATAATTTGACTTTTCTCCTGAGAAAAATAAATAAAAAGAACATAGGAACAGGAGTAAGCTATTGAACCACTGGCGCCTGTTCCGCCATTCAATCAGGCTAATCTGTACCTCAACTCCACATCCTAGATGCCCTTACCTAACAAAAAATGATCAATCTTAGGTCTTGAAAATTTAAACTGACCCAACATCTTTATGAGTTCTCTGACCAGCCTGTGTAATATTTGGCGCTCCAACAGCCCAAATGTATATCCTGGTTCCAGTTCAAAGGAATCTCAATATTGTGGCTAATGAGTTGCTGGGAATGGGGCTGAAATACTAATCTGATCACAATGTTATTCTATGGTTTGCCATTAAATAACATGGTCTTATTCCTTGGGTTGAAAAACATGGTGAATAATCATCTTGTGTTCACTCAGTTACTTCAGCTACCATATACAGTATTATCATGCTGGAGACACTCAGCAGGTCAGGCAGCATCTGTGAAGAGAGAAACAGAGTTAACGTTTCAGGTCGATGACCTTTCGTCAGAACTGGAAAAAAGCAGGAAATGAAATAGATTTAAAGCAAGTATAGGGGCTGGGAAATGGGGGAGGGGATGAAAGAACAAAAGGGAAGGCCTGTGATAGGATAAAAGGCAGGAGAATTAAAGAGACATTAAGAGATATTCAAGGCAAAAGGAGATGGTAATGGGACAGGTTAAGAAACAAAGGATGGCTCTGGATGAAGTGTGAATTGCGCTGGCAGAATGAAAGACAGCTGCCATGTGGGAGAGAAGAACAAAAGGCACAAACAAAAAGTGTGGATAAAAAATATATATATGATAGGGGCCAGGTTATGATCTGAAATTGTTGAACTCTATGTTGAGTCCAGAGGGCTGTAAAGTGCCTAATCGAAAGATGAGGTGCTGTTCCTTGAGCTTACGCTGAGCTTCCGTGGAACAATGCAAGAGGCCGAGGACGGTGAGATCTGAGTGGGAGTGGTGCGTAGAATTAAAGTGACAAGCGACCGGAAGCTCGGGGTCCCCCTTACAGACTGAATGGAGGTGTTCCGCAAAGCGATCACCCAATCTGCGTTTGGTCTCCCCAATGTAGAGGAGACCACATCGTGAGCAGCGAATACAGTATACTAAATTGCAAGAAGTACAAGTAAATCACTGTTTCACCTGGAAGGGGTGTTTGGGGCCCTGGACAGTGGGAAGGGGGGAGGTATAAGGGCATGTGTTGCATCTCCTGCGCTTGCACGGGAAGGTGCCGGGCGAAGGGGAAGGGGTGCTGGGGGTGATAGAGGAGCGGACTAGGGTGTCGCAGAGGGAGCGGTCCCTACGGAATGCTGAAAGGGGAGGTGAGGGGAAGATGCGTTTGGTGGTGGGATCATGCTGGAGGTGGCGGAGGATGATCCGTTGAATGTGGAGGCTGGTGGGGTGAAAGGTGAGGACAAGGGGAACTCTGTCGTGGTTCCGGGAGGGAGGGGCAGGGGTGAGGGCAGAAGTGCGGGAGATAGAACGGACACGTCTCCAGCATTTTCTGTTTTTATTTCGGATTTCCAGCATCTGCAGTATTTTCTTTTTGTACAGTATTATCATGCTACTCAAATCTGTGTCAAAATACCATTTTAATTCAATAATCAGGAAAACTTTTCTCAGTGTCTTACATTCCTTATTCTGTTATACTAGAACAGATTCTGATTTTTATTTGCATGATTAATTTTTGTGTCAAAATAATCAGGAAATTAGAATTGTTCCCCAATACAAAGTAACTCATTCAATAAATTCTAACATCTTTACCTCCAATGTTTATTTATCCACCATATTGGAAGCTGCTAAGCTGTGATTCAATTAAAACCATCCCAAAATATAAAGTCTGTCACATAACCAATTAAAAATTTTGTTCTATGCCTGAAAAGCAGATATTACTGATGCAAAGAGGAAGAGGCAAAGGGAGAGAAGAAAAAAACGTTTTCACTCCAAATCACTATTCAGTGACATAATTGTAAGTGGGTGGAGATTGGTAGAGATCTGGATTTGACTTGGCTGTGATGGCACCCATTGCTGAAAACCCACCAATAGTCTCTCCAGACTTACAAGTGATCAAGGGCAAGGTGCTGGGAATGGGCCTGGAACAGTAATGTATTTTTGCTTAGTTTTGATTTGGCCAGAGAACTTTGGGAGTGAGAACATTTCTTTTTAAAATAAAAAGAATTAGGGCAAGGATTGGTAAGGCAGGGTAAAGGGGGAGCAAAAAGATTTTTTAAAAGGAATTTAGAACCCTGAGGAGAACAGGGATGACAGCCTTTAGGGCCGTTTGGGCTCCAATTTTTTTTTTACTAAAGTTGGGGCAGGGGTAGAAAGAACATAAGAATTAGGAACAAGAGTAGGCCATATGGCCCCTCGAGCCTGCTCCGCCATTCAATAAGACCATGGCTGAACTTTGACCTCAACTCCACTTTCCCGCCCGATCTCCATATCCCTTGATTCCCCTAAAGTCCAATAGGCCAGAATGGTGTGTGGAATTCAACAGTGGGGCGGGGCCTAAAGAGGCCAAGCGTTAAAAAAGGTGGGCACAAGCATCAGCAGAAAGAAGGGGAGGAGCCAAAGGCAGTGAGACGCTGTAAAGAAAAGCAGATCTGGCAGATTTTAACAAAATGTAGATAGGGAAGGATCAAACAGAAGTGGAGAGCAGCCAGAGAGGGCGGTGAGTGGAACAGGTGACTGAGGGGAAGGCCAGAGTGATTGGAGCATGGCGAAGGAAATTAAGAAATATTGGTTCGCAAGTCAACGGAAAGCAGGAGAGGGCAGCCTAGAAAGGGGAAAAATAATAAACTATTAAATATTTTAAAATAATATAAAAGGTGAAGGAATTTTTTTTAAGATGCCATTCTGTGTTGGTGACAAAGCACTATAAAAGCATTTGAGTCACAGATGCCAAGCTGCAGTTTATCAACACAATCACATTACATTTATGATTTTATTTAGTACACAGCATGTGTAGAACCATTTGGACTGGACTTTCCTCCAGCCACTGAAAATGGAGCAGGGTGGGGATTTTATGAAGCGCTACCAGAAGCCCACTGCATTTTCCAAAAGAGGGCCTCATTTGATATACAGGGTCATTTTTCGGTGCTGTTCTCATTCCTACGTGGCTTTCCAACACTCGGAGGGCCAGAAGCAATTGAAATTGAACAAGACCGTGCCAATAGAGGTCTGAAAAGGCAGAAAGAGGAGCAACATCAAGGTCTTCATCAATGGCAAAATCCCCATGGGGGAGAAATTTGGTATCGCCCCGTTTGGGGCGCAATTATCAGCCGGGCGCAAAGTTTAGCGCCTGGCACAAATTATCGCCTCCGACTGCAAACTTGGCTTCTATCGCCCCTGGAGGTGATTGGAGTGCGAAATCAGGCGCTACACACCTCTCTTAAGGCGCTAACGCCGAGGAGCGAGGCGCTACCTCAGAGCGCTGGCGAAGCTCATGTGATGTCAGTCAGCAATGGAACACAGACACAATGGCGCCGGCCAGTTTTTAAAAAGGGGAGGGTTGATCTTGCTCTCCATCCACACCCTGCTCAATGCAGCCTTGAATCTCGGCCTGGGGAGACCTGTACATCAATTCTGCTGGAAAGAACAATGGAGAGACCCAGGGAAAGAGCTCAGAGTGCAGCCCCCACAGTCTCTTCTAAATCGATGCAAGGATGGTCAAATCAAAATGAACCTGCAAAGTGCTGCTCAGTACCCAAAACTCCGTCACACAGCGTTGAATCTCTCCAGAAGTCTCTCTCTCTCTCTCTCTCTCTCGAATGCATGGTGCCAAAATGTCGCTGACAAAAAAAGGCAGGAAGCGGCCGCCTTTAAATAGCGCTCTCCCAGTCCCTTCCCGACTGCAAAACGTTCCCCTCAACCTGTCGTTGCTAGCGGCAGGCGGAAAGGCAGGGGGCGCCACTCAATATCCGGTCCGGGGCGTTGCATGCTCGACTGACGTCTGGAAACTGTAACGAATCCCTATTATAGACAATCCCTTCCATTGTGAAGCACTGAACACAAGTGAGCAGGAGGAGGGAGAGGAAAACCAAGCTATGCCTCACTGGAGGGTAGAGAAACTACTGCCCTCTGCTGAGAAGCCTAGAGATCCTGATCTCAGGAACACAGTCTTCAAGAGAAAAATGATACAGAAGCATTGATCTCATATGCAAGTATCCATGCCTGTGGTGGAGATGGTGGCTAAGTTGGAGGAGTCCACCAATCAGTTTTGCAACATTATGCTGGAGGATTACATAGGATATACAGCACAGAAACAGGCCATTCGGCCCAATCAGTCCATGCTGGAATTTATGCTCCACTCGAGCTTCCTCCCGTCTTTGCTCATCTAACTCTATCAGCATAACCCTCTATTCCCTTCTCCCTCATATGCTTATCTAACCTTCCCTTAAATGCATCTATACTATTCGCTTCAACCACTCCCTGTGGTAGCGAGTTCCACATTCTCACCAATCTCTGGTAAAGAAGTTTCTTCTGAATTCCCTATTTGATTTCTTGGTGATTATCTTATATTGATGGCCTCTAGTTTTGCTCTTCTCACAAGTGGAAACACTCTCTGTGTCTACTCTATCAAAACCTTTTGTAATTTTAAAGACCTCTATTAGGTCACCCCTCAGCCTTCTCTTTTCAAGAGCAAAGAGACCCAGTCTGTTCATCCTTTCCCGATTGGAATAACCTCGCATTTCTGGTATCATCCTTGTAAATCTTTTTTGCACCCTCTCCAGTGTCTCTATATCCTTTTTATAATATGGCGACCAGAATTGTACACAGTACTCCAAGTGTGGTCTAACCAAGGTTCGATACAAGTTTAGCATAACTTCTCTACTTTTCAATTCTATCCCTCTAGAAATAAACCCTAGTGCTTGGTTTGCTTTTTTTAATGGCCTTATTAACCTGCATCACTACTTTTAGTGATTTATGTATTTGTACTCCGAGATCCCTTTGCTCTTCAACCTATTTAGATTTTTATTTTCCAAGTAATATGTGATTACATTCTTATTTTCCAAGTAGGTATTCCAGATCATGCATAACATCCTCCAGATTTTGGCAATTCCAAATATACCTGTGACAATATGATGTAAGGAGGAAATTCTAAGGACAGTAGTGGCTTCCAGAGTGGCAGCTATGGCTGCTTCAATAGATGCTGTGTGGACAGCCTTAAAAAGACGATTTCACAGGGATTTCAAGACTAATTGGGACTATGAGGCCTGTTCTCATGCAAACCATTGGCTCTACAGATCCCATGTTCAGCATCTGTTGGGCAACAGACGTCTCTGGGACAGTAGCAATGAGGTTACATCCTTCCAGCCAATGTCCCATTTAATTTTCTTTTGGGTGCGCGGCCCCTTTAAGGACCCATTCAAAATACCATGCATGCCCGAGTTTTCCTACTTAAAAAAAGCCAGTAAGCCGGCTGCGCAGGAGCTGCAGAGTGCTGTGTGGCCGCTCAGCTTAAGGGGAACATTGCTTCCAGCCCCCTCTAACACCAGCACATGAAAAAGCTACAGGTCTGGACCCAGCACTTCTTGCTATTACAACAGAAAAGAAACAGGAAATGGGACCTTCAAGGACATTAATATCATTGTAATGAGTGTCACTTCAATCCTTGAAGGCTTCAATGGCCTCGCACTGATTTAAAAAAAACATTCTTGGGATGTGGGCGTTGCTGGCAACCCAGTATTTATTGCCCATTCCTAGTTGTCCTCAAGAAGGTGGTGATGTCATTATTTTGATAGGAAAGGCAGATGGAAAGAAAAGAGACACAAAACAAATTCTATTCTTGAAATAAAGAACTAAAACATCAAGCAATGGGAAATTTAAAAACCTTTATTTGTAATTCATATTTTTAGGAGGGAAGCTGTGTTTTTCTGTTGCTCATTGCCTGGATGGATCTCTCTATGACTCTGACAAACTTGACAGACTAACTTTTCACGTAGCATTAATGTAGTTGTTGATTTTGTACTACAGTCTGTACTTTTGCTTTCCTGATCAATATTTTGAGCTAAAACTAAATGATAAATGCTCATGAGTTGTAAGATAATCTTGTTTAACACAAGCTGAGTTCAAGCCATAAACTAGATGCCTTCAATTTAGATTATATTGAAAAGCAGCTGTCACTCTATTATGCTGCCTTCTTGTTCGAACTTGTAAGTAGCTTAGGGTATAAGATTTGCAATATGGTTACTTTCTGTGATGTACAATAAGTCTTTTTTCTATTACCATCTGCTTGTGATACTGAGGCTCTGGAAAGGAGGGCCACTAGACTAATTCCCAGTTTAAAGTATCTTACTTATCAAGATAGGCTAAAAGAGTTGGGACTCTACACTTTAGAGAAGCGTAGACTTAGAGGTGATCTGATTGAGGTTTATAAGATAATGAAGGGAATAGATTGTGTTCCAGTTGACAGTTTGGGCGCGATTTTCTCATTTGAGGCGAGTTTCGGTTTGGGTGGGTTCCAATCCCGCCTCCACTATCAGGTGGGAAAAATTTGTGATTTTCCCCTAATTGGCCAGTTAATTTCAGAGGTGTGGGTTCCCCTGGGCCAATTAGTCTTTTGGGACTGAAATTCGCCTCTGCTGACGTCACTTATCCAGCTTCATTTAAGGGCTGCTTGCTGCAGCTCATTCCACTGGTTTTTGGTCGATGGTGCACCACCTCCAAACTTTTATCTCCTTGAAGAATGGCCAGCTCCAAGGCAAGGGCCTCCCCGAGGTTCTCCGATGAGGCGCTGGGTATGCTGGCTGAGGGGGCGAGAGCTAGCAGGGAGGTGCTCTTCCCCTCATCTGGGAGGAAGAGGCCTCCCAAAGAAACCAAGGCTGTGTGGGTCCAGCTGGCAAGGGATATAACCTCCAGATCAGTGTGCAGCAGAACATGGCTGCAGTGCCGTAAAAGGTTCAATGACCTTGTAAGATCAAGCAAAGTGAGTATACCTTCAGCTTGACCCTCCTTCTGCTCCCCTTCTCCTCTCATCACCAGCACTCTGCATTGTCAACCTCCTCCTCCTCCACATCCCACTTTACCCTTACAACCCTTGCACCCTTCACCATCCCTCTCACTCTATGAACCCAATCACTTCACTATTCGACTATGCTGCCCTCACACTCCCTTTCAATGTTATGCAATGACAACGACTAACAACGCACAGGGAGGGCCCTTGGACATGGAACCCCACTCCATCTTTGTCTCCTTCTAAGCATCTATGCTCTGGACTCAGGACTCAGGACGCAGCGTCAGCAGATGTAAGCGCACTCAGCACCAGCACAGATACGCACACCTCGGTGGGACCTTCGGGACATAGAGTAGTGTTGTCACGGTGTGTATCACATCTCACAGGTGAGCATCAGCAAGTGGTGGAGACAGGGACAGCAGTGGAGAGTCCTCGTCGGAGGTCGCAGGACTCTCCTAGCATTGCTCCGCTGCATGTGGACCATGTGTCTCTAGGTCCATCCAGAAGGAGAGCAGTGCTGGAACTCCAGGAGCAGGTGCAGGAGTCTCTGACAGGTCTTGTCTCCAGGGTCACTGCGAGTGTGGAGAGGATGGAGGAGTCCAACTCTAACCATGAGCAGTGCCTTTGTGGAGGCAATGGCGCATCAATGCACCACCACGGAAAGGATGGCAACCTCCATGGAAAGGCTGGCTACGGCCATGGAGGAAATAAGTCGCCAGAGTCAGGAAAACATGGTGATTGTTCAGAATAGACTGACATCTCTGGAGGAGCGATGGGCAGCTATTGAGCAGAGAAACCAGAGCTTCATGGAAGTCCTTTTGAGTAGGACTGCCAGTGCAGATACGGGTCCCCAGGGCCCCCCTGATGTGCAGCAAGGTGCTCTCAAGCCACTTGCAAGCGCTGAGGTGGACCTGACCCATGAGAGGGAAGTTGGTGGCAGAGAACAAGGAAGTGGGAGCTCTTCTCCAAGCGCTCACACTTCCATGCCACTGCGTAGCCCTCGGTCAGAGCCGCACCCAACTGAGATAGGTGTCTCTGTTCATCCTGCGGCAGTGCAGGGGCTGACGTTTGGCGAGCCCTCACAGGCTCGGAAACCCAGAGGATGCCCGACAAAGGTGTCGAAGCAGGAGCAGCATGAAAGTGAGTAAGGGGCCTCCACTTCTACTGAAGCCACGGGGGAGCACCACGTAGGAGCACGCGTAACAGAAAAATAAAGCACCATTAGTCACAGGGGTAGGCACTTGGGTGATTGTTTCTGTTTATTAATGAAATGCCATCCCTGTTTGAATGTATTAAATGAGGTGATGGCAAACTGTTGGCGTGATGGCATCTGTTATTTTGCCTAAGGCAGCTCCACATTGCGGGCTCCGCGACACTTGCGTGGTCAGGTTGATGGTCAGAGTGAAAGAAGGCCAGAGAGTCATGTCCATTGTCTATCATGTGTTAAGAAGGAGCCATGAGTGCATGCCTTGCATCATGGGCAGCCATGTGCTTGCGTGCTGCCGCTGGTAGATACGCCGCCGTTCGGTCCTCCTCCTCCTCCTCATCTGAGGAGGCTATGAACTGAGCTACTTGCTCATCAGGAAGCTGCAAGCCATGTTGTACAGTGCACAGCAGACCACAACCATTCTGGAGACCCTGGCTGCTGAATACTGCAGGGCTCCACCTGATCTGTCAAGGCATCGGAATCGCATCTTCAGCAAGCCAATGGTTTGCTCGATGATGGACCTGGTCGAAATGTGGCTGGCGTTGTAGCACTCTTCAGCCTCGTTAGTTGGCCTCCTTATCGGCGTCATTAGCCACTTCTTCAGGGGGTAGCCCTTGTCACCAAGGAGCCATCCCCATTAAGTTGGTTTGGCGGATTGAAGAGCGGAGGAACACTAGAGTTCCGCAGGATGAACAAGTCATGGCAACTACCACAGAACTTGGCGCAAACATGCAAAATCTCTTTCTTGTGGTTACACACCAGCTGTACGTTGAGGGAGTGGAAGCCCTTGCGGTTGACAAAGATAGCTGGGTTGCGATGGGGTGCCCTAAGGGCCACATGTGTGCAGTCCATGATGCCCTGCACCATTGGCAAGCCTGCCATATTTGCAAAGCCAACCGAACGTGTGGTTACACTTGCTTGATCCCTTGAGAACTGGATGTAATTGTGCGCCTTTGCGAAAAGGCCATCGGTAACCTGCGTTATGCAACTGTGGGCGGCTGACTGGGAGATGCCGCTGATGCCTGCTGATGATCCCTGGAAGGAGCCTGAGGCAAAAAAGTTGAGTGCGGTGGTGACTTTGACAGCCACTGGTAAGGGGTGTCCACCCGCTCCTCTGGGCTCCAGGTGTTGGTGCAGCAGTGCTAGGATGTCTCCGACAACCTCTCGCGAAAGTCTCAGCCTCCTTTGGCACTGCAGCTCAGTGATGTTGAGGTAGCTCATCCTCTGTCTGTAAACCCTGAGAGGGGGTATCTCCTGTGGTGATGTGCTGCCATGCACTGGCGCCTTCTGCCCTGTGCAGCATCAGGTGAGTGAGCAGGAGGTTGGCGCTCCTGCTGCTGTTGCTCCTGAGCTGCCTGGTTCTGCTGCTGCCGTGGATGCTCCTCATCTGAATCTGAGGTCCATGATGAAAGGAAATAAATGGTTCCCATGCTGCTGGCAGATACCTCTGTTGGGGAAGCGCTCAGTCCAAGCGGGGAGAGGGTCTTCCAAGGAGGTCCCACAGTTGAGAGATAGAAGCTGCAGCACCTCCGACTTCTGTAGGCCTGCTAAAAGTGCTGAAAGACCTGTGGAACAAAAGTTCTGCCACCTGCAACTGCTCCCTGATGAAAGCTCCATTTAATGGTGGAGCTGCAGCTGTGAGGAGGCCACCCACTTGTCAACCCGCCAGGATTAGCTGGCGTGGTTTAGGAGGGTCGTGCAACATGCACAAAATGTGGCAAAATAACAAAGGCCTGTCAAAATAGGATTATCGAGGCCCTTAACGACTATTTAAGGGTCTTAACTACCTCTCCCGACTGATGGAGGCGGGACCGAATCGCACCCATGAAACCCGCCTCCGGCAAAATTGTACGGAGGCGGGTTCCAAACCCGCCCTCACTTTTTGTGATTTTGCCAACTGTCCCACCTCCAAACCCGCCTCCTCGGGGCGGGGAAAATCGCCCCCTTTGTTTCAATTAAATAGGTTAGGGAGGACCAGGGGTCACAAATTTAAGCTTTATAAGGCTAGATCTAGGTTAGATGTCAGGAGATGATTATTTTCCCAGAGAATAGTGGACCTCTGGACAGGCTGCCGCCTCGTGCACTGAATTCCTTCAAGCGAGAGCTGGACCAGTTTTTGGCTGGGGCAGAGATCACCTCTTACAGAAGGTAGGTACTGCAGGGAATTCAGGGCCAGACTGATCTCCTGGACTAATTTCGATCGCCTAGATGGGCCGGAGAGGAATTTCCCAGATTTTCCCCCCCAAATTGGCCTGGGTTTTTTATTTGATTTTTTGCCTCTCCCAGGAGATCACATGGTATTGGGTGGGGTGGAGTGTATATATTGTGATACGCGAGGTATCGCAATTGTGTGGGACAGGCTCGATGGACCAGAGGGTCTTTACCTGTTCGTATGCTCGTATTTACATCGAGTCTACAGTACAGTACAGAAACAGGCCATTCAACCCAGCTGGTCTATGCCGACGTTTATGCTCCACACGAGCCTCTTCCCACCCTTCTTAATCTAACCCTATCAGCATATACTTCTATTCCTTTCTCCCTCATGAGCTTATCTAGCTTCCCTTTAAATGCATCTATGCTAGTCACCTCAACTACTCCATGTGGTACCACTCTTTGGGGTTACCACTCTTTGGGTAAAGAACTTTCTCCTGAATTCCCTATTGGATTTATTAGTGACTATCTTATATTTATAACCTCTAGTTTTGCTCGCCCTCACAAGTGAAAACATTTTTTCCACTTCTACCCTATCAAATTCTTTCATTATCTTAAAGAGCTCGATCAGGTCACCCCTCCGCATTCTCTTTTCTGGATAAAAGAGCCCGAGCCTATTCAGTTTTTCCTGATAGTTACAGTAACAATTTTTCTACTTTACAGGATTAAACAAAACGTTCTTTATAGGCTACCTGGTAGAAAAGAATCATAGTACATTTCAAAATGCACCATAAAAAGTATCAAAGCTAAAAAATTCCTGGGGGGGGGGCAGCATGCCCCCAGACCCCATACCACCTTAAATAGAATATTCTGCCCCACCAGAGCTCAATTCCCCTCACAAAAAACCTCTAAATCCACCATAGCAAAAATGTAACTGTTGTGTGTTTTAGTTTCACCCCCTCCCCCATATAACACAACTGATTGAATATTGAATATTTTTCTATGATGAGGAGAATTTTTACGCAGTGAGTTGTTACGATTTGAAATGCACTGCCTGAAAGTGTGGTGGGAGCAGATTCAATAGTGACTTTCAAAAGGAAATTGCATACATACTTGAAAAGGAAAATTTTGCAGAGCTATGGGGAAAGAGCAGGGGAGTAGGACTAATTGCATAGCACTTTCAAGAGCTGACACAGGCATGAATGGCCAGAATGGCCTCCTTCTGTACTGTGATTCTATATAGCTGCAGTTTAGGTCATGACCAACTACACTCCCACTGTAACTAATTGTTTTCATATGCCATACTTGAGCCCAGCAATAAAAATCCCAAAATTCTAAGTAATAAAGAAAATTCAATTCAGTCACCTTGAAGCAGTAGCCTTGGTCAGAGGCCTTTATTTAGTGCTGTTCATTCAGTTGTACGTTGCTTTTTGAGTTATCAGCTTATTTTTGGTTGTGTCAGCTTCTCTGAAGCTGTTCATCAGATTTTCCAAATGTTGTAAGTTAGCATGTATGGGCCAACTGAATGTAAGATCAGTGTATGATACTTGCTCTATACAATAATCACAAACTCAGTCCTATTGGTTGAGGACGAATTGGTTCAACAGAGAATGAGTTGTGCTATTCCCTCTTTATCATTGTTGCATATTGGGATATTGTTGACAACACTCAATACTGTAACAATAGTAATCACTGTCAGTATTTATGCGGTAAATCTATAAAGATTACAGCCAAAATTCCAATAAAAACTAAAGTGAGTTAAACAGAAGCTCAGTTAAATGAAATTAGAACAAAAATTCCATCAGAATTCTACCATTAAAATTAGAAGCAAAAAGAATGAGCGCTCAGAGAAAATTTAAGTAAAAACTGCCAACAAATTCTACCATGCCAATGTACCAAAGACTGGATTTTCCTTGTGGAGGCGGGAGAGCTGGATGGCGGGTTTCAGTCATGCTCCCGTCTGCAACCGCTCTCTCAAAAAGATTTTCCGTAGATTGGCCTTGTTAAGCCCACCCTGCGGGGTTCCTGGCCAATTAACAGGAAGCAGGTCTGATGATGTCATTTGATGACACATCATCAGCTGGTTTCCTTAAAGGGACCAAGGCCACATTGATTTTGACAGTTGTGATGTCAGTGTTCTGCAGCATTGAGGTGCTGAAAACACTAACAAGCACTGCACAAAGGTGCACTTCTGCACCCAGGCTCACGCATGACTCCCTCCATATGCTTGTGGAGGGAGCCACAGCACGCAGGGAGATTCTCTTCCCTTCCCATGGGCGGCAGAGACCTCCCCAGCAGAATAACGCAGCCTGGTTGCACAGTGCACAGCAGGACACAAGCAGGGATGTTGTCAGGAGGACCAGGCTGCAGTGGTGCAAACCTTTCAATGATCTCAGCTGATCACGAAACGTTACTGTAAAGCCACACTCAACCTCATCGCATCCTCATCACTCTGCCTTCCATACCCTTCTCCTGCACATCCTTACTCACACCAACTTACCTTGCACCTCCATCCATCCCTCTCTATCTACATTATCACTTCCTCATCTCACTAGCCACCCCTCACACTCACCCTCATCCTAGTCCAATCATACCAAGTAACAACACACAAGGGTAGGCACTTGGGTGTTATAACCAATGTTCATGTAAAGTTTCTGTTAATGTGCGGACAAACATTGAAATCTTTATTTTCAACACTTTGCGTTCTTGGACAGATTTGTGTGCAACTTTGGAAGTGGCTTAGTGAGTTGCAGTGAATGGTGAGACATAACGGTACCCTCCGCAATGGCGATGAGTGTGAAAGGAATGGCTTGGGCATTGTAGGGATGCTTTATGGTGTTGGTGCGGGGTGGTGCCAACCTGGCACATCATGTGGCAGCCAGGGTGTACAGTGTCAAGTGAAGTAAATCTGGCCATGGTGAGGCCATCCCTGGCATCCCGGGCAGCAATGTGGTTGGGTGCTGATGCCCTGTGTCCTGTGCAGCACCAGCTGATTGCGGAGAAGGTTGGTAATGTTGGTGTGCCTGGTGATGTTGGTGTTGGGGCTGATCGTGGAAGGATTCAGAGGACCAAGGTGTGTTTTTTCCAAGGGCACCGATGTTGCTGCAATAGATGGCAGCTGCAGGTGAGGTGACAGAAGCAATCTGTCAATGGTGAGAGAGGTTGTTCCAATGAGGTGGCACTGATTATACAGTTGACTCTGAACACTTGCAAGCTAAAGAAATCTCTATATGTCTTACAAATGCAGTAACCAACAGTTTCTGCGCTCTGAAACTGAACATCTGCAACATGGCATCCTTTATACCACTTCTGCAGCTGTCAGCTTATCAGATACTTCAAAGCAGACTGAACTCACAACAGGGTGAGGTGGCATGTTCCCCGAGCAGTGGGTAACCCGTGGGGGAGCACGTAAAATTGGAAGGTAGCCTCAAAATAGCATTAAATTGGCTGTTAACAAACCATTTAATGATCTCAATTGTCTCCCCCGCCACTTGGTGTCGGGTCAGTTCTCCGCAGACAGACCCGACACCTGGGAGACTCGCGTGGAGGCGGGTTGACAGCGGGTTTCCTACCCGCTGTCAATCTTTGCTATTTTGACAGCGGACCCACCTCCAAACCCGCCCTCTGAGCGCAAGCAAAATCCAGCCCCAAATCATACTAAGTGACATTTGGGATTAACAATTACCATAATTTGGGCAGAACTGTCCTGAAAGCTTTTTATTTTTGCATATATTTCAAATAGTGTAAGTACCTGGAAATCATTCAGGTCAGTGTAGAATTGATTGTTGCTTTTGACATCTGTGATCATCCTCATAGCAATTTCTTGATTTGTTTCACCCCTAATATCAACAATATTAGAGATTTCCAGTGACAGCCCATCAATTCCTGCATTAGAAAAAATAGCAATTAGAGTTGAATACACACATTTACAAACACTATGGCAAGAATTTTCTTTACCTTGGCGGTTCCGGTGCAGCCGGTGTCCGTGGAGGGTTGCGACCCTGCTGCTGGCTCCATCCCACTGTAGAAAATGAACTTACCTTAATGGGGCCTATTAAGCCCGCCCAGCGCGTTACCCGGCCCAATGAGATGGAGCGGGTCTGGTGACGTCATTCATGATGGGTTTTAAGCCGGGATCCTTAAAGGGACCATGGCCACATTAAATTTTAAGTTTAATCTAACATAGTGGGTGTTGAATCTTTACTCTACAATAATATAATAAAAGTTATATATGAGTGACAAAGAAATATTTAAATATCATTAAGTAATATGATGCCATCTACAAATATGGTCAAGAACATAATTAAAAATGTACATTAATTGGGAAGTTATTGGTGCTTTAGTCACAAATCTATAGACTTTTGTATCTGTAACTGGTACAAATAAAAGATGTAACCCTCCTTGTTATTTCCTCAAAAAATTCAATCAAGTTAGTCAGACATGACCTTCCCTTAACAAATCCATGCTGACTGTCCCTGATTAATCTGTGTCTTTCTAAATGAAAATTTATCCTGTCCCTCATAATTTTTTCCAATAATTTTCCCACTACCGAGGTTAGACTGACTGGCCTTTAATTACTCGGTCTATCCCTTTCTCCCTTTTTAAACAACGGTACCAAGTTAGCAGTCCTCCAGTCCTCTGGCACCACAGCTGTAGCCAGAGAGGATTGGAAAATGATGGTCAGAGCTATTTCCTCTCTTACTTCTCTTAACAGTTTGGGATACATTTCATCCAGGCCTGGGGATTTATCCACTTTCAAAGATGCTAAACCCCTTAATACTTCCTCTTTCACTATGTTTATTTCATCTAATATTTCACACTCCTCCTCCCTGATTACAATGTCTGCATCGTCCCTCTCTTTTGTGAAAACAGACGCAAAGTATTCATTAAGAACCATACCCATGTCTTCCGCTCCCACACACAGGTTACCTTTATGGTCCCTAATAGGCCCTACTCTTACTTTAGTTATCCTCTTGCTCTTCATGTATTTATAAAACATCTTTGGATTTTCCTTGATTTTACTTTTTAATTTCACCCCTGCACTTTCTATACACCTCTAGGCTTTCTGCAGTATTCCGAGTCCTCGGTATCTGTCATAAGCTTCCCTTTTTTTCTTTATCCTGCCCTGTATGCCCCTTGACATCCAGGGAGCTCTAGATTTGTTAGTCCCACCCTTTTTCTTTAAGGGAATATTCTTGCTCTGAACCCTCACTATCTCCTCCTTGAATGCCTCCCACTGCTCTGACACTGATTTACCTTCAAGTTTCTGTCTCCGGTCCACTTTGGCTAAATCACCTCTCAGCTTAGTAAAATTGGACCAAAAATTCGGCCCTTACCGGGTGAGTACGCACTGTGTACTCACCCGTAAGGCGTCCTGAAGTGCCGGTTTCCCGCATGCACTGCGCATGCGCGGGAAACCGGAACTTCCGGTCTGGTGAAGGGAGCGGTTCAGAGGTGAACCGCGTGCGCGGTAGAGGCTGCGCGCACGCAGCAAACTTAGGTTTTTTTTCAGGTTTCTCCGGGAGGGTAAGTATTGAAGAACCTGCGCTTTTAAAAAGGAGGCGCAGGACCCGTTTTCAACAAGCTAAGTGGTTAATTAATTATAATTTAAAACATTTTTCAATAGATTTATCTTTTTTAGATACTTTAAAGAAAGGTAAGTTTATTTTTAGCACTGTTAAAAAGTATTTTAATATTTTAAAAAATAAAATTTTTTGTTTAAAGTAGTTAATTTATTTAACTTATAGTTATTTTATAAATGTGATGGTTTTTAAAAAAATTTATTTGAAGTTTAGCTGTTCTTTTGGGGCCAATTTCAATTCATAGATTTGACAGGTCTTCCTGTCAAATCTATGAATGAAAGATGGTCTGCTGCCATTGGCTCTCCATGGCCCACGTGATCCCAGGGGACGCATCGCACTAACTACGCCCCTGGGACACGCAAGCACTGCGCGCTGGCACTTGGAGCAGGCCCAGGAGCTGAAGTTCCCGTGGGCCCAGAGGTCAACGGCAGGCGCGGTAGGTAAGTGCGCGCGCGATCCTTACCCCCGCGGCAAGCCGGAGAGGTGAATTTCAGGGCCATTAGCTTTTCCCCAATTGAGAACTTTTATTCCTGGTCTGTCCTTGTCCTTTTCCATAACTACCCTAAATCTAACTGAATTATGATCACTACGACCAATATGCTCTCCCACTGATATCCTTTCCACCTGCCCAGCTTCATTCCCTAAAACTAGGTCCAGAACCGCCCCCTCTCTTGTTGGGCTTGCTACGTACTGGCTAAAAAAGTTCTCCTGAATGCATTTTAAGAATTCTGCTCCCTCTATGCCTTTCACATAAATTTAATCCCACTTAATATTAGGGAAGTTGAAATCCCCTACTATTACTGCCCTATTTTTGCACGTCTCATTTGCCTACATATTTGCTCTTCTATCTCCCTCTGACTGTTCAGAGGTCTATAGTACACTCCCAGCAGTGTGATTGCCCTATTTTTGTTCTTCAGTTCAACCCATATGGCCTCAATTGATGATCCTTCCAAGATATCCACCCTCCTCACAGCTGTAATTGATTCTTTAATCAATATTGCGACCCCCCCTCCTTTTTTATCCCCCTCTCTATCTTGTCTGAAAACCCTGTAACCAGGAATGTTGAGGTGCCATTCCTGCCCTTCTTTCAGCCATGTCTCAGTAATAGCTAGATCATATTCCCACGTGTCTATCTGTGCCCTCAGCTCATCTGCTTTATTCCCTAGACTCCTTGCGTTGAAGTATATACCATTTAGCACTGCCAAACTCCTTGTTGTCTATTTTCTAGCATTTGTTTCCTCTGCCTTCCAAACTTGCTTACTAATTTTCTGCCTTCCATTTCCAGCTTTGCTTCTCTCCCTTCTGAATCCACTCTCAGGTTCCCATCCCTCTGCCAGGCTAGTTTAATTACTTCCCAACAGCACCAGCAAACCCCGCCGTGAGGATATTGGTTCCGGTCCAGCTTGTACAGGTCCCACCTCCCCCAGAAACAGTCCCAATGCCTCAGGAATCTAAAGCCCTCCCTCCTGCACGATCTCTCCAGCCACGCATTCATCTTCTCTATCCTCTTGTTTCTGTACTCACTAGCACGTGGCACCAGGAGTAATCCAGAGATTACTACCTTTGAAGTCCTGCTTTTCTCATTCCTAGCTCCCGAAAATCTTCCTGCAGGGCCTCATCCCTCTTTCTACCTATGTCGTTGGTACTGATGTGGACCACGACCTCTGGCTGTTCACCATCCCCCCTCAGAATGTCCTGCAGCCGTTCAGTGGCATCCTTGATCCTGGCACCAGGGAGGCAACATACCATCTTGGAGTCACGTCTGCGGCTGCAGAAACGCCTGTCTATTCCCCTTACTATCGAATCCCCTACCACTATTGCTCTCCCACTCTTCTTCCTCCCCGCCTGTGCAGCTGAGCCACCCGTAGTGCCATGGACTTGGCTCTGGCTGCACTCCCCAGAGGAACCATCGCCCTCACCAGTATCCAGAACTGAATACTGGTTAGCGAGCGAGATACACTCAGGGGACTCCTGCACCACCTGCCTGGTCCTCCTCTTCTGTCTGGCGGTCACCCATTCCCTCTCTGCCTGCACACTCTTAAGCTGTGGGATGACCACCTCCAGAAATGTGCTATCCATGTAACTCTCAGCCTCGCGGATGCACTGCAGTGACTCCAGCTGCCGCTCAAGCTCCTCATCAGTACTCCTCTGCTTTTCTATCTACTGTCGCTGTCCCAAGCTTGAATTCTCCTTGAAAAAGCCCACAGCTACCCTCTGCACCTCTCATGGCATTCTCCAAAAGGCCTATTGATGCACCCATTGCTACCTCCTTATGAGCAGACACCCAAACTACCGCCTCCTCTTCTCTTACCAACCATCTTGCCCCGTGCACCCAATGGGGGCTAACATCACCAAATTCCTTTTCTTCCCACTCACCCCACCTACCACTGCTCCTTTAGACTCTTATTTGAAATCACAAGCTTTCGGAGCTTACTACTCCTTCGTCGGGTGAAATAAAAAGATACGTTAGACCCCCTGCGACTCCACCTCATTGTCTCAGTTGTATCTTGCTATGTCTTTGATGTGGTACCTTCCTGGCTGACCTGATTAACTTTATCACACCTCGGCAGATAGTCAGGATGATTTAATTTAGTTGTCTGCAATTGTAAGGTACACATGCATTGTTCTCTATCTATATATGCTTTGGCGATTCTGTATCTTTTTACTTCACCCGACGAAGGAGTAGTAAGCTCCAAAAGCTTGTGATTTCAAATAAAACTGTTGGACTATAACCTGGTGTTGTGCGACCTCTCAATTTTGTCCACCCCAGTCCAACACCGGCATCTCCGCATCATGACCTTTAGACTCTGCCAGCAGATCAACATTTACCACTCCTCGCCACATTTCCTTCCAGAATGTCCATTCCTTTGCAAACAAGGTCATTGCTATCCACGACCTCATTGTGAATGATTGTGTTGACATTCCGGCTATGCCGTAAACTTGGCTCATAGGTGTCCACACCTTGCCCTTACCAATGCCTCTCCGCATGGTTTATACTTTCCACCACCTGCCCTGCTCAAACCGCTACAGTAGCAGCATGATCCTTATTCCAAGTAACACCTTGGCCTCTCCCTCTACTCCTCTGACACCTTTGCCTCGTTTGAGCATCTCACCCTGTTCCACTCCTCTCACCTCTCCTTTAAAATCCTCATTATCTACTGCCCTCCAAACTGCACCCTGAATTTCTTCCTAGATATCCTCCCTCCTTTTCTCTATCGGCATCTGAGGAACCCTCATCCTTGGTGATTTCCATCTTCATTTCAGTTCCCCTTACCCCATCTCCTCTGAATTCACCACCTTCCTGACCTTCCTAAACTTTTCCCTCCATATAAATTCTCCTACCCATTTTAATGAAAAACCTTTCGAGCTCATCATCTCCTATGGTCTTGATTACTGTTGAGGTCCTCTCTGACCACTTCCTTGTATCCCTCACCGTCCACATCCCCCTTCCAACTTCACTTCCTTCTAAATCTGCCTCTATTAAATTTCAGTTCAGTGAATCTAACATTGGTCATGCATAAAAAATTAGAAAGCATTCTGAAAGAAGAGTATAATGAAACACTAGGTAATTATGGTAAAGTAAGAGGGAGTCACCATGAAGTTATGGGAGGCAGCTCTTTTCTTACAAATTTATTGAAGTTCTTCAAGGAAATGATGGATCTTGTTCACAATGGGAATTTTCTGAATGCAAAATATTTAGGTTCCCCCATGGTTTCTGACATCTTGCCATACAGATGATTAATCCACAAGGTAGGAAACCATGGAATAGTAGGCAAGCTTCTGAGGTGGATTGAAAATTAGTTAAATCAGAGAAAGCAAAGGATGGTTGTGAATGGAGCTGCTTTGACATGGTCACTAGTGAGGTGCCATAGGGAATATAAACTAAATGGCTTTAGGTTACAGGACACAAAA
The DNA here is from genome assembly GCA_030390025.1 of Squalus acanthias. Lineage (NCBI taxonomy): Eukaryota > Metazoa > Chordata > Chondrichthyes > Squaliformes > Squalidae > Squalus > Squalus acanthias. Next base: position 172,839,838 of record CM059425.1, on the reverse strand, counting down.
CAGAGTTCTGAGTATATTGGTGGACTGGTCACTGAAACCAACAGTGCAGCGTGGCAGTAGTAAGGAAAGCCAACTGGATCTTGGGATGTGCAGCCAGAGGGATTGAGCACAAATCCCAGGAGGTGACTGGTATGATCACACCCAAAGTGCTGCGTACAATTACAGTCAGTACTACAGCAAGAATATACAGATGATGGAGAGTACAGAAATGGGTAACCTAGTTTAAGGCATCCAAGCTAGGAGAAGTTGAAAAGCCTGTGATTGTTTAATATGGAGAAGCCTCAGGGGAGATAATATTCTGTACTTTTAAGGGAATAAATAAATTGAACCCCAATAATGGCCCAAAAATTCGTCCGTTCTCAGGTGAGTACTCAGTGCGTACTCACCCGTATTCATTCCCGAAGTGCCAGTTTCCTGCATGCACTGCAAACCGGCACTTCCGGTATGGCGAAGGGGGCGGTTCCTAGGTGAACCGCGTGCGCACTAGAGGCTGCGCGCACGCAGCACACTTAGGTTTTTTTTCAGGTTTCAACGCGAGGGTAAGTATTGAATCTTCTACGCTAGTAAAAAGGAGGCGTAAGACCCCTTTTGAACAAGGTAAGTAGTTAATTAAGTATAATTTTAAATTTTTTTCAACAGGTTTATCTTTTTTAGAGACTTTAAAGAAAGGTAAGTTTATTTTTATCACTTTTAAAAAGTATTTTAATTTTTTCAAAAATTAAAATTTTTGTTTAAAGTGGTTAATTTATTTAACTATAGTTATTTTATTAATGTGATGGTTTTTTTTAAAATTTATTTGAGGTTTAGCTGTTCTTTTGGGGCCGATTTCAATTCATAGATTTGACAGGTCTCCTGTCAAATCTATGAATGAAAGATGGTCTGCTGCCATTGGCTCTCCATGGCCCACGTGATCCCAGGGGTCGCATCCCTGGAACACTGCGCGCCGGCACTAGGGAGAGGCCCAGGACCCGAAGTTCCTGCGGGGGCAAACAAGAACGGCAGACGCGGTGGGTGATATCGCGCGCGATCCTTATCCCCGCGGCAAGCCTCCGAATCGAATTTCTAGGCCAATATGTTTAAGATTAGCACAAAATCATGAAAGGTTTTGATAGAGTAGATACAGAGAGAGTGTTTCCACTTGTGGGGAAGAGCAAAACCAGAGGCCATCAATATAAGATAGTCACCAAGAAATGAAATAGGGAATTCAGAGAAAACTTCTTTACCCAGAGAGTGGGGAGAATGTGGAACTCGCTACCACAGGGAGTGGTTGAAGCGAATAGTATAGATGCATTTAAGGGGCAGTTAGATAAGCATGTGAGAGAGAAGCGAATAGAGGATTATGCTGATAGAGTTAGATGAGGAAAGATGGGAGGAGGCTTGAGTGGAGCATAAACACTGGCATGGACTGGTTGGGCCGAATGACCTGTTTCTGTGCTGTATATCCTATGTAAACTCTAAAATCAGCAGATACTGGTTCAAGCTTAGGATGTGCACAAACAATTTAGATGTAATTGCTTTCTGCAGATGATGGTGAACACGTGGAATGGACTGTCCAGGGAAGCAGATAGTATGGAGAAATTTAAGAACATTTGTACAAATATTTGATGGAGTGGGTATTCAAAAGCTGGAGGTATAGAGGGATTGGACGTCTATGGTGAAAAGGAGACGGTTAGGGCCAGGAAACTGGAAACTGTTAAAGTGGGGGAGGGTGTCGCAAGAGTCGTGAATGTAGCTGGGAAGAGACACAAGCTAACCTGTGTTATCATAAGCAAGAAAGCATGTGTATACCTTTCTCATAAAGAGGTCAAAAGATATTGACAATAGGCAGTTTTCATTTTAAATTAATTGTGCACCTGTGAGCAGGATATCTATTTATTTTGAAGGTATTTAATCGTTTTCCTCTGCAAAAAGAGTTTTCTCTATATAGTAAGGTTTGCAACTCATTGCAACATGACTTCTAGATAGTTATTTATTATAGATCAAACCATTAGAGAACATATTCTGTTTGCGTATGTGGAAAAGCCATTAGCTTTAATTTAAGATTTTTTTCAAAGGTCAAAGTCTTCTGGGTCATGGAAAGATAGCTTGCTACATGGTTTATATTCACACACAAAAAAATTGCCTCAAAGAAAAATTGAAATCATGCATCATGCCAAAATGTGCCTATATCTGTCACTCTGTGAAAAGTTACATGACATTAAGGTAACCCATAGCGACCTAACACTTGTAAAAGAATTGCAGTTGTCAAAAAAGAGCTTATTCACGTATAATAATCAAATATAGCTGAAACAGTGCCAAGTAATTAGTATCGTAATTTAATTTTTCTCAATGAAAACAGTCAAGAGGAACACTCCCTAAAAACTACATTTATCATAATTTTATACTATTTGACCTTTAATTACACTACAAAACATAGCACTTGACATGATAAATTTGTCATAAACACCACAAAATAAAAAGAGAGTAAGCTATTCCCAAGTGGGAAAACTATGCACTGATCACTGTATCAGTATTTTTTTTTTTAAACTCTAAAGTACATTTAAAACATCAGGGGCCTGAAAGTTTGATTGGGCCCTGGGCAGATCTGCGATAGTCTGCCAGACTAGGAACCACAAAATGGGACAGAATGAGGGTGTTTTTGGTCAGCCATATTTCAGTGGTGGCGAGTGGGTAGTCATGGGCGGTTCGCAGGAAGCACGTGAAATTGGTGCTGCCAGCTCATTACTTGTGCTACTTATTGGCTGTGTGCTTGTTTTGGGGGGGGGCGGGGGAAGGGGGCTTGACCGACGCCAACTAAAGACAGACAGCAGCTCTTAAAGGGGTGGTGCACACTGGTTGCAGAGAGCAGGGAAACATTTTTGAAGTGATAAAATGACTGAAAGAGGCGCCTAGATTCTCGGATGCAGCTTTGGAGTCCCTGGTCCAGACTCTTCCCCCCAGGATGCAACACCTCTGCCGCCAGTGGAAAAAGTTTGCTAAGGAGGTCAATGTCAGGAGCTCAGTTCCATGGTTACATTGCAGAAAAACTTTCAATGAGCTCACCAGAGCTTTCACGGTAAATATCTTACCTTTCACATTAATTACTCTCTCCACACTCATGCAGTCATACTACTCACAATACAACTCTCCCCGCTTCCTTTCACTCTTGTACAATCACTGCACTACACCACACCACTCCATCTCCTCTTACACATACAGTCTGCAGCTCCTAATCTCAACGCTATTGGAACCCTCACATCTTACATACAAGGGAGGGAGGGAGGGAGGGAAAGGGAAAAGAAAAGAAGGAAGGGGAAGAGGGAAGGAAAGGAAAGGGAAGGGGAGAAGAGAGAAGGAAAGGGGATGAAAGGGAAGGAAAGGGGATGAAAGGGAAGGAAAGGGGATGAAAGGGAAGGAAAGGGGATGAAAGGGAAGGAAAGGGGATGAAAGGGAAGGAAAGGGGATGAAAGGGAAGGAAAGGGGATGAAAGGGAAGGAAAGGGGATGAAAGGGAAGAGAAGACGGCAGGGCAGCCAAGAGGGGAGGGCAGCCAAGAGGGGAGGGCAGCCAAGAGGGGAGGGCAGCCAAGAGGGGAGGGCAGCCAAGAGGGGAGGGCAGCCAAGAGGGGAGGGCAGCCAAGAGGGGAGGGCAGCCAAGAGGGGAGGGCAGCCAAGAGGGGAGGGCAGCCAAGAGGGGAGGGCAGCCAAGAGGGGAGGGCAGCCAAGAGGGGAGGGCAGCCAAGAAGGGAGGGCAGCCAAGAGGGGAGGGCAGCCAAGAGGGGAGGGCAGCCAAGAGGGGAGGGCAGGGAAGAGGGGAGGACAGGGAAGAGGGGAGGACAGAGAAGAGGGGAGGACAGAGAAGAGGGGAGGACAGGGAAGAGGGCAGGGCAGGGCAGAGGGCAGGAAGGAATATGGTGCCTTTCACGACCTCAGGCCGTCCCAAAGCGCTTTACGGCCAATAGTTTTGAAGTGTAGTCACTGTTGTAATGTAGAAGATTAATAATGGGAGAGAGTGATGGCCATGGCGAGTGGCAATGCTGGAGGTGACATCGTGCCTGGCTTCTTTACACCTTATCCTCTATTTCCCTTCTTACTTCTATCTCACGTTACACACTCTGCATGACAAACTGCAGCTTCTTTCAGCAGGCATTCACCTCTCTCTGCTCTCAGGAGCCCAGCCTTCCTGAAGATGCCGCATCACTCGATCAGACCCTAGCAAACACTGGCTCAGATACTGGCACCACGCATACTTTAGAAGCTAGGCTAGAGGAGGGGTCTTCACTTGGTGAATCACCCAGCACAAGTGTGCAGGAGCTAGGGCAAGGAGGTAGGACGACACAGGTCCCAGCTCGCTGAAGGGCAAGATGACATACAAACTGTGCTGCAGAGGACTCAGATTATGACTTTGAGGGCCGAGGCTATCGAAGAAGGCTGATGTGTATACACCTGGAAATGTTAGGCTCACAGAAAGCTTGCATGGAGGAGTCCAGAGCCAACTTGTGCCAGGATTTTGCGCAGGTCATTCTGTTCAACATGGACCAAGTGGCCAGTTCCATGGACATAACAGTGGTGCCCACCATGATGGAGCCTCCGCTGAGAACTTCCATGGCAGCTCATACTGCTGTCATGGATGCTCAGACAGCTGCCAACCTGGCTCTGGGGGCCAGTATTAAAAGGGGCTTCCACAGTGTCACATCACTCCTGCACTCTGTCCTTGTGTAGTACAGTTGGAGTGCTGAAGTGCAGTCCTGGGAGATTGGCCTTGGCTCCATGTGAGAAGCACCTGCTGACCTCTCTCAGGACGACAGTAAGATTGCTCCCCCACCACCCACTCTGCCACAGAGCCAGCTGGCCCAGACTGCCTCTGCCCATACCGAAATGATGCAGGTAAAGCCAGACCCCCCAAGGCGCACAAGCTGCTTGAGGTAATTCGCCATGGCCATCTGAAGTGTCCTCAATGGAAGCTCAGCAGCCTTTCACCTCCTAATCTGTAGCCACTGAGCATACACTTTGTAGGAGCACTAGGATAGGTCAACGAGCACAGAAGACAGGCACTAAGGAGTTGCACAAGGGTAATTCTTAATTATTATTATACACAGATTAAATTGAGTTGTTGGGGGGGTGGTGGTCTGTGTTTTGCTTTGTGTGGACAACCATTTCCTGGAATCCTGGCTTTTTTTTCCACTGTTGGTTACCCTTCGCTTCCTTTTGGGGTGTTTTGAAACGCTCTCAATATGAGGGTGAGCTTCAATCTCAGGTGTTGTTAGTTCTTCTGGATCTGAATTCTTAAGTGACTCTGGTGGTGGATCATTTTTATTCCAGTAAAGTGAATGTTTATAGGGTTTGTGACATTAGTGTCAAAATGAATGTTGCTTCATAGTGTATTTGCTTGGATTTTTTGTATACATATAAATAATAGTGTTTCTTATATGTAAAATCATTAATTCTTGAAACAGATATCATCCGCACATTGCCAGATCAGTAGTATGCATGTTGCAGTGGATAATCTTTCTTGTACCACCTTCCACGTGACCTCTGCCATCTCTCTTGGTATAAAGCATACATTCTAATCAAGGATCCAGTTTGTTTTTACAATGTGTCAAATGAATAAGAATAGGGCGACACTGAATTATGTCCCTCTCTAGCAAGTGACTGAGGGTGTTGGCAGGGTGGGTGTTGGAATGTGAATGATGTCGCTAAGAATAAAAATGATCCTACAGGCAAACAATTTTTCTCACCTCATTTTCACATTGCAGGAGATTGACCAAACAGTACAAACCGGGAAACAAAAGAGGAACCCCTTGTATAGGCACTGACATTCGAGTCACTAGCGTGACCCATCAAAGAGGAGATCTTCAACACCTTCTAGGTCTAAGCAATAATTCTTTGAAAAGGTGTGAGGATTATTCCATTTTGCAACTTTGCAGATGGTCTCATTCAAAATCTGCTTCAAATTTGCCTGTGCTATGATACAGAACTTTATCCTAGAACCCCCTTGACTTAGTCTGATGGTTTCCTACCTGCCAGGTAATTACAAGTGAGAATGCATTCCACAACAGATTTACCCAGTTTTTGTTGAAGATCATCTCATTCACCATTCTGACCCATGAACTATAAAGAGTTGGCGTGACATCCAAAGACACTTAACACAATCTGAATTTAAAAAACGAAGGGGGAGAAATTGGGTACCTTTGCGCCTCCAGTTAGCGCCTCTGGGGGGGGCGTTACCGACTTAGCGAGCGAGCGGGTGGGCGCGGTGATAGTATCGACTCCCGCGAAATTGAAGTGTAGGTTTGCGCCGGCGGTACCCACTAGCACCATGCTCTCCTGCGGCCAGAGATCATGACGGCATCCGGCTGCGCAATGCCCCGGTAGCGCCCTGGCTCAGAAATTCACTCTCGCCCCCTGCCTGAGCGCCTGCCATTAGCAACGACAGGTAGAGGAGGCGGTATGCAGTCGGATGAGCGCTGGAGGAGCGCTATATAAAGGCATCAACATCCGGTTTATTTTTAGTCGGCAAAGATTGCTGCCTTGTCAGTTTGACCAAGGACGTGGTCACAGAGCTCTGCCATCTCCTGCAGCCACACCTCGAGCCTCATATCAGGAGCACCACGGCTCTCTCAGTGGCAGTCAAGGTCACTGTCACCCTCAATTTCTAAGTCAGCAGATCCTTCCAGTGTGCAACAGGAGATAGAGCGAATATCTCGCAGTTCGCCGTCCATTGCTGCATCCGCGAGGTCACAAATGCTCTCTACATAAGGAGAAGGGACTACATTTCCTTCCCCATGACCAGAGAGAAGCAGTGCGAGCATGTACGTGGCTTTGCCAGTATAGCGGGCTTCCCCATGGTGCAGGGCACCACTTATTGCACCCACGACGCTCTGCGGGCACCCCGTAACAATTCTGAAGTATTCCGTAACCGCAAAGGCTTAATGTGCAGTTGGTGTGCAACCACACACAGTGAATCCTCACTGTCAATGTCCGCTATCCTGGCAGCAGCCACGATGCCTTCATCCTGTGCCAGACCGGTGTGCCAGCTCTGTTCCAGCCACCACATCAAGCTCGCGGCTGGCTGCTGGGAGACATGGGCTGTCCGCTCTCCACCTGGCTCATGACTCCCCTCCGCAACCCCAACACTCGTGCCCAGCATTCATACAATGAGAGCTGTGTTGCCACCAGGAACATCATTGAGCAGACCATCGGAACGCTCAAGCTCGGGAGGAGCCCTCCAGCACTCAGCTGAGCGGGAGTCCCTTTTTGTCGTCGTCTGCTGCATGCTGCACAACTTGGCCATCATGAGGGCCCAGCCATTGCTACCAGGCATAGCCGCACAACTTAAGGAGGAGGAGGAAGAGGGAGACGAGGAGGACGAGGAAGAGGCCGCCACTCAATCGGCCTTGTGGAAGGGCGGTCCGTGACTGCCTCATCAGACTTCGGTTCCAATGAATTGGAGGCCACTTCCCGGTTGCTCAGCATGCCCCCATCATTCCATCAATGTCTCATTCCATACCACACCCCAAAGCTGAAATGAGACACAGCCCCAAATCTGCAACATTCCAATAATAAATGTATCCAAACTCAGCAACCACATATATACAGCAACAGTATTAACTAATCACCCTTGTGCAAACCCTTACTTCCCTTCTTTACAGTGCCTTTCCCTAATCTACTGCTCCTACGTAGTGTCTCCCCAGTGGCTGCAGCAGGGCTGGTGGAAGGCTGCTGAGTGTCCATGCCAGAGACTACAGATGGCCTTGCAGGACGCCCTCGACCAGTTCTGGAAGACCCGGCTGTACATTGCGCCACCTCAGGATGGGCGGCGGCAGTCTGGACTGGCTGGATGACAGGCAGCAACAAGTGCAATGGCGGAGTGGCAGTGGTGGGATCAGGAATGCTGACAGGGGTCAGTGCTGGGTCCCCAACTCTTCACAATCTATATTAACGATTTGGAGGAAGGGACCAAGTGTAACATATCAAAATTTGCAGATGATACAAAGATGGGAGGGAAAGTAGTGAGTGAGGAGGACATAAAAAACCTGCAAGGGGACATAGACAGGCTAAGTAAGTGGGCAGAGATTTGGCAGATGGAATACAACACTGGAAAGTGTGAGGTGATGCACTTTGGCAGGAAAAATCCTAGAGCAATTTATTATCTTAATGGCAAGAAACTGGAGAGTACTGAAGTGCAAAGGGATCTGGGGGTCCTGGTGCACGAAACTCAAAAGGTTAGTATGCAGGTGCAGCAAGTGATTAAGAAGGCAAATGGAATGTTGGCTTTCATTGCTAGGGGGATAGAATATAAAAATAGGGAGGTATTGCTTCAGTTGTACAAGGTATTGGTGAGACCGCACCTGGAATACTGCATACAGTTTTGGTGTCCTTACTTAAGGAAAGACATCCTTGCTCTCGAGGCAGTGCAAAAAAGGTTCACTCGGTTAATCCCGGGGATGAGGGGGTGGTCATATGAGGAGAGGTTGGGTAGATTGGGACTCTACTCATTGGAGTTCAGAAGAATGAGAGGCGATCTTATTGAAACATATAAGATTGTGAAGGGGTTGGATCGGGTGGATGCGGGGAGGATGTTCCCGATGACGGGTGAGACGAGAACTAGGGGACATAGTCTTAGAATAAGGGGCTGCTCTTTCAAAACTGAGATGAGGAGGAACTACTTCACTCAGAGGGTGGTAGGTCCATGGAATATGCTGCCACAAAAAGCTGTAGAAGCTACAACATTAATTAAATTTAAAACAGAAATAGACAGTTTCCTAGAAGTAAAGGGCATTAAGGGTTACGGGGAGCGGGCAGGAATTTGGACATGAGTCTAGGTTCGGATCGGTCATGGCCCTGTGGGTAGTGGAGCGGGCCCAGGGACTGTGTAGCCTGATTCTGCTCCTATTTCGTGTGTGCAATTCTGTTAGATGCAGGAGATGGTTCTGTGATAGATAGTAGATTGGCGGTTAGGATCAGATCAGCCATGATCTTATTGAATGGCGGAGCAGGCTCGAGGGGCCGATTGGCCTACTCCTGCTCCTATTTCTTATGTTCTTATGTTCTTATGTAGAGGACAGCAGGTTCCTGCTCCACTGACCCACTGCCACTCCCCCGGGGCATCACCTCAGCATCCCTACCAATCTGCTGGAGCACAGATTGGTGGTCTGCTGCGACACCGTGAGATCCCCGGTGGACTGTGGTGGACCCAGCAACGATGGCAGCAGTCAGAGCTTGCGTGGCACCAACTGAGACTGCATGAGAGCAGTCTGAGACTTGATGCCACCAACCATTGCCTGCATTACAGCACTAAGACGTTGCGTCACTTCCTCCTGTGCTGCAATGGAAGCTGCCGCATCGCCCATGACACGCGTCATGAGGTCTGGATCTGCACGGTCTCTCTGGGAGTCCATCATCCTCTGCAGAGTGGAAATGATGGGCTCCATGGTGTGCGCAGAGCTTTGTGCAATGTTGGAGGCGGACACCTCCACGTTCCTTGCCATTGCCGAGAGGCTCTTGGGCACCCTTGCCATTGCACCTATCATCTCGGAGTGCATGGCCATCACCCTTCTTGTGAACACCTCCCCATCGAGGTCCTCATCTGAGTCCAGTGCAGCAGAACTCACCCTCCGGGGAGCTGGCTCCCGAGCTACCCTTTCCCCCTGGCCTTGCTGCAGCCCGCTCGTCCCCGGTGCATCACCCAGTGCAGACCCCTCTACTAAACTTGCCCCTAAAGATCGCGTAGTGCCAGTATCTGAGGTGGTGCCTGCGGGTGAGAGATGCAGTGATGCGGTGCTTTGCTCCTCCTCCTCTTCTCCTTCCTCACTCTCAGTGGTAGACTCAGGGACAGGCTGGTCATTTGGTTGCTGATTCTCTGAAAGCATAAAGGTACAACACTCGTGTTAAGGTGAGGGAAGGTGGGCAGGAAGGGAGCAAGGAATGCAGACATTCTCAGCAGGTGGAAAGTGGGAAAGGCTTGTGGTGTGAGGGGGAAGTAGGATGAGAGAAGGAGAGGGGATGAACATGCCGTTGTTGCCCCCTAGGGGGTTGACGTTACCAATGGCCACGCCGCCCACCGCCTGCTGCCGAATGAGTCGCACCACTCGCTCCTCCAGGTCCGAAAGCTGCTGGAGCTGTGCATCACCCCCACCTGTTCTCTGCTGCTCCCTCCTATTGTGAGCCATCTTGGCTGCAAGAGAAACGAATGAGAGTCAGAGTCCAGCTATGTGTTTGGGAGGTATACCTGCCGTAGTTGAATAGATGTGATTGTAGACAAGGCGTGAGATGTGGATGCGAGTTTGAGTAGGTGCAGATGCTTGGTGGGCGAGTGGTGGGGGTGTGGTAGTTTGTCCTGTGTGTACAGACTGAGGTTCAGGTGCTGGTATGTAGGACCTGCTGAAGCATGTACTCACCTTGACCACACGAGTGAGGTCGTTGAATTTCTTCCGGCACTGTGTCAGGTTGCGTATGACCACACTACTGGCCGAGACCTCCTGGGCCACTTCCCTCCACATTGCCCTGAATACCTAGGGCAATGGTCTCCTTCCAGTGTCCAGGAACAGCACTGCCCTCCTTCGCTCCAATGCCTCATCTGTGAAACGACGAGCTCTCTCCCTGGGAGTGGGATCAGCTATCACGATTAGGAGATTGAGTTCCTTGCAGGTCGCCTTCACAGTCAGCAATGCTGATAATGAGGATCTGCACAATGATGCAACCTCCCCTGTAACAGCTGGAAGGGGCCAGTGTGAAGGATCATTCCCGATTGCATAGCACCAGAAATTCATCATCGCTCTGCTGGTAGCACCCTGCTTAGGTCATTAGCACTTGATTTAGCGCTTCAGCTCTTTCCAGGAGCGCGAACAGCCAATTTAGGGAAACCTCAGACTCATTAGCGCCTGGCACTAATTTTTCACGATTTCAAAATTTAGCGCCCCAAACCGGACGATAACGAATTTCTCCCCCCAAAGCGCTATAGATATATACACAATTAGATGGTATTGTAACTCAGATCGACAAAGATGGCATGAAGATGAGAATGAGAAACTACTTTTGACTGGAACCGAAGGTATTACCCATGTTAAATGGGACACGGTTGTTCAACCACTAGTGCCTAAAGCTTGCTAACCTGCTGAACTGAAACCAAAACTACCAGCAAAACAATTTTCCTAGACAGAAATCCAAGTTGTTAAGAACCAATATTATTGAGGATTGGGGGACAGAATTGAACACTTCAGCTGGTAAAGGTGGTCAAATGTAAACAACCTAATTCTATTCCTTCACCATAATATTCCTTACCTTTGACTCCAACAGCTATTTTGAACTTTGTTATGGAACCATCAATACAGTGAAGTCTCATCTCATCTAGATTATTGTTCTCATGCATTTTGTAAGCAATGTAATTATGGCAGAAGACAATAACAGTTTGAGTTCTCAAAAAAAATAGAAATTTATTATGGGAGGCAGAAATACAGCAGAGCTGTAGCTGTTCTTACCATACACATTGCTGAGCCGTACTGAGTGTGTGAAGTGCTGGTAGATGCACACCATCTCTGAAAAAAGTGGGCCACGAGTTATCCTCAAAATAGGAGGTTCTGAAGAAACATATGGCTGTAAGAGAAGGTACAAATAATTAAAATTAGCAAATTTCAAATTATTACTAAACAGTATTCCAATATACATTAAGAAGTTCAGTGTTTTTTTTTAAAAAGATTCATTTATTATCACCCGAACACATCTGTACCATCCTTGTGCTTAATGGAGGGCTGCAAATAAAGATTATGTAACAGGAAGACAAAAACACTTGGAAAAATTATTCAAAGGCAGGGAAGATCTGTATTGATAAATATTCATCAGTGATATTTTTCCATAAAGTCACCTCCTCCTTCCATGGATGATATAGCTCAGAGATAATACACCACAATAAGTGTCTATAACTTTAGCTGTCTCTATGATGAACTGAGTGTTTGCAGTTAAAACATTTGTGATTAAGCTTTTATAACTTAAGTTCTAACTTTTATACAACTTATGTTTTTCAGGAATTTTAATATAAATGCTGACAACATTTTGGATCTTTCACAAGATAAACATGGATGTGGAATATGGATGAAGTGTTCGGCCCTTTCAAGCTCATTCATCCAGAAAAACTTAAAACATCCAACTGCTTATTAAATATATTCTTGAGTTTTTGCCTCCTTTACTATACCCAGAAGTCCATTCCATGTGTTGATTGCTCTTTCTTTGAAGAATTTGCTGATATCAGTTTTAAATTTGCATTTCACTGACTGAAACATGCATACCTTGTCCCATTGTCACAGTACAGTTTCAATGGAGCTGAAATTCAACAGGGGTTCCATTAGTCTCCCGCCATTACTCCAGCGAGAGACTGGCGGAACATCTGTGGAATTTCAGCCCCAATGGCCCAGAATTTGCGGTCGGAGGTGTACCTCCAGAGTACGCCTCCGACCCGCTAAAAATATCCGCACTTAACTTCAGGCTCCCAAGCTTCGGAGACTTTGGGTCCTGGGCCTACAGGCATAAGCCTGCGTAAAGGCCCACGATCCCAGAAACGCAGGCGGTTTGGAAGCGTCCCTGGGATCACGTGGGCCAGGTGCTCCAATCAGAAAGGAGGATTCCTAATATGCTTGTGGGGATTCCATATACAAACAGAACCGCCAAATAATTAAATAATTTATACAAATGGAATAAAAATAAATGTTCCCATTTTCAAATTTAATTAAAAGTCCCTTCAATAAAACATATACAATAAAAAATTAATATTTTGAAAAATAATTTTAAACATTTTAATCCAGGCCAAAATTTGCATAAACTATTTTTAAATGTTTGTGCATAATTTTTTATTTTTAAATTTTGAATTTAAGATTTATATTAACCCTTATGCTGGTGAAAGCAGGCCCTATACCTGCTTTCACCAGGCATAAGGGTTTCGTGGGCATTTGCTGAGCAGTAGTTGGGCCAGTGAAAGTGATTTTTGAGTCGGTACAGTAGATCTATCAAGGCGAACCTTGACAGATCACAAGTTCCGGGTTTTCGTGCATACACAGTGCATGTGGAAACCCGGAACTTGGGGAGCCTTTTAGAAGGCTTACGACGGCGTACACTGTGTATACACCGTCATCGCCACCGCAAAATCTGGGCCAATGTCTTTATTACGTCTTTTATTGCTCAATGTATTTATACTACAATATAAATACTTGATGAAATATTGTTTAAATGACTAAGCAGTTAAAACAAAACAGCTCACAAAAAAGACAAGAACTAAATTTGAAAACAGTCTTTGAATGCAATTTATGTTACAAGACAAGTGTGATCTGCTTAGTTGTTGAAATTTCTGCTTTGGTTACTTTCAGACATTAAAACAGTTTCCAAGTTTGAAGGAGAAAAAAAAATCTTTATTTTTTTTTGTGACTTGACCTGCCCAGTTTTAATCAAAATTTATCTTAGAATCATAGAATGTTAGAGCACAGAAGGAGGCCATTCGGCATAACGTGCCTGTGCTAGCTCCTTAAAAAGAGCTATCCAATTAGTGCCACTCCCCTACTCTTTCCCCACAGCCCTGCAACTTTTTCCTTTTCAACTATTTATCCAATTCCCTTTTGAAAGTTACGATTGAATCTGCTTCCACCACCCTTTCAGGTCGTGCATTCCAGATCATAACCACTTGCTGCGTAAAACCATTTCTTTTCACCTCCCCCCCCGGTTCTTTTGCCAATTAGCTTAAATCTGTGTCCTCTGCTTAGCTACCCCTCCTGCCAGTGGAAAGTTTTTTCTTATCTACTCTGTCAAAACCCTTCATAATTTTGAACACCTCTATTAAAGCTTTTCTGCTCCAAGGAGAACAATCCCAGCTTCTCTAGTCTCTCCACGTAACTGGAGTTCCGCATCCCTGGTACCATTCTGGTAAATAATTTGCACTCTCTCCAAGGCCTTGACAGCCTTCCTATACTGTGGTGCCATATAGTGTAGGAAATCCTGCGAGAGCAAGATTTATATCCAGATCTGACATGTTGCCATTTCTTTTAAATGGAAACAGAATCTGCATAAATCATCATAAATCAGAAATATAGGCTGTGTTCATAAGATTATTATGTTTACTCATAATTGTAAGCATCAACAACGATATTTCCAGTGATGAATTTTATTATATGGCCCTGTATGCTATTTGCTAACAATTCTATTTGTCTATGGGCTGTCAAAATCTTTTACTGTGCTGGCATATTCACTGAAATCAGCTTAATTCTTCTACAATTCTCCTCAGATAACATCCAAGTACAAAATTTAAATTAAAACCTTGATAATTGCAATTAACAGCAATCATAGCAAGTTATGTTTTTAAAAAATTCTGAGCACGAAATTCGGTTACGCCACATTTGGAGGCGGTAACCGAGTTAAGGCCAGACATTTAGCACCCGGCGCGCAAGTACCGCCCCGGCCGCTAAATTTGGCTTACCGACCCACACAGTAAGTGGAGCGCAATCTCGGGCACTCCACTTCCTGCTGGGGTGGTAACCGAGGCGATGTCGGGGTGCAATCGGCAGCTCTCGACGGAGGCTCCGCGGAGCGCTGCCGCGTTTCAACGCCCCTCCCCTTCAGTTAAAGGGAAGGGCCACTGTGCACTCTGCAGGGCCTCTGATGGCTCACACTAGGCCACCAGGGCGGCGTGGTGCCATGGCAGCAGCCCTGCACCGAGACGCAGTGTTGGGCTGCGCGATGGTGACCATGACCATGCCAAGGCCCTCGGTTGGCCAAAAAAGAAAATGGTGGCGCGGGTCGCGGCCGCACCGCCCCTTCAAATACCACCCCGTGAGCGGAGGTCGGCCCGGCTCGCGACCTGCGAGGCTGGCGCTGACATTGCTCGCAGCAGCCTTGCGGGACGCAGCCGAATTTCTGCCGCAGAGCGGTAAGGGACCACGGCAGGGTGCTAAGGGGTTGCGGCACACGACGATGAGATCATCGCTGGCGGCGCAGCAGCCTGGGGCGCTACTGGGTAGCGCCTCAGCAACGCCCGGCCGAATTTCTTGGGAGGCACTTTATTTGCCCCCCCCCCCCCACGGACAATAAGCCCGTTGCACCCCGTTAGCACCCCCCAGAGGCGCTAACCGCAGGTGCAAAGCAGCCGAATTTCTAGCCCTATAACTCTAAATTTGTAATAGCAATATTTTATAGTAGGGGCACAAAGTCAGAGGAGTGTCTGCACTGCCCACCTAAAGGATCCATTTTTAGGATCAGGTCTCCTTTAAATGCCGCTGTTGAGCGCCAAATAGGCATCCCGCTGCAACTTACCAATTGTGGGAGGGTGAGAAATTGGCTAGCTCCCATGCTGAGCTGGTCAGCAGGTCAGGTACGTGGGGGCAAATAGAGCTCAACAGTGGGCCAGAGTTTTTTTCTGTGCCCAAGGGAACACCCCTGCTCCTTCTGGACCCATAAAAATTAATAATTGCTTCTGCCATTTTTTGGGCAGCCTCCAGAGGTTCATTCAAGCACCACTGGCTAGGCCTCTCCACGCAGCCACTGTTCCTTTAATGCTTTAATTTTGCTAACAAGTTTATCATGTGGTTCTTTATCAAATGCCTTTTGAAAATCTATATATACATCAACCGCGCTACCCTCATCCACCCTCTCCGTTACTTCTTATCAAAGAACTCAATCAAGTTAGTCAAAAATGATTTGCCTTTCACAAATTCGTGCTGACTTTCATTTAGCCAGTTAGCCTGACATCAGTTGTCAAGAAAATGCTGGAATCCATTATTAACATAGAAACATAGAAAAATAGGAGCAGGAGTAGGCCATTCGGCCCTTAGAGCCTGCTCCGCCATTCAATATGATTATGGCTGATCCTCTATCTCAATACCATATTCCCGCTCTCTCCCCATACCCCTCGATACCTTTTGTGTCTAGAAATCTATCTATCTCCTTCTTAAATATACAGGAAACTTTCGTTTATCCGGCATCGACGGGACCGGCGTGGTGCCGGTTTATCGAAAGTACCGGATAACAGAGAGTTATATCTACCGAGGCTATTTTTAACAAAGAGACTCCAAGCAGCACGGGAGAATCTACTCATGCTACTGCAATGTTTCGGACTTGCGACAGCGCCAGGAGGCCGAGTAGTGGCACTTTTGAAAAGTACCCCTACTGACTAAATCGGCGTTCGCGGACTCAGACTCGGACTCGGGATCGGCAACATTGCCGGTTATTTGAGAGGATTTTTCGGAGCACTCGGCGTTCGCGGAGACTCGACTGCGACTCGGCAACATTGCCGGTTATTTGAGAGGAGTTTTCGGAGGATGATTTTTGCCGGTTAAGCGAGAATTCCGGATATTTGGGTGCCGGATAAACGAAAGTTTCCTGTATTCAGTGACTTGGCCTCCACAGCCTTCTGTGGTAGAGAATTCCACAGGTTCACCACCGAGTGAAGAAATTTCTCCTCATCTCAGTCCTAAATGTCCTACCCCGTATCCTGAGACTGTGACCCCTTGTTGTAGACCCCCCAGCCAAGGGAAACATTCTCCCTGCATCCAGTCTGTCTAGCCCTGTCAGAATTTTATACATTTCAATGAGATCCCCTCTCATTCTTCTAAACTCTAGTGAATACAGGCCTAGTCGACCCAATCTCTCCTCATATGACAGTCCTGCCATCCCAGGAATCAGTCTGGTGAACCTTCGCTGCACTCCCTCTATGGTAAGTACAGTATATCCTTTCTTAGGTAAGGAGACCAAAACTGCACACAGTACTCCAGGTGTGGTCTCACCAAGGCCCTGTATAACTGTAGTAAGACATCCTTGCTCCTGTACTCAAATCCTTTTGCAATGAAGGCCAACATACCATTTGCCTTCCTAACTGCTTGCTGCACCTGCATGTTTGCTTTCAGAGATTGGTGTACAAGGACACCCAGGTCCCTCTGTACATCAACATTTTCCAATCTATCACCGTTTAAATAATACTCTGCCTTTCTGTTTTTCCTACCGAAGTGGATAACTTCACATTTATCCACATTATACTGCATCTGCCATGTATTTGCCCATTCATTCAACTTGTCTAAATCGCCTTGAAGCCTCTTTGCGTCCTCCTCACAACTCACAATCCCACCTAGTTTCGTGTCGTCAGCAAACTTGGAAATATTACATTTGGTTCCCTCATCCAAATCATTGATATATATTGTGAATAGCTGGGGCCCAAGCACTGATCCCTGCGGTGCCCCAGTAGTCACTGCCTGCCACCCCAAAAAAGGCCCATTTATTCCTACTCTCTGTTTCCTGGCTGTTAACCAATTTTCCCCCAATCCCATGTGCTTTAATTTTGCACACTAACTTCTTATGTGGGACTTTATCAAAGGCCTTCTGAAAATCAAAATGCACCACATCCACTGGTTCTCCCTTATCTATTCAACCAGTTACATCCTCAAAAAACTCCAGTAGGTTTGTCAAACACGATTTCCCTTTCATAAATCCATGTTGACTTTGTCTAATCCTGTTGATATTTTCTAAGTCTCCTGTTATCACATCCTTTATAATAGACTCTAGCATTTTCCCTACTACTGATGTTAGGCTAACCAATCTGTAGTTCCCTGTTTTCTCTCTCCCTCCTTTTTTAAATAGTAGGGTTACAGGAAGCAAAGAGTTGGAATAAACGGGTCTTTTTCCGAGTGGCAGGCAGTGACTAGTGGGGTACCGCAGGGATCGGTGCTAGGACCCCAGCTATTCACAATATATATTAATGATCTAGACGAGGGAACTAGATGTAATATCTCTAAGTTTGCAGATGACACAAAGCTGGGTGGGCATGTGTGCTGTGAGGAGGATGCAGAGAAACTCCAGTATGATTTGGACAGGTTGGGTGATTGGGCAGATGCAGTATAATGTGGATAAATGCGAGGTTATCCACTTTGGTGGCAAAAACAGGACGACAGATTATCTGAACGGCAATAGATTGGGAAAAGGGGAATTGCAACGAGATCTGGGAGTCCTTGTGCACCAGTCGCTGAAGGTAAGCATGCAGGTGCAGCAGGCGGTTAAGAAGGCAAATGGTATGTTGGCCTTCATAGCGAGAGGATTCGAGTACAGGAGCAAGGATGTCTTGCTGCAGTTGTACAAGGCCTTGGTGAGACCACACCTTGAGTATTGTGTGCCGTTTTGGTCGCCTTATCTGAGGAAGGATGTTCTTGCCATGGAGGGAGTGCAGCGAAGATTCACCAGACTGATACCTGGGATGGCAAGAATGACGTATGAAGAGAGATTGGGTCGATTAATTCTAACAGGACTAGACAGACTAGATGCAGGAAGGATGTTCCCGATGGCGGGGGAGTCCAGAACCAGAGGTCACAGTCTAAGGATAAGGGGTAAGCCATTTAGGACTGAGATGAGGAGGAATTTCTTCACCCAGAGAGTGGTGAACCTGTGGAATTCTCTACCACAGAAGGCAGTTGAGGCCAATTCATTAAATATATTCAAGAAGGAGATAGATATATTTCTTAAGGCTAAAGGGATCAAGGGATATGGGGAGAAAGCAGGGACAGGGTACTGAATTTGGATGATCAGCCATGATCTCATTAAATGGCGGAGCAGGCTCGAGGGGCCGAATGGCCTACTCCTGCTCCTATCTTCTATGCTTCTATACATGTGCCACCCTCCAATCTGCAGGAACTGTTCCATAATCTATAGAATTTTGGAAGTGGTAACAGGGCACTTAGAAAACCGTAATATGATTAGGCAGAGTCAACATGGTTTTATGAAAAAGTATTCGTGTTTGACAAATCTATTAGAGTTTTTTGAGGATGTAACGAGCAGAGTAGATAAAGGGGAACCAGTGGATGCAGTAGATATGGATTTGCAAAAGGCATTTGATAAGATGCCACACGAAAGGTTGTCGCACAAGATAAGGGCTCATGGGATTGGGAGTAATATATAAGCATGGATAGAGGATTGGTTAAAGGACAGAAGACAGAGAGTAGGAATAAACGGGTCATTTTCAGGTTGGCAGGCTGTTACGAGTGGGGTGCTGCAAGAATCAGTACTGGGGCCTCAGCTATTTACAATCTATATTAGTGACTTAGATGAAGGGACCGAGTGTAACATATCCAAGTTTGCTGACGATACAAAGCTAGGTGGGAAAGTAAGCTGTGAGGAGGACACAAAGAAGTTGCAAAGGGATATAGACATGTTAAGTGAGTGGGCAAGAAGGTGGCAGATGGAGTGTAATGTGGGGAAATGTGAGTTTATTCGCTTTGGTAGGAAAAATAGAAAAACAAAATATTTTTTAAATGGTGAGAAACTATTAATTGTTGGGCCTCGATTTTAATAGCCCTGAGGAGGCGGGTTGGGAGGGAAAATATGAAAAAAATGGCTTCAGACACCCAACCCGCCTCCATCCCGCCCCCACCCGATTTTCGTGAGTATCTGTTCAGCCCGCTCCCAACTGACCCGACTGGAACCGGTGGGACAGTTAGTTAAGGCAGTTAACAGCCTGTTAACTGCCTTGCTAATCCTATTTTTATAGTGGTTTCCCATTTTCGTGCTTCTGGCTCCTGTTTCCCGTATTGTCAGAAACAGGCCAGGTTCAAGGAGACGAGTTGCTGGAGGACATGATTTGTATGCATTGGTGGAGCACTTTAAAAGCGCCTCTGAAACATGGCTGACATTCAAATGCAACAACTTTGCTGTTGTAGGTATGGGATAACATTTTGCACATCTACTGACCTTGTAACTGTTCAAGCTGACACCCACCTGCAGTGTGACCTGAATGGAATAATTTCAGGCCACTTCGACTGTGCGCTTGCAAGCTTGTTGCCTCAAATGAAATCTATAGCAAGGGGATGGGAAAAATTTATGTTCTCTCATCCTGGTCCTCATAATTGGAGGAATAGCAGCCGCGTGGCTCAGTGCAGATCTAACTGGGAAGAGGAGGAGGACGGGGGGGGGGGCCTTGCATGCCCTGTTGCGACCAATGCAGCATCCCTCCAGTTCACTGCTGCCCGTCAAGCAGGGTATGCAAACTGCCATGCCACATTCACATAAGCTCACTCTTCAACCATAGGTGGCTACCATATGGCTCTGTAATTGTAGGCGACATTTGTCCAACGTCATACATCATTTCTGCTATACCCGGTTATTTCTCATCACTTTCACCATTGGCATTACAAAAGCAAGTCACCCTGAGCCCTTAATGCACTTTTGCCATTTCCCAGAACACATAGGCCACACAATCAACCGTTTGCCATAATTTTTCTTTTACACATGACAAAAGGATCATAAACCAAGAACAGTCAGAAAAAAAAGACAAAACACCCACGTGAGTCCCCTTGTGACTATATGTGCTTAATCTTTCTCTTACGCGTGCTTCTACGTGGTGCTTCCCCTGTGGCTTCAGCAGATGTAGAGGCACTTTGCTAACTAGGATGCTGCGCCTGCTTAGACGCCTTTGGTGGGTGTCCTCTGGGTATGGGAGCCTGGGAGGACTCTTCAACAGTCTGCTCTTCCTGCGGCTGTGCAAGGGCTGAAACAGCCATCTCAGTTGTCTCCGCAAAGTGGGTGTCTGACCGAGGGCTCCGCAGTGACATGATCGTGTGAGCGCTTTGAGAGGAGCCCACACTTCCTTGTGTCCTGCCAACAACATCCCTCTCATGGGTCAGCCGCACCTCAGTGCTGGCAAGTGGCTGGAGAGTACCTTGCTGCACATCAGGGGGACCATGAGGACCCGTATCTACACTGGCAGTCCTCATCACAAGGACGTCCATGAAGCTCTGGTCTCTCTGCTCAATAGCTGCCCATCTCTCCTCCAGAGATGACATTCTATTTTGAACAGTCACGTGTTTTCCTGACTCTGGCGACTTATTTCCTCCATGGCGGTAGCCATCCTTTCCACGGAGGTAGCCAGCCTTTCCACGGAGGATGCCATCCTATCCATAGAGGTTGCCATCCTATCCATGGTGGTGCGTTCATGCGCCACTGCCTCCACCATGGCAGTGCTGATGTTAGAGATGGACTCCTCCATTCTATCCACACTCGCACTAACCCTGGAAGCAAACACTTCCAGAGACTCCTGTACTTGTTCCTGTATTTCCCGAGATGCTCCTTTTCTGGATGGCCCCAGAGGCACATCGCCTGCATGCAGCTCAGCAGAGCTAGGAGATTGCTGCGACCTCCGCTGAGAACTCTCCACTGCTGTTGCTGGCTCCACCATCTGCTGATGCTCACTTGTGAGCTGTGATAGACCAGGTGGCAACACTACTCTAACTCGCGATGGCCCCACCGAGGTGTGCGTTGCTGCGCTGGTGCTGGGTGCGCTGAGTCCTGGTGACGCTGCTCCCTCAGAGGCTTCAGGTTCCTCTGAGGAGTCGTCCGGCTCTTCATCCTGGATCGTGGGGAGGGGGGCGCTCGATGGTCCTGTGGGAGAGTAAAGGCATGATATTGATGTAGCGGACACATCCTTTTGAGCAGATGATACAATGCGATTCTCTATGAACATCATATGCCATTGCAGTCAATCACTAAATGTCAATGAGAGGGATGAAACTCTATTATGCCACCAGCTTCCTCTCGTGTGCCCATCTCTCCATCGCCCACTTCCAGATCCTCACCACCTCCAACAATTTTGTGTGCAGCCTCCTCAGCACTTGTCAATGTTGCTAGGGTAGGTGTTCCTCCTCCAGTCATTGCTCTCTCCCTCTTATTGTGGGCTATCTTTTCCTGCAAGGAGGGACACAAGCAGAGTTTCAACCACAGTGATGGAGTGAGTGTGAAGAATCGCTAACATAGAAGCTTTGAGGGAGACGAAGATGGGGTAAGGTGCCAAGAGGAAGCTAGCTCCCTGTGCGTTGTTAGTTGCTGTCACTGCATAACAGTGAGAGCGAGTCTAAAGGGTGCATAGGCAGGATGCTGAAGTGATTCAATACAGAGACAGGGATGGATAGGTAAGGGTGCAAGGGAAGTAAGGGTAAGGTGGTATTTGGAGGAGCAGGCTTACAACGCAGAGTGCTGGTGATGAGAAGTGAAGGGAAGCAGATTGAAGGTAAGTGTGATGGGATACTCACTTTTGATGTTCGCACAAGATCATTAAAGCGTTTCCTGCACTGGATCCAGGAGCGTGAATAAATGGACCTTGCGCGGACCTCCTCAGCAATGCGCAGCCTTGGTCTGCTGAAGAGGCTTCCTCCGGCCATCCGGAGGGAAGAGAATCTCCCTGCGCCCTCTTACAACTTCGACAAGAACATGGAGGGACTCATCATTAAATCAAGGAGCTGTCTTGCCTCTGGAAGAAGTCATTATGGTTGGAGCAATATCACTGAGTATCAGAATGCAGAAGAGAAAGGCATAGGCTGAATGGGAGATTTAGAGCCAGTTGCTATGATGACATCATCAGAGGCGGCCAGCCGACCCGATCGCACTCATTAGACCGGCCAGCGCGCCCCAATGAACTTAACAAGCTGATTTCATTAAAATCGGACATCAGCAGCTGATCCCGCCGGAAGCGGATCCGGAACCCACCCACCATGCAACCCGACTCCAACCCGCTTCGGGAATTAAAATCGAGCCCTTGGTGTTCAGAGGCACTTGGGCGTCCTTGTACACGAAACACAGAAAGTTAACATGCAGGTACAGCAAGGAATGGCATGTTGGCCTTTATTGCAAGGAGGTTGGAGTACAAGAGTAAGGAAGTCATGCTGTAATTGTATTGGGCTTTGGTGAGACCACACCTGGAGTACTGGAGGGGTTGCAACGAAGGTTCACTAGATTGATTCCTGGGATGAGAGGGTTATCCTATGAGGAGAGATTGAGTAGAATGGGCCGATACTTTCTGGAGTTTAGAAGAATGAGAGGTGATCTCATTGAAACATATAAGATTCTGAGAGGGCTTGATAGGGTTGTTTCCCCTAGGCTAAAACTAGGGTGCATAGTCTCAGGATAAGGGGTCAGCAATTTAGAATTGAGATAAGGAAAAATATCTTCACTCAGAGGGATGTGAACCGTTGAAATTCCCTATCCCAGAGGGCTGTGAATGTTCAGTCATTGAGATTGATTCAAGACTGAGATTGATAGATTTTTGAACTCGAGGGATATGGGGATCGGCGGGAAAGTGGAGTTGAGATCGAAGATCAGCCATGATCTTATTGAAAGACGGAGCAGGCTCCTATTTCTTATGTTCATATTAGCCCATACTTTTGCAAACGCTAATTAATCTTGTCCCGGATTAATGGCTGGAATTTTAATCTGGAGGTGGGTCGGGAGCAGGGGGTGGGCTAGAAAGCGGTCGGGAAACCTGGGAGAACAGATTTCGAATTTAACTGCCTCGGGGTGGGGAGGTCGGGGGGTGATCCGAGGCTAAGTGGAAAGGCATTTACCTCCTGGATTCAGCAGTCCTCGCCTTGCTTTAGCTGGCAGGTTCCCGGAGGCCTCGGAAACCCGACCAGCCAGAGTTAAATTTGTAATGGTGGATCAGCATGAGGCATGAAAACCAGAAGTGGGCAGGTTGGGGGTCAGGATTCAGTTTATTAACTCTTTAACCTGCCACCCGACCCCAACGCACCCATTTTTAGAGTTACAATTCCCCCCATTGTCTCTAAAAGATTCCCCACCACCGAGGTTAGACTGACCAGCCTGTAATTGCTGCATTTATTTTGAACAGGAATATAACATTTACAATCCTCTAGTCCTTTGGAACCATCCCCATACCCAAGAGGATTGGAATATTGTGGTCAAACCCTCCGCAATTTCCATCCTTACTTCCCTCAGCAAACTTGGATGCATCCCATCTGGACCAGGTGACTTTTGTACTTTGAGTACTGCCAACCTTTTAAGTACCTCCTCTTTATCTATTTTTATCCTATCCAATATCGCTACTACCTCCTCCTTTACTGCAACATTGCCAGCATTCTGTTCTCTGATGAAGACAGACGTGAAGTATTCATTTAGTACCTCCGCCATACCTCCTGCCTCCACAAGAAGATGTCCCTAATCAGTCCCACCCCTTACTTTGACTACCCTTTTACTATTTATATGTTTCTAAAAGAATTTTGGGTTCCCTTTTATGTTAGCTGCTAACCTATTCTCATACTCTCTCTTTGCCCCTCTTATTCCCTTTTTTAGATCTCCGTTGTACTTTCTGCATTCAGCTTGGTTCTCTAGTGTATTATGAACCTTACATTTGTCATAAGCCTCCTTTTTCTGTTTCATTTTAATCTCAATATCTTTAGTCATCCATGGAGCTCTAGCTTTGGATGCCCTTCCTCTCCCCCTCATGGGAATGTGGCTACTCTGACCCGAACTATCTTCTCCTTGAAGACCTCCCATTGTTCAATTTCTGTTTTGCCTACCAATTTTTGATTCTAATCCACCTGGGCAAGATCCCTTTTCAACTCACTGAAATTAGCCCTCCTCCAGTTAAGTATTTTTATGCTTGATTGTTCCTTATCCTTTTCCATAACTATTCTAACCCTAATGATATTATGATCACTGTTCCCCAAATGCTCCCCCTGTGAAACATGCTCCACTTCATTCCCCAGAACTAGATCCAGCACTGCTACCTTCCTCGTTGGGCTGTAAACACAAGTTCTCTTGTACACATTTCAGGAATTTCTCACCTCTTTGCCCTTTTATACTGTTACTATCCCAGTCTATATTGGGATAATTGAAATCCCCCATTATTACTACTCTATAGTTCTTGCATCTTTCTGCAATTTGCCTGCAAATTTGAGCCTCTATCTCCTTTCCATGTAGGGTACTTTGTTCATACAATGATGAACTGTTAGTTGTTAAAACTTGATCTGCAGAGTAAGACAAATTCAAAACAGTGTTGTTTATCATCAAATCAACCATACTCAGTGACAGAATTTGCAGTGACTGTGACCTACAGTAAAAGAAAAAAGGAGCACAATAAATCTTCATAAAATATATATAATTGCTGCAGGACAGATTTGTTTAATATTTTAAGCTTTTTCTAAAAGCCCTTCTCAATACAGCATGGATTTTAAATTCCAATGGCACTTAATAAAGCATGAGACCTGTAAATTTAGTATGACTGAAATTATCCAAGCATTGGAATATTTTGAATAATTTCAGTCACAAGCTGCCAGTACTACTGACAGCAAAACTGATTTATCTAATTTTTCCAAGCTCCTTTTTTAAGCCTTTTTCAATGCAAAACCATTTTTTAAAATAACAATGACAGAAAGGATTCAGAGACTTCAAAATGTTTTAAAGAGTGAAAAACAGTTAACCCTTTACTTTCATTGGGAGAGTTTGATTACCCATAAACAACATTCACTTTAACAAGTTTTTTTTGTAGTGTGTAAAGAATCAATATTTTTCATAACATTTCAAGCCGTCAGCATTAGCTACAGAAAATGGAAGCTAAAATTACTGCAGCAGATTGTTTCGTCTGAATTATACTTAAACATGGAACTAAATATCAAACTCAACACATATTTCAAAATATAAAGTAAACAATGATTAGCTTTGGTATTTATATCATCTATCTGGTCATGTGTGTGGGAAATAGCTGCAAAGTTAAAGTGCATTGAAACCAAAGCTTAAAATTTTATGCTTTGCAAGTGCTTGTAAAAGCGATGTTTCCATTACATAATGCTTTTGATAGCTCACAATACACTAAGATGGTTTCAAATTTAAATATTCCATTATGCTTCATTCATCATGACAGCATATGGAATTAAGATATAATTTTTGCCTCATTTTAGAACATACTTTGATCAATAAAAACCCCTCATGATTGTACAGCAAGTGCTATGAAATTCATAAATTGAATTTGTTCAGCAATGTACAATTCACGCTGCTGCAAATGTGAACAATTAAAATGTATCTTTTGTGAGCCTTTAAAGGATAGCTCATTCCAAATGGTTATTTTATATGGGTTCTCAATTAGTGAGAGAACTATTGGAGATTAATTTTATATCTGAGGTATTTTATTAGAAAACTTTATGAAGGGGTTCTATAGCATATTATAATAACAGCTATCCTTCTAGTTTTTTTGGTTGACTAATTCAAATATGTGACAATTTATTTGATGTGGAGTGGCCACATTTTCTTCTCGATAAACTAGTCCCAACTTGGAGAAAATTACTCTTTTTATGTGCGTCAAGAATCTCAAATAAAATGGATGAGGTACATCGGTTGTCAAATGAAATAAGATTACAATTTTGATTTAGTTTCGCAATACTGTATTGTATGGTTCTGCACTACAGTACTGAACCAACCTATTTAAGTTAATGTTCAAATTGAGCCCAGGAGTACAAGGATATAGCCCTCCTTTTATTGGTTAATTATGAATTAAGCTCTGCTAGCATAATCCCATTCTTTGATGGACAAAGGACCTCAACAGAAACCTGCATTGAATATAGTATTAGGATTGACAATAGGTAGAATGGTAAAGTCATGTTTATAATTATTGTGCATATGTTGAGTTAAAATAAATTGTTGAAAAGAGATACAGTAGCTGAATATTGAAGCTAAATCATGCCATATCCATGATCTGTTTGATGATTCATGTAAACCCCCCAAAAATACATTTATGAACATAACTACAATCAGCAGGAATTTCATATACAATTTTGAACTTTCAAATTGATATGTAAGGCACAATGGACTATTTTGAGGCATGCTTTCTTTTTAAAATTAGATTTTCTTTTAAGGCAGCAGCACAGGTATGGCCATGTTCAACACTTCCACATCTGTTTGGCTCATTTTAAAGTGCCATGGTTCTCTGAAAGCCAGGCAAAGACTCAAGTGGTAGCACCTACTAGGATGCTAATTTCAAAGAAAGAAGAGTACAAAATTATAAATTTATAAGAAATCAAGTGATCGTGTTCACATTCAAACTTAATTTTAACGAAGAATATTCCTTTTATGTTTTAAATACAGACAAATGAAACATAGAAGCACAGAAGATAGGAGCAGGAGTAGGCCATTTGGCCCCTCGAGTCTGCTCCGCCATTTAATGAGATCATGGCTGATCATCCAAACTCAGTACCCTGTCCCTGCTTTCTCCCCATATCCCTTGATCCCTTTAGCCTTAAGAAATATATCTATCTCCTTCTTGAATATATTTAATGAATTGGCCTCAACTGCCTTCTGTGGTAGAGAATTCCACAGGTTCACCACTCTCTGGGTGAAGAAATTCCTCCTCATCTCAGTCCTAAATGGCTTACCCCTTATCCTTAAGACTGTGACCTCTGGTTCTGGACTCCCCCGCCATCGGGAACATCCTTCCTGCATCTAGTCTGTCTAGTCCTGTTAGAATTTTATAAGTTTCAATGAGATCCCCTCTCATTCTTCTAAACTCTAGCGAATATAAGCCTAATCGACCCAATCTCTCTTCATACGTCATTCTTGCCATCCCAGGTATCAGTCTGGTAAATCTTCGCTGCACTCCCTCCATGGCAAGAACATCCTTCCTCAGATAAGGCGACCAAAACTGCACACAATACTCAAGGTGTGGTCTCACCAAGGCCTTGTACAACTGCAGCAAGACCTCCTTGCTCCTGTACTCGAATCCTCTCGCTATGAAGGCCAACATACCATTTGCCTTCTTAACCGCCTGCTGCACCTGCATGCTTACCTTCAGCGACTGGTGCACAAGGACTCCCAGATCTCGTTGCACTTCCCCTTTTCCCAATCTATTGCCGTTCAGATAATAATCTGTCTTCCTGTTTTTGCCACCAAAGTGGATAACCTCGCATTTATCCACATTATACTGCATCTGCCATGCATCTGCCCAA
This sequence comes from Squalus acanthias, assembly GCA_030390025.1. Lineage (NCBI taxonomy): Eukaryota > Metazoa > Chordata > Chondrichthyes > Squaliformes > Squalidae > Squalus > Squalus acanthias. The sequence continues at coordinate 172,812,130 of CM059425.1, read as the reverse complement.
TCACCCAACCTGCCCAAATCATACTGGAGTTTCTCTGCATCCTCCTCACAGCACACACGCCCACCCAGCTTTGTGTCGTCTGCAAACTTACAGATATTACATCTAGTTCCCTCGTCTAGATCATTACGAATAGTGAGGAGTTGACTTTAAAAAATAAGTCTGATATAAATATAGTTGTAGTTTGAAAAACAACCAGAATTGTAAAACGCATATGTGCACCTCAAAAAGGAAATTCAAAATGAACTACAAAGTGTGAAAAATGGTCTACAATATAATTAGTATAGTATGCACTTCTATAACCTATATATGTACAATATTGAACAGTTTACATATATGGGAGTACTGGTTATTAAAAACATGTAATACACACCTATTAACATTTAAAAAATAAAAAAATTGTTACAATGAATCATTCTTAGAATTGGCACACAAAATGCTAATTCATCAAAGTCAATTCAAAGGTTTCAAGGTATGGACCATGATTCATTCAAGGTGCCAAATATTTCATTTTGTATAACAACTTGAATTTATATAGCGCCTTTAACAAAGTAAAATGTCCCAAGGCACTTCACAGGCGTATTAAAAGACAAAATATTTGGCACTGAGCCACATAAGGAGAAAGTAGGGCAGGTGACCAAAAGCTTGGTTAAAGAGGTAGGTTTTAAGGAGCATCGCATAGGAGGAAAGAGAGGTAGAGAGGTGGAGAGCTTTAGGCAGGGAATTCCTGAGCTTAGGGCCTAGGCAACAGAAGGCACGGCCACCAATGGTTGAGTGATTATAACCAGGGATGCTCAAGAGGGCAGAATTAGAGGAGCGCATGTGTCTCGGGTGGTTGTGAGGCTGAAGGAGATTACAGAGATAGGGAGGGACGAGGCCATGGAGGGATTTGAAAACAAGGATGAGAATTTTGAAATCGAGGCGTTGCTTAATCAGGAGCCAATATTGGTCAGCGAGCACAGGAGTGATGAGTGAATGGGACTTGGTGTGAGTTAGGACACGGGCAGCCGAGTTTTGGATGACCTCAAGTTTACGTAGGGAAAAATGTGGGAGGCCAGCCAGGAGTGCGTTGGAATAGTCAAGTCTAGAGGTAACAAAGGCATGGATGAGGGTTTCAGCAGCAGATGAGCTGGGGCAAGGGCGGAGACGGGCGATGTTACGGAGGTGGAAATAGGCGATCTTAGTTATGTCATGGATATGTGGTCGGAAGCTCATTTCAGGGTCAAATATGACACCAAGGTTCACCCTCAGAAAGATGTTAGGGAGAGGGATGGAATCAGTGGCTAGGGAACGGAGTTTGTGGCACGGACCGAAAACATTGGCTTCGGTCTTCCCAATATTTAATTGGAGAAAATTTCTGCTCATCCAGAACTGGATGTCGGACAAGCAGTCTGACAATTTAGAGACCGTGGAGGGGGTCAAGAGAAGTGGTGGTGAGGTAGAGCTGGGTGTCATCAGCGTACATGTGGAAACTGATGCTGTGTTTTCGGATGATGTCGCCAAGGGGCAGCATGTAGATGAGAAATAGGAGGGGGCCAAGGATAGATCCTTGGGGGACACCAGAGGTAACGATGCAGGAGCGGCAAGAGAAGCTGTTGCAGGTGATTCTCTGGCTATGATTAGATAAATAAGAATGGAACCAGACGAGTGCAGTCTCACCCAGTGGACGATGGTGGAGAGGCGTTGGAGAGGGACGGAGTGGACAATCTTGTCAAAGGCTGCAGACAAATCAAGAAGGACGAGGAGGGATAGTTTACCTTTGTCACAGTCACAAAGGATGTCATTTGTGACTTTGATGAGAGCCGTTCTGTACTGTGGCAGGGGCGGAAACCTGATTGGAGGGATTCAAATATGGAGTTGCGGGAAAGATGGGCATGGATTTGGGAGGCGACAACACGTTCAAGGACTTTGGAGAGGAAAGGGAGATTGGAGATGGGGTCAAGGGTTTTTTTTTAAGGAGAGGGGTGATGACGGCAGATATGAGGGAGATGGGGACAGTACTGGAGGAGAGAGAACCGTTAACAATATCAGCTAACATGGGAGCCAGAAAAGGAAGTTGGGTGGTCAGCAGTTTGGTGGTAATAGGGTCAAGGGAGCAGGAAGTGGGTCTCATGGACAAGATGAGCGCGGAGAGGTCATGAGGGGAGATCAGAGAGAAACTGGAGAAAGATGTGAGTTCAGTGCTAGGGCAGGGGGGAACCTTAGCAGAAGTTTGGCCCGGTGGGCTAGGGGAAGGAAGGGAAGTGGCAGAGGCAGCTGAATGGATGGTCTCAATCTTAAGAGACAAAGAAGTCCATGAGCTCCTCACACTTGTTAGAACATAGACATAGAACATAGAACAGTACAGCACAGTACAGGCCCTTCGGCCCTCGATGTTGTGCCGAGCATTGTCCGAAACCAAGATCAAGCTATCCCACTCCCTATCATTCTGGTGTGCTCCATGTGCTTATCCAATAACCGCTTGAAAGTTCCTAAAGTGTCCGACTCCACTATCACAGCAGGCAGTCCATTCCACACCCCAACCACTCTCTAAGTAAAGAATCTACCTCGGACATCCCTTCTATATCTCCCCCCATGCACCTTATAGTTATGCCCCCTTGTAACAGCTACATCCACCCGAGGAAATAGTCTCTGAACATCCACTCTATCTATTCCCCCTCATCATCTTATAAATCTCTATTAAGTCGCCTCTCATCCTCCTCCGCTCTAAAGAGAAAAGCCCTAGCTCCCTCAATCTTTCCTCATAAGACCTCCCCCCCCAAACCAGGCAGCATCCTGGTAAATCTCCTTTGCACTCTTTCCAATGCTTCCACGTCCTTCCTATAGTGAGGTGACCAGAACTGCACACAATATTCCAAATGTGGTCTCACCAAGGTCCTGTACAGTTGCAGCATAACCTCACGGTTCTTAAACTCAAACCCCTTGTTAATAAACACTAACACACTATAGGCCTTCTTTACTGCTCTATCCACTTGAGTGGCAACCTTCAGAGATCTGTGGATATGAACCCCCAGATCCCTCTGTTCCTCCACGTTCCTCAGAACCCTGCCGTTGACCCTGTAATCCTTATTCAAATTTGCCCTACCAAAATTAATTGTTGTTGGAGGTGAGGGTGGAGGAGACAGGGGAGAGGGATTTAAGAAGACGGTTAGCCGTGGAGAATAGAAGCTGGGGTTTATCTTTGCATTCCAGAATGATGGAATAGTGAGCAATTTTGGTAGACGAGAGCGGGACCTGATAATGTTTTATGTGGTCCAGCCAGATCTGGTGGTGAATGGCTAAACCAGTTGTCTGCCTGGGTGCAGCCCTGCACCTCTGTACAGTCACTGTCAGTGTTTACAGCACTTCAATGCTGTAGAACACTCACAGCACAAATGTCAAAATAAAGTTGGCCACGGTCCTTTTAAGGAAACCGGCTGATGACGTGTCATCAAATGATGTCACCAGACCCACTTCCTCTAATTGGACCGGGAAACGCACTGGGCGGGCTTAACAAGCCCTATCAACGGAAAATCATTTCACAGAGTGGAATGGAGCCAGTAGTGGGGTCGGGACCCGCCACCAACGTCGCCCGCCCCGGACCCGCTGAGGTGAGCAAAATCCCAGCCTTTGAAATACTTCTACCATCATCATTCGAACTAAACCTGGATTAGTAACTTCTCTAAACTGGTTCAGTCATGACTTGCATCAGACTATAGTTCAATTTCAAGGTTCCAATCGATAAACGATTAGTGTAATCCAATAACTGCAATGGTGCAAAAGGGTTCAAAAAGCTTTCACACTTTACAGTCTGGATTTTATGTGAAGTTTTTATTAGCAGTAGAAAAATATTATATTCCACAACTAATCATTTTGACCAAACACTAGAGGTTTGTTCAAAAGTAGCAATCTGAATTAAATTACAATAGGGAATGTTTTCAAAAATGTTTTAGAAGCTGAAATTTCACAAACCATACACAAGCTTATTTCTTATCAAATGATAACATTGAATAAAAGACACAAAATTCTGGAAACACTAAGCAGGTCAGGCAGCATCTGTGAAGAGAGAAACAGAGTTGACGTTTCAGGTCGATGACCATTTGTCAGAATTGGAAGATATTAGAGATAAACAGCAAATACAGAGGCAGGGAAAAGATGGGCAGGGAAAGAACAAAGAAGAAACAGGAACAGCACCTCGTCTTTCTACTAGGCACTACAGCCTTTCGGCCTTAATATTGAGATTAATAACTTTAGATCTTCAGCACCGCTCTAATTTTTTCAGACATTCTGTAACCATTACCACCTCCACTGGACCCATCTTTTATTTCCATGTTTGTCCCATTATCACCTACTTTTGCCTTATACCATCATTCCTTTTGTAATTTAGCACTCCTGCCCGCCACCCTATTATAGACCTTTCCCTTTTGTTCTTTTCATGCCCACCTTTTCCCTGGCTCTGTATTTGTTTAAAAGCTGTACGTCTCTAACATCTTCCAGTTCTGATGAAAGGTCATCAACCTAAAATGTGAACTCTATTTCTCTCTCCACCGATACTGCCTAACCTGCTGAGCGTTTCCAGCAACTTCTGTTTTTGATTCAGTTTTCCAGCATTCACAGTATTTTGCTTTTATTGAATAAAATACATTTGTTTTACCTTGGCTTCTCCATTAGGCAAGAAGAGGTAGGCACCACTCTTATCCCGGTTACTTGTGGTTCCATACCACCAAAACTGAATATTTATCTGATGCTCTCTCTCATCCTCCTTGGTGTTTATTTTCTAATACAAAAAGAAAAGAATTTGGATATATTATCTACTTAAATAATTCTAAAATTTAACTTAATACTATTTCCCCCCATTTAAATCCTTTTTGGGTTTCATCTTCATGTAACCACCTACAGTAGTGACAAATGTGCAACTCGATCACATAGAATCTTACACAAAAAACCATCATTCTCGACCAATAATCAATAGCAAGTGAGTTAGCTGCTGGTCAAATTTCATCTTCTTCAAAAGTAATAAAACTCACTATACATGTGCTGCGGACATACAAGGGAGTATTCATGATTGAACCAGTGACTACTGGAGTGCAGCATCACTATACTACAAGGCTATTTGGTCTTACTTTTCCTGTGTGTATAGAAGAGCAGAAATTGGTTTAAATTGCTTTATTACCTATCATGGTTTGTTCTTTATTGGCTCCTTATATTGTCCCTTTGGGCAATCAGTAAGCTTTATTGCTGAAAAAAGTAACCCGATTCAATTTAAGACTATACAGAGAAAGTGCAGAAGGCTGTGGAGGCCAACTCACTGAATATATTTAAGAAGGAGATAGAAAGATTTCTAGACACAAAAGGCATCAAGGGGTATGGGGAGAGAGTGGGAATACCATATTCCCACTCTCTCCCCATACCCCTTGATGCCTTTTGTGTCTAGAAATCTATCTATCTCCTTCTTAAATATATTCAGTGAGTTGGCCTCCACAGCCTTCTGTGGTAGAGAATTCCACAGGTTCACCACCCTCTGAGTGAAGAAATTTCTCCTCATCTCAGTCCTAAATGTCCTACCCCATATCCTGAGACTGTGATCCCTCGTTCTAGACCCCCCAGCCAGGGGAAACATCCTCCCTGCATCCAGTCTGTCTAGCCCTGTCAGAATTTTATTTTTAAACGTATACAGGGAGGATGTTTCCCCACAAAAGGCATCAAGGGGTATGGGGAGAGCGCGGGAATATGGTATTGAGATAGAGGATAAGCCATGATCATATTGAATGGCGGAGCAGGCTCGAAGGGCCGAATGGCCTACTCCTGCTCCTATTTTTCTATGTTTCTATGATCTCAGTGCAATGCAAAAGATCCAATAGAAAAATCGTCAAAGAACAAATTATTGGTGACTTGATCTACACAGAGATTTAATTAAATTCAACATGATTTTACAATTCATTTCACTGCACATTTTTGAATAAAACTTTGTTTTAACTTTGATTGAATTTGTTTCCATCAACTACGTTTCTGATACATTAAAATTTCAGATAATAACTTTGACATGTTTCTAAAATAGATTTTGTTCTCAAAAGCAAAAACACCTGCTTTTGAATGAATTAATAAAAAATGAATAATGAAAGTGTTACAAATTTAGATCTGCTATAGATACCTTCTCAGGTTTAATAGCGTCTGTCACTCTCTTAAGCAGTCTGAGTATCTTATTTCTATGACTCACACGCCTAATATTTAGTTCTTGTTTTATAATAATGGGACCTGGGGTGTAACAAGGACTGGATTGCCATGTCTTTCACACATGTATTTTTCAATGTCTCTGAAGGCGTACCAAGTTAACATTAGATGGCCAAGATTTGGTTTCAAAGTAAGGTTAAGCATACAGACAAACTGTGATGATCAGAGACCGAGTTCAACGGTACAACGTAATTATTCAACATAAAGGACATACCACACTTAGATTAGTTGTCTTACTTGACAACCAGAATAATTCTCTGCATCTTGCCCAACAATCCAGGGTAGAACCTCATCTCTGTACAGTCTCCTTTTCAGCCTTCTCGAAGCACTTTAGTGCCTGACTAACTTTTTGCAGCAGCACAGGTAACCTCTTTGCCCTCATTCAAAACTGATTTTTATTCTTTGTGGCCAATTTGGAAAGGTATTACCAACTGTCTGACTGGTTCACTTTTTGGGCTGGTATCTCAGAACATTCCATGCAAACAATCACTTCCCTATCTGACTGGAAGTAGAATTGTGCTTCTGTTTGCACCTAGAGAAACTAAGGCCGCAAATTTAATTCTGGAGGCGGGATATGGGTGGGTCAGTTGGCTTCTGGGTTCTGGTTCCGATCCCGCCCCCAGCTGCCTCCACTCTGCAGACGTGATTTTCCCTTGATAGGCCTTGTTAAGCCCGCCCTGCGGGCTTCCCGACCAATTAACAGGAAGCGGGTCTGATGACGTGATTTGATGACGTGTCATCTGCTGGTTTCTTTAAAGGGACCATGCACAATTTTATTTTGACAGTTGATCTGTCAGTGTTTGACAGCATTGAGGTGCTGCAAATACTGACAATCACTGCACAAAGGTGAACACTTGAACCCAGGCTCTCCAATGACTCCCTCCATATGCTTATGGCGGGAGTCACAGCATGCAGGGAGGTTCTCTTCCCTTCCAAGGGCGGAAGAGACCTTCCCAGGACACCAACTTACCTTGCACCTCCACCCAACCCTCTCTATCTACTTTATCACTTCCCCATCCCACTAGCCACCCCTCACACTCACCCTCATCCTACTGCAAGCATACCAACTAACAACACACAAAGGTAGGCACTTGAGAGGTTTAGCCAATGTCCATGTGAAGTTTCTGGTAATGTGTTGTCAGACAGTGTAAAATCTTTTTCCAAAAGTGCCCCTTATCGGACAGATCTGAGCGCACATTGAGAAGTGTCTTACTGAGTTCGAGTGATTGTTCACTCATAACTCCCCCCCACCCCCCCTATAGTGATGTGTGTGCTTGGAATGGCTTGGACATTAAAGGGATGTTTCATGGTGCTGCTGTGGGATGGTGTCAACCTGGCACATCATGTGGCAGCCAGGGTTTACAGCATCAAGTGAAGAAAATCTGGCCATGGTGATGCCATCGCTGGCCTCCCGGCCAGCAATTTTATCAAGGGCTGATGCCCTGTGTCCAGTGCAGCATCAGGAGGTTGGCGCTCCTGGTGCTGGTGCTACTGTTGTGACTGGTTGTGGTGCTGCCGTAGCTGCTCTTCCTCCGAATCGGACGACCAGGATGAGAGGATGTAAATGGTTCCCATCCCGTTGCTATAGATTTCAGTTGAGGCAAGAAGCTTGTAAGCGCACAAAGTGGCCTGAAATTACTCCAATCAGGTAACACTGCAAATGGGTGTCAGCTTGAACAGTCAAAAGGTCAGTAGATTTGCAAAATCTTATCACAAACCTCCAACAACAAAATTGTTGCATTTGAATGTCAGCCATGTTACAGGAGTGCTTTTAAAGTGCTGCACCAATGACTACAAATCATATCCTCGAGAAACTCGTCTCCTTCCAGCTGGCATGTTTCTGACAAAACGGGAAACAGGAGCCAGAAGCACAAAAATGGGAAACCACAATAAAAAATAGGATTAGCAAGGCAGTTAACAGGCTCTTAACTGCCTTAACTACCTGTCCCACTGGTTCCCGTCGGGTCAGTTTGGGAGCGGATGACCCGACACTCACGAAAATCGCGTGGGGGCGGGATGGAGGCAGGATGGCAGTCTGAAGCCATTTTTTTCGATTTTCGCTGCCAACCCGCCTCCAAACCCGCTTCCGCAGGGCTATTAAAATCGAGCCCTAAGCTTCTACATCTTGGTAGTCAGGATAACCTTCCAGCAAATGAGATGGTCGTGTTGAGCCCTTGTGTTAAGTTTGGACCAAACTTCACACTTTCAAAAGCTGCAACAAAGGAAGGTAGCAGAGACAGCAGTCATGAGAATCAGTCATTGGGAGCAATCAATGACATTCAACGCAACTTTTAAAACAAGGAGCTGGTATACGCTCATGGCCAAATTGAACATGGCTACGGTGGGCCAATACCCAAGACTGCATCAGTGACTTAGCACAAGAATAAAAATAACTTCCACAAAGGAAAAAGGTGTGAGTAAAAAATAAGTTTGGTGTTCAATCATGCTTTGGTTTGGCTTCTGTTTGCTAATATGAATCTGATATGAGAGCAAAGAAGTAACAGCCAGCTGTTATTAGGTGACCCATTCATTTGTATGTGGAGGTTTAATGAATTAGAGTGATGCTTACAGTTGTATACAAGACAAAGAAACACATTTCTACAATCTTTTACCTCCAAGAATCCTTTAGTCCCCGAAAACCAAGCTTTCAAATTTGGATTTTCAATAGTGATGTCACCAGTGGAGCTTTTCAACACATTGATCTTGAAGGCACTGTCTGTGCTCATTTCCTCTCTTCCATTCAGGTACACAGTGTAATTGGCGAGCACAGTTTTGATATCTAGAGCTTCCACTAACTGGTACAGCCCCAATCCTAGGGCTGATATCTGTGCCAGAAAGGAAACCTGTTAGAAGAATAAAGAAAAAAGAAAATATATCAAGAGTAAATCTTCAATTTTGACTCATTCTACCAATATGCTTATTCATTTTAATGTTCATAGGGTACTTAAAATACAGTAGCTCCAGCCCTATATAGGGTTGATATTCTACTTGTTAGGTCACTCTATGCCATGTACGATTCCCCAGCTAAGAGAACAGGATCCCTGTGCCTTCAGAACAACTCCACGGAAAACAATGGTAACTGAGAGTTTGAATCAGACCGAGAGTTAATCCAGAGCTCTAGGATCCCAGGAAACCACACTATTGCCTAGGGATGCAGATTTCCCAGATGATAGCGTAGTTTCTTGGGGTCTGCTGGGATTAGCTTTGAGGGTGGTCTGATGTTGTAGCTCCCATTTACTTCTAACGGAACCACTCTCCAAAGTTGCGTTGCAGATGTCAAAGGTACACCCTTGGCAGAGAGGAAAAATGTGAGAGAAGGGGCTTCACACCAGCAAATAAAACTCTCATGAGTATATTACTTTAGTATATAAAATTGGGGAATAACTTGCATGAATAGTACTAAATTGGAGTTCACTTCCCTTCTAATGCATCAAATTAAGCATCTAAACAAAAAGTACAACTGTTGGAACAATTTGGAAACCAATGTAAAACAGTGAAGAAAGGAAAGTCACATTTAAAAGAAAGTCCATTACATGAATAAGTCAGGAATAGAGTTTAGTAACTTAGTAACCGAATAGTATTGTAACTTAGAACTTGAACTTAGGCTGAAGTGAAATTATTCTGATTTAGACGACTTTAGCACATCACTATTATTTTGTTTTTACAATGCAAATTGCAAGATACAGTATTATGTGAAATATTGGGCCGGATTTTGCTCTGAGCAGCAAACGGCGCTAGCCGTTCGTTAGGCTTGCACTTGCCCATAGACTTTCTATGGGCTTTTGCAGTACAGGCTGAAGAGGTGGGAGATGCAAAGCTGAGGCACCAGCGGAGCACCACTGGCAAGAATGACTAATTAGAACATTACAAGTTTGCACAGGCAGTTTCCATGATAAATGTGGGCAAAGTAATTTATAATGGAAAAGTTGACATAGAAATGTGATAAAAATGTGACAACAGGAAGTTAGATGGCTCAGTGAATTTAACCATTCAGCAGCTGAGACCAGGGAGATAGCAGGTTCAATTACTGGTCTTTGCTAAGTTTGCTAATCACAGCTGGGGCAGCAACACGGATGCTACAATTGGCCTCAGTGCTCTTGAGTTAGGAAGGGGAAAGACCAGAGGGTGCCTGGCATCCAAGGGTCCATACCTTAGCAAGCAATGAATGCAGAATGAGCAAATAAATTGGTGAGTAATGAAGAAAAGAAAATATACCCCACCTGGAATACTTCTTTGGAAACTGTGGTGGGTTTGTCCCAAACTGCACTAATCTGGGCCTCCACCGGTTGCCCTGAAGCAGTTAGCACTCTTACTTTGTATGAATTTATTTGTACTGTTACAACAGAGATGCGGTCCTGGTCTGTCGGGTTATACACCACAAGAAACCTGAAACAGAAATATTTCCATTCCTTCAAATATTGCCACCATACTTCAAGTGTTGTTATATTATTAGAACACACAAGAAACACATTCTTATCTCTTGTTCCACAATACAGGCACCAAAGCGCATTCAGTCTGCTTCAAACAACACAAAATATAGACGTCAAAATCTGAAATCTCCACCCCCCTTCCCGTCCAAAAAAACTTTATATTTCTAATCAATGGAAACTGAACAATGCAAGCACCTTCCACATGCTTCAAGAATAAACCTAGCTCATCAAAGGAAAACGTCATAAGAGACTTTTAAGACATTTTTGAAGTCAATGATTTTATCTCTATGACCTTTCTGACTTTTGGCTGTGTCAGCTGTGGCTCAGTCGGTAGCACTCTCACCTCTGAGTTAGAAGTCCCACTCCAGAGTCTTGAGCATAAAAATCTAGGCTGACACTCCAGTGCAGTGCTGATGGAGTGTTGCACTGTTGGAGGTGCCGTCTTTCGGATGAGACGTTAAACCGAGGCCGTGTCTGCTCTCTCAGGTAGACATAAAAGATCCCATGGCATTATTTCAAAGAAGAGCAGGGGAATTATCCCCAGTGTCCTGGCCAATATTTATCCCTCAATCAACAACACTAAAAAAAAATACAGATTTTCTGGTCGTTATCATATTGCTGTTTGTAGGAGCTTGCTGTGTGCAAACTGGCTGCCGCTTTTCCTACATTACAACAGCGACTACACTTCAAAGTACTATATTGGCTGTAAGGCGTTTTGGGACGTCCTGAGGTCATGAAAGGTGCTATATAAATGCAAGCCTTTCTTTTTCTTTCCTGTGCCATATAAAAAGTACCTCCTCTGGGTAACAATAAAAATGAACAAGACCTAATATGATCAATACAACTATTTACAATATATTTTCAAAAGAAAGACAAGAGGCTCGGTTGTGAAGGTTGGATGAGTCATCAGTATGCTTCTGCTTGGAAGAATAAAATGCAACTGTAGCAGCATCAGCCACATACTGCAATATCCAAGAGGAGGAGGAAGAGGGAGTCTAGACCACATGTGGCAAATATTCCATAACTCAAATGGCAGTCAAAGAAATTGTATATAAAAAAAAGAAAGCCATAAGTTTTAAAGATAATATACAACAGAATCAGAGTAAAGCACAGAAGCAGACCATTCGTCCCAACTTGACTGTGCTGGTTCTTAGCTAGAGCAATCCAAACAAATTACACTGCCCTGCACTTTCCCCACAGCCCTGTATCTTCCTCTGCTTCAAATATTTGTCCGCTTTTCCTTTAAAGGGTGAAATGACCAGTGGCTCAACTATTTTGTGTGGCAAAGTATTCCATGCACCGACAACTCTCAGCGCAAAGAAATTCCTCCAAACCTCTCTATCCTAGTGACATTTTTAAATTATTGATCCCTTATCACATGACTCCCAATCAGATAGAAGTCTTTTTCTATTCACCCCATTAAAACCCATAACAATTTTTTTTAAATGGCCAATAAATATCCTTTTAGCCTTCTCTGATACAGTAGAAAAGTCCCAGCATAAGAAATAGGAGCAGGAGTAGGCCAATCGGCCCCTCGAGCCTGCTCCGCCATTCAATAAGATCATGGCTGATCTGATCCTAACCTCAAATCTAAAGAACACAAGAAGTAGGAGCAGGACACGGCCACTCAGTCCCTGGGCCCGCTCCGCCACCCACAGGGCCTTGACCGATCCGAACTCAGCCTCATGTCCAATTTCCTGCCCGCTCCCCGTAACCCCTAATTCCCTTTACTTCTAGGAAACTGTCTATTTCTGTTTTAAATTTATTTAATGATGTAGCTTCCACAGCTTCCTGGGGCAGCAAATTCCACAGACCTACTACCCTCTGAGTGAAGAAGTTTCTCCTCATCTCAGTTTTGAAAGAGCAGCCCCTTATTCTAAGATTATGCCCCCTAGTTCTAGTTTCACCCATCCTTGGGAACATCCTTACCGCATCCACCCGATCAAGTCCCTTCACAATCTTATATGTTTCAATAAGATCGCCTCTCATTCTTCTGAACTCCAATGAGTAGAGTCCCAATCTACTCAACCTCTCCTCATATGTCCACCCCCTCATCCCCGGGATTAACCGAGTGAACCTTCTTTGTACTGCCTCGAGAGCAAGTATGTCTTTTCTTAAGTATGGACACCAAAACTGTATGCAGTATTCCAGGTGCGGTCTCACCAATACCTTATATAACTGCAGTAATACCTCCCTGTTTTTATAATCTATCCCCCTAGCAATAAAAGCCAACATTCCATTGGCCTTCTTGATCACCTGCTGCACCTGCATACTAACTTTTTGATTTTCTTGCACTAGGACCCCAGATCCCTTTGTACTGCAGTACTTTCCAGTTTCTCGCCATTAAGATAATAACTTGCTCTCTGATTTTTCCTGCCAAAGTGCATAACCTCACATTTTCCAATATTGTATTGCATCTGCCAAATCTCCACCCACTCACCCAGCCTGTCTATATCCCCTTGTAGGTTTTTTATGTCCTCCTCACTTTCTACTTTCCCTCCCATCTTTGTATCATCTGCAAACTTTGATATGTTACACTCGGTCCCCTCCTCCAAATCGTTAATATAGATTGTAAAGAGTTGGGGACCCAGCACCGACCCCTGCGGAACACCACTGGCTACTGGTTGCCAGTCCGAGAATGAACATTTAAAATCCTGACTGGTTTAGACAAATTAGATGCGGGCAGAATGTTCCCAATGGTAGGGAAAACTAGAACCAGGGGTCACAGTCTAAGGATTAAGGGGAAGCCATTTAGGACTGAGCTGAGGAGGAACTTCTTCACCCAGAGAGTGGTGAATCTATGGAATTCTCTTCCACAGAAGGTTGTTGAGGCCAGTTCGCTAAATATATTCAAAAGGGAGTTAGATATAACACTCACAACTAAGGGGATCAAGGGGTATGGCGAGAAAGCAGGAATGGGGTACTGAGGTAGCATGTTCAGCCATGAACGCATTGAATGGCGGTGCAGGCTCGAAGGACCGAATGGTCTACTCCTGTACCTATTTTCTATGTTTCTATGTTTCTATTTCTATGAACCATTTATCCCAACTCTCTGCTTCCTGTTAGATAACCAATCCTCCACCCATGCCAGAATATTACCCCCAATCCAGTGATTTTTTATCTTGAGCAATAATCTTTTATGTGGCACCTTGTCGAATGCCTTCTGGAAGTCTAAATACACTACGTCCATTGGTTCCCCTTTATCCACCCTGTACGTTATGCCCTCAAAGAACTCAAGCAAATTTGTCAGACATGACTTCCCCTTCATAAAGCCATGCTGACTTTGTCCTATTAAATTATGTTTATCTAAATGTTCCGTTACTGTCTCCTTAATAATAGACTCCAAAATTTTACCCACCACAGATGTTAGGCTAACTGGTCTATAATTTCCAGCCTTCTGCCTACTACCCTTTTTAAATAAGGGTGTTACATTAGCAGTTTTCCAATCTGCCGGGACCTTTGCCGAGTCCAGGGAATTTTGGAAAATTATTACCAAAGCATCCACAATCCCTATTGCCACTTCCCTCAAGACCCTAGGATGTAAGCCATCAGGTCCAGGGGATTTATCTGCCTTGAGTCCCATTATTTTACCGAGTACCAATTCCTTAGTGATTTTAATCGTATTTAGCTCCTCCCCCCCTAGAGCCCACTGTTTGTCCAGTGTTGGGATATTCTTAGTGTCCTCTCCCGTAAAGACTGAAACAAAATACAGGAAACTCTTTGGTATCCGGCACTGACGGGACCGGGGTGGTGCCGGTTGAACAAAAATTCCGGATAACGGAGAGTTATATCTACCGAGGTTATTTTTAACAAACAAAAATAAAAAAATCAAGAAATGTGCAGTATGCAGTATTTGGGTACTCACTTATAGAATGTTGTGTTAAATGGATGGTGGAAGATGCTTGATTAAGTACAGTACTGCCAGTTGAGGGTAATCCATAACTCTTTAATTACTTAACAGTAAAACAAAACTTATAAATGACTGTATACAGTACTGTAGTTGACTGTACACTTATTCCGAGTCAGCTGGTTCATCAGGAATATCCGTGCCAGCTGGGTCATCAGGATCATGCATTTCCACAGATTCCACAGATTCTTCAGGCACTTCCGCTGCTTCGACTCTTTTGGAAGCTTTCTTAAACATGTTGCGGATGTCGGTTTGCTTAGTGGACTCTTGCCTTTTCTGTAGAAACGTGGAATGCAGAATATGGAGTTGCATAACTTCTTGGGCAGAGTAGCAAGTCTGCCTTTCAGCAAATTTGAGGATTGAAGAAAATCCTTCTGCAGCTTTAGCCCAAGAAATCTTGTTCTCTTCAGAAATATCATCCTCTTCACTTTCCATCTCACTTTCCTTTTCTTTCTTTGGATTCAAAACATTCTCAATTATTTCATCATCACTTAGCATATGCACAACACCAACTTCTCTATCTGCATCAACCCACTGCTCGATATCACTTTCACTGAGGTGACGTAGAGGGTTTGCTGGGCCTGCATTTTTCACCATGCCAGCCATTTCCATTATTGTACTCTTCTTGGGACGAACATTGAACCCATGAAATTCCTCCTCTGAAGAAGAACCTTCAGCAAACATTACAGAAGGCCACAATTTGCGCCAGGCTTGCCTCAGAGTGTGACCTTTCACAAAGTTCCAGGAACATGCAACATTATAGATGGCATCTTTAATATTGTATTCCTTCTGAAATGCGTGAATATTGTCATCTTGGCTTATCAGTTTACGTAGGAAGTCTTTCTTGTAATGACACTTCAGATTTTGGATAACGCCCTGGTCCATGGGTTGGATGAGAGAAGTTACATTTGGTGGCAAATAAATGGTGAAAATATTTCCCGAAACCAACTCGGATTCATGCGGATGGGCTCTACAATTATCAAGCAATAAAATGCATTTGCTATCTTCAGGTTTCCCTATTTTACGGAAATGTTCCATCTATGATGGAACCAATCGGAGAAGATTTCCTTATCCATCCAAGCATTTTTTTGAGCTTTGTACTCAACAGGTAAGTGCCTCACATTTTTAAATGCACGGGGATTTTTATACTTCCCAATAACAAGAAGTTTAACCCGGTGTGATCCAGCAGCGTTCGCACATGTTAGCATGGTTACACGATCTTTATTTTTCTTGTAACCTGAAGCATTAGCCTCACTAGCCCCAGCAAGCGTTGATTCTGGCAAAAACCTCCAAAACAAGCCAGTTTCATTATATATCTGTGCTGGCGACAAATCATGTTGTTGCACAATCCGATTGAAATAATCGCAGTATTCTTCTGCGGTGTCGTGATCAGCTGATTTCTTCTCCCCGGAAATATCGAGTCGTCGTATCCCGTGCCGTAACTTGAAGCACGTTAGCCATCCCTCGGAGAAAGCACACTTGTCAGTAAGCTCCATCCTTCCCTAGAAATCCTTCGCTTTCTCGATTAGTATGGGTCCGGAAATTGGAACACCCTCTGAACGCTTAAGAGAAAACCATTCATAAAGCACGGTATCCAGCTCTTCAAGCTTAGGCTTACGAAACGTACGCCGTTTCTCTACACTCTTACATGTCTCCGAGCTTGAATAAAACTTGAGCAGCTTATCCTTCTGCGATTTGATGTCGTAGATTGTTGACGAACCGATTTTGAATTCATTCATAATGTTGATACACTTCTCTCCCCTTTCTAGTCGTTGGCATATCTCGATTTTCTGTTTTAAAGTTAAGACCACTCTCTTCCTTTTGCTTGGACCAGCTTTTGGGAATTCCATAGTGCAAGATGGGGGAGATAATTCCCGATAAAGATGGAGAGACACACAGAACAATGGTGGCTAGGAAGAGACTACCAGCAGCACGGGAGACACACAGTAAAATGGTGGATCAGAAGAGACTTCCAGCAGCGCGGGAGACACACAGTAAAATGGCCGATCAGAAGAGACTCCCGGCAGCGCGGGAGAATCAGACTCCTGTTATTGCAGTGTTCGGACTTCCGACAGCGCCAGGAAGCCGAGTAGTGGCACTTTGGAGAACTACCCCCACTGACTAACTCGGCGTTCGCGGGAGACTCGGACTCGGAAACATTGCCGGTTATTTGAGAGGAGTTTTCGGAGTATGATTTTTGCCGGTTAATAGAGAATTCCGGATATTTAGGTGCCATTTAAACGAGAGTTTCCTGTATTTGTTCAGCATTTTTGCCATCTCCATGTTTCCCACCATTAATTTCCCGGTCTCATCCTCTAAGGGACCTACGTTTGCCTTAGCCACCCTTTTTCTTTTTATATAACTATAGGAACTCTTGCTATCTGTTTTTATATTTTTTGCTCATTTATTTTCATAATCTATCTTCCCTTTCTTAAAAATGTGCGGGTTAGGTTGATTTGGCTATGATAAATTGACCCTTAGTGTTCGGGGGGGATTAAATATGTGGGGTTATGGGGATAGGATAGGAAGGGATATGTTAGGGGGAATTAAATATGTGGGGTTACGGGGATATGTGTCGGTGCAGGCTCGATGGGGATTCTGTGTGAGAAAGCAGGGACAGGGTACTGGATTTGGATGATCAGCCATGATCGTATTGAATGGTGGAGCAGGCTCGACGGGCCGAATGGCCTACTCCTGCTCCTAGTTTCTATGTTTCTATGTTTCTATGTTAATCAATCCTTTAGTTACTTTTTGCTGTCTTTTGAAGACTTCCCAATCTTCTATCCTCCCACTAAGTTTGGCTACCTTATATGTCCTTGTTTTTAGTCAGATACTATCCTTAATTTCTTTACTTAGCCACGGATGGCTGTCATTTCTTTTACACCCTTTTTTCCTCAGTGGAATATATATTTTTTGAAAGTTGTAAAATAACTCCTTAAATGAACACCACTGCTCATGTACCGTCTTACCCTTTAATCTATTTTCCCAGTCCACTTTAATCAATTCCACTCTCATACCATCATAGTCTCCTTTATTCAAGCTCAGTACGCTTGTTTGAGAACCAACCTTCTCACCCTCTAATTGGATATGGAATTCAACCATGTTATGGTCACTCATTCCAAGGGGATCCTTAACTAGGACATTATTAATTAATCCTGACTCATTACACAGGACCAGGTCCAAGGTTGCTTGCCCCCTTGTAGGATCAGTGACATACTGCTCAAGAAATCCATCCCTAATACACTCAATAAACTCTTCCTCAAGGCTGCCCTGCCCAATTTGATTTGTCCAGTTAATATGATAGTTAAAATCCCCCATAATTATAGCTGTTCCCTTATTACATGCCCCAACTATTTCCTGATTAATACTTCTTCCAGCAGAGTTGCAACTATTAGGAGGCCTATATACTACTCCCACTAGTGTTTTTTTCCCCTTATTATTCCTTATCTCCACCCAAACTGTTTCATTATCCTGATCCTTTGACCCAATATCATTTCTCTGTATTACAGTGATTCCTTCCTTTATTAACATAGCCACCCCACCTCCCCTTCCTTCCTGCCTGTCCTTCCTGATTGTTAAATACCCTGGCATATTTAATTCCCAGTCGTTGTCACCCTGCAGCCATGTTTCTGTAATGGCCACAAGATCATACCCATACATAGTTATTTGTGCCGTTAACTCGTCCATTTTGTTACGAATGCTACGTGCATTCAGATAAAGAACTTTCAAATATGTTTTGTGACACTTACTTCCTGCTTTTTTCTTTTTTAACACTTTACCTTTTACTCCATACCTTCTGTCCCTTCCTGACATGCTTTCCTCTGTCTCCCTGCTCAGGTGCCCAACCCCCTGCCACTTTAGTTTAAACCCTCCCCAACAGCACTAGCAAACACTCCCCCTAGGACAGCGGTCCCAGCCCTGCCCAGGTGCAGACCGTCCGGTTTGTACTGGTCCCACCTCCCCCAGAACCAGTTCCAATGTCCCAGGAATTTGAATCCCTCCCCCTTGCACCATTCCTCTAGCCACGTATTCATTTGAAATATCCTCCTATTTCTACTCTGACTAGCACGTGGCACTGATAGCAATCTTGAGATTACTACCTTTGAGGTCCTATTTTTTATTTACCTCCTAACTCCCTATATTCTGCTTTTAGGACCTCATCCCCTTTTTTACCTATATCGTTGGTGCCTATGTGCACCACGACAGCTGGCTGTTCGCCCTCCCCCTCCAAAATGTTCTGTAGCCGCTCCGAGACGTCCTTGACCCTTGCACCAGGGAGGCAACACACCATCCTGGAGTCTCGGTTGCGGCCACAGAAACGCCTATCTATTCCCCTTACAATTGAGTTCCCTATCACTATAGCTCTGCCACTCTTTTTCCTCCCAGCCTGTGCAGCAGAGCCACCCATGGTGCCAGGAAGTTGGCTGCTGCTGCCTTCCCCTGATAAGTCATCCCCTCCAACAGTATTCAAAGTGGTATATCTGTTTGAGAGGGGGATGTCCACAGGGGACCCCTGCACTACCTGCCTGCACCTCTTACTCTGCCTGGTGGTCACCCATTTACTTCCTGCCTGTGCACCCTTTGCCTGCGGTGTGACAAACTCTCTAAACGTGCTATCCACGAGGTTCTCAGCATCGTGAATGCTCCAATACGCCTCCATCCGCAGCTCCAGCGCCGCAATGCGGTCTGTCAGTAGCTGCAGCTGGATACACTTCCCGCACACATGGTTGTCAGGGACACCGGAAGGGTCCCTGATTTCCCACATCGAGCAGGAGGAGCATAACACGGGGCTGGGCTGTCCTGTCATGACTTACCCTTTAATTAATTGAACTTAAATTAAATCAAATCAATACCACCAATTACACTCAATTAAATGATATACTCAAGGGCCCTTGGTTACTAGCACTAGAAACTATATCCACAAAATTAAGACCTTCTAAACTTTATAAACTATGAACCTTAACTGTCAAACTATAGAGTAGTATAAATACTCACCTGGCCGTACTCACCCAATCAGCTGCTCCCTCCTGCCCGCGTCACGTTTTGAATCGTGACATGGCTCTGGAACGCCGCAGTAATATTAAGTTCACTGATATTATCACTATAACTACAACTATACAAGTAAGAAATATTGAAATCTAGTACATCAGTGTGACTTATGATACGTTTTGGTTTCAAATATTTTCCTAAAATCTGCATTGTACTCTCTAATGCTCTGCTCCTAAATTTTCTCTTTTCGCTCTCATTTTCATTCACCTTTTCTCATTCCATCACTTCTGTCCCTTCTGTCATTACTCCCTCTCTATGGGCTGAATTTTCCGGGGTGGTAGTGGGCACGCTCGGTGGCGGGTCGGGTGGGAAAGTTGTTATTTTTGACAGCGGGTCAGGAACCCGCTGTCATCTCGCTCCCACGTGCCTTTCCCACAGGCGCGTCTGTCATCATGGAGCTGACGTGACCTGCAGCGGCGGGGGATCCAACTGAAATCATTATGAGGTAGTTTACAGGAACTTAAGAGCTTTTCCCCGCACTTTTAAAATTTCCCTGCATGGCCACGGGACTCACGCAGCTCGGGACTTTAGGGTGAATTTCTGCGGAGGTTCTTTCACTTGTCCATTGTTAACTTCAACGGAAGAGCTGCAGAAATCCCAGAAACACATTGTAAGCATCACTTACTTGTTTGTCAGGGATTCTGCAGCTCTTCCACTGAACTTGCATAAGATTGTAAATCCACCCCTTTACAATTACATTTAAAATCTGCTTAATTTTATCTATTACCTAATACACACACATCTTTTATTTGTACCAGTTACTGATGCAAAATCTATAGATTTGTGACTAAAGCACCAATAACTTCCCAATTCATGTACTTTTTAAATTATGTTCTTGATTGCATTTGTAGATGGCATCATATTACTTAATGATATTATTTAAATATTTCTTTGTCACTCATATATAACTTTTATTATATTATTGTAGAGTAAAGATTCAACACCCACTATGTTAGATTAAACTTAAAATTTAATATGGCCATGGTCCCTTTAAGGATCCCGGCTTAAAACGCATCATGGATGATATTACCAGTCCTGCTCCATCTCATTGGGCCGGGTAACGCGCTGGGCGGGCTTAATAGGCCCCATTAAGGTAAGTTCATTTTCTACAGTGGGATGGAGCCAGCAGCAGGGTCGCAACCCTCCACGGACACCGGCTGCACCGGAACCGCCACGGTAAAGAAAATTCCGGCCTATGTGTCTCATATTCCTTCTCTTACTTTCAAATTTTCTCTTTTGTTCCCTCTATTCTTATGCCTCTCTCTTTGTCATTTCATCTATTATTGCACTGCACTATCTCTCAGAGTTACAGGTAGTGGCTGTCCCATAAATCTGAGCAGCACTTTCACTCCATATATCATCTGGATTGTAAGCGTCCTTCTGCTTAGATGCTAATCAAAGTCGTGTCGTTGGGAGACGATAACTGAAGGTTAGGGAAGGGGTGGGTGGGGAAGAAAAAGTGGTGAAAATTATGAAAATAACTTAATTCCCAACAGTCATACATTTCACAGCAGTCAATTCTTAACAGCATTGGCAGAAATCTGGGAGCAAGTTGCCCATCTGACTGTGGGAAAATGGAAGGGGGATAAAGGGGGAAAGATTAAATAGCGCTCTAGTTCACCAACTTGCACTTGTATAGCTGCTCTAATGTAATTAAGTATTCCAAAGGGCTTCAGGAGGCGAAAATAACTGGACACCCAGCACTGGTGGCAGAAGGGTTTTGGGGGGGGGGGGTTCCAAAAGGGAAGATCGAAGAGGTAGGTCATATTAAAAGTGATGAATCTGTAGAAAGTATACTGTTGTACAATATTGCATTTACATTACAAACATGCCTTTTGGTGTAAATATACAGGATCACTTTAGGACTGGCTAAATAACCCATCTCTTACCGTAACTTCAACATAAACTGTCACTGAACCATTCAAAAAAAACCTCTCGAGATTGGTAGTATGCTGCAGGTTTATGCTAGTGGCACACCCGTTTTGATGGACTCCAGCCAAGTTTAATGGTTAGGAGCTAAGTTTATGTGGCAGCCCACCCCCACTGATAAAATGGCACATTCAAGCTAAAATAAATTAGTTCATATTGCAATTAATTCAAAATATATGGTCAGAATAGGAGGAAGCCTGCCTGATCGTGTCATGATCACACTGGAACTGAGTATGTGGATACATGCTAAACAAATCCAAGAGTCACACTTCAGCCACAGACGTGCTACATACTAGTTGACTACTCAACAACACACATTCTTTTCCAGCAGATTGGTGTAGGATAATCTGGATTATCAATTATGTCAGTGATCACATTTTACGGTGATTACCTTAACACTTCACTGCAGTGGGCCACCTAGCATTTTGCTGAGGTGCCTAAATTCACCCAACAGACATGTGAGTTCAAACAACAAAGCAGTGGACAGGAACTTGTAGCCTGATTGGGATACAAGCATTCAACTATTTATACTATCACACTTTTACAGCCTTTCAAGAAAGTTGTTTTAAATATTAAAAGTGTAAATCACAAACCTGGGTAATAAGCTCAATTCAATGGTTGTTCTTTGAGGTAATGAGTCCTGTGCAGCTTGGCTATCATCCTGAAATGAAGCAGAGCATTAAATGGTCATATTTTGTTATACTAATGAATTTACTTAAGACAGTAACTTGTCTTAACTAAGTGTTGGTGTCACTAACCTTTCAGCAAATACTCAACATTCTCCTTGCACAGGACAATCAAAAGCATCCAGCTTCTGCATCTGTGCCTTCTTCAGGGTCTAGCTCTGAATACCATACAAGCTTTGTACTTTCTGCTTTTCATACTATATGTTTCTCCAATGACTTGCTGTTCCAGCCAAGAAGGAATTGTAGAGAGCTGTGGAATACCTAAAAAGAGCCTGTGGTAGAGGAGCTCAGTCCAAAGAGGGAGATATGGCTCAAGCCAGAAACTTTCTTTCCGATAAACCAGATTAAGAAAACAAAAAGGCAAGGAAACAATAAGGAAATCCACAGGCAAGATCAGAAAAAGGTGATCCAACAATAATTTTAATGATTTAGACTGTCCCTTTATGGCCAGGACCATGGTCTTATTGACTCTGCCAAATCAGTGATTCCCTGGAATACTGTCTGGAAACCAATGCCAGATTCTTCTGTTTCCTGTAATACTCCTCATTAAAAGGAATCTGTGGATACTTCAGAGGCAAGAACCACCTGTGCACGTACAGGTGGATTAAAAAAATTGTTGTTTTTGGCATGCGGGTATTGCTGACAAGACCACATGTATTGCCCAAACCAATTTTCCCTCTGAAGGTGGTGGTGGGCTCTCTGTAGCAATTGTTTTTTGTTTGTTTTTTTACAACTGAGATGCTTTCTAGGCCACTTCAGAAAGCATTAAGAGTCAACTACCTAGTATGGGACTGGAGTCACTTGTAAGACAGACTATGTATGGATCCCAGGTTCCCTTTCCTGAAAGACATTAGTGAACCAGTTGGATTATTACAGCAATCCAGCAGCTTTCAATGGTCTTTTTTTCACTCCTACCAGCCCACATATTATTATTATTATTATTTTTTTTTTTTTTTTTTTTTACAGTTGTCAGAATACATGAAAGCTAATTGAAAAGTAAAATCTCTTACCATCTGAAGAAAGGGTGTTGAAGGGATATGCTTGTAATTTTCCTTGTCTTTTAAAATTAGAAAATGAGCTGAGTCACCAATCACTCTTTTCAAGTTCATTATTGAGTGAAATAGTCTGTAAAGAAAAGGATTAAGAACATTTTAAATAGTGTGGCCTTTATAGGGGTTGGTGACATACAAAGTTTGAACCAGACCGAGCACTCTTCGGCCAGCACTTTTCAGTGGGTAGCTACCCTAGATATACTTGCGCCTACCACTGACCAGCAAATTAGGGAATCACCAGCTGACCCCAGATTGTCCACTCGTCAGCAGTGCAGGTTACCAGCAGCCGCATCTCGGCACTTAGGCTGAGATGTACCACATCACTCATTTTCAGAACCCATATCTTTAACTAATGAGACATTTACCTTTTTATTAAGAAATGTTTTATTTGCAATGCCTTACTGTTTTAGTATTGTTGGTAAACACCCCATTACCAAAAAATAATTTATCTAAAGGAATGCTTCCCTGAGAAGAGGAAGGGTTGAAATATACTAAAAAGAAAACTAATGAAAGAGACCAGGCTTCCATTTCAAACTTCAGTGAAAGTTCAGTGGTTCCACCAAACATCTGTCAAAGTTACAGCAGCGAAAAAGGAGAAACCCCAAGTAAATTCACCCCCTCACATAAATTATATTTGGTTCCTATGTTCAGACAGTCAATAATTTTACAGGCCAATTATTGCAAGCAGAAGACTGAACTTCTGGTGCTGTAACTATTGCCATCATCACCTATATCATTATAGTTCTAAGCCTTACCATTGCTACATTAAAAACTCTAATTTGTTAGAGGATGGCTCCTATTGATTTACACAAATCTGCAATTTTCACAAACCTCCAAATTACCCAAGGACACTATCTATTTTAAGAAATGTTTTCCCATTTAGCTGTTTATAAGGCCTCCTTCTGAAGAATGTGTTTTGTTCCTTGACTGGAAAAGCTAGCACTGAGGTAAGTACACTTGATCATCCAAAGTGTGCAATAGAGCCATACTATGTCAGAAGGAGTACTGAGGTGCAGGTTGGGAGAAAGCTTTGTATGTGGAGTTTGAATTTCTTTCAAAAAATTAAGTAGGTAATTTAACATTCTTCTTCATTTATTCAATCTCCAGATACAATTAGAATGACATCAAGTAATACAGAAACTGCTTTTGGTGTTCTGATGAGCAACACCTTTAGCCAGCTTGGATGAGAGTTTGCCAAATTACTCCATTCTGAGCTGTTAAGTTGAGACAGTAATGTTTGATGAAAGATTAAAAACTGCTGGCCTTTTCATAGATTGCCTTGACAGGAACCCTCTGTATGTGAACCCCAAAATGGCCACTGCACAGTGAGCTCTGACTTTCCCTGGTGGGTCATGCCCTGTCACAGAATAATATAAGAAAATACACTCCACTACACAAACTGTAAGTCGGTTAATAATGTTCACTCTATCATCCCTTCATAATTTAGAGAACTTCTATTAAATATCCTCTTAGCTTTCTCTGCTCTAGTGGAAATCATTCTAGTATCTCAAGTCTCTCAGTATAACTATAATTCCCCATACCTAGGATTATTTTGACCATCTTGAACTGTTCTTGTGATCAATGTTAGGGGACTTCCAGAGAACCTAATACACCTACACTAGCTGCATAAGCCTGCATGGATGTGGTTCAAGCATTCTTAGGAACATTCCTTGCCAGCACTTGTTTCTCTAGCTTACATGGGAATGCCGTAAAAAAAAAGAAAAACTACAACTAGAACTCTCTGTCCCTGAAGCAAATGAGCCTCAACATCCACCTGTTTTTGTAATCTAAAGCTGTTTTTACATTGCACAAGAGTTCACTAGTGCTAGCAATTTCCAGAAGCACCGGTCTTGCGCGGCCGACTGTAAAACTGTCAGGACTTGCTAAAACCAGCATTTGGGAAGATCAGTTTTCAGCAGGTTTTCGGGGCTGTCAGTTGTAATGACTCTTAGCAGTTATACATTCAGCTTGCAGCCAGGTGCATGAGACTCGAGCTTCAGGAACCAGTTGCACTCACACGGGTTTTGTGTAACGTAAAAGCAGCTACAGACACTAACCTTTCTTTGAACTATAAAGGTTAAAATATGAGCATGCATTAAAATAATGAAATAAATGTGAAAACAATTCAGATCATGACCTGGGTGACAGAGCAAGCTGGATTGGCTGAACTGTCTTTTCCTCTTCCTCCACTATCTCCAATACTTATATATTGTAAGTATTAAGTACATTTATGACAAGTTTATCAGACACCCATGGAATCTTATCAGATCAGATTATTGCAAAGATAAAATAAAAACTGAATAGAGAGGAAGATAATTTAAAATGAATCCTATGAATTAATATTTACCTGGTCCCATAGTCCACAACGACCCACTCTTTAGCAGTTCCAGTGATCGCATCATGATGTTGGAACAGGCCAAGATTTCGTCTTGCTTCTACCAGCAGTTTATAATCTTCAGATGAAGGGAACATTGTCATTTTATTGGATTTCTGAGCACCCACCAATGCTAAAGAGTAAAGGATTTCTGCTGCCCTACAAAGGAAAAACAAAATATATATTTATTTTAACTAAAAAGGTCTAACAACTCTTTTCAATGTAGCTAGTGTCAAGCACATTATACATCAATATCAACTCGAAGAAAAATCCATAGGTCAAGATGAGCTTTTTACATAAGAACATAGGAATTAGGAGCAGCAGTCGGCCATACGGTCCCTTGAGCCTGCTCCACAATTAAATAAGATCATGGCTGATCTTCAACCTCAACTCCACTTTCCCGCCCAATCCCCATATCCTGTGATTCCCCTAGAGTCCAAAAATCTATCTAGCTCAGCCTTGAATATATTCACCAACTTAGCATCCACAGCCCTTTCGGGTGGAGAATTCCAAAGATTCACAACCCTCTGAGTGAAGAAATTTCTCCTCATCTCAGACTTAAATGGCCGCCCCCTTATCCTGAGACTATGCCCCTTAGTTCTAGACTCTCCAGCCAGGGGAAGCAACCTCTCAGCATCTACCCTGTCAATCCCCCTCAGAATCTTGTATGTTTCAATGAGATTATCTCTCATTCTTCCAAACTCCAGAGAGTATAGGCCCATTCTACACAATCTCTCCTCACAGGACAACTCTCTCATCCCAGGGATCAATCTAGTGAACCTTCGTCGCACCGCCTCTAAGGCAAATATGTCCTTCCTCAGATAAGGTGACCAAAACTCTGCACAGTACTCCAGGTGTGGTCTCATCAAAGCCCTGTACAATTGTAGTAAGATTTCCTTATTCTTGTACTCCAACCCCCCTGCAATAAAGGCCAACATGCCATTTGCCTTCCTAATTGCTTGCTGTACCTGCATGCTAACTTTCTGTGTTTCCTGTATGAGGACACCTAAATCTCTCTGAACACCAACATTTAATAGTTGCCCACCATTTAAAAAATATTCTGTTTTTCTATTCTTCCTACCAAAGTGAATAACCTCACATTTCCCTACATTATACTCCATCTGCCACCTTATTGCCCACTCACTTAACCTGTCTATATCCCTTTGCAGGCTCGTTGTGTCCTTCTCACAGCTTACTTTCTCACCTAGCTTTGTACCGTCAGCAAACTTGGATACGTTGCACTCGGTCCCTTCATCTAAGTCATTAATATAGATTGTAAATAGCTGAGGCCCAAGCACTGATCCTTGCGGCACCCCACTAGTTACAGCTAGGAAGGCAAATGACATGTTGGCCTTTATTGCAGGAAGGTTGCAGTATAAGAGTAAGGAAGTCTTACTACAATTGTACAGGGCTTTGATGAGACCACACCTGGAGTACTGTGCACAGTTTTGGTCTCCTTATCTAGGATACATACTTACCAACTTAATATGAAATCACTGTATAGAACTGTGTGTAAAAAATTACTTGCTGAGGATCTAATTTCACTTCCATTTTAATTTACTCAAATTAATGTCTTCACAAATGTTTAACTAAATCCCTAGGAACATATTGATTGCTTCATGAGTCCTAATTACCCTGGAAAGGAAGATCCTGTTGATCTCCATAATCCAATCAATACTGACACAATTTAACAGTCTCCCACTGAGTTAATCAGTGGCAAAGTACAATTGTTTTGGCATATTAGTGTAGTCCCATCAAAATATGACAGTACTGCTACATTTTAATTTAATGATGTTAAAATCCTTCAATCTAGCTAGTTTGAATTTGCCACATCTCTGCATTCTTTACATATCACAGAGATCATTTAATGAACTGTATAGTGTGGTAGTGAACCATAAGGACCAGGAAGGTCTCACTTCAGGTGTGTACTGAAATAATGAGCTAGTTGAACGTCTCGGAGACTCCCCTTGTGGAATAAACGAACGCCTCATGACTCTACGGCTCACCCTAGCCCAGCGCTACGGTCATCAGTGCGTACGCCCCAACACTGGAAGCCACAGATGAGACCAAAGTGGAATTCTACTCCAGCCTCGAACAATCCCTGTCCCAAGTCCCAACGGGCGACAAGCTGATCCTCCTTGGCGACTTTAACGCCAGAGTTGGAAAGGACACAGACCTCTGGGGAGGTGTGATCGGCAGAGAGGGGGTAGAGAAAGCCAACTCCAACGGTACCCTCCTCCTGACAAAATGCTTAGAACATGGCCTTGTCATAACCAACACCTTGTTCCGTCAGAGAGACAAGTACAAGGCTTCATGGCAACACCCTCGCTCCAAGCACTGGCATCTGCTGGACTACGTCATTGTCTGAGTGAGGGACCGCAAGGACGTCCGCATCACCCGCGCCATGACAGGAGCTGACAACTGCTGGACACTCTGTCATCTCCATCAACGTAGCCCCAAAACAGCAGCAGCAACAGAAGCAATGCCCCAGGAAAATCAACGCAGAAGCACTCAAAGACCCTGCTAAGAAAGCCCTATTCAGCCTGTGCCTCACAACCAACCTGACGACTCCCAGTGATTCAGGGACACAGAGTGTCCACAGCTCCTGGTCTGCATTCAAGACCTCCATAATCAGCACCTGTGAAGAGACGTTCGGTCACTCGACCAGGAAACACCAAGACTGGTTCGACGAGAACGACCAGGAGATCCAGGAGCTAATAAGCCGCAAGTGCAAGGCATTCCTGATCTGAAAACAGCAACAGAACTCGAGAGCAAGAAAGCAGCTCTACAGATGCCTGAAGGCCGAGGTCCAACAAAAAACTTGCGACCTAAAGCACAGATGGTGGGAGGAGAAAGCGCAGGAGATCCAGCAGCTAGCCGACAACCACGAAGTGCGTGGATTCTTTAACGCAGTCAAGACCACCTACGGCCCAAGCACCCAAGGTCCTACCCCACTGCGGGCCAAGAACGGAGAGGTACTCATCAAGGACAGAGAGGCAGTCAGTGCCCGCTGGAAGGAGCACTTCGAAGATCTCCTTAACCGAGACTCTGTCTTCGACGCGAGTGTCCTCAACTCCATCCCGCAGCATGCTACCCGCCACCACCTCAGCACAACCCCAGCCCGGCATGAGGTTGAAAATGCCATTCGACAACTGAAGAACAACAAGGCCTCGGGAGCAGATGGAATCCCCGCCGAGGCGCTAAAACATAGCGGAGAAGCACTATTGGCACGAATACATGAACTTATTTCTCTTATTTGGAATGAGGAGAGCATGCCAGGGGATCTCAGAGACGCCGTAATCGTGACCATCTTCAAGAAAGGTGACAAGTCCGATTGCGGTAATTACAGAGGAGTCTCCCTGCTATCTGCCACAGGGAAAGTCATTGCAAGAATCCTCCTCAATCGCCTTCTCCCAGTGGATGAAGAGCTCCTCCCAGAGTCGCAATGCGGATTCCGCCCACTAAGGGGCACAATGATCTTTACCACTCGTCAACTACAAAAGAAATGCAGGGAACAGCACCAACCGCTGTACATGGCCTTCTTTGACCTCACAAAGGCCTTCGACACCATCAACCGTGAGGGGTTATGGAGTGTCCTCCTCAAATTCGGCTGCCCTCAAAAGTTTGTCACCATCCTCCGCCTGCTTCACGACGACATGCAAGCCGTGATCCTAACCAACGGATCCACCACAGACCCAATTCACATATGGACCAGGATCAAGCAAGGCTGTGACATCGCACCAACGCTCTTCTCGATCTTCCCGGTTGCAATGCTCCATCTCACCCTCAGTAAGCTCCCCGCTGGAGTGGAGCTAATGTACAGAACAAACGGGAAACTGTTCAACCTCCGTCGCCTCCAGTCCAGATCCAAGGTCGTCCCATCCTCTGTCGTCGAATTACAGTATGCAGACGACGCTTGCTTCTGCGCACACTCTGAGGTCGAACTCCAAACCATCGTCAACACCTTCACCGAAGCGTACGAGAGCATGGGCCTTACACTAAACATCCAAAAGACAAAGGTCCTCTACCAACCTGCCCCCGCCACACAGTACTGCTCCCCGATTATCAAAATCCATGACGAGGCCTTGGACAACATGGACTACTTTCCATACCTCGGGAGCCTACTGTCAACAAGGGCATACGTCGATGACGAAGTCCAACACCGCCTTCAGTGTGCCAGTGCAGCCTTCGGTCGCCTGAGGAAGAGAGTGTTTGAAGACCAGGACCTCAAAGCCTGCACTTAGCTCATGGTCTACAGTGCAGTAGTGATACCCGCCCTCCTGTATGCTTCGGAGACATGGACCATGTACAGCAGGCACCTCAAAGCACTGGAGAGGTACCACCAACGCTGCCTCCGCAAGATCCTGCAAATCCATTGGCAGGATAGACACACCAACTTTAGTGTTCTCGCTCAGGCCAACATCCCCAGCATCGAAGCTTTGACCACGCTCGATCAGCTCCGATGGACGGGCCACATCGTCCGCATGCCCAAAACAAGCGCTCTACTCGGAGCTCCGACACGGCAAGAGAGCCCCAGATGGGCAGAGGAAACGCTTCAAGGACACCCTCAAAGCCTCCTTGAAAAAGTGCAACATCCCCACCGACACCTGGGAATCCCTGGCCCAAGACTGCATAAAGTGGAGGAGAAGCATCCGGGAAGGCGCCGAACACCTCGAGTCTCTTCGCCGGGAGCAAGCGGAAGCCAAGCGCAAATAGCGCAAGGAGCGCACGTCAACCCAAGCACCCTACCCACCCGCCTCTTTAACCACTGTCTGCCCCACCTGTGACAGAGACTGTAGGTCCCGCACTGGACTCATCAGTCACCTGAAAACTAATTTTTAGTGTGGAAGCAAGTCATCCTCGGTTCCAAGGGACTGCCTAAAAAGAAGAAATGTAGTTGGGGAAGCAGTGTGGGCACTGTACTTGGCAATGACCCTGAGATAGGTTGGAAAAAGCAAGCAGAATTTCTTCTCCTGATCATTCACAGCGATGTCATGGGGCTGTGATGATTGACCTCCAACCACCACAACCATCTTCCTTTGTGCTAGGTATGACTCCAGCCAGTGGAGCGTTTTCCCCCTGATTCCCATTGACTTCAGTTTTACTAGGGCTCCTTGAGACCACACTCGGTCAAATGCTGCCTTGATGTCACTCTCACCTCACCTCTGGAATTCAGCTCCTTTGTCCATGTTTGGACCAAGGCTGTAATGAGGTCTGGAGCGGAGTGGTCCTGGCGAAACCCAAACTGGGCATCAGTGAGCAGGTTTTTGGTGAGTAAGTGCCGCTTGATAGCACTGTCGATGACACCTTCCATCACTTTGCTGATGATGGAGAGTAGACTGATGGGTCGGTAATTGGCCGGGTTGGATTTGTCCTGCTTTTTGTGGACTGGCTATACCTGGGCAGTTTTCCATATTGTTGGATAGATGCCAGTGTTGTAGCTGTTTGCAGTGGAGAAGAGGAGCCAGGGGATATCTTTGCATTCAGGATGACCCTGAAATCGTGAGCAGTTTTGGCAGAAGAGAGCAGGTCCCGATAGTGCTTTATGTAGTCCAACCAGATCTGGCGATGAATGGCTAAACCAGTTGTCCGCCATAAACGCTTATGTCTGCATCCCTTGGCAGAGATGAGGGCCGC
The DNA here is from genome assembly GCA_030390025.1 of Squalus acanthias. Taxonomy (NCBI): domain Eukaryota; kingdom Metazoa; phylum Chordata; class Chondrichthyes; order Squaliformes; family Squalidae; genus Squalus; species Squalus acanthias. The sequence goes on along the minus strand of CM059425.1, from coordinate 172,780,859 downwards.
ACCAGAGGGAACGAACAGGGTGAGAGAGACTAATGATTTTAATGGGGACTAGGGCATCAAAGGTGGAGGTGAGGGCGTGACTGAGCAGATCAGTAGCTGCAGAAATGTTGTGGTGAATGGAGGGCCAAAGGCTAGACAGTTGGCAATTTGAAAGTGCAGTTGTAAGTGACTTCAGGAGAGTTTTTTCCAGGTGCGGACACAAAAGGAAGTGGGGTTAGATGGGGGAAAGAGGATATAAGTAGAGAGCGATACTAGGAAGTGATCAGAGACAGCCTTATCTGTGATTATCTGCCCTTTAAGTAAGTCATATCCTCTGGTTCTACTGTTCTGGACAAGGTGAAATTGCTAATAGTCCCTTTAGAATCCAACAAACAGCAATCGTATCACCTCTCAACCGGAGGGCACACGCCCAATTTATATAATTGCTCCTCATAATCTAATCCCTCAATCATTCTGGTTGCTCTCTTCTATATCCTTTCAATAGCTGCAATATCCTTTTTGTATCACTTATCCAGTGACTCTTGCTGGAAAGTGCACGTGTGTGAAAATTGATGAGGACAGCATCTGTTATGTGCCTGCCAATATCTACCATCTTTATTCAGAACATAGAATATGGATGCTTGGCCAAATAACTAGATGGCAGCTGGTGTCTCTGTTATCATACCCCAGTATGAATTACCATACTGGTGGGGAGGGAAAAATATTGAAAGAAAAAATGTAAATTCAGCTGATTTGGAGGTGGCTTTGAGAGTTTGTGAAAAAGACGGGGATCATGAGAAGGAACAAAGGAGCATGGGAGGGCCAGCCAGAGAAATGTTTTAATTTTGCACCCAAATGAACACTGTGCAACTTGAGTGCTGCTCAGATGCTCCAGTTGCATTATGGTGGGAGCCCTAATAAACCTTGTGCATAGTTTGTGTGCAGGCTCCATTTGCACTTTATCCATATACTGCCGATTAAGGTTACATATCCACATAGTCATAATTTGTCTTTTCTCTTCAGGTGCTCATTGGCATATTGTATATTTCCAGAATTTTACACTTTTTAATTAGCTCAAATAAATAAAAGTAATACAAGACATCTGAAACTATGAGAAATTATTCATATTTATTTTAAAAAAGCAGAAACTGAAACAAATCGCTCAAAATGTCTGTCATTTTCTTTCTCAGCAACTCACATACCTGGGGCTCAAAACTTACATATTTTACAACAACACGATTAAACTTGCCTACAAGATTGTCTTCTGTGTCTCTCAGTGCCTGCATTAATATTTGTACTTGGAAGCCTCAACCTCTCTCAGAAGTCTGGGGTTGGACTTGACATTCTTTGGTTCCTATCCTCTTGGGGAATAAGATAAGTAGGGCCTCTTTGAGATCATGGTGGCTTCAAGATGACATGCCCGACAATGAAAGCTCTGAACAATATCAACACTCTGCTATAGGCTCAGTAATCTGATCCCTGAACCAGACACGTCCACACTCCACAGTACTCCAGTACATTGTTATGATTGACCAGCCAGCTTGATTCACTAATGGAACCTGGAGGGTCAGACCTGTCAGTGAGGGCTGGAATTATTCCCACAGATAGTCTTCCCACTCAGTTCCAGACTGCAAGCCAATCCCTCAATGTGTAGGTGGTGCTAGCTGGATAAGCAGCAGGAAACTGACTAGTATTCATCTGAGCCAGGCAGGTCTGCAGTTCTCCTGGGCACTGTTACTGATTGTCTAGCCAGCCTGGTTCACCAATGAAAGCTGGGAGAGTTAGACCTAACAGTGAAGGGCAAGATTTATCCCAGTGTGCTGCAAACTGGGTAGGGTCGTCCAAACTGGACAAGTCGTGGTAAGTGTGCCAGTACTTATGTACTGGTAAACTCCAGCAGTACCGAAGCATACACATAGGGATTCCTAAGCCTTGATTGTACTAACCTTTGCCTACGTTCTCTGGAACAGGGTGAGTGGAATGTGCATTTAAGGAGAGAGAGTGTGCATTACATATTGGGCAAACAAAAGCATTGCAGGAGGGAGTAACTTTCCAAACAGCTTGAGTTTGGGGATACTTAAACATGGTGGTAGGTTTCTGTGCATATCAGACATCCAGCAGATTAAAACAAAAATTGATAAGCTTTCCTGACTGTCATCCCAAGAGAGTTAACAACTGTCAATCTGTAAATGTACCTCACTAAACAACAATTGAACTCTGATTAACATCTGAACCTATTTAGACCACGTATACACAGGGAGCGGTGGCTTTAAAGGAGATTTGCCTGATTAGCATTTAAACTTCATTACCGTGCCCTTAACGCCAGACTACTCATGAGCAATGCCACAGGAGATCAGCTATACTCTTAAAATATTCCATTAACTTTTTCTAGGCTTGTCCAATTAATTTTCTAACAGACTGAAATGAACAATAATGAGGTTGAAAAAAATGACAAATTAATTTAATTTAAATTAACTGATTATCGGTTTCATAACTACGCGGATTATCAAAAAAGACCTTTGATTATTTAGTGCTAAATTAATAATGTTTGGATAATTATTTCAATGAGAGTACAGACTTAAAATAATTAATAGGCTTAAATAATTTTATCACATTAAGTTTGTTTGTGCGTGTTTAAATGTTGGCCAGGACACCCCTACTCTGCTCGAAATAAGGCTATGAGATCCCAACTGGGAGGGAAGACGGGATCTCGGTTTAACATGTCATCTGAATGACGGCATCTCCGACAGTACAGCACTCCCTCAGTACTGCACTAAAGTGTCAGCCCAGATGATATGTTTTAAGTCTCTCGAATAGGTCTTGAACCCACAACCTTCTGACTCAGAGACAAGTGTGTCATGGACTCATGGCTGACATCAAAAGCAATATGGATGGAAATGAATAAAAACAATTAAATAATAATTGGCAAACTGAAAATTATGTATTTTTGTCTAATGTTGTTTTGGTAGATGTCACTTTAAAACCCAGTCCTTGTGCAAAGGGAGTTTAGCAGCCAGTTTGAGCCAGGGTTTTGCATCTGGCCTATTCAGATATAATGTTACAAGGTTTGTTGTTGTTGTCTCCAAGGTAACAGCCTTGAGGGAATCTGATGCATGATTTTCAAACAAATACAGAATTTAAATTTGCTTGATATTCAAAGTTCAGGATGCCCCAGAAACTCTGTTCTGTAATGCACTATTTAGTGATTGAAGCAGAAACCATGCCAACTTTTAAGAATAAGTTACACAGCTGGTTGAAGAAAGGGAAGATAAAGTGATATAGGAACAGGATGGGCACATGAAATTACAACTACTGCTCATGTAGAGGATAAACACCAAAAGACTGTTTGCACCAAATGGCTTGTTTCGGTGTTGTAATTTCCATGCAAATATGTGTAAAACAAGAGAGTTTTGTTTGAATACAGGGCATTGGGAGTTAGAAGGTCCTATGGGAAAGGCAGTAAATTGGAAAATCTCAAGAGTAGCCAAGAAGCTGTTTGAAACTCTTAGAAGGGACAGGTTTAAATTCCTGAAAAAATAAGAAAAACATTATGTGTAGTTAAAAGTTGATTATAAAAGATCAGATTAGATTTTAGTGTTGCAATTTTTGTTATTTTATCTACTCTAGGGTTAGATTTTTAAAAACTGTCTACTGTAAATATATAACATATTGGCCCAGATTTTGCTGTACTAATAACGGCAAGGCTATCAGCACTCGCTGTTATTACTTGGTAAAACTGACAGCAACTTCTGGCATCCGCATGTGCGCAGTTAAATGCGGAAGGCCAGAAGTTACAGTCAGTGATACCCTGTTCCTCCACAGGGTGCGCTGTTGCAGTCTTTGCCGATGGAATCTGCACAGAGATCACTGTTACGGATTGAATTTAGATTAATTACCCACTATTCTTGCTCTAAAGTCAGATGAAAAAGCTAGGGCTTGTACAATCAGGAGTAACTGAGTTTTGTTTTTACCGGTATAGTAAGTGATAAATACTGAACAACCTCTCTGGTCCTGAAAAATTAATTTTACAAGTGTGGAGACACATTCCCTCAGAAGAAAATTAATGTTGTGGATTTAAAAAAATATATATATTTTTTTTTACAGTTTGTTTTTCTCTTACGTCTTTCCCTTAATCCCATATGTATGTCCCAATCTTTATTTCATTTCCTGTACAATGATTTAAATGTAATTTATATTTCCTTTTTTTACTTCCTGCTTTGCAGTCTGCGTGTATCAGTAAGGATTCTTCAATCTGATTGGTTGAAGAGCCTCCCTGCTGCTTGACCTGCTCACAGACCCCACAAATCCCCTGTAGAGGGCGCCGCATTCAAACAGATGTCGGATGACTGGAAGTCTCCACTGACAAGCCCCCTAAAAGTCTGTGGCCAACTGATCCTTCGTCGCATACAGCAAAATCTGGGCCAGTACTGTTGGATTATTCATGTGTCTATTATTAGTGGAAAAAATCTAAACTTTAAAAGGTAAGGGGGTGGAGTTTCTGCTCAGTTGCGCTGGATTTTTCAGTGAAATTCACCCGAAATCAGTGTAACCAACGCAAATCTAGTTTCCGCGATCTTTTGCGCTAGTTTAAAAAACACAAAACTGGCCATGCCCCCAGGATGAATTAATCACCATTAGGAGTTTCCGCTAATTGCATTTGTTTGCAGGTCTTCAAGGAGGCTCTAAAAATTAAGTTGATTCTTTTGGGTGCAAGGACACTCATAGGCACGTTTTAAAAGCTTTTGAATTTATTTTTAATTTACTAACAAACTGACTACTGTACTCCAATATAACTAGCAAATGGTTCTGTATACTTTTGAAAAGTCATTTACAGTTATTTAAAAATCGGGTGGAGAATTGATACCGAGATTAAAAATGCTTATTTTTTATGATAAAACCATTTTCAGCTGTATTAATCACACTGCACCAAGTTACGACTCTTACATCGAGAACTTTTTTGAAGCAAAATTTTGTTGTTTAAAAATTACATTTTAAAACGCTGCCCGATTGCACTGGTTCATGGCAGATTTTGCATTCGGTGATATGCAAATGAGTTTGAGCCACTCAAGAAAATAAAACACTTTTCAAAAGGGGCGCAATTTTTCGCCTGGATCACTGATTGCGCCCAAAGCGGAAACTCTTGGCCAAGATTTACTGTGATGCTCTAAACTGAAGTGGGGCTGAAGTGAAATCATATGGTGGCATAAGATATCCAATATCGAACAACAATTACAAAACATGATGTACTGTTCACTTCCCAGACATATTATCAAAACCTTTCCTAAATTTCAAGACATTTGAAGACTCTCTCAAAGGTTTGGGGAGTTGGGACTCACCCACATGAGTAACAATACAAGAGCTGGAATAAACTATGATAGGGAGCTTTAAAAAAGTGTGACAGTATTATTAGACAAATTAAACTGTCTCCTGCAACCGACACATAATTCACATTTATTTTATTACAAAACCACTGTATTTGTACTATTGCAAAGGCCTGAAATTAGACAATTTTTGACCATATAAAAGCCAATAAGCATATTTCCTTAGAACAGTCCAAACTTTCATACTGGTCTGAGAGCCACCTGTCCCTAGGAGGTTGTAATGGAGCTTTCCTAGTTACATCCCAATTATTGTTATCACTGGGGAGGCCAAGCAAGCAGGGGATAATATTCAAGGGTGTCCATGTTGACAATAAATTTAGTTGTTTAAAATATATCTATATATTTAAAGAGAGAGAAGTTGATCTCCACTGTCTTGTTAGGGAGATGCAGTTCAAGAAGATACATGGAAGATACATGGAAGATTAATGATAGGCGTGAATGTTCTGACACTGTGAGCTGCAGTTGAACGTGGGCATGTGAACATTTCAAGTGCCGAGATCCAAATGGCATTTCCTGCTGACTTTGAAACAGCAGGCATTTTGCAGAGGGCAGGGAAGTGTGTTTTGTGTCACTGTGCCGAGTGGTGCGCTGCTGGCTGTTGGGGCAGTAGCAGCGCTGTGGAAAGTTGAAAGTTTGATTGGGGGCGGGCATTGCTTTGCGCGAGTGCTTTGGTTGGTGGCGTTTCAGACAGCCCCAAAACGGGCTGCGGCGGTGAGAGCGCCGAATCCTGGCCACTGGACCACCAGGGAAAGCTGCGGCGGGCATCCTGCCAGCAGGCAGAGCGGCGCAGTCTTTCCTCCTTGCTCCTTTTGAGATTCTGATCGCTTTTGCGCCGGGCGGACTGTTCGTACGGAATGACATTGTTTGGGCGAGAGACACACAGACAGAGACAAGCCGTCGGGGAATTGAATACTCACCAGTATAGTTTCGGGAACATTGTGAAGGAGGTGGTTGTGCAGTGTTTGAGACAAAAACATGTGTGTGTGCTCTCTTTGTGTGTGTGTGTCTCGGATGTCCATCTGGGTTTCATGGATTCGGGGAGGCTTGCAGCACAGTGGGAGGCCATTCGGCCCGTCGTGCCTGTGCTGTCTCTTTGGGGGAGCAGTCGCGCTTAGTCACTCCCCCCGATTTTTGTGCTTATCCCTGTTGCCTCATTTTCTCTGTCGCTCTCTTCCTCCTCAGTGCCCCGCACGGGAGGGAGAGGGAGGCAGAAGGGGAGCACTATGCTAACGAGGAACTGGTGCAGGAAGTTTTTATACAGTTCTTCCTATGCTAGTAAATTCACTAGGTTAATTCCAGAGATGAGGGTTTTGACTTATGAGGAAAGGTTGAGCAGGCTGGGCATATACTCATTGGAATTTAGAAGAATGAGAGATGATCTTATCGAAACATATAAGATACTGAGGGGTCTCAACAGGGTAGATGCAGAGAGGATGTTTCCCCTCATGGGAAAATCTAGAACTCGGGGGCACAGTCTCAGAATAAAGGGTCGCCCTTTTAGAACTGAGATGAGGAGGAACTTCTTCTCTCAGAGGGTCGTAAGTTTGTGGAATTCTCTGCCCCAGAGAGCTGTGGAGGCTGGGTCATTAAATACATTTAAAGTGGAGATAGACAAATGTTTGCAAATAAGGGAGTGAAGGGTTATGGGGAGTGGGCTGGGAAGTGGCTTTGAGCCCAAGATCAGCCATGATCTTCTTGAATGGAGGAGCAGGCTCGAGGGGCCATGTGGCCTATTCCTGCTCCAATTTCTTATGTTCTTCCATTTTTTTCTTTCTCTCCATGTGCCTCACACACTTTTTCTCATTGTCCTCTGCAATATTCTTAATCTTCAAGGTACTTTAGGAGTCACATCTGCACATGCTTGCATCCTACATTTTAGTATTTCCTTTGTTGACTAATGTTGAAGAACATTTATCTGCGGGTTGTAATTTACCACGTTATTATTTTCTTTCTGGAATAAATGTGACACGTTAAGTTTACACCAGCTATTTTGTAGATCATTTGCTTGGCCAATATTGAAAGTTATAAGTATTTGAAGTTCTCTTAAAGGCCACATGGGTCCATATAATTATGTTAGCTTAATCATACCGTCTTCATGACATTTATTTCAGTGGCACATTTTACAGTTAGTGAAAATTCGACCAAAATTTAACATCAGTTCTCTGAAAGTTACTGCATCACTTACTGAAGATCTTTAGCAGCACAGAACCTGAAGTATCTAAGGATTAAGGTATAGGAATCCAGGGGCAGTGGTTTATTGGGCTGAGCTTGCAGAGAGGTTGGACTAGATTAAGAATCCTGGAGCGGGATTGCATCAGCGTTTGGATTATGAGGCAGAGGAGTTCACAAGTGTTCAAGTAAAGGGCCACAGGTGGCCAACTGAACCTGGGATGAGGCTACATAGTTGCAAGAACCAGGCACCAAGTTGAGAGCCATAGGAGGGAATGAGCAGAACAGCATATGAGAGTGCAGTATGACCAGAGAGCATGTGCAAGCCTATTGGTCTTCTAAACATGAATTCATGTCAGGCCTTAGGATATCAAGCCCAAGTTAGATCAGGCACCAGAGTACATGCTAGCAGGTCAGGGTGTATATTGCGTTGAAGCTATTGATTGAAAGGTAGGTTGGATGGTAAAGTGTTTTTTTTATGAATTATTGATTTTTATGCATTTATTCTGTTGTGAATTCTATATTAAGGGTATATGGTGGGAAGCATGAGGAACTGTGATGATGGCAGTATGCCACATTGAACTTCTTTGGGTAGAATGTAATTAAATTTGATAAAATAATCAATTAGAAATGATACTGAAGCGATATTTCTGCATTATTTGTTTCCTGGTTCTGGGGTTGGATTCATTAATGGGACAGGATAAAGGATAGTGTGATCTGATTGGCTAAAACTTTGGATATGATTGGTTAATCTTTGGTTCTGTGATGTGATTGGCTGAAGAGACACAAATGCATATATCATTACATCGTCACAGAAATATGATTTCTATTATTATAGATTATAATTTTTTTATAATTAAAAAGAAAGAGAACTTGAAACTTCAGCTTTCCTTCCAATCTAAGCATTCGCTTTTCAGCTCTGGGACATACGAAAGATTCAGAGTGAAACAGGAAGTCTCAGTATCACCACTCTTTTCTCTTGAGAGATAGTGATTTAGGGTAAGTCTTGCTCATGGGTAAGAAATTGACAGAAGGGTAGAAAAAGTCAGTACTAGTTAGAGCAGTTATGTCAAGATATGGAAGAGGAAAGTGCTGAGTGGCTTGACCAGTGATTGGTATTATCATACAATCATAGAAATTTACAGCACAGAAGGAGTCCATTTGGCCCATCATGCCTGTGCTAGCTCTTTGAAAGAACAGTTGTACTTAGTCCCACATCCCCGCTTTTTGTCCGCATCCCTGTAAGTCCCTCATCCTCAAGTACCTGTCCAACTCACTTTTAAAATAATTTATGCAATCAACTGCCATCACCTTTTCAGATAGAGCATTTCATATCACAACAACACTCGAGTGAAAAAAATTCTCCTCATCTCCCCTCTAGATCTTTTGCCAATGATTTTGAATCTATGACCTCTAGTTACTGACCCACTCGCCAGAGGAAATAATTTTTCTCTATCTACTCTATCAAGACCTCTCATCATCTTAAAAACATCTATTAGGTCACCTCTTAACATTCTCTGTTCCAAGGAGAACAGTCCTAACATTTCCAACCTCTCCTCATAACTAAAGTCCCTCATCCCTGGTAACATCCTGGTAAACCTCCTCTGTACACTTTCTAAGGCCTTTACATCTTTCCTGAAGTATGGTTACCCAGAATTGTCCACAATACTCCAGCTGAGGCGTAACCAGTAATTTATAAAGAAAGAAGAAAGACTTGCATTTATATAGCACCTTTCACAACCAGTGGACGTCCCAAAGCACTTTACAGCCAATGAAGTACTTTTTGAAGTGTAGTCATAAGAACATAAGAAGAAACAGGAGCAGGAGTAGCCCATTTGGCTCTTCGAGCCTGCTCCGCCATTCAGTAAGATCATGGTTGATCTTCAACCTCATCTCCACTTTCCTGAACAATCCCCATATCCCTTGATTCCCTTAATATTCAAAAATCTATCGATCTGTCTTGAATATACTCAACGACTGAGCCTCCACAGCCGTCTGGGGTAGAGAATTCCAAAGATTCACCACCTTCTGAGTGAAGAAATTTCTCCTCATCTCAGTCCTAAATGGCCAACCCCTTATTCTGAGACTGTGACCCCTGGTTCAAGACTCCCCAGCCAGGGGAAACATCCTCCCTGCATCTACCCTGTCAAGCCCTGTAAGAATTGTGTATGTTTCAATGAGATCACCTCTCATTCTTCTAAACTCTAGAGAATATAGGCCTAGTCTACTCAATCTCTCCTCATACGACAATCCCCCCATCCCAGGAACCAGTCTGGTGAACCTTCGTTGCACTCCCTCTATGGCAAATATATCCTTCCTTAGGTAAGGAGACCAAAACTGTACACAATACTCCAGGTGTGGTCTCACCAGGGTCGTATATAATTGCAGCAAGACATTTTAACTCTTGTACTCAAATCCTCTTGTAATAAAGGCCAACATACCATTTGCTTTCCTAATTGCTTGCTATACCTGCATGTTAACTTTCAGTGATTCATGTACAAGGACATCCAGGTCCCTCTGAACACCAACATTTCCCAATCTCTCACCATTTAAAAAACTCTGCTTTTCTATTTTTCCTACCAAAGTGGATAACTTCACATTTCTCCACATTATATTCCATTTGCCATGTTCTTGCCCACTCACTTAGCCTGTCTATATCCCCTTGAAGCCTCCTTGCATCCTCCTCACAACTTACATTCCCACCCAGCTTTGTATCATCAGCAAACTTGGATATATTACATTTGGTCCCCTCATCCAAATTATTGATGTAAATTGTGATTAGCCGAGGCCCAAGCACTGATCCTTGCGGTACCCCACTAATTACAGCCTGCCATCCCGAAAATGACCCGTTTATTCGTACTCTCTGTTTTCGGTCCGTTAACCAATCCTCAGTCCATGCTAATATATTACCCCCAATCCCATGAGCCCTAATTTTGTTTAATAACCTCTTGTGTGACACCTTTTCGAATGCCTTCTGAAAATCCAAATACACCACATCCAATGGTTCCCCCTTATCTATTCTGCTAGTTACAACCTCAAAAATTTCTAACAGATTTGTCAAACACTATTTCCCTTTCATAAATCCGTATTGACTCTGCCCAATGCTATAATTATTTTTTAAGTGCCCTGTTACCACGTCCTTAATAATACTCTTCTTCTCAGGCAGTCCCTCGAAACCGAGGATGACTTGCTTCCACATTAAAAATGAGTTCTCAGGTGACTGATGAGTCCAATGCGGGACCTACAGTCTCTGTCAGAGGTGGGGCAGACGGTGGTTGAATTGGGGGGTGGGTGGGGTGCTTGGGTTGACGTGCGCTCCTTACGCTTGCTCCCGGCGAAGAGACTCGAGGTGTTCGGCGCCTTCCTCCACTTTGTGCGGTCTTGGGCCAGGGATTCCCAGGTGTTGGTGGGGATGTTGCACTTTTTCAAGGAGGCATTGAGGGGCTCTCTTGCCGCGTCGGAGCTCCGAGTAGAGCACTTGTTTTGGGAGTCTCGTATCGGGCATGCGGACAATGTGACCCGTCCATCGGAGCTGATCGAGCGTGGTCAAAGCTTCGATGCTGGCCTGAGCGAGAACACTGACGTTGGTGCGCCTATCCTGCCAATGGATTTGCAGGATCTTGTGGAGGCAGCGTTGGTAGTACCTTTCCAGTGCTTTGAGGTGCCTGCTGTACATGGTCCATGTCTCTGAGGCATACAGGAGGGCGGGTATCAATACTGCTCTGTAGACCATGAGCTTGGTGCCGGGTTTGAGGTCCTGGTCTTCAAACACTCTCTTCCTCAGGCGAATGAAGGCTGCATTGGCACACTGAAGGCGGTGTTGGACTTCGTCATCGACGTCCACCCTTGTTGACAGTAGGCTCCCGAGGTATGGAAAGTGGTCAACGTTGTCCAAGGCCTTGTCGTGGATTTTGATAATCAGGGGGCAGTACTGTGTGGCGGGGGCAGGTTGGTAGAGGACCTTTGTCTTTTGGATGTTTAGTGTAAGGCCCATGCTCTCGTACGCTTCGGTGAAGGTGTTGACAGTACTACTGATGTCAGGCTAACTGGTCTGTAGTTCCCCGTTTTCTCTCTCCCTCCTTTCTTAAATAGTGGGGTTACATTTGCAATCTTCCAATCAGCGGCAACCGTTCTAGAATCTATTGAATTTTGGAAAATGACAACCAATACATCCACTATCTCTATACCCACTTCTTTCAAAACCCTAGGATGTAGGCCATCAGGTCCTGGGGATTTATCGGCCGTCAGTCCCATTAATTTCTCCAGTACTATTTTTTTTACTAATACTAATTTCTTTCAGTTCCTCATTCTCGCTAGACCCTTGCTTCTCCACTATTCCAGGGAAGTTTTTTTCCGTCTTCTTCCGTGAAGACAGACGCAAAGTATGTGTTTAATTTCTGTCATTTCCTTATTCCCCATTATAATTTCTCCTGTCTCAGCCTGTAAGGGACCCACATTTACTTTCGCTAATCTTTTCCTTTTTACATACCGATAGAAGCTTTTACAGTCTGTTTTTATGTCAGGCTAATTTACTCTCATATTTAATTTTCCCTTTCTTTATCAATTTCTTGGTCCTCCTTTGCTGAATTCTAAAATCCTCCCAATCCTCAGGCTTACTGCTCTTTTTGGCAGCATTATAAACCTTTGCCTTTGATCTAATACTATCTTTAACTTCTCTTGTTAGCCACAGTTGGACCACTTTTGCTGTGGGGTTTTTGTGCCTTAAAGGAATGTATATTAGTTGTAAATTATGTATTAATTCTTTAAATGCTAGCCATTGCTTGTCTACTGTCATACCTTTTAATGTAGTTTCCCAATCTGTCTTAGCCAACTCGCCCCTCATACCTACGTAGTTTACTTTGTTTAGATTTAAGACCCTAAATTCGGATATAACTAAATCACTTTCGAACTCAATATAAAATTCTATCATATTATGGTCACTCTTCCCTAAAGGCCCCTTTACTACAAGGTAATCAATTTTTTCCTCATTGCATAATACTAGATCTAAAATAGCCTGTTCCCTAGTTGGTTCCTCAACATACTGATCTAGAAAACTATCTTGCATACATTCCATGAATTCGTCCTCCACACTATTACTGCAAATTTGGTTTGCCCAATCTATATGGAGATTAAAGTCCCCCATGATTACTGTATTACCCTTGTTACAGGAGCCTCTAATTTTCTGATTTATACTCTGCCCTACATTACAACTACTGTTTGGGGGGCTAAAAACAACTCCCACCAATGTTTTCTGCCCCTTGCTATTTCTTAGCTCCACCCAAACTGATTCTACTTCTTGATTTTCGGAGCTAAGATCCTTTCTCTCTACTGTCTTTATCCCATCCTTTATTATCAGGGCTACCCCTCCTCCTTTTCCATTTTGCCTATCTCTTCTAAAAGTGAAGTATCCTGGAATATTTAGTTCCCAACCTTGGCCACTTTGCAACCACGTCTCCATTATGGCTATTAGATCAAACCTGTGAATTTCTATCTGCGCTATTAATTCATCTATTTTGTTGCGAATGCTTCAAGCATTCAGATATAGTGCCTTTAGCTTTGACTTATTTCTATTTTTCCCTGATGTCACCTTAGTCACTGATGCCTTATTACCTTTGTTACTCTCTCTGTCCCTTCCTGACCCACTCTGCTTATTTTTACCCAAAACTCTACTCTGCTCTAGAGCCTTGACATTTCTCTCATTGCTTTTAAATTTACTCTTTCCTGAATCCTCCCACCCCCCCCTTCATTAGTTTAAAGCCCTGTCGACTGCCCTAGTTATTTGGTTCGCCAGGACACTGTTGTAATGTAGGAAACGCAGCAGCCAATTTGCACACTGCAAGCTCCAACAAACAGCAATGTGATAATGACCAGATAACCTGTTTTAGTGATGTTGATTGAGGGATAAATATTGGCCATAACACCGGGGATAACGCCCCTGCTCTTCTTCGAAATAGTGCCATGGGATCTTTTACGTCCACCTGAGAGAGCAGACGGGGCCCCGGTTTAATGTCTCATCCAAAAGACGGCACCTCAGACAGTGCAGCACTCCCTCAGTACTGCACTGGAGTGTCAGCCTAGATTTTTGTGCTCAAGTCTCTGGAGTGGGAGTTCGAGCATGATCTCTTTGCTTTTATATTGTATTCCTCTATTTATAAACCCAAGTAACCCATATGCTTTGTTAACCACCTTATTAACTTGCCCTGCCACCTTTAAGGATTTGTGCATATGGACACCAAGGTGTCTCTGCTCATCTAAACTTTTAAAAATCATGCCATTTATAGTATACTGTCTTTCCATATTAGTCCTCCCAAAGTGCATCACTTCACACTTCTCCGATTGAACTCCATCTGCTATGCTTCTGCCCATTTCACCATCCTGCCTCTAACTATCCTCATTATTATCTACTACTTTGCCAAGTTTCGTATCATCTGCAAACTTTATAATGCTGCTCCCTACATCTGAGTCTAGGTCGCTTATAAAAAATGAAGAGTATTGGACCCAAAATTAATGCTTGGGGAAAACCACTGCAAACCACCTCACAGTCTGAAAAACATCCATCCACCGCCACCATTTGCTTCCTGTCACTGAGCCAATTTTGTATCCTGACCCCAACTTTCCCCTTAATTCCATGGGCTTCCATCTTCTTAACAAGCCTCCTGTGTGGCACTTTGTTGAATGCCTTCCACTACTGTTTCTCTTCCATGTTAATCACTCTGTGTAAAGAACCTTTTCATAGTTTCAACATATCCTACTCTCGCAATTTAATTTCAAATAATTTTCAGGATCTACCTTTTGCATTCTACTTACTATTGCATATACCTCTAAAATATTTCCTCTCAGTTGCCTCCTATTGAGGCTGAAAAGTCCAAGTTTCTCCAGTTTTTTTCTCATACCTTGGATGTCTGACACTAGGAATCAGCCTTATGACTCTTCTCCACACTGCACCCAGTACCTGAATGTTTCCCTTATGTCTCTGTGACCAGAAATTTACACGACTCATGGCGCGATCGGACCAAAGCACCACACAGTTTGACCATGACTTCCTCGGACTTGTCCCCTACATTTTGACTAAAACAATACTTGGAAGTAATCGAGAAATCTCAGATTGCCCACATACTTGCTACGTTGTATGAGAAAATGAGAACATTTCTCATTTTCACTCTTTATGTAAGTTTTTTGCTCACTGTGTGCCCTCCTTCTTTTGTATGCCTCCGTCTTTCTATATGGCTCTCACATATGTTCCTTTACCAATGAACTCAAGTTTTATTTTGTAACTTTTTTTAAAAAAAGGTCAGGGTACAGAGCAAGATGAAAGTCAACATGTGCTGAGTCAGAGCGGGTACTGGGATCAGGTGGAAAGGGTGTTCAAGAATAAATACAGAGGGGGATATTCGGATCTAGCGATTCAGCTAGGGAAAAGGGGTATAGATTAGGCCTGGAAAGAAGAGATGGCACACAATCTGGGGTTAGCATGTGGGAGGCCAGGGCCTGAAAGTACTAACACAGGATGGGGTCAGATGCTTCGGAGCACTTGGTGAGCTTTGACCTCAGGAACACAGTGGAAAGGGAAAGTGGGACTTTGAGCCACTGTGTAGAAAGAGGGGAGAAAAAGGCTCACATGTGGAGTCTGTGATTGCTTGGGAGGAAGTAAAGGGGAAGATTTCAGACATGAAGTCTGGGTATACTCCAAGGGTGGACTAGGATTTGGAGCACTCAGCAGACTAAGGTTTTGGAGTTTTTGGGAAGGCAGAGGTCTGCAGACATGCCACTGGGGTGCTGAGGTTAGAAACGATTGTAAGTGGTGGTTAGAATCTAAGAGCGCTTAGGAGTAATCTAAAAATCAGCCTGAATGTTACAATGTACTCTTGCTGTTACTTTACAGCCAACACATTTGATCAGGGCAGGAGAAAGAATGACCATAGCAGCAGGAGAGAGCAGCCATACTGTGAACACACAAACAACCACACTGTTAGGAGAGCGCACCTATACTGAGAGGACAGATAGCAGCCAGACAAGAGGAGAGACAACAGCCATAGACAGCAGGTGCACTAGGAAAGAGGCTTGTTATGGCCGTCATGATGGGGAGCGCAATAGTGCATGTGAGAGGCTTAAAAGGTTACGCGTGCAAGGGGTGGGAGGGAGAGAAGGACATTATGAAGCATGGCCCAATAAGATATTGGAACCCAAGGTCCTGGTTGGTGCAGAAGTGGAAAGCCGGAGAGCCTCGACTGAAGGATGGCGAGTACAGAGGAAAGTTGTTGGACACATTAGAAAATGCGACAGGCAAGGTTCTGGGTATATTTGTAATTCATTTTTATGTGATTACAACGTCTTATACATTTTATTATGGGGTGGCTGAGAACCAACATGGTAACTTAATTTTAAAAAAAAATTTCAGGATTTAATCAGTTGCTTTATGGTATTATCAAATTACAAATGACATCCTATGTCACGGTGACCGTGGTAAACTATCCCTGCTCATCCTCCTCCAACGCCTCTCCTCCATTGTCCAGCTGGGTGGGACTGCCTTCGCCTAGTTCCATTCGTAGCCAGAAAAATCACCTGCAATGGCTTCTCTTCCCGCTCCCACACCATTACCTCTGGTGTCCCCCAAGGATCTATCCTTGGCCCCATCCTATTCATAGAGTCATAGGAGTCATAACGGCACAGGAGGCCATTCGGCCCATCGAATCCGTGCTGGTCCTCTGTAGAGCAATCCAATCAGTCCCATTCCCCCGCTCTATCCCCGTAGCCCTGCAAGTTTATTTCCCTCAAGTGCCTATCCAGTCTCTCCTTGAAAACATTGAGTGTCTCTGCTTCCACCACTTCCGTCGGCAGCGCATTCCAGGTCCTCACCACTCGTTACATAAAAAACGTTTTTCCTTACATCCCCCATGTATCTCTTGCCCAAAACCTTAAATCTGTGTCCCCTAGTCCTTGTACCATTAACTAGTGGGAACAGCCTTTCCCCGTCTAGCCTATCCAAACCCGTCATAATCTTGTACACCTCTATCAAATTACCCCTCAACTTCCTTTGCTCTAATGAAAACAAATCCAGCTTCTCCAACCTGTCCTTAAAGCTAAGATCCCCCATCCCCGGAACCATTCTGGTAAATCTCCTCTGCACCCTCTCAAGTGCCTTCACATCCTTCCTAAAGTGTGGTGACCAGAACTGGACGCAATACTCCAGTTGTGGCTTAACCAGGGCTTTATAAAGGTCCAGCATAACATTCTCATCTACATGCTGCCCCCGGCAACATCATCCAAAAACACAATGCCAGGTTCTACATGTAGGCGGACGACACCCAGCTCCAACTCACCACCACCTCTCTCAATTGCGGCAACGGTAGCATAGTGGTAATGTCACTGGGCTAGTAATCCAGAGGCCTGGACTAATGATCCAGAGACATGAGTTCAAATCTCACCACGGCAGCTGGGGAATTTAAATTCAGTTACTTAAATAAATCTGGAATAAAAAGCTAGCATCACTAATGAAACTATCGGATTGTCGTAAAAACCCATCTGGTTCACTAATGTCCTTTAGGGAAGGAAATCTGACGTGGGGAAAAACCTACTTGACCTGTCGCAGATGCATCTGTACATGACAGTATTGGTAGCAGTGACCACCACACAGTCATTATGGAGACAAAGTCCCGTCCTCATACTGAGGACACCCTCCATTGTGTCGTGTGGCACTACCACCGTACTAAATGGAATAGATTCAGAACAGATCTAGCAGCTCAGAACTGGGCATCCATGAGGCGCTGTGGGCCATCAGCAGCAGCAGAATTGTATTCCACCACAATCTGTAACCTCATGGCCTGGCATATCCCTCACTTAACCATTACCATCAAGCCAGGGGACCAACCCTAGTTCAATAAGGAGTGTAGAAGAGCATGCCAGGAGCAGCACCAGGCATACCTAAAATAAATGAGGTGCCAACCTGGGGAAGCTGCAACACAGGACTACATACATGCTAAAAAGTGGAAGCAGCATGCTACAGACAGGGCTAAGCGATCCCACAATCTACGGTTCAGATCAAAGTCCTGCCACATCCTGTCGTGAATGGTGGTGGACCATTAAACAACTAACGGGGGGAGGAGGAGGCTCCATGAATATCCCCATCCTCAATAATGGTGGAGCCCAGCAAATGAGTGCAAAAGACAAGGCTTAAGCGTTTGCAACCATCTTCAGCCAGAAGTGCCGAGTGGATGATCCATATCGGCCTACTCCTGAGGTCCCCGTCATCACAGAAGCCAGTCTTCAGCCAATTCGATTCACTCCATGTGATATAAAGAAATGGCTGAGCGCACTGGATACAGCAAAGGCTATGGGTCCCGACAACATCCCAGCTATCGTGCTGAAGACTTGTGCTCCAGAACTAGCCGCGCCTCTAGCCAAGCTGTTCCAGTACAGCTACAACACTGGCATCTACCCGACAATGTGGAAAACTGCCCAGGTATGTCCTGTCCACAAAAAGCAGGACAAATCCAACCCGGCCAATTACCGCCCCATCAGTCTACTCTCAATTATCAGCAAAGTGATGGAAGGTGTCATCGACAATGCTATCAAGCGGCACCTACTCACTAATGCCCAGTTTGGGTTCCGCCAAGACCACTCGGCTCCAGACCTCATTACAGCCTTGGTCCAAACATGGACAAAGGAGCTGAATTCCAGAGGTGAGGTGAGAGTGACTGCCCTTGACATCAAGGCAGCATTTGACCGAGTGTGGCATCAAGGAGCCATAGTAAATCTGAAGTCAATGAGAATTGTGGGGGAAAATGCTCCACTGGCTGGAGTCATACCTAGCACAAATGAAGATGGTTGTGGTGGTTGAAGGTCAATCATCACTGCCCCAGGAGTTCCTCAGGGCAGTGTCCTAGGCCCAACCATCTTCAGCTGCCTCATTATCAATGACCTTCCCTCCAACATAAGGTCAGAAATGGGGATGTTCGCTGATGACTGCACAGTGTTCAGCGCCATTCAGATAATGAAGCAGTCCATGCCCGCATGCAACAAGACCTGGAAGATGTTCAGGCTTGGGCTGATAAGTGGCAGGTAACATTCGCGCCACAGAAGTGCCAGGCAATGATTACCTCCAACATGCGAGAGTCTAACCACCTCCCCTTGACATTCAACTGCATTACCATCACCGAATCCACCACCATCAACATCCTGGGGAGGGTCACCATTGACCAGAAACTTAACTGGATCAGCCACATAAATACTGTGGCAACAAGAGGTCAGAGGCTAGGTATTCTGCGGCGAGTGTCTCTCCTCCTGACTCCCCAAAGCCTTTCCACCATCTACAAGGCACAAATAAGGAGTGTGATGGAATACTCTCCACTTGCCTGGATGAGTGCAGCTCCAACAACACTCAAGAAGTTCGACACCATCCAGGACAAAGCAGCCCGCTTGATTGGCACCCCATCCACCACCTTAAACATTCATTCCCTCTACCACTGGTGTACCGTGGCTGCAGTGTGTACCATCTACAAGATGCACTGCAGCAACTCGCCAAGGCTTCTTCGGCAGCACCTCCCAAACCCGCGACCTCTTCCACCTCGAAGGACAACAGGCGCATGGGAACACCACCCCCTCCAAGTCACACACCATCCTGACTTAGAAGTATATCGCCGATCCTTCATCGTCGCTGGGTCAAAATCCTGGAACACCCTACCTAACAGCCCTGTGGGAGTACCTTCACCACAAGGACTGCAGCGGTTCAAGAAGGCAGCTCACCACCACCTTCTCAAAGGCAATTAGGGATGGGCAATAAATGCTGGCCTTGCCAGCGACGCCCACATCCCATAAACTAATAAAATAAACCTCCACTGCCTCTGATTGGTCACACTGCTTGTCCGACATCCAGTACTGAATGAGCAGAAATTTCCTCCCACTAAACATTGGGAAGACAGCAGCCATTGTCTTCGGTCCTCGCCACAAACTCAGTTCCCTAGCCACCGACTCCATCCCTCTCTATGGCCTCTGTCTGAAGCTGAACAAGACCGTTCTCAACCTTAGCTACCTGTTTGATCGAGATGAGCCTCCGACCCCATAAAAATCAATAACCGGGGGCGCAGATTTAAAGTAATTGGTAAAAGGATTAGAGGGGTGTTGTGGAGAACTTTTTCACCCAAAGGGTGGTGGGGGTCTGGAACTCACCACCTGAAAGGGTGGTAGAGGCAGAAACCCTCATCGCATTTAAAACGTACTTAGATATGCACTTGAAGTGCCGTAACCTAAGAGCTACGGACCAAGTGCTGGAAAGTGGGATTAGGCTGGAGAGCTCTTTTTCAGCTGGCAGACACGATGGGCCGAATGGCCTCCTTCTGTGCTGTAAATTTCTACGATCTGTTCCATCACCAAGACCACCTACTTCCAGCTCCGTAACATCGCCCATCTCCGTCTCTGCCTAAGCTCATCTGTTGCTGAAACCCTCATCCGTGCCTTTGTTACCTCTAGACTTGATTATTCCAACACTGTCCTGGCTGGCCTCCCATCTTGCACCCTCTGTAAACTTGAGCTCATTGAAAACTCTGCTGCCCATATCCTAACTCGCATTAAGTCCCATTCACCAATAAACCCTGTGCTCACTGACCTACATTTATTCCCGGTTCAGCAACACCGCGACTTTAAAATTCTCATCCTTGTTTTCAAATCCCTCCACGGCTTTTCCCCTCCCTATCTCTGTAACCTCCTCCAGCCCTACAACCCTCCTAGATCTCTGTGCTCCTCCAATTCTGGGCTCTTACACAGCCCAGATATTAATTGTTCCTCCCTAACCTTTTCCAGTTCTGACGAAGGGTTCGACCCGAAAAGTTGACTCTGTTTCTCTCTCCTCGATGCTGCCTGACCTGCCGAGTGTTTCCAGCACTTTCTGTTGTTATTTCAGATTTCCAGCATCTGCAGTATTTTGCTATTATATTAATTGCTCCACCATTGGCAGCTGTGCTTTTAGCTGCCTGGGCCCCAAGATCTGGAATTTCCTCCCTAAAGCTCTTCACCTCTCTACCCTCCTTTAATACGCTCCTTTAATCCTACCTCTTTGACGAAGCTTTTGGTCAGCTGACTTAATATCTCCTTATGTGGCTCGGTGTCAAATTCTGTTTGATAATTATTTTTACTGTTTCTTTTAAAGGGATGGGATTTTTTTTAATGAAAAGTACTAAATAGAAAATTCAATCAAAACGGTATACTTTACATCCTAAGGATAAGTTAAACACTTTCCCCGTCTTAGCAATATGCCGGATGAAAAACTTTGATAGATGAAAAGCTAGATAAATAGACAAACAAAGCAAGTTTAACAATATATAAAGATAAAAGGATTAAAAAATAGATTCAATCACTTGCCCTTCAATATAGCATGCTACAACAAAATCACAATCATTTACAATACTATACAAGTCCACAGCACAAAACTGCCACAATTTTACACCAACTTAGCGTGGCTTGAATGGGAAACATAAATGCTACTCTGTGCAGAAGAGGTGCTCTTCTGACACTGTGGTTAAAGTACATTGCTAGGACAATATAGATAAAACTTGACTCTACCCAACTTTTTATATATCTCACGTGCATGTTTACTGCTAAAACTGCAACAACCAGTGCCCAGAGAATTATGTTCAATGCTTTATCAAAAGGCAAAGTTCTTCATAATGGTATTAAAAGATGCTGCTTAAAGTATACAAAATCTCTAAGAACCTGGTGCGACAGTACCCAGCCAAAGGATGGCACTAAGGAGAGAGAAAGGTAGCCAACAATAAGGAGCTTGTATGTCAGTCAGTCATATCTCTCTAACTAGTCCCTGTATAGCACTCGTATTTTAATCTAGTGACAGTGGCAAGGACTGCACACACTAGACATGAAATAATCACCTGGGAAACAGTTGTTAAGGAAAGGCCCCCACCCCCCAACATAGTTAAAGATGGCACAAGTGGAAGTGATTGCTTTAGCTAAAACCAAGGACCACACAGGTGGAAATGAAGCAATTTCCAAGCCATCGGGTAAAAATCAAGGTCGATACAGGCTTACCCAAGAGGCTGGGTCATACATCAGTGAATAACTGGAAAGGAATTCCAGAAATCCCATTCGCCCTGTGCATGAGAGTTGAGTGGTGGTTAGGAGAGTGTTCAGATGAGCACTTTGCAACAAGTGTACTGATTAGACTCTGATCTGCAGTAGCTTCTCTAACTGGGGAAAATGTGTCAAGAACTTTAGGTCCCATATTTATTTATTAAAAAGTTAGCCATGCAGTTATTTAAAGAACACTTGTGATAATTATTAACCCCATGGTTCATATAGAAAGTAAAAAGATGAGTATTAAATGCTTTTCACTATTTCATTCACATTGTCAATGAGGCTAGAGTACAAAATAACAAAATCAGCACTGATTACAAATACACAAGATATCAGAACTAATGCACAAACTTTTGATGTATTTACCTCAGATGCGATTCTAAAACTCTGTCCAGTCGCTTATAGAAGGGTCGGGAGGTAAAATATCCACTCCAGTAATGGTCATCTCTGTCTGCGTAGGTAAAGAAGTCCCCACTCAAGACAGGAAATGGTGATGGTGAATTTCCTGAACCAGCAGTTTTATGGATAGCATCAAAGTAATCTGACAATGTTCCAAACTGAGCCTAGAAACAGAATATCAAACTACTAAACATCCATTCAGTGAATAAATGCAGCAACCTTAAAAGAAACCTCTACTTTTTTAACTTTCACTGTATAGATGGATTAATGTCTATTTATTTTCTTTAAATATGGGCCAAAGCTTTTGATTTTCAGCTTTATCTGATCACCCGAGTAATCTTAAAGTACAAGAAGTAGTTATTACAATGTCTCTTGGAACAAATTTTTTTTAGTTTCACTGAGTATTAGCTATTGGGAGGGTATTTCTTTTTAAATCAAAGATGTTGAATTATCAAATATAGTTTAAACTTTATACCTGTGAAGAGAGTATATATATTAATGGATGAACTGTAACAATAGTGTAGTGTATCACCAGTAGTCTATACATTATGGAAAAATTCAATTTTCGGTAATAAGGAGTTTTAAAATGAGCTGTTTATTTGGTGTTTAATAAAATTTAATTGCCTTACACAAATTTATAATCTAAGGTAACCTAAGGATCAAAGCTGAGTTATTACAGGTTGGATGGAAAACTGTTAGGGTGACAAAGGTTTTACATGGTTAACTTTCAAATAAAGAATTTAGACTTTTGTGTAAATAATTCAGTGAGAATTACGGTCTCTGGTCTGCAGTGATGTATTCAATCACAATGCGTCTTTCAGTAGTACAGGCAGAATTTCTTAGGTGAGAACAGGCTGCTTTCTGAGTACAAGACAAGCTGTAACAGTCCTGCCTCCCAAAAGCATAATCTATTATTCTTATTGTGACAGAGTGTAGGAGCACTTCATTTGTGTAGTACTTTATTTATATCAGATGGGATGGTTTTAAAACTGGTATGAGCTGCAGCATTTTATGCTGGTTATATGTGTTACTGAGCTGATGTACAAAACTTTATACTCAAGCATAAATCTGTGGAGGAAATCCAAGATTTATCCTCCAACTTTCATTATGGGGTACTTCTAAAAAAAAAAAAAGAAAATGGCATTGGCGTCCTCCAGTATTCATCCAAATACCCATTCTTCATGTGTGAACCTAGGCAGAGAGTCGGCAGGTTATTTGCTGGTGACAGGAGCCTGGAAGGTAGTAAAAACACAACCAAACCCAAACCTTTCCTCACCTGATGTTCACATTTGCACTTTCCGGCAGGGGGTCATTGGTTAGCAATCAACAGCAGGAACCCGAGCTGATCTTCCCCCTCTAGCCCAGGGGTGCTGAACTGTCATCCTGCTGAGATCAACTAATTCAGCACAACCTGAGACTGTATGGGTCAGCATCATACTAGGCACTGCAACTTTCCCATTAAGTTATTGGGTGAGATGAGGGAAGAACAGTGTCAGTGTGACCTGGGAAGTGAAGAGAAATGGAAAAGACATGAACTGGGGGGTGGGGGGGGGGGGGGGTGGGGGGCGCGCAGATGTTAGAGAACCGAGTAACAGTGTAGTCTGAACTTCAGGAAGGCCAGGGGGGCGGGGGCGGGAACGGACAACTGGCATTTATATAGCATCTTTAATGCAGAGAAACATCCCAAAGCATTTTACAAAAAAATGAGTGTGTCAGGAGAGAAGTGGGGTGGGAAAGAATGCCAGTATAAACCAGGAAAGGAGGACAGGAGAGGAGAGAAAAATCATGTCAGCATAAACTGGTGTATGGTAGAAGAGTGCTGGCATGAACTGGAGGGGATGGGAAGGATAGTGCCTCTGTGAATGGTGAACAGAGATGGGACAAGACTGTTCCCATGTCACTGTAACAACTGTATAAACAATTTATCAGATGTAGCAACAAAGTACCAATTCATAGCCATAGTTTCTCAGCAAAATATTACAGAAAATGCCACAAATTTTTGCCAGTCTTTCACCGAAAGGTCCTGCGCAGACCGCTCACCAGCTTTTACATTGTAAATGCCGCGCATGCACCGAAATTTAAAGGACTGCGCATTAAAAGAACAAAGTGCAGCTTACAGGGAACTAATGTTAAAACTGCAGGACCCGATTAACATTTTTTGTCTCCATTTCCCAACCGCAGACTGCCAGATTGAGAGGCTTGCTAGCTGTTGGGCAGGTAGGCTTTCGGCAACAGGCCGCAGCCGAGGAGCGAAAAGGAGGGAGGGAGGGATCAGGGGTTGTGAGCCGGGCAACATCGGGGAGGAAGATCGGGAGTCGTGAGCCGGGGGAGATCGTGGAGACCTGAGCAGGGGGAGGAAGATCGGGAGTCCCGAAGCGGGGTTGGGGGGGTGGGGAGGGGGGTGCAGGTGCAATGTTCCCTCTAATTTTTTTTTTTGGTGTGCGGTCCCTTTAAATTTGCTGTGCAGAATCTTTTCCAACGGCAGCAGCTGGTGAGCGGCCTGCGCAGGACCTCCTCATTGCTGCGCAGCTGCCCACCTTAGGGGGAACATTGCGGAGTTCAGAGGCCGGGGTACAGGGTAATCGGAGTCAGAGGCCACAGGAAGATCTGGGGCCAGAGCGCGGGGGTGGGGTGGAAACAGGAAGGATCGGTGGGGGGGTGAGGAGACCTCGTGGAGGAGATCGGGAAGGGTCGGGGGTTGTATCCGATTGCTGGGGGGGGGGGGGGGGGGGGGGGGGGGGGGAAGTGAAGCAGGTAAGCTGGATCCAGCAGGTAAGTGGAAAGGCACTTACCTCCTGGGTCCAGCAGTCCTCGCCTCCCTTTAGCTGACGAGTTTCCCAAGGCCGGCCAGGGTTAAATTTAAAATATAAGACGAAAGGTCAGCGACCTGAAACGTTAACTTTGTTTCACTCTTCACAGATGCTGCCTGACCTGCTGGATATGTTTTTATTTCCTCCTGCAAGTGGGTTGGTTGCCCGCGCCCCCTCCTGCCTCCGTTAAAACTGGAAGTGGGCGGGTTGAGATCGGGATTCAGATTTTTAACATATTAACATCCCACCTGACCCCAACCCGCCCGTTTTGGGGGGTTAAAATTCCCCCCTCACATTTCTATTACCCCTCATGCCCTCTCCAAGCTCATCTCATCCATCAGATACACCTCCACTCTTGAGCGCATTCCCAATATACAGATAACCACCAACTTCCCTTCCTGGCCTTTATGCGCGCTGAAATTGTTAAATGGTTCTCTCTCCTCAGTTACTGGCCCTGAACTTCCAAAGCCACTGTCATCACCGTTTCTTCAAAAGCTCACCCTCGACACCTCTATCCTCGAAAACTGCCGTCCTATCTCCAAAATCCCTTTCCTCTCCAAAGTCTATGAACGTGTTGTCACCTCCCAAATCATGCCCATATTTCCCACAACTCCACGTTTGAATCTCTCCAATCAGGTTACACTTCCTGCCCTAAGCAAAGTCACAAATACATACTCTGTGACTGTGACCATGATGCATTATCCCTGCTTGTCCTCTCTGCAGCCTTTGACACCATCCTCTTCCAACATCTCTCCTCTGCTGCCTAGCTCAGTGGGACTGCCATTTCTGGGATCCACTCTTACCTCTTCAATCGTACCCAGAGCATCTTCAGCAATGGCTTTTCTTCCTGTCCGCGCACTGTTACCTCTGGAATCTCCCAAGGATTTACTCGTCGCAATCTACATGATGCCTCTTGGTGACATCATCCGCAGAGATGGGATCATCTTCCACATGCACGCTGACAACACACAATTTTGCACCACCTCTCTTAACCCCTCCACCACCATGTTTCAGACTGCCTGTCTGACGTACAATCTTGCATGAGCCACAATTTCCTCCAGTTAAATACTGGGAAGACTAAAGCCATGGTCTTCGGACCCCCCCCCCGCACAAACACCATACCCTTGCTACTGATTCCACCTCCTTGCCAGCTACTGTCTCAGGCTGAACCAGACTGCTTTCAACCTATTCAGCCCCAAGCAGAGACACCGACCAATATATCCACTCCATCACAAAGGCCGCTACTTCCACCTCTGTAACATCACCTGCCTCTATCCGAAATTCAGTCCATCTGCTGCTGAAACCCTCATCCTTGTCTTTGTCATCTCCAGACTTGACTATTCCAATGCGCTCCTGGCTGGCCTCCCATTCTCCGCCTTCCATAAACCTAAGCTCATCAAAAACTCTGCTGCCCAAATCTTATCCTGAACGAAGTCTCACTGATCCATCACTCCTGTCCTCGCTAACCTACATTGGCCACAGTTCCTGCAACGGCTGAATTTAAAATTATCATTGTGCTTAAATTTCTTCACGCCCCTCTCAATTTCTGTAACCACCTCCTTCCCTACATTCCTTTCCTCGGACTCTGCCCTCTTATGCATTCATCCCTCTCTTTGTCTCACCATTGCTACCCAGGCCCCATGCACTGGATTTCCATCCCTAAACCTTTAACATAAGAACATAAGAAATAGGAGCAGGAGTAGGCCATTTGGCCCTTCAAGCCTGCTCCGCCATTCAATAAGATCATGGCTGATCTTCTACCTCATCTTCACTTTCCTGCACTATCCCCATATCCCTTAATATTCACAAATCTATCGATCTCTGTCTTGAATATTCTCAATGACGGAGCCTCCACAGACCTATGGGGTAGAGAATTCCAAAGATTCACCACCCTCTGAGTGAAGAAATTTCTCCTCATCTCAGTTCTAAATGGCCGACCCCTTATTCAGAGACTGTGACCCTTGGTTCTAGTCTCCCCAGCCAGGGGAAACATCCTCCCTGCATCTACCCTGTCAAGCCCTGTAAGAATTGTGTATGTTTCAATGAGATCACCTCTCATTCTTCTAAACTCTAGAGAATATAGGCCTAGTCTACTCAATCTCTCCTCATACGACAATCCCCCCATCCCAGGAACGAGTCTGGCGAACCTTCGTTGCACTCCCTCTATGGCAAGTATATCCTTCCTTAGGTAAGAAGACCTAAGGAAGAGTTTTTTGGCTAATCCCTATTTTGAGCCCTAAAGTGTGGGCTTCCCGATGGCTCCGAACCTCGCTTGGGTCAGCGAGGCGAGCCGTGGGTCTGCAGAGTCAGAGGGGCCGAAATATCCGGTGTGCAGGTGAGTGATGAGCGCAAGTGTCGAGAGGTAAGTGTGTGAGGTGCGACTAAAGTGTTTTAATAAGATTACTTACCTTTGCTTCTTCCTCCAGGCTTCATCCCTTTAGGCTGCGGAGCTGTCTCATCTCCATGGCAGAGATGACAGAATGGCTGCTGCATTCTCCGATGCAACAGCCATCTGATTTCTGCTCAGGAAAGAGGTTTGGTGAGTCTTGAGTACAAGGACTTCCCAAAGAACAGAGATTGTCAGTGTTTGACAGCTCCTCAAAGCTGTCAAACGATGACAATTCATCTGTCAAAAACTTTTGACAGATGAAACGTCATACGCTGACGTTCTGTGTCACCGGCTTTCCTTTAATTGGCCTGCTAAACCCGCTGGGCGGGCTTAACAAGGTCAATCAAGGGAAAATAGCATGGGCTGGCCAGACGTCGATGGAGGCGGGACTAAAACCTGACAAGCAGCAGTCCCGCCTCCATCATGTCCCCATTGATAAAATCACTCCCAAAGTATTTGTTTAATTCCTCTACCATTTCCTTATTCCCCATTATAATTTCTCCTGTCTCAGCCTGTAATCAGGGCTACCCCTCCTCCTTTTCCATTTTGCCCATCTCTTCTAAAAGTTAAGTATCCTGGAATATTTAGTTCCCAACCTTGGCCACTTTGCAACCACGTCTCCGTTATGGCCATTAGATCAGGTGCACCTCTTCACCTCACCCTCCTCATATCCTACTTAAAACCCACCTCTATGACCAAGCTATTGGCCACCCCCCTTCTTTGGCTTGGCATCCATTTTTTTCAGATAAGTGTGAGAGAAGAATCAGAACATAAGAAATAGGAGCAGGAATAGGCCACTTGGCCCTCGAGTCTGCTCCGCCATTCAATAAGATCATGGCTGATCTTGGGCTCAAAGCCACTTCCCTGCCCGCTCCCCATAACCCTTCACTCCCTTATCTTGTAAGAATCTGTCTATCTCCACCTTAAATGTATTTAATGACCCAGCCTCCACGGCTCTCTGGGACAGAGAATTCCACAGATTTACAACCCTGTGAGAGAAGAAATTCCTCCTCATCTCAGTTCTAAAAGGGCGACCCTTTATTCTGAAATTATGCCCCCGAGTTCTAGATTTCCCCACGAGGGGAAACATCCTCTCTGCATCTACCTTGTCGAGCCCCCTCAGTATCTTATATGTTTCAAATAAGATCACCTCTCATTCTTCTAAATTCCAATGAGTATAGATCCAAACTGCTCAAACTTTCTTCATAAGTCAACCCCCTCATCTCAGGAATCAATCGTGTGAATCGTCTCTGAACTGCCTCCAATGCAAAGTATATCCTTCCTTAAATAAGGAGACCAAAACTGTACGCAGTACTCAAGGTGTGGTCTCACCAATACCCTGTACAGTTGTAGCAGGACTTCCCTGCTTTTATACTCCAACCCCCTTGCAATAAAGGCCAACATTCCATTTGCCTTTTTGATTACTTGCTGCACCTGCACAAGGACCCCCAGGTCCCTCTGAACTGTAGCATTTTGTAATCTCTCTCCATTTAAATAATAATTTGCTTTTTTAGCAAATGCTAATTTTTTTAAAGCAGTGCTGTATTTCGTTGTAAATGCAGGTAAGCAGATAAGTGCAAAATGCTGACTGCATATCATGCAGACAGATGTTTTTTATGTGAGGTATATACAGCAGAAAGGTCACATATTCAATCTCAGATTGTGCAATGAGTTAGTTAAAAAGCTGAAGTGCTACAATTGGCCCAGATAGGAAGGAGTAAAAAATTTTAGCGAGGGCTCATGCACCAGACTGCTATCCAGAAACCACTACTGGGAGGGCATGTTCATGCATATAGGGTAAATACATAATTAAGGAATAAAACTGTGTCAACGTGGATAGATGAATTAGATAGGTTAGAGCAAAAACATGGGGACATGATTTTAAGTTACAAAAAAATAGAACTAGGTTAGATGTCAGTAGGGTTTTCTTTTCAGTGTCATTAACCTTTGGAATAAGGTGTCAGCTCATGCAGTTAGTGTGGATTCACTAAAAGTGTTCATAAGGGAACTTGGGCAAGTTTCTGACTGTGGCTGATATCACTGGATATGAAGATAGATGGGATGGATGTTGGAAAGCATGCCTCATTGTCATTGATGCTGCCTCATTATGGCAAACAGAATAAAAATGAGCTGGTCCCTCTGTACGAAACTCCTTCTTCATCACCCAGCCTAATGAGAAGACTGCCTGGCTTCAAACTGCCACACTATTTCTGGTGCAAGCTCAACCATTTTGGTTGTGGGATGGCAAGGCGTGCAGCAAGTGACCACATGTGGAAGCTCAGGAACGGCCCTCTGTGTAGCTCCAGTGAGGATGCCACACATCTACTAAATGGCTGCTCATTTCGTACTGGTCCACCAGGAGGATTTTCCAGACTCCACAATGTTGACCCCAAGGCTACTGAAAGCCTAAAGCATTAATGATGTCTACCTAAGCCACTTGACATACTTCACATCTAACACTTGACATTTTTGAATTATAGTTTATCGCCCTACATTGTATTTTTTTTTTAAACAATCCTTAATGTACCACTTGTGCATTTACAAATAATAATAATTGCCATTGTAGTCTCCGAGAACTCGTTTTGATCGTCTTCAGGGGTCAGAAAAGAATTTCCCACAATTTATTTTCCTTGAATTGGCCTAGAATTTAAAAAATCTTCCCCCCCGCCCCCCATCTCAGCAGATTGCATGGCTGCTGGTGGGTAGGGAGTATGCTTCTTGGTTGCAACGTGACTGTGTGGGACAGCCTAGATGGACCAGATGGTCTTTTCCTGTTAACCATTTTTGAATGTTCATATATTTTTTATAAACCATCAGTTTGTATGAGGAAAACAATAAATTAAGAATTTAAAAACACTTCATAATCTGTATATATTACAGAAAACAAAATGATAAAATAAATGTTTTTCTTTACATCAAACTATATAGGTGTGCTTAATGTGCTGCACTCTAGGATTTAACATACCTTAACATGGAGCTCTGGATGGGAGTTCATATAATCAAACAGCTTCTGATAATTTTGAAACTGTTGGTCCCATTCTGACCATTGGTCGTAGCGAAAATCATCCCCCAGAGGAACCAAGACCACTTTGGTGCGGAAAAGTTTGGACTTTTTTCTATATTGGTCTAAGAGGAGATTGACTCTTCAAAAAAAAAAAGAACAAATTTAAATTATTTGATGTACTGAATCAACAGTGGTCATTAAAAAGACAAAATTACCTATGTGTACTTAGCAAAGCACAAATGAAAAGGAAGAAAGAACTTGCATTTACTTGGTGCCTTATCATCTGCGATGAATTACTTATGCAACGTGAAGCGGCTGCTTATGTAGGCTAATACGGCAGCCAATTTTAACACAGAAAAATCCCACAAACAGTAAATGAGCTGAATAATGCATTCGTCTGTTTTTGATGGAGACTTGGTTTAGTGTCTCATCAAAACCCAAAATGTGATTTGAACCCACAACTTTCTGACTTGAAGCTGGGAGTGTTACCAACTGAGCCAAGTTTTAGCTTATGCTGTACTTTAAACATAAATTATTTGTTTGGTTTACATTTCTTAGTTTTCAAGTTGTTCTCTGTCAGTTAAGCGTTGTGTGGTGTTCCCAAATTTGTACACATGAAAGATCAAACCAGGTGTAAGTATGAAAAAAAGTAAATTATTTTCTCTCCTTTTCCTTTGTTCCTCTTTACTTTAATTTCCTTGTTCTCCTATCATCCCTCATGGAGTGTTGGCCAGTCAAAACAGCACACAATAATGAAAGACAATTGCAACTACTATTGGGGAAGAATTTCTAGGGCAAGATAATAAGATTCTAAAAAAGAGCTTATATTTATGTAGTGCCTTTCATGATCTCAGGAAGTGCCAAAGCACTTCACAGCCAATTAATTATTTTTGAAATGTTGTCACTGTTGTTATGTAGGCAAAAAAAAAGTAAGTGATAAATAACTGATGGACAGATTGAAGCCACCGAAGGAAGTTGGCACATTTTGAAATGTTTACCCTATGGCCAGAAAAGAATTTTAGGATTCATTTATATTATGATCCAGGACAGAGCAGTTAACTTGATTGGCACTTCATCCATCAGCCTAAACATCAACCCCCTCCACCACCAGCATACCGTGGCAACAGTGTATACCATCTGCAGGATATACTACAACAACTCACCGAAGCTTCTTCGGCATAACCTCTCAAAACTGCGACCTCCGCCATCTACAAGGACAAGGGTAGCAAGTGCACAGGAACACCATCACTTCCCAGTTCCTTTCCAAATCACACACCATCCTGATTGGTTTTTTATTCGTTCATGGGATGTGGGCGTCACTGGCAAGGCCAGCATTTATTGCCCATCCCTAATTGCCCTTGAGAAGGTGGTGGTGAGCCGCCTTCTTGAACCGCTGCAGTCCGTGTGGTGAAGGTACTCCCCCAGTGCTGTTAGGGAGGGAATCCCAGGGTTTTGACCCAGCAACGATGAAGGAATTATGACATATTTCCAAGTCAGGATGGTGTGTGACTTGGAGGGGAACTTGAAGGTGATGGTGTTCCCATGCATCTGCTGCCCTTGTTCTTCTAGGTGGTAGAGGTCGCGGGTTTGGGAGGTGCTGTCGACAAAGCCTTGGCGAGTTGCTGCAGTGCATCTTGTAGATGATACACACTGCAGCCACGGTACACCGGTGGTGGACGTAGTGAATGTATAAGGTGGTGGATGGGGCTGCTTTGTCCTGGATGGTGTCGAGCTTCTTGAGTGCTGTTCGAGCTGCACTCATTCAGGAAAGTGGGGAGTATTCCATCACACCCCTGACTTGCACCTTTTAGATGGTGGAAAGGTTTTGTGGAGTCAGGAGGTGAGACACTCGCCACAGAATACCCAGCCTTTGAGCTGCTCTTATATCCACTGTATTTATGTGGCTGGTCCAGTTAAGTTTCTGGTCAATGGTGACCCCCAGGATGTTGACGCTGGGGGATTCGGCGATGGCAATGCCATTGAATGTCAAGGGATGGTGGTTAGACTCTCTCTTATTGGAGATAGTCATTGCCTGGCACTTGTGTGGCGCGAATGTTTTTTTTAATTCATTCATGGGATGTGGGCGTCGCTGGCAAGGCCAGCATTTATTGCCCATCCCTAGTTGGCCTTGAGAAGGTGGTGGTGAGTCGCCTTTTTGAACCGCTGCAGTCCGTGTGGTGAAGGTGCTCCTAGAGTGCTGTTAGGGAGGGAGTTCCAGGACTTTGACCGAGCGACGATGAAGGAATACTTCCAAGTCAGGATGGTGTGTGACTTGGAGGGGAACTTGCCGGTGGTGGTGTTCCCATACGCCTGCTGCCCTTGTCCTTCCAGGTGGTAGAGGTCGCAGGTTTGGGAGTTGCTGCCGAAGAAGCCTTGGTGAATTGCTGCAGTGCTCTTGTAGATGGTACACACTGCAGCCACGGTACGTGGAGGGAGTGAATGTTTAAAGTGGTGGATGGGGTGCCAATCAAGCGGGCTGCTTTGTCTTGGATGGTGTCGAGCTTCTTGAGTGTTGTTGAAGCTGCACTCATCCAGGCAAGTGGAGAGTATTCCATCACACTCCTTATGTGTGCCTTGTAGATGGTGGAAAGGCTTTGGGAAGTCAGGAGGTGAAACACTCGCCGCAGAATATCCAGCCTTTGGCCTGCTCTTGTTGCCACAGTAGTTATGTGTCTGGTCCAGTTAAGTTTCGAGTCAATGGTGACACCCAGCAGATTAATGGTGGGGGATTTGACGATGGTAATGCCGTTGAATGTCAAACGGCGGTGGTTAGACGCTCGTCTGTTGGAGATAGTCATTGCCTGGCACTTGTGTGGCGCAAATATTACTGCTACTTATCAGCCCAAGGCTGAATGTCGTCCAGGTCTTACTGCATGCTGGCATGGACTGCTTCATTATCTGGGCAGTTGCAAATGGCACTGAACACTGTGCCGTCATCAGCGAACATCCCCACTTCTGACCTTATGATGGAGCAAAGGTCATTGATGAAGCAGCTGAAGACACTGCCCTGAGGAACTCATGCAGCAATGTCCTGGGGCTGAAATGATTGATCTCCAACAACCACAACCATCTTCCTTTGTGCTAGGTATGACTCCAGCCAGTGGAGAGATTTCCCTACCGATTCCCATTGACTTCAGTTTTACTAGTGCTCCTTGATGCCACACTCGGTCAAATGCTGCCTTGATGTCAAGGGCAGTCACTCTCATCTCACCTCTGGAATTCAGCTCTTTTGTCCATGTTTGGACCAAGGCTGTAATGAGGTCTGGAGCCGAGTGGTCCTGGCGGAACCCAAACTGGGCATCAGTGAGCAAGTTATTGGTGAGTAAGTGCTGTTGATAGCACTGTCGACGAACCTTCCATCACTTTGCTGATGATTGAGAGCAGACTGATTGGGTGGTAATTGGCAAGAATGGATTTGTCCTGCTTTTTGTGGACAGGTCATACCTGGGCAATTTTCCACATTGTCGGATAAAGGTCAGTGTTATAGCTGTACTGGAACAGCTTGCCTAGAGGAGTGGCTAGTTCTGGAGCACAAGTCTTCAGCACGACAGCTGGGATGTTGTCGGGGCCCACAGCCTTTGCTGTATCCAGTGCGCTCAGCCGTTTCTTGATATCACGTGGAGTGAATCGAATTGGCTGAAGAATGGCTTCTGTGATGGTGGGGATCTCAGGAGGAGGCGGATATGGATCATCCACTCAGCACTTCTGGCTGGAGATGGTTGCAAACGTTTCAGCTTTGTCTTTTGCACTCACGTGCTGGGCTCCACCATCATTGAGGATGGGGATATTCATGGAGCCTCCTCCTCCAGTTAGTTGTTTAATGGTCCACCACCATTCACGACTGAATGTGGCAGGACTGCAGAGCTTTGATCTGATCTGTTGATTGTAGGATCGCTTAGCTCTGTCTATAGCATGCTGCTTCCGCTTTTTAGCATGCATGTAGTCCTATGTTGTAGCTTCCCCAGGTTGGCACTGCATTTTTAGGTACGCCTATGTCCTTCAAGACTTGGCCAGCTCGGTCAGTAGTGGTGCTACCGAGCCACTCTTGGTGATGGACATTAAAGTCCCCCACCCAGAGTAGATTCTGCGCCCTTGCTACTCTCAGTGCTTCTTCCAAGTGGTGTGCAAAATGGAGGAGTACTGATTCATCAGCTGAAGGAGGGTGGTAGGTGGTAATCAGCAGGTTTCCTTGCCTATGCTTGAGCTGAAGCCATGAGACTTCATGGGATCCGGACTCAATGTTGAGGACACCCAGGGCCACTCCTTCCCGACTGTATACCACTGTGCCACCACCCCTGGTGGGCCTGTGCTGCCGGTGGGACAGGACATACCCAGGCATGGTGATGGAGGAGTTTGGGGCATTGGCTGAAAGGTATGATTCTGTGAGTATGACTATGTCAGGCTGTTGCTTGACTAGTCTGTGGGACAGCTCTTCCAATTTTGGCACAAGTCCCCAGATGTTGGTGAGGAGGACTTTGCAGGGTGTGCCTTTGTTGTGTCCGTAGCCGGTACCGAGGTCGATGCCGGGTGGTCCGTCCAGTTTTATTCTTATTGTTTATCGTAGCAGTTTTTTACAACGGAGTGGCAGTTAAGAGTCAACCACATTGCTGTGGGTCTGGAGTCGCATATAGTCCAGACCAGGTAAGGATGGCAGATTTCCTTCCCTAAGGGACATTAGTGAACCAGATGGGTTAGGAGGTAAATTAAAAAATAGGACCTCAAAAGGTAGTAATCTCAGGATTGCTACCAGTGCCACGTGCTAGTCAGAGTAGAAATAGAAGGATATTTCAGATGAATACGTGGCTAGAGGAATGGTGCAAGGGGGAGGGATTCAAATTCCTGGGACACTGGAACCGGTTCTGGGGGAGGTGGGACCAGTACAAACTGGACGGTTTGCAGCTGGGCAGGACCGGGACTGATGTCCTAGGGGGAGTGTTTGCTAGTGCTGTTGGGGAGGGTTTAAACTAAAATGGCAGGGGGTTGGGAACCTGTGCAGGGAGACAGAGGAAAGGGAAGCTAGAATAGAAGCAAAAGACAGGAAGGAGAAAAGCAAAAGTGGCAGTGAGAGAAATCAAGGGTGTAAATCAAACATGGCCACAGTAAATAATAATTCTAAAAGGTCTAAGAGTGTTAAAAAAACAAGCCTGAAGGCTTTGTGTCTTAATGTGAGGAACATTCGTAATAAGGTGGATGAATTGGCTGCGCAAATAGATGTAAACGGATATGATATAATTGGGATACGGAGACGTGGCTCCAAGGAGACCAAGGCTGGGAATTCAACATCCAATGGTATTCAATATTCAGGAGGGACAGGCAAAAAGGAAAAGGAGGTGGGGTAACATTGCTGGTTGAAGAGGAGATTAACACAATAGTAAGGAAGGATATTAGCTCTGATGATATGGAATCTGTATGGGTAGAGCTGAGAAATACGAAGGGGCAGAAAACGTTAGTTGTATACAGACCCCCAAACAGTAATGCTGAGGTTGGGGATGGCATTAAACAGGAAATTAGAGACGCGTGCAATAAGGGCACAGCAGTTATCATGGGTGACTTTAATCTACATATAGATTGGGCTAACCAAATTAGCAACAATACTGTGGAGGAGGAATTCCTAGAGTGTATACGGGATGCTTTCCTGGACCAATATGTCGAGGAACCAACTAGAGATCAGGCCATCTTAGACTGGGTATTATGTAATGAGAAAGGATTCATTAGCAATCTTGTTGTGCGAGGCCCCTTGGGGAGGAGTGATCATAATATGAGAGAATTCTTCATTAAGATGGCGAGTGAAGTAGTTGACTCAGGGACTAGGGTCCTGAATTTAATTAAAGGAAACTACGATGGTATGAGGCGCGAATTGGCTAGGATGGATTGGGGAACGTTACTTAAAGGGTTGATGGTAGATAGGCAATGGCAAACATTTAAAGATCGCATGGATGAACTACAGCATTTGTTCATGCCTGTTTCGCATAAAAATAAAACAAAAAAGGTGACTCAACCGTGGCTAACAAGGGAAATTAGGGATAGCATAAGATCCAAGGAGAGGACATATAAATTGGCCAGAAAAAGCAGCAAACCTGAGGATTGGGAGCAGTTTAGGATTCAGCAAAGGAGGACAAAGGGATTAATTAAGAGGGTGAAAATAGAGTATGAGAGTAAGCTTTCAGGAAACATAAAAACTGACTGTAAAAGCTTCTATATATATGTGAAGAGAAAAAGATTGGTGAAGTCAAGCGTAGGTCCCTTGCAGTCAGAATCAGGGGAATTTATAATGGGGAACAAAGAAATGGCAGACCAATTAAATACATACTTTGGTTCTGTCTTCACAAAGGAGGACACAAATAACCTCCCAGAGATGTCGGGGAACATAGGGTCTAATGAGAGGGAAGAACTGAATGAAATCAGTATTGTAGGGAAATGGTATTAGGGAAATTGACGGGATTGAAGGCAGATAAATCCCCAGGGCCTGATAATCTACATCCTAGGGTACTTAAGGAAGTGGCGCTAGAAATAGTAGATGCATTGCTGGTCATCTTCCAAAATTCTATAGGCTCTGGAACAGTTCCAATGGATTGGAGGGTAGCTAATGTAACCCCACTATTTAAAAAAGGTGGGAGAGAGAAAACGGGGAATTATAGACCGGTAAGCCTAACATCAGTAGTGGAGAAAATGCTAGAGTCCATTATAAAAGATGTAATAGCAGAGCACTTGGAAAACAGTGACAGGATCGGACAAAGTCAACATGGATTTAAAAAAGGTAAATCATGCTTGACTAATCTACTGGAATTTTTTGAGGATGTAACTGGTAGAATAGATAAGGGAGAACCAGTGGATGTGGTGTATTTGGACTTTCAGAAGGCTTTCGATAAGGTCCCGCATAAGAGATTGGCCTGCAAAGTTAAAGCACATGGGATTGGGGGTAAGGTACTGACTTGGATAAAGAACTGGTTGGCAGACAGGAAGCGAAGAGTTGGAATAAACGGGTCTTTTTCCAAATGGCAGGCAGTGACTAGTGGGGTACCGCAGGGATCGGTGCTAGGACCCCAGTTATTCACAATATATATTAATGATCTAGACGAGGGAACTAGATGTAATATCTCCAAGTTTGCAGACGACACAAAGCTGGGTGGGCGTGTGTGTTGTGAGGAGGATGCAGAGAAACTCCAGTATGATTTGGACAAGTTGGGTGATTGTACTGCATCTGCCATGCATCTGCCCAATGTGGAGAAATGCGAGGTTATCCACTTTGGTGGCAAAAACAGGAAGGCAGATTATTATCTGAACGGCAATAGATTGGGAAAAGGGGAAGTGCAACGAGACTAGGGAGTCCTTATGCACCAGTCGTTGAAGGTAAGCATGCAGGTGCAGCAGGCAGTTAAGAAGGCAAATGGTATGTTGGCCTTCATAGCGAGAGGATTCGAGTACAGGAGCAAGGATGTCTTGCTGCAGTTGTACAGGGCCTTGGTGAGACCACACCTTGAGTATTGTGTGCAGTTTTGGTCACCTTATCTGAGGAAGGATGTTCTTGCCATGGAGGGAGTGCAGCGAAGATTCACCAGACTGATACCTGGGATGGCAGGAATGACGTATGAAGAGAGATTGGGACGATTGGGCTTATATTCGCTGGAGTTTAGAAGAATGAGAGGGGATCTCATTGAAACTTATAAAATTCTAACAGGACTAGACAGACTAAATGCAGGAAGGATGTTCCCGATGGCAGGGGAGTCCAGAACCAGGGGTCACAGTCTAAGGATAAGGGGTAAGCCATTTAGGACTGAGATGAGGAGGAATTTCTTCACCCAGAGAGTGGTGAACCTGTGGAATTCTCTACCACAGAAGGCAGTAGAGGCCAATTCATTAAATATATTCAAGAAGGAGTTAGATATATTTCTTAAGGCTAAAGGGATCAAGGGATATGGGGAGAAAGCAGGGACAGGGTACTGAATTTGGATGATCAGCCATGATCTCATTAAATGGCGGAGCAGGCGCGAGGGGCCGAATGGCCTACTTCTGCTCCTATCTTCTATGTTTCTATGTTTACAATAATCCGATAGTTTCATGGTCACCATTACGGATACTAGCTTTTTATTTCAGATTTTTATTTAATTAAGTGAATTTAAATTCCCCAGCTGCCGTGGTGGGATTTGAACTAACATCTCCGGATCATTAGTCCAGGCCTTTAGATTACTAGTCCAGTAACATAACCAGTATGCTACCGTTCCAGTTACTTGCCACTTATCAGCCCAAGCCTGAATGTCGTCCAGGTCTTGCTGCATGTGTGCACAGACTGCTTCATTTGGAAATATATCACCGATCCTTCATTGTCACTGGGTCAAGATCTTGGAAATCTATACCTAACAGCTTTGTGGGCGCACCTTCACCACACAGAACTGCTGAAGTACAAGCAGAAGCCCCACCACCACCTTGTCTAGGCAAATAGGGATGGGCAAAAAATGCCAGACTTTCCAGCGACGTCCACATCCCAAGAATGAATGAAAAGAATGCGGCTATTAAGTTAAATTCAGTTCACAAGGGGTTAATTCTCAAGAACATACAAGTTATTCCAGATGTTGATTAGATGCAATTAATGTGGGTATCAGACTATATGACCTTCAAAATATCAGTTTGAGACAATGGAGTGGGCAATGTCATCAGCACATTTCTGAGAAATTCATACCTGTTAAGCAAGAATGACTTGCATTCATGAGCTAAACAACTAATGCAGTTGCCATGGCTATTATACCAGTGGAGGGAAAGGGGGGCGGGGGGAGTGGGAGGTTTCTAATTCAAGGTGGAAGCTTTGATTGGCAGCTTGACAGGCCAATTCTCAATATAGAGAGCTGAGGGGGACAGAGATTAAGCTTCTGGTTTCCTCTCTCTCCATGGGGAGAAAAAGGCAGTCTACAGGAGGTCTGAGTCTGAAAAATTTAGAGAAAGGCAGAGAGCCTTGCTTTCTAAGTGCCAGTCAGTTTAGCAATGCAATAAGAAAAGACAGTGAGGCGGCAATGTATAATATGGGGAAAAGGGATATCCTCATGGTACACAATGGTCTTTTCTGATCCTGTACATTCCAGTGTTCCTAAAGATTCTCAAAGAAGAGATACAATCACTAAAATGCTCCTGGAATGTCATTGACAATTTTAGATCATCAATTACCATAATCAGTAATCACGACTGGCACTGCTATTTTGTAGCTGCTTAGGTAAACAAAATGTCCCAGGTATCCAATTTGGAAAAGTCCTCTGCCATTGAGGGCACTGAAGGGAGTACGCTCCCTCGATGACTCAGCTGGTTATGGCAGTGAGTAGCTGAGCCACATAGACTCCCCAATCGCTGCATTAAGCTCATCTCAGGTAGACTAGCAGTCAAGGTAATACAATTGGACTCAGTGCCCCAGGTCATGATGGTAAGTGCTTGATTGCATTGCACATAATGCTTTAATGCAGACATCTTATCATGTTGCTTTCTTTTCCTTTTTTGAAAGCACACAGGAAAATTCCCAAAAGCAGGAACAAAACCAGAGTGAAAATCTCCTTTAATAATGTTTTAAAGTGTCTAAATATTACTTACGCACACAGATAACAAATGTGAAAATAAATTTAGGGGACCCCTCCCCGCCCCAGGAAGTGGGAGAGGAGGGTAGATGCTTTTCTAACACACAGGAAAGAGGTGGCCCACATGGTTGATGCTCCAAGATCACAATGTCACTTTATATCAAAACATCTCAAAAGAAGTTTTATTTCTCAATTTCTCCAGCCCCCATGTAGCATTTGGTGGGTACAATAATGAATACAAAAGGAATACCCAGAGATGGGAGCTTTGAACTTCCCTGAACCACATACCATTTCCATGCCAGAAATAGCAGAGAACAATGGGGGTGAAACTGGATGACATTGCGCTTTGGCTTTGCAACCGTGAGCGGCAGCAACATCAACTCCCGCCATATTCAGCGGGAGTTTTGCGGCGGAGCTACAGCGTTGCGCCCCGACCTCCTTCACCCAGAGATCATGAAGTCATCGCTGTGCGCATCGCCCCGGACGCGAAACTGACTTCCGCCCCCTGCAGCAGTGCCGGTCGAAAACACCGACAGCTGCAGGAGGCGTGCATCGGGCGGCCGGCCACTTCGGGGGCAATGATTAAAGACGAGGTGGCTGAGGTAAGTGGAAAAAAAACTTCTCTTTCCTGTTCTAGTTTTTTCGCGGGTTCCTGCCCGCGATTGATCAGCCCGGCAGTCTGCTCGAGTGCTGGGCTGATCTCGCGGCTGCCTTGGTGGTCCAGGTAGGTAATTTTTAAATTGCAGAGCCTACAGCGATGGCCCTTCCCTTTAAGAGAGGAAAGGAGCCTTTGAACGCAGCAGCACTGCTGAAGTCTCCACCCCACTCTCCGACGTTAGCGCCCTAAGAAGGAAGTGGAGTACTTGATTTAGCGCTCCACTTCCCTCTTGGGGCGCTAAACCTCAATTTCGCGGTCGCCGGCCCTAATTAGGGCTGGGCGCTAAAGTTAGCGCCCAGGCGATGTTAGTACCCCAAAATAGTCGATACAGAATTTTCCCCCCAATATCTCAATGAGCACGAGGAGGTGTGCAAAAATCTACTTCCGATTACTCTTTAATACAGATTTTGAACTGATTTTTGAATTTGATGATTGAAGATTTTAGATATGTTACCTTTCCTGAACATTGCCATCATGTATTTCAACTGGAGGTATCCTCCAAGGACAGCTAATTCTGCCTCCAGGAAGACGTTTGAAGTCAAACTGACAGCAGATTTTAGGATCAGGGCCACAAGTATGAGGAACATCATAGCTATAGAAGGGCATCATATGACATAAGATGTCCGTGTTTCCACTCTGATCTGAAATTAAAATAAAAACAGGGTATGACTGAAGGCATAAAGGTAATATATTAGCAATTTGACTGCCAATATACAAAGATTTTCATAACGAGCAGAGGGGGATGCACAAGAAGCCAGAGTTGGTGGAAAGCAGTTCTCAGAGGGTTGTAGGGTTGGAGAAGGTTAGAGAGATAGGGAGGGTTGAGGCCACACAGGGATTTGAACACAAGGATGGGAATTCTTAACTGGAGGAGTTTGTGGACCGGGAGCCAATATAGTTCATCAAGCACAGGTGTGATAAGTGAGTGGGACTTGGTGTGGGATAGGATACGGGCAGCACAGTTTTGTATGAACTGATCTTTATGGAGGGTGGAGGATAGGAAGCCATTCAGGAGAGCATTGGAATAATCGAGTCTGGAGGTGAAAAAGGCATGAATCAGGGTTTTAATAACTCATTCAATGGCATTACCATCGCCGAATCCCCCACTATCAACATCCTGGGGGTCACCGCTAACCAGAAACTTAACTGGACCAGCCACATAA
Organism: Squalus acanthias; assembly: GCA_030390025.1. NCBI lineage: Eukaryota > Metazoa > Chordata > Chondrichthyes > Squaliformes > Squalidae > Squalus > Squalus acanthias. The sequence continues at coordinate 172,739,274 of CM059425.1, read as the reverse complement.
ATACTGTGGCAACAAGAGCAGGTCAGAGGCTAGGTATTCTGCGGCGAGTGTCTCACCTCCTGACTCCCCAAAGCCTTTCCACCATCTACAAGGCACAAGTCAGGAGTGTGATGGAATACTCTCCACTTGCCTGGATGAGTGCAGCACCAACAACACTCAAGAAGTTCGACACCATCCATCCAGGACAAAGCAGCCCGCTTGATTGGCACCCCATCCACCACCTTAAACATTCACTCACTCCACCACCAGCACACCGTGTACCATCTACAAGATGCACCACAGCAACTCGCCAAGGCTTCTTCGGTAGCACCTCCCAAACCCGCGACCTCTTCCACCGAGAAGGACAAGGGCAGCAGGTGCATGGGAACACCACCACCTCCAAGTTCCCCTCCAAGTCACACACCATCCTGACTTAGAAGTATATCGCCGTTCCTTCATCGTCACTGGGTCAAAATCCTGGAACTCCCTACCTAACAGCACTGTGGGAGTACCATCACCACACGGACTGCAGCGGTTCAAGGCGGCAGCTCACCACCATCTTCTCAAGGGCAACTAGGGATGGGCAATAAATGCTGGCATTGCCAGCGATGCCCTGATCCCATAAACGAATAAAAAGAAATTCACGACTCATTCACGACTGGGTGTTGGATAATCAGTCTGACAACACAGAGGCAGTAGAGGAATTGAGAGAGGTGGCAAAGTTGTAGAGCTGAGTGTCGTCAGTATACACGTATGGCTCAGCACCACACCACATGGTGCATATATCCATTAGCGGAGATATGCTAATGGAATTATGCAGTTAAACTGCTATTTTTAGCTCTTTCAAAGAGCTGGCACAGGCATGATCGCTGTATGCTGTATTATTCTATGATTCTATGATATGGAACCTTTCCCCATTCTTTAGTTAATGTTGTGATGTGGAGATGCCGGCGTTGGACTGGGGTGGACAAAAATGAGAAGTCGCACAACACAGTAAAATTAAATAAATCTGCTGGACTATAACCTGGTGTTGTGCGACTTCTCATTTTAGTTAATGTTGCCATGGGACAGCTTATAGAGGAGGAAGGGGAGGGGGCCAAGGATAGATCCTAGGGGTACTCCAGAGGTAACGGTACGGGGGCAGGAAGAGAAGCCATTGCTGGCGATGCTCTGTCCATCATCAGATACGCAAGAGTGGAAACAAGCTAGGGCAGTCCCACTGAGTTGGACAACAGAAGAAGGGCATTGGAGGAAGCATGGTGTGGTCAACCAGATCATGCACTGCAGAGGGGTCGAGAAGGATGAGGAGAATTAGAGCACCACGGTCACAGTGGATTCCATTTGTGACTCTGATTAGACTCATTTCAGTGTTGTGATAGGAAATAATCCTAGAATCTTACAGCACAAAAGGAGGACATTCAGCCCATCATGCCTGTGCCAGCTCTTTGAAAGAGCTATCCAATTAATCCCACTCTCCAACTCCCTCCCTAATAGCCCTACAAATATTTCCTTTTTGAAGCACCTGATGAGAGATTCAAACATGGAGTTGTGGAAAACATAGGCATGGATTTGAGAGGAGTCAACATATTCATGGACTTGAAGGAAATGGGGGTTGAAGATGGGACGGTAGTTTGCAAGCACAGAGGGGTCGAGGGTAGTTTTTTTTTTGAGGAAGGGGCTGATGACCAATGTTCCCACTAATTTTTATTTTAGGTGCACGGTCCTTTAAACTTGCTGTGGAACATCCCGATCGCTGCACAGCCACACAGTTTAGGGGGAACGTTGGTGATGACACCGGTTTTGAAAGGGAGCAGGACAATACCTGAGGAGAGGGAACCATTTACAATGTCAACAAACATGGGGTCCAGGAAGGGAAGTTGGGTGGTCAGTAGTTTAGTGGGAATCCTGTCAAGAGAGCAAGATGTGGATTTCATGGACAAAATGAGTTCAGAGAGGTCATGATTGGAGATAGGTGAGAAAATAGAGACAGCTGTGGGTTCCGACCTAGGGCAGGGGGGAAGCAGGTGACAGAGGCAACTGAACGGATGGTCTCAACCTTAGTGACAAACTAGTCCATGAGCTCCTCATACTTCTTGTTAGAGATGAGGGTGGAGGGGGCAGGGGAGCGGGGTTTAAGGAGACAGTTGGCAATAGGTAAAAGAAACCAGGGCTTATCTTTGCTCTCCAGGATGATCCTGGAGTAGTGAGTGGTTTTGGCAGAGGATAGCAGGGCTGATAATGCTTAATGTGGTCCAGCCAGATCTGGCGATGGATGGCTAAACCAGTTGTGTGGCAGATACAGTCAAGTCTGCATTCCTTGGACCCAAGGGAACAAAGTTGGGGGCCATTCCAAGGGAATGACCACAGTGGGAGAGAGTAAAGGTTTCACCTGGAACAAGGGCATCATTAACAAGGAACTAGCTGCTGGCCCCGAAGTATGCTTCGCGCAAGGATCTCGTGATCCCTATGTCGAGAACTTCGGGTTTTCCAACCATCAATTCAAATCAACGGAAGTTAGTGGGGATTCCCTTGTGCGAACTGCTGTGATGGCAACAGGCAGTTGAAGCAACCAATCAAAAGGCAGAATTCTCACAGATAGCGAACAAGGAAGTGAGTAAGCTCTTAAAATTCTAACTTTTTAAAATAGTTAGAGAGAGCAAAAGGAGGATTGGGGCTCTCACAAGGGGAAAAGGCAAACCTGAAATAAAGATGGACAAACTTTAATTTTTATTAAAATGAACAAATTTCACACTGCACGAAATTAAAATTAGTTTTCCAGGCCCTTAACAGTTGTTTAGCAGTAATAACACTGTCAAAACCCCAGTTACACCCAATACCTTTGGGTCTAACTTTTCGTGGGGAATTTAACAGCGCACCTACTGCGGAAGAACTGACGTTTTCGTCAGTTTCAATGATTTGGCTGATTACACAGATTGCTGGCTCTGTTGGGGGGCGGATGCAGCGCAGTCTGTTTTGGAGCTGTCAATAACTGACCGCAACTTCGGGATTTCCGCATGCGCCGAATCCCGAAGTTGCTGGCAGTTTCAAAGGCGGAATGACGGGGAACGCTGCCAGTTTGCCGTCATCCCAACCACAGATTCCAGGCCAATGTATTATGGAATTTTTACTTTGGAGTTTGAATTCCATGACTGTCACATTATTATTTGACAATTACATATGTCGCTCTCCTGTGGCACTGAACAGTGGGTCCTTGCACCTATTCATATTCAGCCCTCTGCCCAACATAGTAAATGATGTGGGGCAGTGCAAGCTATGATTTCAGCACCAAAATAATTGGTGTTTAAATTTGCAATGATACCAGTAGCTATTAGAAATTTAAGAACTGTAGCCTCAGTGTTTTACAACCAGTTACTGTGCCATTAGATACATTATACTAATTTCACATACCCCAATTCTGCCGCCAAAAGAATTCGAAGCTCCTTTGAGTAGCAAAGTGTTTCTTCACAGAATAGTGGACTCTTTGAATTAGCATATTTGAAATACCAGTCTGTTTTAACAGATATGCCATAGTAGATGTGTGCCCAAATGGATCAATAGCCCATCCTGACCTAGGTTTTACTCCTGTTACAGTAAACAAAAATACATTATATAAATTATTAAACAGGCAGTCCAAGGGAGGGGGAAAAGATGGTTTTCATACAGAAGGACAAAAATATATTTCAACACGGTCAGAAACAAATTCCACAGAAAGCTATTTTTTTTCAAGCCCAGCTATGCAAAGCAACTAATTGTGTTTGTATTTCAAAGTCTGTAAAGGCACACTTAGATCTGGGAATAAATACAATTAAAAAACATGTCGAAACCTACCTTATAGTAAGGGTCAGTGAACTGTCCCCCCTAAAGTGACGTATCACTTAATGTGAACTGAAACATTTCTTAAACAGACAACCAAGCCTAAATTATAATGGGATAAGCGGTTAGGTCAGGTATTAAATTTCTATGGCCTATCAAGTTTAAAAATAATACAGCTCTCATTTTTATTCTGAAAATTATCCATTTTCCTAAATCTTATGAGAGGATGCCTCTTTATGTCTTTCCCCTCCCCCAGAAGTTTTCTTTCCACAGAAGGAAATTTAGGCTTTATCTTTTTCCCTTCTCTAGTGTCACTACCTTCCATCGTTTTTCTGTCACACACCACCTGCAAAAGCATGAGTAGGAAACCTGCTTCTGGGAAATCTGCTGATGCTGCTCTGAATCAGACAAAAGCAGCCTGGTGTAATTCGCCTTCATGTGGGGAAGTGCTTGGCCTCTGCATAGCACCTCCCATGACACATAACTGTGAAGGAATAAGCCATATAACCTATTCAGAAAAATACACTATCTTTTGAAAGAATTCTGGTCTTGTTAAAACATGACAAACTGGGTTTGGAAATCTAGAAACCTAATTATGAAAAAGCTGTGAAAGCATTCTGGCTATTGAGATAAGATAGTTGTTGACACTGAATCAATAACCTTATTGAAACAGAAGGTTAAAGGCTCCGGCAGGCTGAACCTTTCGGAATTAAACAATGGTTCACCCTGGATAAGGTGTTCTCATTTACACTTCGTAAAGAAGCACATAAAAGTAAGAAACATCTGCCTTCGTAAAAATGACATCAAGTAAAAAACACACCTGCCGTAACACCGTTTTTTATGGTAAACTTAGAACACCTGGAGAAGAGACATAATTCTGTAATGCTACCAGCTGAGGTGACTGTAAGAATTGCAGGGGTCAGCAGAAAAATGACTAGAGATAATTAGCTTACATCAGCAGAAAACCTTAAAGGAAATACCACTGGAAAAGGGTATAAATATTGAACTCTCAAATGGGATAACGGACTCGCTTTAAAGGGGCAAAGCGATTCTCGGCTTCAGAGGCGGCTCTGTAAGTCTCCAACTCTTTGTACCTCGGGGATCAAAGGTATTTGATTTTGGTGGATATCCTGAATGGAACTGTAAGAACTGTAAAACTGTAGCGAAGTTAAGGTTCTCTGATAATAGGATTGTAAGCTTTCTCTTTTTGGAACTGTTAATGTTGCGATTGACTCACCAACTGTAAATTACATGTCAGTTCTTTAATAAATCTATATATTTTTAGAATTGTCTCACATAAGACTTCTGTATCAAAAACTCGCAAACTCAATCTCTGTACACTCTTTCGTGAGGAGTTGCAGAATTCTGGGGGAGTTTTCCGGACCCTCATAATACCCGGAACGTTACAGTCTAGCTAAACTTATTAAAAGTGCTATCTGGAGGACGGTAACATTTTCAGGTTGTTCCTTTCCTTTAGGGAGAGATGGTCCAGGCCTTTAGACCCAATTAAGCGTCTTTAGGATTTGGCTACCTCAAACTTTAGTTGAAAGTGAACGTCTGAGGAATACGCCTGATCCGGGGTAGCCCTAAACGGGCTAGGACTAGTAATTATCTCTTCATAACTACGGTCAAGAATTAAGCAATGACAGTGTAACAGGAGCAGGTCTCCATCATACAAAATATCTCTATTCTATTTTTTATAAAATAAAGTGTGTTTTAAAATTGACTTCAGGTAGTTGTATTTTCTTCAAAACAGTTTCCTTGCCCTTGTAGAAAAAGGACATACAAATGCTAGTACAACCTACCTCAGTTTTACCCAAAAGTTCCGACATACAAGCACTTTGCACATGTATTTCCTCCAGTTCCAAACGTTAAATTAATTTCCTTTATTGCAATTTTTGACAGAATTTTTATAGTCAAAATCTGGGGGTGGGGGGGGGGGGGGGGGAAAGAATCAGTAATTTTACTATTCATCATGTCACATTTCAGGGTTTTTATCTTTTTTGTTAACGGAAATGATTTGGAAATGAGTTATGTTTAACTGTGTTTAAAACAAATGAATTTACACACATTTAGGAAAGCCGCAGGCATGCAAGATGCGTATTAAACTAGATGAGCAGATTTGAGGAAGTTGCGGCTCACAGTCTACTTCAGGCAGAAACAATGAGAGTCAATCAACTCATCCCAGACATATTAAGCCAAAATGCTGGAAACACTCAGCAGGTCAAGCAGCATCTGTGGAAAGAGAATGCGGGTTAATGTTTCAGATTAATGACCTTTCATCAGAACTGATAAAATATTGTGGGTTCTGATGAAAGCTCAACGACTTGAAATGTTAACTCTGCTTCTCTCCCCAGTTGCAAACTGACCTGCTGAGTGTTTCCAGCATTTTCTGTTTTTATTTCAGATTTCCATCATCCACAGTATTTTACTTTTATTAAACCAAAATTTTCATTTTGAAAATAGCAGTCGATCATCCCTTGAAAGCCACACCCCATATCTCCAGCCATTGTAATGGGTTTCTATTGATTTTGGCACCTAATTTGCATATCACCTAGCTCTCTCTGTTGTGGATGAATGCAGTCTCAGTTTCCTCTTTCCAAATGATATTTTGTTGACTGTCCATCTAAGCAGTAAATTTAACAGCTAACAACCAGAATCTAACAGAGTGGATCTGTCCTACTTCACTCGATACTCAATTAATAGGGAGTTAGCTTGCTCTATAAACTATTAGAAAACGTTAGTGGGAGTGGTATATAGACCTCCAAACAGTAATACAGAGGTTCGGGACGGCATTAAAAGGGAAATTAGAGAAGCATGCAGTAAGGGCACAGCAGTCATCATGGGTGACTTTAATTTACATATAGATTGGGCTAACCAAATTAGTAAAAATACTGTGGAGGAGGAATTCCTAGAATGTTTACGAGATGGTTTTCTGGAACAATATGTCGAGGAACCAACCAGAGATCAGGCCATCTTAGACTGGGTATTATGTAACGAGAAAGGATTAATTAGCAATCTTGTTGTACGAGGCCCCTTGGGTCAGAGTGATCATAATATGATAGAATTCTTCATTAGGATGGAGAGTGAAGTCGTTGAATCAGAGACTAGGGTCCTGAATTTAAATAAAGGAAACTACGATGGTATGAGGCGCGAATTGGGTAGGATTGATTGGGGAATGTCACTCAAGGGGTTGACGGTGGATAGGCAATGGCAAACATTCAAAGACTGCATGGATGAACTACAGAATTTGTTCATCCCAGTGTGGCATAAGAATAAAACAAAAAGGGTGACTCAACCGTGGCTAACAAGGGAAATTAGGGATAGCATAAGATCCAAGGAGAGGGCATATAAATTGGCCAGGAAAAGCGGTAGCCCTGAGGATTGGGAGCAGTTTAGGATTCAACAAAGGACGACAAAGGGATTAATTAAGAAGGGGAAAATAGAATATGAAAGTCAGCTTGCTGGGAACATAAAATGACTGTAAGAGCTTTTATAGATATGTGAAGAGAAAAAGATTAGTGAAATCAAGTGTCAGTCCCTTGCAGTCAGAAGCGGGGAAGTTATAATGGGGAACAAAGAAATGGCAGCCCAATTAAATGCATATTTTGGTTCTGTCTTCACAAAGGAGGACACAAATAACCTCCCAGAGATGTTGGAGAACATAGGGTCTGATGAAAGGGAGAAACTGAAAGAAATCAGTATTTGCAGGGAAATGGTGTTAGGGAAATTGACGGGATTGAAGGCCGATAAATCCCCAGGGCCTGATAATCTACATCCTAGGGTACTTAAGGAAGTGGCCCTAGAAATAGTAGATGCATTGCTGATCATCTTCCAACATTCGATGGAATCTGGAACTGTACCCATGGATTGGAGGGTAGCTAAAGTTACCCCACTATTCAAAAAAGGTGGGAGAGAGAAAGCGGGGAATTACAGACCGGTAAGCCTGACATCGGTATTGGGGAAAATGCTAGAGTCCATTATGAAGGATGTAATAGCTGAGCACTTGAAAAACAGTGACAGGATCGGACAAAGTCAACATGGATTTACAAAAGGTAAATCGTGCTTGACTAATCTACTGGAATTTTTTGAGGATGTAACTGGGAAAATAGATAAGGGAGAACCAGTAGATGTGGTGTATTTGGACTTTCAAAAGGCTTTCGATAAGGTCCCGCATAAGAGATTAGCGTGTAAAGTTAAGGCACATGGGATTGGGGGCAAGGTATTGACTTGGATAGAGAACTGGTTGGCGGACAGAAAGCAGAGAGTAGGAATTAATGGGTCTTTTTCCGAGTGGCAAGCAGTGACTAGTGGGGTACCGCAGGGATCGGTCCTTGGACCCCAGCTATTCACAATATACATTAATGATCTAGATAAGGGAACTAAATGTAATATCTCCAAGTTTGCAGATGACACAAAGCTGGGTGGGCATGTGTGCTGCGAGGAGGATACTGAGAAACTCCAGGATGATTTGGACAGGTTGGGTGAGTGGGCAGAAGCGTGGCAGATGCAATATAACGTGGATAAGTGCGAGGTTATCCACTTTGGTGTCAAAAACAGAAAGGCAGACTATTATCTGAATGGCAATAGATTGGGAGAAGGGGAAGTGCAACGAGACCTGGGCGTCCTTATGCACCAGTCGCTGAAAGTAAGCATGCAGGTGCAACAGGCGGTGAAGAAGGCAAATGGTATGTTGGCCTTCATAGCGAAAGGGTTTGAGTATAGGAACAGGGATGTCCTGCTGCAGTTGTACAGGGCCTTGGTGAGACCACACCTTGAGTACTGTGTGCAGTTTTGGTCGCCTTATCTGAGGAAGGATGTTCTTGCCATGGAAGGAGTTCAGCTAAGATTCACAAGGCTGATACCTGGGATGGCAGGAATGACATATGAGGAGAGATTGGGTCGATTGGGCTTATACTCGCTGGAGTATAGAAGAATGAGAGGGGATCTCATCGAAACATAAAATTCTGACAGGTCTGGACAAACTAGATGCAGGAAGAATGTTCCCGATGGTCGGAGAGTCCAGAACCAGGGGTCATAATCTAAGGAGAACGGGTAAGCCATTTAGGACAGAAAGGAGGAGGAATTTCTTCACCCAGAGAGTGGTGAACCTGTGGAATTCTCTACCACAGAAGGTAGTTGAGGCCAGGTCATTAAATATATTCAAGAATGAGTTCGATATATTTCTTAAAGCTAAAGGTATCGAGGTATATGGGGAGAAGGCAGGTACAGGGTACTGAGTTTGGATGATCAGCCATGATCTCATCGAATGGCGGAGCAGGCTCGAGGGGCCGAATGGCCTACTCCTGCTCCTATCTTCTATGTTTCTATGTATTCTGTGGAACATACACTATGTTCTTACTTTTCCACTAGTAGATAACTGCCCATATTTTCCGATGCCTACAGGTGTGTACGTGCTGTGTACACACCCGTAGGGACATCGGAAATGCCAGTTTCAGGCATGCGAAGCGCATGTGCTGAAAACTGGCATTTCTGATCTGTCAAGAATCCTCTTGACAGATCGGATGCCTGCCCTAGAGAAGGGCCTCTGCGGGTGGAGAGTTCCGCTTTCTGCAGAACCTCCGCCCGCTGAAATCACTTAAAAATCTTACACCTGGAAGCATAAGAGTTGAAAAAATGTTTTAAAAAAATTTCACTAATTTATAATTTAAAAATACTATTAAAAAAAGTTAAGTTTATTTTTAGCCCTGTAAAAAACTTTAATTATTTTTTTCAAAAAATAAAATTTTTGTTTAAAATATCTAATTTAATGTAATTTTAACTCATTTTAAAAACGTGATTTTTAAAAAAAAATTTATTTAATGTTTTAGTGTCTTTTTGGGGTGATCTTCATTCATATATTTGACAGGTCTATCTGTCAAAAGTATGAAGGGAGATTCCCTTCTCTTATTGGCTGGCCTGACCCACGTGATCCCAGGGATGCTTGTGAACCGCCTGCGCCCCTGGGATACGTGGGCCCTGCGCATTTCGACTGTGGAGAGGCCCAGGAGCGGAAGTGTCCGGACCTCGGGAGCCCTCAGGTAAGTTCATAGATTTTTTTCCCCGATAGGAGTAGGATTGCAAAATTCCGGGAATTTTTAAAAGAGGAAACTTTCCATGGGAATTTTCAGGAATTTAGACTTTTTTTTGCACACTGATGGTTTTCGTCTCTGACCCTTATATTATCTTTGTCATCAAAATAGACATACTGTTCCATACAAATAAAAACAGCTTATTTAGCCTGTAATTTGTCCTTATTTTGTCCCTTTGAGTCTTCTACTCATCATTGCTCCTCCTGATTCTCTGACTCTGGCTCTGACGTGTCCATTTCCTCCTCTGTGTCACTGTCTAGCTGTGTGGTGAACACTTCTGTATCTGGCTCAATAAGTTGTAGGTTCGCCCGGATAGCCACCAGTTTCTCCACTCTCTTGTTAGTCAGCCTGTTGCGCACCTTTGTATGCGCATTCCCAAAAAGTAACCAGTTTCGTTCAGAGGCCGCTGATGAAGGTGGGATTTGGAGTATCACAGATGCAATGGGTGACAGGGCCTCAGATGCACAAAGTCCCTTCCACCAGGTATGTGCACTGATATGCTTGCATGATTCCCATATTCCGTCCCCATTCCAAAGACCTTGCTTGGTAGAGAACTTTGCCAGACTTCCCAGAACTTTGCCCACGTCCAGATTGAGGTGGCGTGAGAGGGTAGAAATCACACTGTAAGTGCTGTTGATCTGTTCTCCAGAAAGTATTGGTCTCCCAACATGCTTTGGGTCCAGCATGTATGCTGCAGCATGAATCGGCTTGACACAAAATTCTTGACGCGTCTGTATGAATTGAACAATTGCCTTCTCCTCTGCTTTGAGCAGCAGGGATGTGGGTAGGGCAATGCTGATTTGTTCTTTTAAATCAGCAAAAAGCCTGAGAACATCTGACAAGACAGTGTCATCTCCTTCAATCTGAGCAATTGCAGATGCTACTGGTGAGAGTAGTTTAAGGCTGCTAACCACTCTCTCCCAAAACACATCATCCAGCAGTATTTTCTTGATGGTGGTTTCCATATCCCCAGACTGGGATATTGCCATTTCTTGCAGCGACTCCTTACCCTCCAGAAGGCTGTTGTACATTATGACAACACCACCCCATCTAGTGTTGCTGGGCAGCTTCAGTGTGGTGTTCTTGTTCTTTGTCGTTTGCTTGGAGTTGTAGGTTGCTGCAACTACCTGTTTTCCCCTGACATACTTAACAACTTGCTTGGCTCTCTTGTACAGTGTTTCCATGGTTCTCAAACCCATGATGTCCTTGAGGAGCAGGTTGAGCCCATGAGCTGAGCACCCAATAGACGTAATATGAGGGTAGGCCTCCTCCACTTGAGCCCAAGCAGCCTTCATATTCGCAGCATTGTCAGTAACTACTGCAAAGACCTTTTGTGAGCCAAGATCGTTGATGACCGCTTTCAGCTCATCAGCAATGTATGTGCCTGTGTGTCTGTTGTCCTTCGTGTCTGTGCTCTTGAAGAACACTGGGAGAGGAGTGGAGATGATGTAGTTTATGATGCCCTCCCCTCGTACATTTGACTACCCATCTGAGATAACTGCAACACAGTCTGCCATATCTATCGTTTCTTTGAGCTTTCCTTGGACTCTGTTATACTCAGCCTCCAGCAAATAAGTAGACAAAGCATGTCTGGTGGGAGGACAGTATGCAAGGCGAATAACATTGAAAAATCTCTTCCAGTACACATTGGCTGTGAGCATGAGGGGTGAGCCTGTCGCATATACAGCTCGAGCAAGGCACTCATCTGCATTCTTCTGGCTATGATTATCCATTGTATCAAAGAACCTTCCAAGTGGGCCAGGAGTTGCTGATAAGGAGCCTGATGCTGAATGTGAACCATCATCTTCTTGAATGGAAGCAAAGGAACTCTGGGCTGACTGCTGTGAGCTTTGAGTGAAGTTGTTGCATTTGGATAAATGCTGCTGCATCTTTGTGGCATTCTTTACATATGGCTTTGTACAGTGTTTGCACATGTACACAGTCTTTCCATCTTTAATGCCTGGGGTAAAATGCTTCCACACATCCGACGGTAAACGTGGCATTGTTCTATGCAGAGAAATAAAGGGCATTCGTCTCTGTGTCGAACTGCGGTCGATCAGCACGATTGCAACAGGGTGAGTAAATTTTTCCTGATGCTCCATGTGATGGAAGCATGACCTGTGCACACACGACGCTACATCACCAATAGAGGGAGCTAATCGCTCATCCACTTATCCAACCAATCAGGACACATTTGTTCACAGTCACACACAAAACTTGTAATTATTAAAACAAGCCAAGTAAGAAGATAAACATATATTGATTAAGAAATTCCTTAATAATTAAGATTCCATCTCTGTTAGTAATTTTAAGAGAGGACCTGTGGAAAAAAAAAATACAAAAAAAAAACAATATTATGCTAGCATGTGCTTTTTTGGGCAGAATTCCCAAGCTAAACTTCCTGTGGAAAATTTCCGGAAACTTTCCACCCCTTCGCAACCCTAGATAGGAGGCATCCGCACACAGGAAACCTCCTATTGGAAATTACGGGCCAACATATATGGCTGCTTACACTAGGTATAAGTGTATAAACATGGAGGTGTCACTCAAGATCACAAGATAGGTTTGTATCTTGATGAGGGCACTTCAGGTCACTTCTTCCAGAATACTGTCCCGACTGCTGCAACATTGTTGCAGAAGATTGGTGCCCCTTCTTTCTTAATTTAGCCATTTCCTCTTGAAAGGAACAGACTGTTCTAGGTACAAGGGGGTGGAGGTCGGCTTAGAATGAACTAGATGCTACGGAACTGGAAAAAAAGGACAGGTCACTTAAAAAAGGGGCGAATTTAATAATGAGGTGGCATTGCAGGATGAGAGGGCTTACCTGTGAGTTAGAAGGGGATATAAACCAAATTTTTGTTGAGATGAAGCCTTAGAAGTCAATGAATCCCCAGGCAGGTGAAACCTTAGCAGGAGGAGAACCTTAGTTGCTGATGATCTGTAGCTGCCTGCTTGGCAGACGATATTGTGGATGCACTTATATATATTTTAGTTATATTGCTGCTATGTCCATTAACTGTTCAGTTATATGTTTGCCTTTTGCTGCATTAAGCCACCTGAAGTGAGATTTATGCATGTGGACAAATCTGATGCCAAATCAACAATTCTTTAAACTAATCTATTTATTGGTGTGGTTAACCGTACTCGAGCCCAAGGTACAAATCCCCTCTCCCTGGCTAGTGAACTGTAGTCTGGTTCGCCAGAGATAGCAATCAGTAGGGAGGTACTCGAGATAGAAGTTCACAGGCCCCAACCCTATCCGTCGTAACATCTCCAAGGACCCTCAAGTGTCCAATAGACAAGTTTCACATGCATTTAATGTTTCAAAGACATGATGGAATTTTTGATGCAATTAACTTTTGAGTATACCTAATGATTTCCCTCTGGGCTACCTGCTGGCTTAGGTAGTCTCCAATCGAAATATAGATATCACTAATATGTATAATATCTTTTTTCCACAAAGACAAAGAAACTTTGTTTTGGAGGAACGCAAAGTTCTTAGAGGATTGTAGATCTGGAGAAGGTTACAGAGATAGGGAGGAGCAAGGCTATCGAGGGATTTGAACACAAGTTTGAGAATTTTAAACCAGATGCATTGGACGATCAGGAGTCAATGTAGGTCAGCGGGGAGAGGGGTGTTGGGTGACTGGGATTTGGCACGAGATAGAATACAAAAGCTGCAGAAAGGTCAAGAAGGGCAATAAGGGATTGGTGTACCACGGTCACAGTCATAGAGGATGTCATTTGTGATTTTGATTAGAGCCATTTCAGTGCTGTGTCAGTGATGGAAACCTGACTGGAGAGATTCAAACATGAATTGCGGAAAGATGGACACGGAATTACAAGACAACAACATGTTCATGGACTTGAGAGGAAAGGGATGTTGGAGATGGGGTGGTAGTTTTCATAGAACATAGGAGTCAGGGTTTTTTTTTGAGGAGGAGGTTGATGGCAGCAGTTCTGAAAGGGAGTGGGAACCATTTACAATGTCAGCTAACATGGGGCTAGGAAGGTCAGCAGTTTAATGGAGTAGGATCAAGAGAGAAAGAGGTAGGTCTCATGGACATGATGAGCTCGAAGAGGGCTTGAGGGGAGGTAGGAAAGAAACTAGAGAAAGACGCATGTACAGGGCTAGGGCAGGGGGAACCTTAGGGATTGTTTGGCTTGGTGGGCAAGGGGAAGAGGGTTGTCGCAGATATAAAAGATCTTCCAGCTCATTCACAATTATAAATTAGGTTTGGCTGCATTTTAGAAAAGTTATTGTTGTTACATAAAATATTTTAATTTTAAAAAATCACTAATTAAGGAGAGCATTTTATAAATATACTGATTGTGAGTTCATTGCTGGTTGAACAGTGCAGCTGACACTTGGATCATACCTACAGAAGCACAGGATCAATAACCAATTTATACAAGCAGGTAATCAAGCTCTGGGATAGATTGTAACTGTAGTCCTGAGTGGTGAAAGAGGATGAGAAAATTAAGAGTTGAAGGGAAAGATGTAAGAAAAATGTGTGAATAATTCTCACCTAGGTTTCTCTCAAGCCACTGATGTCCTTCAAGCAGCTGGTCAATCATCGCATAATAATGTGTACTAGCCTCATCAGTCATGACCCAGCCTCCTGTTGTTATTTCAAACTGACCCAGTTCACAAAGCCTGGAAAGAAAACAAGCGAGAAGTTTTAGAATTTCATAGCAAGAAGACAAATCATGAAAATTCAGTGTTACTTCAATAGCCATGGTTTAAGAAACGACGAGGTTGGAGATTAAGAAATGCTTACCAAAACATATTAAAAAAAAACAGGGAGTGCGTGTAATTTGATTTTACTTCTAAACCTGTTTAATTATGAAGACAAAATTAATCCTTCTTTAAATTACCTATTAAATGGCCCAAAAATTAGTGCCGCTACGCGAGAGTACGCACTGCGTACTCTCGCGTATTCTGTCTCCAATTGCCGGTTTTCTGCATGCACTGCGCATGCGCTGAAAACCGGCACTTGGTGAATAGAAAAGGGGGCGGGTCCTAGGTGAACCGCGTGCGCGCTACAGGCTGCGCGCACGCTGTGCACTTAGTGGTTTCAACGCGCAGGTAAGTACGGAAGATTCTACACATAAAAAAAGGAGTAAGACCCACTTTTAACAAGGTAAGTAGTGAATTAAGTATTATTTTGAATTTTTTTTAACAGGTATATCTTTTTTAGAGACTTTAAAGACAGGTAAGTTTATTTTTATAACTTTTTAAAAGATTTTAAATTTTTTCAAAAATTTAATTTTTTATTTAAAATGGTTAATTTATTTAACTATACTTATTTTATTAATGTGATGGTTTTTTTTTAAATTTAATTGAGGTTTAGCGGTTCTTTTGGGGGGCTATAGTATTCATAACTTTCACAGCACTTATGTGAAAGTTATGAATGGAAGATGGTGTGCTGCCATTGGCTCTAACTGAGTCACGTGATCCCACAGCTCGCACGAATTAACTACGCCGGTGGGATACGCAAGCCCAGCACAGCAGCTGTCCAGAACATCCACTTCGTGCGAGCTGGAACTGAAAAAGCCAACGCGGAGTGAGAGATCGCGGGGAGGCCTTACCCTCGCACGAAGGCTTCCTCACGAATTTTTGGGCCATTACATTCTGTAATCCAATGCATTTAAAGAACATGGAGAGTCTAGGGGGAGTAATTTTTATTGAAAATACTCCCCATTTTATAGAGAAAAATAATGCGCTCATCAGAATTTTGTCCTATGTTTTTAAAAAGTTGATTTTTCCCTCTTTGCTAGGCAACTCAGAGATCCCCGATAGGGAATAGATGGGCTCTGATAAACCACACTACTAGTTGGATGAGTTGCATAACTCCAAGGCCTTTAAACGAAAAAAATATCCACTGTGGAATACCCCACATCGAGCACACTGTAAACAGCCAGGCCTGTTCTTTTAAAAGTATTAAGAACTTTTGAACTAGAATTTCAATAATGTTTCTTCAGTCTTGTTGGTAACAAATTGAACATAAAAGGTCTGTGCAAACTGCAAACAAAGCAGAGAGCTATAAATAGCTTTTTATGCACTAAACAATCTAAAACACAATTAGGTATAATGTAAGGATGCAGAGTTTATTTAATAATCTACATTTGACTAAAGATATATAATAAAGAATGTGATTGGCTCAGTATTTTATTAAAACCCACTGTGGACAAAATAGTAATGATATATTTAACAGCACACACTACAGCACTGAACGCTATAAACACAAGATAAGTGAAGCCCTCATCACATAAGTGAGTTAAATATATCTACTATCTACCATTCACAACTTCATCTGCTATCACAGATATAAAAAAGCCTATTATAGTCAACTATAGAAAAAGTATGATGACATACAGAAGTAGTTGTTTATACAGGCAATCATCCATATATTATTAAAATCTTTATGTTCTGCCACTGGTCAATATGCCTTATGGAGACTGCAATGTGAATTGCTTGCACAGCTGCATTACATCTAGTGATGTCTGCTCGGTGACACTTTTGATAGGATTTTCCTATTAATGGGACAGCCTGGTATACTAGAACATTGTAACTGTTTGAGTCTGTATGCAGATATGATACAAAGCTCTGATCCCACGTTGGATCTGTTCCACAATGATTAATGCAAGTCTTTCTTTTCATCTCCTCAGATAAATTAATTTTGAAGTTAGTTTTAAAGTTTAAATTTCGACGTGAAGTTTCCGCATGGGGCACAATCAGAAAATGCATCCAGAATGCACTGCACTGGTTTTGCCGAGGTGAAGTTATGCTGAAGTTTCCACGCAAACTCATTAGGATAATCGCAGACATAAAATCTCCTATGAATCAGCGCAATCAAGCAGCGCAATCAATCCGTGACTGGCACACGGCATTCTCCAGCATCACAAACAGGAGTGGGATTGCCAGAAAATGAGCAATTCTTCAATTGACTGATTTGATGCTCTTCGTCTTACATTTTAATTGGCTTCAATTGACTGTTAATTAACTAATTACAGCAGGAGAGCACAACACAAGCATGTGTGGCTTCAACTGACTGCTGGTCACAGGTCTTATGTTGCGGAGATGCCGGTGTTGGACTGGGGTGGACAAAATTGAGAGGTCGCACAACACCAGGTTATAGTCCAACAGTTTTATTTGAAATCACAAGCTTTCGGAGCTATCGATTTGCTCCTTCCTCAGGTGAAGTCTTATGTACCAGGGCAGCTCAATTGACCGAAATTAGATTAATTTAAATTGAATTTAAAGTAATTGTAGCAGCACCAGCAGCAGGAGAAACAGATCTGGGTCAGGCTTCAACTGACTGCTGGTCACTGCGAGTACAAGTGACAAACGCTGGATTCCTGTGACCACGGGTGCCTTATGCGCCCAAGTATCTGGGCACAATGTGATGAACACCCCAGTACAACGGGCACAAACCTGGGGCCGTCGCCAGTTTTGTGGGCGGTGACTGCTGCGGGCGTATGGGCGTTTGAACCAGTATAAAGGATCACAGATATTTTAGTGAAAAGTGGTTATGGGTACAACTCACTTACGCTTAAAATTCCGCGATCTTAGCACTGTTTTACAATCGATTACGCCCAGATTACGCTCATAAATGGGCAGAAATCATGTGGAAACTCCAGGCCTATTTGATCTTTTAAATTTTATATATATTAAAAGATAAATTTTGTAATTTTACTGTTGTTTTTCACTCTTTGTCGCAGTTTTATCATAAGTAGCAAGACTCTGTTGGAGCGGAGCCCTTCTCTGCTACTGCCCTATAAGCTGTTTGTGCCGACTGCCGTGGCTCCTGGTCAAGACATGGACTACCCCGCTCCTTCATCCATAAAATCACTGTGTACTACATTCCATCATCTTCTGGCCTGTTGTGTGTATGCACCCCATTTTGATCTTTGGCCATTTACCCACTGCTGCTGGCTGATCGTTCGCCCCACTATTGGCCCTGGTGTCCGACTCGGCACCGGTCCTTAAAGCACTGGCATTCCAGATTGGCAGATAGTGCTCCCACTCCCATCATCCTCTGCTGTTTCCGGTCGATCAGTCATCTTGCTTGACACCCTGGCATCCCTCACAGCACCCCAATTAATTATGTATAGAATCTGGTTCCTGATGCCAGATTCTATACATAATTAATTTTTCCAGTGCAGGCCCTGGTCTTTAATTAAATTACCCAATGGTAGTCTGCATCTTTAATTCTGCTGATTTGTAAAGGCCCTTTTATTTTATTAACCCCGTGTTTTTATTTAATTAATTGTCAAGTTTCTCCCCAATTCATTTCATTCATTTTTACGACCATTGGCAACTTTCTTTAATTATATTTCTGTCCACTGTGTGCAAGGATGCTTTAAATTTATGAATCCTCCATCTTTTTAAATTAATTTCACTGAGCTCCATTTTCAACTAACTTATCGTCTTTCCACACCCGCCCCCCACCACCCCCATCCTCTCCCCCTTTCCCCGACCCTCCGTCCTTAATGTACTGGTGTCACTGAGACCACTTCCTCTCAGCTTCAGGCCTAGTCTAACATTCTCTAACCCGTCATGCCCGCAGGCATCAAACTTTTCTTTGCCCTATTATACTTTACCTTACACCTCCCTCCTTCTGAACCTACTCTACCATCTACTTCACCACTCCACCAGCCTCCACCCCATTGCAACCCTACTCTACCTTCCCCTCCCATAATACTTTTACCTTCCGCATTGTCCTATTCTCACCCCATTATCACATGGGAACAGGACTACTAATGGAGGATAAACACCAATGCAGACTGGTTGTGCCAAATAGCCTGTTTCCATGTTGTAAATGCCATATAATGTACAATGACAAGTTGTAATTATATAGCACCTCTAACGTAGTAAAACATCCCAAGGCGCGTCACAGGAGCGTTATCTGACAAAATCTGACGCCAAGCCACATAGGAAGATATTAGGACAAGTGACCAAAAGCTTGGTCAAAGAGGTAGGTTTTAAGGAGCATCTTAAAGGAGGAGGGCGAGGTAGAGCCACAGAGAGGTTTAGCAAGTCCTTTTTCTTTAAACCCCAAATCAAAAATAAGTAGCCATAAAAATTTACCAATAAAAAAGTGAAAGCAATCAAAATGTGCCAAATACTTTTGGAAAATCTTTCAGCCACCATCTTAAGAACATAAGAATTATGAGCAGGAGTCGGCCATACAGCCCCTCGAACCTTCTCCGCCATTTAGTAAGATCATGGCTGATCTTTGACCTCAATTACACTTTCCTGCCCGATCCCCATATCCTTTGATTCCCCTAGAGTCCAAAAATCTATCTATCTCAGCCTTGAATATACTCAACGACTCAGCATCCACAGCCCTTTGGGCTAGAGAATTCTAAAGATTCACAACCGTGAGTGAAGAAATTCCTCTTCATCTCAGTCTTAAATGGCTGATCCCTTATCCTGAGACTATGCCCCTTAGTTCTAGACTCACCAACCAGGGGAAACAACCTCTCAGCATCTACCCTGTCAATTCCCTTCAGAATCTTGTATATTTCATTGAGATCACCTCTCATTCTTCTAAACTCTAGAGTATAGGCCCATTCTACTCAATCTCTCCTCATAAGACAACCCTCTCATCCCAGGAATCAATTTAGTAAACCTTCGTTGCACTGCCTCGAAGGCAAATATATCCTTCCTCAGATAAGGAGACCAAAACTGTGCACAGTACTCCAGGTATGGTCTCACCAAAGCCCATTACAGTTGTAGCAAGACTTCCTTACTCTTGTACTCCAACCCCCTTGCAATAAAGGCCAACATGCCATTTGCCTTCCTAATTGCTTGCTGTACCTGCATGCTAACTCGCTGGCCATGATTTTGCCGGCGCTCAGTGGACCCGACTTGTGGCGGGTCAGCTGTGAAATTTAAAATGATTGACAGCGGGTCGGGAACGTGCCTTTCCCTTGGCGAGTCTGCCAGTGCTGAGCAGACCCGACAAGCAGCAGCAGGGAACCCAATTGAAATCATTAGTGGCTTGATTACAGCCACTTAACAATGATTCTTTCCCCCAGCTTTTTAACTTTCACAGGTCTCCCACGGGTTTCCCGCTGTGCCTAGACCTTGTCAGTGAAGCTAAGGCAGGAGGTCAGTGGCCATTGAATCAGCTGATGAGTTGACAGCTTCAAATGTCAACTCAAAGCTCCCAGCTGATTCAGATATCTTCCCTTAAGCACTAGCATCTCTAAACTGCATTTCCACTACAGATTCAGGATGTTGTCTGACCTCATTACCTCCCCCACAATTGATAGATCGCTTCTGTCATCTCTACTTCACCTGCCATCTATTCCATCAGCATGGGTGCCCTTGAAACTCTCTCACCTTGGTCCTCAGAATCTGACCACGATCAGCCCCAACACCAGCATCACCAGGCACAACAACAACCTTCTCCGCAATCAACTGATGCTGCACAGGACAGAGGGCATCAGCACCCAACCACATTGCTGCCCGTGATGCCAGGGATGGCCTCACCATAGCCACATTTACTTCACTTGACGCTGCACACCCTGGCTGCCACAAGATACGCCAGGTTGGCACCACCCCACACCAACAACATAAAGCATCCCTACAATGACCAAGCCATTCCTTTCACACTCATCAGCATTGCGGAGGATATTGTTATGTCTCACCATTCACTGCAACTCACTAAGCCACTTCCACAGGTGTACACAAATCTGTCCAAGAAAGCAAAGTGTTGAAAATAAAGACTTCAATGTTTGACAGCACCTTAACAGAAACTTCACATGAACATTGGCTAAAACACACAAATGCATAGCCTTGTGTGTTGTTAGTTGATATGATTGGACTAGGATGAAGGTGAGTGGGAGGGGTGGCTAGTGAGATGGGGGAAGTGATAATGTAGATAGCTAGGGATGGGTGGAGGTGCAAGGTAAGTTAGTGTGAGGAAGGATGTGCAGGAGTAGGGTAGGGAAGGCAGAGTGATGGAGATGTGATGAGTGGCACAGCAGGATGAGGTCGAGTGTGGCTTTGCAGTAACGTTTCGTGATCATTGAAAGGTTTGCGCCACTGCAGCCTGGTCCTCCTGACGACATTCCTGCTTGTGCCCTCCTGTGCAATGTGCAACCAGGCTGCGCTGGTCTCCTGGGGAGGTCTCTTACGCCCATGGGATGGAAAAAGGACCTCCCTGCGTGCTGTGACTCCCTCCATAAACATATGGAGGGAGTCATGGGAGAGCTTGGGTACAGCCATGCACCTCTGTGGAGTGCTTGTCAGTGTTTGCAGCACCTCAATGCTGTAGAACACTGACAGTACAAATGTCAAAGTAAATTTGCGCATGGTCCCTTTAAGGAAACCGGCTGATGCCGCGTCATCAGACCCGCTTCCGCGTCATCAGACCCGCTTCCTTCAATTGGCCGGGAAACTTGCTGGGCGGGCTTAACAAGCCCAATCAGGGGAAAGTCATGTCGGAGGCCGGGATGGAGCCAACAGCGGGGCCGAGATCTGCCACCGACGTCGCCCGCCACGGACCCGTCGAGGTAGGGAAAATCGCGGCCTCTGTTTCCTGTACGAGGACACCTAAATCTCACTGAACACCAACATTTAATAGTTTCTCACCAGTTAAAAAATATTCTGTTTTTCTATTCTTCCTACCAAAGTGAATAACCTCACATTTCCCCACATTATACTCCATCTGCCACCTTATTGCCCACTCACTTAACCTGTCTATATCCTTTTGCAGCCTCTTTGTGTCCTCCTAACAGCTTACTTTCCCACCTAGCTTTGTATCGTCAGCTAATTTGGATACGTTCCACTCGGTCCCCTTCATCCAAGTCATTAATATAGATTGTAAATAGCTGAGGCCCAAGCACTGATCCTTGCGGCACTCCACTAGTTACAGCCTGCCAACCTGAAAATGACCCGTTTATCCCTTCTGTCCGTGAATTAATCCTCTATCCTTGCTAATATATTACCCCCAACCCCATATCTTGCGTAGCAACCTTTTATGTGGCACCTTATCGCATGCCTTTTGGAAAGCCAAATATACTACATCCAGTGGTTCCCCTTTATCTACCCTGCTAGTTACATCCTCAGAAAGCTCTTATAAATTTGTTAAACATGATTTCCCTTTCATAAAACCATGTTGACTCTACCTAATTATGTGATGATTTTCTAAGCGCCCTGTTACCACTTCCTTAATAATGGATTCCAGCATTTTCCCCGACGACTGATGTCAGGCTAACTGGTCTATAGTTCCCCGTTTTCTTTCTCCCTCCTTTCTTGAATAGCAGGGTTACATTTGCTACCTTCCAATCTGCTGAGACCATTCTAGATCTAGGGAATTTTGGAAGATCACAACCAATGCATCCACTGTCTCTGCAGCCACCTCTTAGAACCCTAGGATGGAAGCCAGCAGACCCAAGGGATTTTTCAGCTTTTAGTCCCATTAGTTTCTCAAGTACTTTTTCTCTACTGATTTTAGTTACTTTAAGTTCCTCACTCATTAGCTCCTTGGTTCCCCACTATTTTTGGTATGTTTTTTGTGTCTTCCACTGTGAAGGCAGATATAAAATATTTGTTTAAAGTCTCTGCCATTTCCTTATTCACCATTATACTTTTTCCTGTCTCCGCCTCTAAGGGACCAACACTTACTTTTGCTACTCTCTTCCTTTTTACATACTTGTAGAAATTCTTACAATTTGTTTTTATATTTTTTGCTAGTTTTCGCTCATTCTATTTTCTCCCTTTTTAGCAATTTTTTGGTTATCCTTTGCTGGTTTCTAAAGCTCTCCCAATCCTCAGGCTTCGCAACATTATAAGCCTCTTCTTTTAATCCAATACTATCATTAATTTCTTTAGTTAGCCACGGATGGATCACTTTTCCCGTGGAGTTTTTAATTCTCAATGGAATGTATATTCGTTGAGAATTTTGGAATATTTCTTAAAATGTTTGCCACTGCTCATCTACCATCATACTTTTTAAATCTAATTTCCCAATCTACCTTAGCCAACTCGTCCCTCATACCTATGTAATTGGCTTTATTTAAGTTTAAGACTCTCGTTTTGGATTTATGTATTTCACTCTCAAACTCAATGTGAAATTCTATCATATTATCATCACTCTTCCCCAGAGGATCATTTACTATGAGATTACTAATTAACCCTGTCTCATTACACAATACAAGATCTAAAATAGCCTGTTCCCTGGTTGGTTCCATGGAATATTCTTCTAGGAAACTGGCTCGAATGCATTCATGAACTCGTCCTCCAGACTACCTTTGCCAATTTGATTTGCCCAGTCTATATGAAGATTAAAGTGCCCCAGGATTATTGCATTACCTTTGTTACAAGCGCCTATTATTTCTTCATTTGTACTCTGTCCAACGATATAGCTACTGTTAGGGGCCTATAAACTTCTCTCACCAGTGTTTTCTATCCCTTGTTATTTCTTATTTCCACCCATACCATTTCTACTTCCTGATCTTTTGAGCCAAGATCCTTTCTCACTATTGTCCTTATGTCATCCTTTATCATCAGGGCTACCCCACTCCCTTTCCATTCTGCCTATCTTTTCAAAACATCAAGTACCCTGGAATATTTAGTTCCCAACCTTGGTCACCGTGCAACCACATCTCTGTAATGGCTATTATATTGAACTCATTTATCTCTATTAGTGCCACAAATTCATCTATCTTGTTATGAATGCTTCATGCATTCAGGTAAAGAGCCTTTCATTTTAACTTTTTAAACCATTATTCCCTGCTTTCACCTTATTCACTGATGCACTATTACCGTTAAACTCTCTGTCCCTTGCTGTCACACTCTACTTATCTTTACTCAAATCGCTACACTGCTTCATTGCCTTGACTTTTCTCTTTAGATTTATAAATTTCCCCTCACTATTTTAGTTTAAAGTTCTATCTACATCTTGGCTTCTTCACTAAACTGCACATTTAGTACTGAAAATAAGATGCATAACAAAGCCTGCAACAGAGGCCTGTGACATGTTGAGAAGCCTGAACTTGGAGTTCGTGCAGGTTCCCAGGGACATAAATTAGTAAAAAGACTCAAGCTAGTAAGCTACAGTATCCGGCATGCACCTATGTATACAACTTATAGCAATTGTGCTTTGCCAACAAGACCAGCTATTTACAGAGTATGCCAGTACTTCCTGTTTGTAAGCACTTACCCTCCTCAACTCTGGTGCAACAATGTAAAATTACTGAGAATGAAACCACGAGGGCAACCAATTTTAGAACAGAGAAAGTAACTGGAATTTTTTTTTTTTATAAAATGCAAAAGAGAAGGTAAAGCATGAATTCCAACTGTTTGAGGTAATTTTCCTGAAAATCCAGATATGTTACAATATTCAAGGGGTTGTTTGCAACAGCAAGAACTCATTCACGAGCTGTAATAAGCCAGTGAAGTCAGACAGGCCAGGAGAATGTGGAGTTTGGCCTCAATGGGAATTCAGCACGGAGGTGCAGTTGCACAAGAATATATATTTTTCTTAAAATTAATACTTGTGTGAAGTAAGAGGTCTTTGATGCTAGTCGGAGCTCTGGCAAACACTATCTAAATTTTTTTAATGTATACACAAAGGGAGGGCAGTGCAGGGAACCTTCGGAATGTGTTACCCTCCATAACACTGCCCATTTCACACGGGGAGGAGGAGGAATTTCTGGCTTTACTGGGAATGGAACTGGAAGTGATTGTTGTTGAGTGTTTGTGGGCCCATGTAATAAAATAGCATATCATTCAACTAACCTTGAATAATACCAGTGGAGTTCCATTAGTGCTTTTAAAATTCTAACTTGACATTTTTTCAGCCAGCACAGGTGCTATATGGACAACACACCCTGTCAGCACATAACTAATATCAGTTGTAAACTGCCTGATAACTCTCCCGCAAGACCCTCGACTGTCATTAGAGCAGGTGGACTGTTGGGGGGAAAAATTCAGTATCGCCCCGTTTGGGGCGCAATTATCGGCCGGGCGCAAAGATTAGCGCCTGGCGCTAATTATCGCCTCCGACTGCAAACTTGACTTTTATCGCCCCTGGAGCTGATTGGAGCGCTAAATCAGGCGCTACACATCTGTCTTAAGGCGCAAAGGCCGAGGAGCGAGGCGCTAACTCAGAGCGCTGGCGAAGCTCGTGTGATGTCAGTCAGCAATGGAACACAGACACAATGGCGCTGGCCAGTTCTTAAAGGGGAGGGTTGATCTTGCTCTCCATCCACATCCTGCTCATTGCAGCCTTGAATCTCGGCCTGGAGAGACCTGTACATCAAATCTACTGGAAAGAATAGAGACAACCAGGGAAAGAGCTCAGAGTGCAACCCCCACAATCTCTTCTAAATCGATACAAGGAAGGGCAAATCAAAATGAACCTGCAAAGTGCTGCTCAGTACCCAAAACTCCTTCACACAGCGTTGAATCTCTCCAGAAGTCCCTCTCTCTCAGAATGCGTGGTTCAAAAATGTCACCAACAAAAAAAGGCAGGAAGCGGTCGCCTTTAAATAGCGCTCCCCCAGTCCCTTCCTGACTGCAAAACGCTCCCCTCAACCTGTCGTTGCTCGCGGCAGGCGGTAAGGCAGGGGGGCGCCACTCAATATCCACTCCGGGGTGCTACCAGGGCATTGCCCGCTCGACTGACGTCACGATCTGCTGCCGCAGGAGATCATGGCGGTAGTGTTTAGCGTCGCCACAAAATGTCGAGTTAATTTCGCGAGCGGCGCAAACATCACCGCGCCCAGGCGCTAGTTGCTTTGCGCCCCATTAGCGCCCTCTTAAGGCGCTAACGGGAGGCGCAACCAACTGAATTTTTCCCCCTTGGACTCTAATTTTGTCAGCCCACACGGTCCGAAATCTGAACAATCTATGGTTCACTAAGTTAGAGTACTTAGCTGTAAAGTTCTAAAATATCAATATTACTTCAGCAGATAAATAGAAGAGCAGTTATCACAAGCCAATATGGCATAAAAGCATTTGCACTTTTCAACTAAATTTACCTGGGGTAACTGACCTGCCAATGCTTAGAATCTCCTAAAATTGTACATCAATTATTTGAGTTTAGCCATATAATAGCCGATATTGTTTTTGATAAACTGCAAACCTTTTGACAGCATCTTTCTTCTGGCTATCTATGGTGCTCCACCACTTCGAAAAGTATGAAATCTCAGACCAGATAAATTTTCTGCGAACATCTTCTTGCAGCTTCACCACCATGTTGTTCAGGATATGCTGAGTCTGATCTCTGTAGTAATCATCAAATGTTTTCAGCCAACCTGGTAACAATAACAATATGAATATCTTAAAATATCTTAATTTCAACTCATATTCTTCCAAGGTTCTGCATCTCTAGAATATACTTAATATTTTATAAGCTTTACTGATGGGTTCACACCACAAAGTAATTAATTAGTTAGTTAATGTCTCCAGTGCCTAGTTACACATGAGGCATCTCATTTCTTCCACTCTGTCTGTCCAGAGCAAGTTACTTGATTCCAATTGGAGTATCATCTTGCCTTACATCCAGCAGATCATGGTTTTCCACAGTTTATATTTGCAAGTCTGTAACAGGCTCATCAGTGGGGGGGGGGTATTTTAACCCCCCCCCCCCCCCCCCCCCCCCAAGACTTGTGGGAGAGGGGGGTTTAAAAATTCAAAAATGGGAAACCCAACCCCAACCCACCTACTTCCGGCTTTAACGGCGGCGGATTGGGGGTAGGGCAGGCAACTAACCTGCTCGAGAGGTGGGCCCCTAATTTAAATATGATAATGAGGCTATATGGCTCAAATTTTAGCTGTGTTTTACATCTAACGCCTGCGGGTTAGGTTTCCCAGGGCTCAGGAAACCCGGCAACTGCAGGGAAGCGAGAATGGCCGGAACTATCATGTAAGTGCCCTTACAGCACTGCTTGTGGGTCAGAAGGAGCAGAAGTGTTTCCCCTGGGCCCCTCAAGCTAACCTGTTTGCCACTCCTCGCAATCTCCTCTGCGATCGGACCCCCCACTTCCCCCCCAACGATCTCGCCCTCCTCGGGTCTCTTGGTTGTTTCCGTAACAAAAGACATGTTTACGTAGACAACATCACTCAACACCCTACCTGGAAAAACTGGTGGAGCGCCTTTATTCTGGCTCCTACTGTTGACCTGTCTGGCTTGGGTGTCCCTACTAGGAATCTACTCCTGCCAGCAAGGCTCTCCGGGTCATAGGAGCACACAACCCTTTATACCATGTCAAGGTGCAGTCCCTAGGGAGGGCACAAAGTAGTGGGCATGCTTAAATAAGCACGTCAAAATTACTGGGCATTGTTTATTTAAATCTTTCTCAGGCCCACTCCTCATCTCCTTGTTCATTACTGTGTTGGTGCACTTCCCATCTCACCTCTGATCTGGAGACACTGTCTGACTATAGTTCTCATTTTCACCTCTGACTCTCTCCTTCCTCACAGTCTCTATCTCAAAGTTGGCTTTCCATAAATATCTATAACAGATACAAAGGCAGATATTAACCCTTCCCAGCCCCGCCAGGCGGGAGAGAGGGGTTAACATTCCATCTAACTAGCCCCCACATATACTAGATCATGCATCATCTCCAAGCACACCATCCCCTCTCCTCTCAGTCTTCCAGAGGGACCGTTCCTAATGTAACACCCTTGTTCAGACTTTCAAGATGTTGCTCCCAGCTGCTCCATCTCAGATGCATTTCCCATCTAATCTTAGTAGATGCATTACATGTTAACTTGTTACTTCGATATGAATATCTGGAATCAAAACACTCTTTCAATATGAGGCAGCAATTTACATAATTTGTATTTGTTGCTCATAGAAAGAAAGATTTGCATTTATTTTGCACCTTTCACGACCTCAGGATGTCCCAAAGCACTTTATAGCCAATTAAGTACTTTTGAAGTGCAGTCACTACTGTAATGTAGGAAACGCAGCAGCCAATTTGTGCACAGCAAGGTCCCACAAATAGCAATGTGATGATGACCTCAAAACCTTAAATCTGTGCCCTCTCGTTATCGACCCTTCAGCCATTGGAAACAGTTTCTCTTTATTTACTCTATCTAAACCATTGATTTTAAACACCTCTATCAAATTTCCTCTTTGCCTTCTCTGCTCCAAAGATAACAACCCCAGCTTCTCCAGACGGTTTCCAATGGCTGAAGGGTCGATAACGAGAGGGCACAGAATCAAGGTGATTGGCAAAAGAACCAGAGGCAACATGAGGAAAAACTTTTTTATGCAACAAGTGGTTAGGATTTGGAATGCACTACCTAATGTTGGATACAGATTCAACAGTAGCCTTCAAAGGGGAATTGGATAAATACTTGAAGGAGAAAATAATTGCATTGATATGGGGAAAGAGCGGGGAGTGGGACTAACTGGATTGCTCTTCGAAAGAGCCGGTGCAGACTCGATGGGCCAAATGCCCTCCTTCTATCCTGTACTGTTCTATAATTCTATCCACATAACTGTAATCTCTCATCCTTGGAACCATTCTCGTAAATCTCTTCTGCACCCTCTCCAAATCTTTCACGTCCTTCCTAAAGTGTGGTCCCCGGAATTGAACACAATATTCCAGCTGGGGCAGAACTAGTGTTTTATATAGATTTAGCAAAACTTCATGGCTTTTATGCTCTATGCCTCTATTTATAAAGCTGAGGATCCCATATGCTTTATTAACCTGTCCTGCCACCTTCAAAGATTTGTGCACAAACACCCCCAGGTTTCTCTGTTCTTGCAGTGACCGCTTTATTAAATATTTCTATTCTATCTACCCAAGAATAATCTGATTTCTCTGGGTCTTGCCATTTCCACTCCTCCTCTGATTCCTGACCTGACCTTTCTGCCTTCCAAGTTACAACATGGAAACAGGTCATTCGGCCCAATCAGTCCATGTTAGCGGTTAGCCTCCATGCAAGCAAATAGTCCTAATCACATTTACCCACCCTGTTTCCATATCCCTTCAACTCTTTTCCTACATCCACCTAGAATTCTCATCTTGAATGCTGACCTAGTTTCTGCCCCAACTACCAACTCTGGAAGTGAATTCCACAGCCTCACAAATCTCTGTGTGTGTCCTCTGTTGTAAATCTTTTCTATTTAATCTTGTATCTATGACTCCTCATTCTTGACAACTTAACTGCTGGAAACAGTCTGCTTCTATCGACTCTGTCCCATCCTTTCATAATTTTAAACACTTCTATTATATCTGCCTGTAATCAGCATTGTTCTAATAAGAAAATCCCTAATTTTTCAAGTCTTTCTTCATATTTGTATTTTTTTCTTTATCCGTTCTTGGGATGTGGCCAGCATTTATTGCCCATCCCTAAGTGTCCTTGAGAAGGTGGAGGTGAGCCACCTTCTTGAATCGCTGCAGTCCGTGTGGTGAAGGTACTCCCATAGTGCTGTTAGGGAGGGAGTTCCAGGATTTTGACACAGCAACGATGAACGGCGATATATTTCCAAGTCAGGATGGTGTGTGACTTGGAGGCGATGATTTTCCAATGCACCAGCTACCCTTGTCCTTCTAGGTGGTAGAGGTCGCGGGTTTGGGAGGTGCTGTCGAAGAAGCCTTGGCAACTAGCTGCAGTGCATCTTGTAGATGGTACACATTGCAGCCACGGTGTGCCAGTAGTGAAGGGAGTGAATGTTTAAGGTGGTTGATGGGGTGCCAATCAAGCAGGCTGCTTTGTCCTGGATGGTGTCGAGCTTCTTGAGTGTTGTTGGAGCTGCACTCATCCAGGCAAGTCGAGAGTATTCCATCACACTCCTTACTTGTGCCTTGTAGATGGTGGAAAGGCTTTGGGGAGTCAGGAGGTGAGACACTTGGTGCAGAATACCCAGCCTCTGACCTGCTCTTGTAGCCACAGTAGTTATGTGGCAGATCCAGTTAAGTTTCTGGTCAATGGTGACCCCCCAGGAAGTTGATGGTGGGGGATTCGGTGATAGTAATGCTGTTGAATGTCAAGAGGCGGTGGTTGGACGCTCTCTTGTTGGAGATAGTCATTGCCTGGCAATTGTGTGGCACGAACGTTACTTGCTACTTATCAGCCCAAGCCTGAATGTTGTCCAGGTCTTGCTACATGCGGGCACGGACTTTTAATTAGCCTTTGCTATATCCAGTGCCAGTTCTTGATATCACGTGGAGTGAATCGAATTGGCTGAAGACTGGCTTCTATGATGGTGGGGACCTCAGGAGGAGGCCACGATGGTTTTCCCCGATTCCCATTGACTTCAATTTTACTAGGGCTCCTTGACGCCACACTCGGTCAAATGCTGCCTTGATGTCAAGGGCAGTCACTCTCACCTCACCTCTGGAATTCAGCTCTTTTGTCCATGCTTGGACCAAATCTGTAATCAGGTCTGGAGCCGAGTGATCCTGGCGAAATCCAAACTAAGCATAAGTGAGCATGTTATTGTTGAGTAAGTGCCACTTGATAGCACTGTCGACGACACCTTCCATCACTCTGCTGATGGCTGCCAGTAGACTGATTGGGCGGTAATTGGCCGATTGGATTTGTCCTGCTTTTTGTGGACAGGACATACTTGGGCAATTTTCCACTGTCGGGTAAATGTCACTGTTGTAGCTGTACTGGAACAGCTTGGCTAGAGGCACGGCTAGATCTGGAGCACAAGTTTTTAGCATTACAGCCAGGATGTTGCCAGGGCCCATAGCCTTTGCTGTATCCAGTGCGCTCAGCCAGTTCTTGATATCGCGTGGAGTGAATCAAAATGTCTGAAACTGGCTTCTGTATTGGTAGAGACCTCAAGAGGAGGCCGAGATGGATCATCCAATCAGCACTTGTGGCTGAAGATGGTTGCAAACGCTTCAGCCTTGTCTTTTGCACTCACGTGCTGGGCTCTGCCATCACGGAGGATGGGGATGTTCATGGAGCCTCCTCCTTCCGTTAGTTGTTTAATGGTCCACCACCATTGACAACTGGATGTGGCAGAACTACAGAGCCTTGATCTGGTCAGCTGCTGTTCATGGCCCACAGCGCCTCATGGATGCCCAGTTTTGAGCTGCTAGATCAGTTCTGAATCTATCATATTTATTATTCCAGGCAGTTTCCTAGTGAATCTACGTGCTAGTACTTATTAAACACCTCCTCCATCATTGACAAATTGACAATCTCCTCCTCTCTGGAGTATCACCTCATATTCAACAATTCAACTTTTACTGATATACTTGTAAAATACTTAACTGTTCCTTTTGATGATTATTGAAATATTTTCCTCAAACTCCTTCTTCGCTTTCCTTATTCCACTCTTAACCTCTTTTTTTACTTTTTCATATGCCTTTTGTTTTTTCATTATTATTTTATAGTCCTCGTAGGCTTTTTTCTGCCATTTTACGGGTTTCTAGCGTCATTATTTATCCATGCCATCCTAAAACTACTGTTAGATTCCTCATTCCAATTTGACTATTTTTTGGAAAACAAAAAAAATCTCTAATTATTCCAGCCATATCAGCACCATGGATACAAGAGCAGGGAAGATGCTGGGTACTCTAAAATGAGTGGCACACCTCCTGAACCCTCAGATCATCACCATTTACAAGGCTCAAGTTAAGAGTGATGAAATACTCACTGGATGGCTTCAGCCACAGAGACACTCAAGAAGCTTGGCATCATCCAAGATAGAGCAGCTTACACGATCAGCCCCTGCGCCATGGGACTCAATATCCACTCCTTCCACCATCAGTGGATGCAGTTTGTACGATGATATCCATTACTCTTTTGGCTTGAACCTAGTAAGTGGTGAAGATTTGAGGGGTCTGGAGATGGGCCACTCATTACAAGAAGCACTGCAGCAACTCACCATGGTTATTTCAACCCTCCTATGATCATTACCACCAAGAAGGACAAGAACAGCAATGTTGTGGGAGCATGATCACCTCAAGTTCCCCCTCCAAGTCATATGCTATCCTGACTTGGACATCATTGCTGGGTCAATATACTGGAACTCCCTACCTAACAACATCGTGGGACGCCATCACCCATAATCACTGCAGCAGTTCAAGGAGAAGGCATACCACCATCACTTTCTATGGGCCATTTCAATTAAATGTGGCTTTGCCAGTGTCGTCTACATCCAGAGAACAAATAATAAAAAATCCTGGTTTGTTGATGGTTAGCAAATGTCTGACAAAGTGAGAGAGGCAGACATATAGAGACACAGACAAAGACAGACACAGAAATATAATTCCAAAAAGAACATAAGAACATAATCATTTGGAGCAGCAGTAGGCCATACGGCCCCTCGAGCCTGCTCCGCCATTCAATAAGATCATGGCTGATCTTCGACCTCAACTCCACTTTCCCGCCCGATCCCCATATCCCTTGATTCCCCTAGAGTCCAAAAATCTATCTATCTCAGCCTTGAATATAATCAACGACTCAGCATCCACAGCCCATTGCAGTAGAGAATTCCAAAGATTCACAACCCTCTGAGTGAAGAAATTCCTCCTCATCTCAGTCTTAAATGGCCGACCCCTTATCCTGAGACTATGCCCCCTAGTTCTAGACTCTCCAGCCAGGGGAAACAACCTCTCATCATCTACCCTGTCAATCCGCCATAGAATCCTATATGTTTCAAGAAGCCAACACAGAACACTAAATTTATTGTTTGCAGAAATTTCTCTGAAAATTTTAATTTTTGTTCTGTATGAGCAATCTCTGTAATTTCAATAGTGTTGTCTCTTGGGAGGCACTTGACTCATCCTGGTGGGGTTGGACCGCTATTTGACCTATAATTTGTGCCCAGGTGACCCTTGAACACAACATTAAATGTCTTTACTTTTAGAAGGCAAAGGTACGCGTTACTGTGCCATTTAGGCTTGCCTGCCCCCACAATTAAACTGATCTACTTAAAATATAACCCTCTTGTGTTATTCAAGCTATTGTTCACGCCCAGTGACCCCTGAGCACCAACATGTGGTGTCTACTGATTCACTAGACACCTTCTAAAAAAGACTTGCATTTATATAGCGTCTTTCACGACCACCGGATGTCCCAAAGCGCTTTACAGCCAATGAATTACTTTTTGAAGTGTAGTCACTGTTGTAATATAGGAAACGCGGCAGCCAGTTTGCGCACAGCAAGGTCCCACAAACAGCATTGTGATAATGACCAGATAATCTGTTTTAATGATGTTGACTGAGGGATAAATATTGGCCAGGACACCGGGGATAACTCCCCTGCTCTTCTTCGAAATAGTGCCACAGGATCTTTTACGTCCACCTGAGAGAGCAGACGGGGCCTCGGTAGAATATCTCATCTGAAAGATGGCACTACTGACAGTGCAGCACTCCCTCAGCACTGCACTGGAGTATCAGCCTAGATTTTTGTGCTCAAGTCTCTGGAGTGGGACTTGAACCTACAACCTTCTGACTCAGAGGCGAGGGTGCTTCCAAATGAGCCACGGCTGACACTAAAAAAAGATTTATACGATCAGAAGAGAAACCAGTGTGTACTGGTTGGCTGTGATAAGTAGGCAATGTATAGATTTTTCGTTTTGATTTTGATGCATTTATTTTGTTTAAACTAGTTTGGGTGGGCTATCCGTCCTTGGAATTGGAATAACATCGTCCATTTAGTGGGTGATACTTGTTCAATCCTGGTGACATTCGGCTTAGCTCAAACCCACAATTTCCACTAGCCTACTTAAAATAGGATTGTTTCATATTATGCTTTAGCTCAAGTAGGTTTGTAAGGAATGGCCATTTTGTTCTAAAGCCATGCTAACTACTCCCAATGACATCCATGCTATTTAGATGTTAATTTACATAGAAATTATCACCCTGCTAGAAGTCATACTAGTAAAATAAGAGGTTTGACAAAATTGCCACATATCATGACACCAGCAAGCATAATGGCCTGGAATTTGTGGTCCTGATGACAGTGAACTGGCAGCGTTCACCATCATTTCGCCTTTGAAACTGACCGCAACTTCAGGATTTAGCGCATGCGCAGCCTCACGCGGATATCCTG
Source organism: Squalus acanthias (assembly GCA_030390025.1). NCBI lineage: Eukaryota > Metazoa > Chordata > Chondrichthyes > Squaliformes > Squalidae > Squalus > Squalus acanthias. The sequence goes on along the minus strand of CM059425.1, from coordinate 172,705,395 downwards.
AAATTGCAGTCTGTCATTCACTGCTTCTCCATGGGCTGAGCTGTGGAGCCCCCCTACCCCCACCCATCCCCCAGAGCTGGCAATCAAATCACTGATATAACACAAACTTCCCCTTTTCCGAACAAATATTGCTGTTAGAAACCCCATAAAAAGTTAGACCCATTCAAATGGGGTAACTGGGTTTTTAACGGCGATCTGAATAATAACTACTGATACCATTCTAGCCCTGAAAAACTAATTTTATATTGGTGGAACACGGTGGCATAGTGGTTAGCACTGGTGCCTCACAGCGCCAGGGACCCGGGTGACTGTCTGTGTGGAGTTTGCCCATTCTCCCCGTGTCTGCGTGGGTTTCCTCCGGGTGCTCCGGTTTCCTCCCACAGTCCAAAAATGTGCGGGTTAGGTTGATTTGGCTATGATAAATTGACCCTTAGTGTTAGGGGGGGATTAAATATGTGGGATTACGGGGATAGGATGGGATATGTTAGGGGGAATTAGATACGTGGGGTTACGGGGATAGGGTGGGATATGTGTCGGTGCAGGCTCGATGGGCCGAGATGGCCTCTATCTGTACTGTGGGGATTCTGTGTGAGAAAGCAGGGACAGGGTACTGGATTTGGATGATCAGCCATGATCGTATTGAATGGTGGAGCAGGCTCGACGGGCCGAATGGCCTACTCCTGCTCCTAGTTTCTATGTTTCTATGAATGTCAAATTTCTCCATTAAGTTAAAAATTATTAGATTTTAAAATTAATTAAAAAAAATTTAAAGTTTGTTCATGATATTTCAGCTTCTACCTTAACCCAATGTGTACGTAAAAAAATCTTTATTTCGCTCTCTGTAAAAAAAATTTTAAAGTGATTGAGTACTAGTGCTTTCTATTTCCTGGTTCCCTGTCTGTGAAAATTCTGCAATGTGATTGGCTGCTTAGATAGCTTGTTGACCTCACAGCAGCTATGGGATTCCCGCTAAATTGACTTCAGCTGCACATCGGAAAAGCCGAACTTCTTGCCATAGAGATCACAAGATCTTTGTGAGAAGCTTATTTCGGGGCCAGCGGCGAACACCTTTGCTTCACTGCTGACCGCAAATTATGGGCCAATGCTTCCATTCAGTATTGTAGGTCCCATGTAAATTTGTCTTTTTCTGCTGAAAAAGTAATACAATTTAAAATGTAATAAATACTAATAATTAACTTTATGAAATGAAAAACACTGTTTAGAAATCATTAAGTTGTGATGAAGTTCAAACCCCTTAAAATGTCTATTCCTCACCAGGATCATTGTGTGAATGAGGCACAACAAAGACCTGCAGTGGCTCATCATCCCACTCATGTTCATTGTAAATGATGTCAAAGCCCTGTTTCCAAACTCCACCATCTGGGTTGTCAAAAGGTAGAATGTTGTAGATATCCAACATCTAGAAGAAATCAGAAAAATTTAGACACTAATTCCCTGCTGACGTTGTGGTTTCAGGAATCAATCTAAAAAAAAATCTTCATTTTAGTCAGTGGACCCTACATAAACAAAAGTGGAGTGATGTCTACATATTGTGTCACAAGAACAGCTGTTTAAAACAATGTATGAAGCACATTTACACTTTTTTTTCCAAAGTGTAAAATACATTCAGTTAATTGCCATGCAGGAATCTCAACAGTGTATACAGAAAATAAAACACAGACAACCAAATGATTTATGCGCAAGATTTTTTGGCTAGTGTAAATTTCATCATTGCAGCAAAAGAAGCAATCGGTTGTCTTTTCCAAAAAAATGTGTTGTACAATAAAAAAAGAGAATACCTATCGTCAAAAAAAATCAAGAAGTTCAAGGCCTTCAGGTTGACTTTTGATCGGCAATTTCCTGACAGCTTTGGGACAGTGAAGTAATGGAGTAAATCGCTGAATTGCCTGGGTCTAAGTAAACTTTCTCTATGGTCTATAAAATATACATTTCTGCAAATCTAGGGCAAAAGGTTACTTAACTGTCTTGAAAGAGAATCACTGTCCTGAGACCCTGGTGAAACATATGGAACAGCGTTTCGAAACAGTCTACCTCACCAGCCATCTAATGTAATGGGATCCCATTGTAGCAACAGTGAGTTACTGAGTATGGTGATGAAAGCATTAGCCATGGGCACTTACTTTATAGATCCTTGCTGTTTTCCTCAACTTATTCTTTTGAACCAAGATATGAAATTTCTTCTGCTGCAAAAGGAAGTCTGTCTTCATCTAAAGGTTGTAAAGCCATTCATCCAGCAGAACAAGTCACTACAAACCACACCAAGGATTGCCTTGAGATTCTGCTCAAGTTTAATTTTTTTCCATTGCCTAGACATTTTTCCTGCAAAAGCTTTCCTTGATAGTTCATAGGGAAACTTTAAAATTATAACATCAACAAAATTCTTGGATTTTTTTTCCTGCATCTAATCTGTTTGCTGGGTTCACCATAGAAATAAAGAATGTTTAGCAATTATTTTGCAATCAGTTAAAGCAGAGACATTGGTTGCAAACTGACTAGTACCCTGATGCAATAACTGGAAATATTTCAAATTTTATGGTCCATAAAACACAATTGTTACTTACTTGTAAATTTGATGCTTTTGTGTAGCTCTTTGAGGCAAAGTGACAATCTTCCGGTTCAATGGGAATAACAAAAGAAGAGGATCCAAAGAGTTCGGAGAATAATCCTTTACTTGAATTTGAAGCTTCAATGTCCCCTCGGCTATCTTTCACAGATTCACTCAAATTAATAACCGAGTCCCTGATGTTTGAAATTATTTCGTTGTTTTCAGCTAATAGACGTTCTAGGTGGTCAATTTTTTCATGTAAAATTGAAAGCTGCCCCTGCAACAACAAAAAAATGAAGTTGAAGACTTCACTCAATATTATTCACCCAATAAGTTCTACATATTATAATAGCTAGAAAAGATCAGTTGATCCGATTCAGACTAAGACCAAAGTGTAGTATCTACCTCTATGTTTCTCCATTTCTCAATAATCACTCACTCACGTTCCATTTTGAATCTTCATCCAGGATAATTTCACGTTAAAACTTTGAAATATTGAGTTTTGTAACTTACTGCCCACCTCCTAAAATGAGTAACAAATCTTCTGTTTTGGGAATGGCATAATTATCTAATCTGAATACTTGATTCACTGTTACTTAATAATCCTCATGGATTCTCATCTATTAATCTTGCTTAACTACATAGACAATTGGCACTATCCACTCAGAAAAAGGTACTGACTTAATCTTTGTATCTTCTCTAATCTTTGTAACTCAGCCTTTACTTTTTTTTTTCTCAGAGCAAATGGAGCAAAGATATTTCAAATATTTTACACCCAATGCCAGCCCATTAAATTTGGACCTTGTTCCATCACAACCAAAACTGGCAACCACTTCTCTTGGCCTTGATTTGACTTGTATGGTGACAGTTCCTAAAACAAGAACTTGCGATCCTCTATAGGTTTGCATATTCTTAAAATAATCCTAATCCTAGACATCAGTATGCATCTTCATCAGATAGTCAATCAAGCCCCCACATCCCCCTCCATCTCTTCACATTTTCCATTCAATCCCAGTATGAACTTATATGGGTCCATGTCTTTTCCCTACAGATGATACACAGCAGAACAATGCTCCCTGGATCTCATTTCCTCTAAAATATAGGCAAACCAGGGGTTCATAGACTTCATTAGCTCTGTTCCACCATTTTTAGGCTTAGGATCCTTGCTTGTGGCATAACTGGCAAACTGTCCCACTGAATTTACATGTTTTAGTAATGTGATTTCCCTCACATTAGAAACACATAAAATATCTAGAGTTTTGTCCACGGGAAGTAGGTAGTTATATAATGACTGGTCTACCTCTAATTGGCATTACAAATCAAAAACATACTTTGTTGTCAATTCCGTGGCTGTAGCTAGCTCAACTGTTCTTTACATCATCAGATTGGTTTCACCAGTGCGCCAACCCTCATACTTTGTGCCACACTGCGACAGAATAGAACCAAGGAGGTACTAAAAATGCTGAAACTGTGAAATATCGGCATTCCACAGCCAGCAGACATCACCAGTGGTGCTGGTCCCCAAGAAAAACAAGCCACGCATTTTAATGTAGATCATATCCAAAATCAAGTGCAATCAAATCCAAAAAGATTTAGATGGGCTAGGGGAGTGGCCCACACAATGGCAGATGTTGTTTAATTTACATAAATTAGATAATGCAACCGGCATAGATTCATTTAAGGGGAAGCTAGATAAACACGAGGGAGAAAGGAATACAAGGATATGTTGATAGGGTTAGGGTTAGATGAAGAAGGTTGCAAGGAGGCTCGTGTGGAGCATAAACACCGACCGGCATGGACCTGTTGGGCCCAATGGCCGGTTCTGTGCTGTAAATAAATACTTATCAAATGTAGTGTCATGCATGTTGGTAGGGCCAACACAGAATAGACGTATCATTTGCAGGGAAAACTACTGAGAGAGGTTCAGAGAGAAAAATGATCCAGGTGTTACTGTGCACAGATCACTGAAGGTACATGACCAATGTAGAGAAACTGTAGCTAAAGTTAACAGGGTATTGAGGTTGTACTAATAGAACCACTCAGTATAAATCAAAGGAAATAATCACAAAACGGTAAAACCATTGCTGCCAGACCCAGGACACTGCTGTTAGGCCCGTGCCAACTCCCCTCCTCACTGCTGAGACATTTGAAAACCACTGCTGAGCCAAGCCCCACAATCTATTCCCAAACACCAGGTTCTGTCTCCTCAGTTCTACTGAACCCCAGAATCCCCTTCCAAAGTGATGGACAACCGCACTGCAGTTTTGACAAACTCTAGCAATGTCCGAAGTTCAACAGTTTCCATTGTCACTTAATGTACTGTTGTATCAGATGCATACCTCCAACTGTTACATATTGCGTACCATCTTGCTAGGTGTTCTCAACTTGAAAATTATAGGGATAAAGCAACGTCCTGCTGTAGTGCTGAAGACCTATGCACCAGAGCTAGCTGTGCCCCTCGCCAAGCTATGACACAGATATCCATAGAGTCATAGATTTATACAGCACAGAAAGAGGCCCTTCGGCCCATCGTGTCCACGCCGGCCATCAAGCCCCATCTATTCTAATCCCATTTTCCAGCACTTGGTCCATAGCCTTGTATGCTATGGCGTTTCAAGTGCTCATCTAAATGCTTCTTGAATGCTGTGAGGGTTCCTGCCTCTACCACCCTTTCAGGCAGTGACTTCCAGATTCCAACCACCCTCTGGGTGAAAAAGTTTTTCTTCAAATCCCCTCTAAACCTCCTGCCCCTTACCTTGAAACTATGCCCCCTGGTTATTGACCCCTCTACTAAGGGGAAAAGTTCCTTTCTATCTACTCTATCTATGCCCCTCAATTTTGTACACCTCAATCAGGTCCCCCCTCAGCCTTCTCTGCTCTGAGGAAAACAACCCCAGCCTGTCCAGTCTCTCTTCATAGCTGAAGCGCTCCAGCCCAGGCAACATCCTGGTGAATCTCCTCTGCACCCGCTCCAATGTAATCACATCCTTCCTATAGTGTGGCGACCAGAACTGCACACAGTATTCCAGCTGTGGCCTAACTAGCATTTTGTACAGCTCCATCATAACCTCCTTGCGCTTATATTCTATGCCTCGGCTAGTTAAGGCAAGTATCCCATATACCTTTTTAACCACCTTATCTACCTGTCCTGCTGCCTTCAGGGATCTATGTAGAAACATAGAAGACAGGAGCAGGAGTAGGCCATTCAGCCCTTCGAGCCTGTTCCGCCATTTAATGAGATCATGGCTGATCATCCAAATTCAGTACCCTGTCCCTGCTTTCTCCCCATATCCCTTTAGCCTTAAGAAATATATCTAACTCCTTCTTGAATGTATTTAATGAATTGGCCTCAACTGCCTCCTGTGGTAGAAAATTCCACAGGTTCGCCACTTTCTGGGTGAAGAAATTCCTCCTCATCTCAGTCCTAAATAGTTTACCCCTTATCCTTAGACTGTGACTCCTGGTTCTGCACTCCCCCGCCATCGGGAACATCCTTCCTGCATCTAGTCTGCCTAGTCCTGTTAGAATTTTAAAAGTTTCAATTAGATCCCCTCTCATTCTTCTAAACTCTAGCGAATATAAGCCTAATCGACCCAATCTCTCTTCATACATCATTCCTGCCATCCCAGGTATCAGTCTGGTGAATCTTCGCTGCACTCCCTCCATGGCAAGAACATCCTTCCTCAGATAAGGCGACCAAAACTGCACACAATACTCAAGGTGTGGTCTCACCAAGGCCCTGTACAACTGCAGCAAGACATCCTTGTTCCTGTACTCGAATCCTCTCGCTATGAAGGCCAACATACCATTTGCCTTCTGAACCGCCTGCTGCACCTACATGCTTACCTTCAGCAACTGGTGCACAAGGACACCCAGGTCTCGTTGCACTTTCCCCTTTTCCCAATCTATTGCCGTTCAGATAATAATCTGTCTTCCTGTTTTTGCCACCAAAGTGGATAACCTCGCATTTATTCACATTATACTGCATCTGCCATGCATCTGCCCAATCACCCAACCTGTCCAAATCATACTGGAGTTTCTCTGCATCCTCCTCACAGCACACACGCCCACCCAGCTTTGTGTCGTCTGCAAACTTGGAGATATTACATCTAGTTCCCTCGTCTAGATCATTAATATATATTGTGAATAACTGGGGTCCTAGCACCGATCCCTACGGTACCCCACTAGTCACTGCCTGCCACTCGGAAAAAGACCTATTTATTCCAACTCTTTGCTTCCTGTCTGCCAACCAGTTCTCCATCCAAGTCAGTACCTTACCCCAAATCCCATGTGCTTTAACTTTGCACGCTAATCTCTTATGCGGGACTTTATCGAAAGCCTTCTGAAAGTCCAAATACACCACATCCACTGGTTCTCCCTTCTTCTTAGGCAGTCCCTCGGAACCGAGGATGACTTGCTTCCACATTAAAAATGAGTTCGCAGGTGACTGATGAGTCCAATGTGGGACCTACAGTCTCTGTCACAGGTGGGGCAGACGGTGGTTGAAGGGGCAGGTGGGTGGGGCGCTTGGGTTGACGTGCGCTCCTTGCGCTTGGCTTCTGCTTGCTCCCGGCGAAGAGACTCGAGGTGTTCGGCGCCTTCCCAGATGCTTCTCCTCCACTTTGTGCGGTCTTGGGCCAGGGATTCCCAGGTGTCGGTGGGGATGTTACACTTTTTCAAGGAGGCTTTGAGGGTGTCCTTGAAGCGTTTCCTCTGCCCACCTGGGGCTCTCTTGCCGTGCTGGAGCTCCGAGTAGAGCGCTTGTTTTGGGAGACTCGTATCGGGCATGCAGACAATTGGACGCGTCCATCGGAGCTGATCGAGCATGGTCAAAGCTTCGATGTTGGGGATGTTGGCCTGAGCAAGAACACGGACGTTGGTGCGCCTATCCTGCCAATGGATTTGCAGGATCTTGCGGAGGCAGCGTTGGTGGTACCTCTCCAGTGCTTTGAGGTGCCTGCTGTACATGGTCCATGTCTCTGAGGCATACAGCAGGGTGGGTATCACTGCTGCTCTGTAGACCATGAGCTTAGTGCCGGGTTTGAGGTCCTGGTCTACAAACACTCTCTTCCTCAGGCAACCGAAGGCTGCACTCGCACACTGAAGGCGGTGTTGGACTTTGTCGTCGACGTCTGCCCTTGTTGACAGTAGGCTCCCGACATATGGAAAGTGGTCCACGTTGTCAAAGGCCTTGTCGTGGATTTTGATAATCGGGGGGCAGTACTGTGTGGAGGGGGCAGGTTGGTAGAGGACCTTTGTCTTATGGATGTTTAGTGTAAGGCCCATGCTCTCGTACGCTTCGGTGAAGGTGTTGACGATGGTTTGGAATTCGACCTCTGAGTGAGTGCAGACGCAAGCGTCGTCTGCATACTGTAATTCGACGACAGAGGATGGGACGACCTTGGATCTGGACTGGAGGCGACGGAGGTTGAACAGTTTCCCGTTTGTTCTGTAAATTAGCTCCACTCCAGCGGGGAGCTTACTGAGGGCGAGATGGAGCATTGCAGCAAGGAAGATCGAGAAGAGCGTTGGTGCGATGACACAGCCTTGCTTGACCCCGGTTCGTACGTGAATTGGGTCTGTGGTGGAACCGTTGGTCAGGATCACGGCTTGCATGTCGTCGTGGAGCAGTATATATATATTGTGAATAGCTGGGGTTCTAGCGGTACCCCACTAGTCACTGCCTGCCACTCGGAAAAAGACCTGTTTATTCCAACTCTTTGCTTCCTGTCTGCCAACCAATTCTCTATCCAAGACAATACCTTACCCCCAATCCTGTGTGCTTTAACTTTACACGCTAATCTCTTATGCGGGACCTTATCGAAAGCCTTCTGAAAGTCCAAATACACCACATCCACTGGTGCTCCCTTATCTATTCTACCAGTTACATCCTCAAAAAATTCCAGTAGATTAGTCAAGTATGATTTACCTTTTGTAAATCCATGTTGACTTTGTCCGATCCAGTAACTGTTTTCCAAGTGCTCTGCTATTACATCTTTTATAATGGACTCTAGCATTTTCCCCACTACCGATGTCAGGCTTACCAGTCTATAATTCCCTCGTTTTCTCTCTACCACCTTTTTTTAAATAGTGGGGTTACATTAGCTACCCTCCAATCCATGGGAACTGTTCCAGAGTCTATAGAATTTTGGAAGATCATGAGCAATGCATCTACTATTTCTAGCGCCACTTCCTTAAGTATCCTCGGATGTAGATTATCAGGCCCTGGGGATTTATCGGCCTTCAATCCCGTCAATTCCCTTACACCATTTCCCTACAAATACTGATTTCATTCAGGTCCTCCCTCTCATTAGACCCTATGTTCCCCGACATCTCTGGGAGGTTATTTGTGTCCTCCTTTGTGAAGTCAGAACCAAAGTATGTATTTAATTGGTCTGCCATTTCTTTGTTTCCCATTATAAATTCCCCTGATTCTGACTGCAAGGGACCTACGCTTGACTTCACCAATCTTTTTCTCTTCACATATCTATAGAAGCTTTTACAGTCAGTTTTTATGTTCCTTGCAAGCTTACTCTCATACTCTATTTTCCCCCTCTTAATTAATTCCTTTGTCCTCCTTTGCTGAATCCTAAACTGCTCCCAATCCTCAGGTTTGCTGCTTTTTCTGGTCAATTTATATGTCCTCTCCTTGGATCTTATGCTATCCCTAATTTCCCTTGTTAGACACGGTTGAGTCACCTTTTTTGTTTTATTTTTATGCCAAACAGGGATGAACAAATTGTACATGCACACCGAGGTCCATCTGATCCTCTGTCCTTCCTAGGATCCTACCATTCATTGTGTATTCCCTTGCCTTGTTAGTCCTCCCAAGATGCATCACCTCATACTTTTCAGGGTTAAATTCCATTTGACACTGTTCTGCCCATCTGACCAACCCATCTATATCATCCTGTAGCCTGAGGCTTCCCTCCTCGCTATTTACCACCCCACCAATTTTCGTGTCATCTGCGAACTTACTGATCATACCTCCTACATTCATATCTAAATCATTAATGTACACTACAAACAGCAAAGGACCCAGCACCAATCCCTGCAGTACACCACTGGACATAGGCTTCCAGTCACAAAAACAACCTTCGACCATCACCCTCTGCCTCCTGCCACGAAGCCAATTTTGTATCGAATGTGCCAAATTGCCCTGGATCCCATGGGCTCTTACCTTCTTGACCAGTCTCCCATGTGGGACTTTGTCAAAAGCCTTACTGAAGTCCATGTAGACCACATCAACTGCACTACCCTCATCCACACACCTAGTCACCCCCTCTCAAAATTCAATCAAATTGGTTAGGCATGATCTCCCCCTGACAAAGCCATGCTGACTATCCTTGATTAATCCTTGCCTTGCCAAGTGGAGACTAATTCTGTCCCTCAGAATTTTTTCCAATAATTTCCCTACCACTGATGTTAGGCTCACTGGCCTGTAATTCCCTGGTTTATCCCAACTACCCTTCTTGAATAATGCTACTACGTTAGCTGTTCTCCAGTCCTCTGGCACCTCCCCTGTGGCCAGAGAGGTTCTGAAAATTTGTGTCAGAGCCCCTGCAATCTCCTCCCTTGCCTCACACAGCAGCCTGGGATACATCTCGTCTGGGCCTGGGGATTTATCCACTTTTAAGCCCGCTAAAACCGCTAGTACCTCCTCCCTCTCGATACTAATTCAAGTATATCACAATCCCCCTGCCTGATTTCTATGCATACATCGCCCTTCTCCATAGTGAACACAGATGCAAAATATTCATTTAAAACCTCACCCACATCTTCTGGCTCTACACACAGATTGCCACTTTGGTCCCTAATGGGCCCTACTCTTTCCCTGGTTATCCTCTTGCCCTTAATATACTTATAAAACACCTTGGGATTTTCCTTTATTTTGCCTGCCAGTGTTTTTTCATGCCCCCTCTTCGCTCTCCTAATTTATTTTTTTTAAGTACCCCCCTGCACTTTCTATACTCCTCTAGGGCTTCCACTGTTTTTAGTCCTTTGTATATGCCAAAAGCCTCCCTTTTTTTCCTAATCCATTCTTGTATATCCCTTGACATCCAGGGTTCCCTAGGCTTGTTGGTCCCACCATTGACCTTTACGGGAACATGTTGGCGTTGTACTCTCTCTATTTCCTTTCTGAAAGATTCCCACTGCTCTGATGGGGATTTTCCTACAAGTAGCTGATCCCAGTCCACTTTGGCCAGATCCTGCCTTATCATATTAAAATTGGCCTTCCCCCAATTTAGAACCTTTATTTCCGGTCCATCTTTGTCCTTTTCCATGACTACCATAAATCTCACTGAATTATGGTCACCGTCACCAAAATGCTCTCCTACTGACACTTCTACCACCTGCCCGGCTACATTCCCTAGAATTAGGTCCAGTACCGCCCCCTCTCTTGTAGGACTTTCTACATGCTGGCTCAAAAAGCTCGCCTGGATGCATTTTAAGAATTCCGCACCCTCTAAGCCTTTCACACTCTGACTATCCCAGTTAATATTGGGGAAGTTGAAATCCCCTACTATTATTACCCTATTATTTCTACACTTCTCTGAGATTTGCCTACATATCTGTTCCTCTATCTCCCCCTGACTGTTTGGGGGCCTATAGTACACTCCCAGCAAAGTGCTTGCCCCCTTTTTATTTTTAAGTTCTACCCATATGGCCTCATTAGAGGAACCTGCCAAGATATCATCCCTCCTTACAGCAGTAATTGACTCCTTGATTAATATTGCGACACCCCCTCTTTTACACCCCCCTCTGTCTCACCTGAAGATTCTATACCCCGGAATATTGAGCTGCCAGTCCTGCCCCTCCCTCAACCATGTCTCTGTGATAGCAACAATATCATACTCCCATGTGTTCATCAACACCTTCAATTCATCTGCCTTACTCGCAAGACTCCTTGCATTAAAATAAATGCCATCCAGCCTTGCCATACTCCCTTGTGCCATTACATATTTGCTCTGCCTTCCAGGCTGACTTGTTTTTTCCTCTATATTTAGCTGTGCATCACCCCCTACTATAGCTCCACTCCGTGCCCTTGTCCTTCTCGGTGGTAGAGGTCGCAGGTTGGGAGGTGCTTTTGAAAAAGCCTTAGCGAGTTGCTGCAGTACATCTTGTAGATGGTACACATGGCAGACAGGATGCGCCGGTGGCAGAGGGAGTGAATGTTTCAAGGTGGTGGATGGGGTGCCAATCAAGCAGCTGCTTTGTCCTGGATGGTGTCGAGCTTCTTGCGTGTTGATGAAGCTGCACTAATCCAGGCAAGTGGAGAGTATTCCATCACACTCCTGACTTGTGCCTTGAAGATAGTGGAAATGCTTTGGGGAGTCAGAAGGTGAATCACTCGCCACAGATTTTACTAGGGCTCCTTGATGCCACACTCGGTCAAATACTGCCTTGATGTCAAGAGCAGACACTCTCACCTCACCTCTGGAATTCAGCTCTTTTGTCCACGTTTGGACCAAATCTGTAATTATATCTGGAGCCGAGTGATCCTGGCGGAATCCAAACTGAGCATAGGTGAGCAGGTTATTGGTGAGTAAGTGCCACTTGATAGCACTGTCGACGACACCTTCCATCACTTTGCTGATGACTGCCAGTAGACTGATTGGGCAGTAATTGGCCGATTGGATTTGTCCTGCTTTTTGTGGACAGGACATACCTGGGCAATTTTCCACTTTATCGGGTAGATGTCACTGTTGTAGCTGTACTGGAACAGCTTGGCTCGAGGCACGGCTAGATCTGGAGCACAAGTTTTTAGCACTGCAGCCAGGATGCTGTCAGGGCTCATAGCCTTTGCTGTATCCAGTGCGCTCAGCCGGTTCTTGATATCGCGTGGAGTGAATCAAAATAGCTGAAGACTGGCTTCTGTATTGGTGGAGACCTCAAGAGGAGGCGGAGATGGATCATCCACTCAGCACTTGTGGCTGAAGATGGTTGCAAACGCTTCAGCCTTGTCTTTTGCACTCACGTGCTGGGCTCCGCCATCATTAAGGATGGGGATGTTCATGGAGCCTCCTCCTTCCGTTAGTTGTTCAATTGTCCACCACCATTGACGACTGGATGTGGCAGGACTGCAGAGCTTTGATCTGATCTGTCGGTTGCGGGATCGCTTAGCTGTGTCTATAGCATGCTGCTTCTGCTGTTTAGCATGCATATAGTCCTGTGTTGTAGCTTCACCAGGTTGGCACCTCATTTTTAGGTACGCCTGGTGCTGCTCCAAGCATGCTCTTCTATACTCCTCATTGAACCAGCATTGGTCCCCTGGCTTGATGGTAATGGTAGTGTGAGGAATATGCCGGGCCATGACGTTACAGATTGTGGTTAGGAAACACTTCTACATGCAAAGGGTAGTAGAAGTTTGGAACTCTCTTCCGCAAACGGTAATTGATGCTTGGTCAATTATTCATTTTAAATCTGAGATTGATAGATTTTTGTTAACCAAAGGTATTAGGGATATGGGGCAAAGGGATATGGAGTTAGGTCACAGATCAGCCATGATCTCACTGAATGATGGAACAGGCTCGAGGCGCTAAATGGCCTACTCCAGTTCCTATGTTCCTAAACTGTTTTCAGTGGTAGAAGGGTCGGTAACCAGAGGACACAGATTTAAGGTGACTGGCAAAAGAACCAGAGGCAACATAAGTATTTTTACACAGCAAGTTGTTGTGATCTGGATAGCACTGCCTGAGAGGGTGGTGGAAGCAGATTCAATAGTAACATTCAAAAGAGACTTGGATAAATACTTGAAGGGAAAAATTTACAGGGCTATGGGGGAAGAGCAGGGGAGTGGGATTAATTGGATAGCTCTACCAAAGAGCCGGCACAGGCACGATGGTCCGAATGGTCTCCTTCTGTGCAGCATCATCCTATGATTCTATCATGGAGAAGAGGCAATGGAGGAGGATGGTGTGATCCATCGTGTCAAAGGCTGCAGAGAGATCAGAAGGAATAGTGCACCATGGTCACAGTCACAGAGGATGTCATTTGTGATTCTGATTAGGGCTGTTTCAGTGACAAAAACCTGCTAGGGAGATTCAAACATGGGAGGCAACTACACATTCAGGGAGGCAACTACACTCAAGGACTTTAAGAGAAAAGGGAGGCCTCCTTCCAACTCTGAAACATCGCTTGTCTCTGCCCATCTGCTGCTGAAACCCTCATCCATGCTTTTGTTACCTCCAGACACGACTATTCCAATGCTCTCCTGGCCACCCTCACATCTTCCACCCTCCATAATCTGGAGTTGCCCGTATTCTAACCCACACCAAGTCCCACTCACCCATCAACGCTGTGCTACATTGGCTCCTGGTTCACCAATGCCTCAATTTTAAAATTCTCATCCTCGAGCTCAAATCTATCCATGGCCTCATCCCTTCCTATCTTTGAAACCTCCTCCAGTCCTACAACCCTCCAAGAACACTGCATTCCAACTCTGAACTCTAACATATCCCAAACTCTCATTGCCCTACCATTGGCAGCCGTCTCGGCCCCAACCTCTGGAATTCCCTCCCTAAACCTCTCTGTCTCTCCACCTATCTCCTCCTTTAAGACCCTTTTTAAAAATTACCTCTTTCACCAAGCTTTTAGTTACTTGTTCTAACTTCTCCTTCTTTGGTTCAGTGTCAATCTTTGTCTTCTGACACTCCTGTGAAGCATCCTGGGACATCTTCCCTACATTAAAGACATTATATAAATGCAAGTTCTGAGGGGAAGGGGGAAGATATGCCACAGGCAGCTGAATGGATGGCCTCAATCTTAATAGCAAACAAGTCCATGAGCTGCTCACAAATGTTGTTGGAAGTGAGAGCGGAGGGGGCAGGGGAGAGGGATTTAATGAGACAGTTGGTGGTGGAGAAAATAAGCCACAGGTTATCTTTGCTTTCCAGGATGATCCTGGAGTAGCAAGTGGATTTGGCAGAGAAGAGCAAGACCTGATAGTGCTTGCATCTCCTCTACTGCTTTCAGTCAATGGACAAGGGCTGACAACTAATAAAGAAGCCATTATTTGATGCAGTTAAAGTAATTAGATTTTTTTGACAATAAACCTGCCAATAAAAATGGCAAACCAATTATTTTTGTAAATCCTTTTAGCTGTCATCTTGCTTTCTCTACTTGGCTGAAGATTTGCTATTGGAAATAATGTTTCTAACATAATAAAAATATTGGCCCGTAATTTCCGATCCCTACGGGTGTGTACGAGCTGTGTACACACCCGTAGGGACCTCGCAAGTGCAAGTGCCAGTTTCAGGCATGCAAAGCGCATGCGCTGAAAACCGGCATTTCCGATCTGTCAAGAATCCTCTTGACAGATCGGACGCCTGCCCTGGAGAAGGGCCTCTGCGGGTGGAGAGTTCCGCTTTCTCCAGAACCTCCGCCCGCTGAAATCCCTTAAAAATCTTACACCTTTTGTTTAAAATATTTAAGTTCATGTAATTTTAACTCATTTTAAAAAGTGAAGTTTTAAAAAAATATATATTTAATGTTTTGATGTGTTTTTTCAGTGATCTCCATTCATACTTTTGACAGGTCTACCTGTTCCCCCAGCCCACGTGATCCCAGGGACGCTTGCGAACCGCGTGTGCCCCTGGGATACCTGGGCCCTGCACATTTCGTCGTGGAGAGGCCCAGGATTGGAAATGGCCGGACCTCTGGAGCCCTCAGGTAAGGGCGTAGATTTTTTCCAAATCGGAGGCCTCCGCATGCAGGAAGCCTCCGATCGGAAAATACGGGCCATTAAAAATTACAAAATTTACAAGATTATTAAACTTACCATTTTTATAGAATTCTGTAAAGTGGGCCTGTACTCTCCGGGGTTTAGAAGAATGAGAGGTGATCTCATTGAAACATATAGGATTCTGAGAGGGCTTGACAGGGTAGATGCGGAGAGATTGTTTCCCTTGGCTGGAGAGTCTAGAACTAGGGGGCATTGTATCTCAGGATAAAGGGCTGGCCACTTAGGACTGAGATGAGGAGGGATTTCTTCACTCAGAGGGTTGTGAATCTTTGGAATTCTCTACCCCAAGAGGGCTGTGGATGCTCAGTCGTTGAGTATATTCAAGCCTCAGATCGATAGATTTTTGGATACATGGGGAATTAAGGGTTATGGGGATCGGGCGGGAAAGTGGAGTTGAGGTCGAAGATCAGCCATGATCTTAGTGAATGTCGGAGCAGGCTCGAGGAGCCATATGGCCTACTCCTACTCCTATTTCTTATGTTCTTCTAGTACTTTCGGTGTTCGTAATGCTTCAGACAACATTTTCGTTGAAGTTCAGTATCATTCTCAAAAGCTCCTGAGGGACCCCATTGAGAGTACTCAATAAAGTAGAAAGATAGAGTTTCCAGCATACATTTGTGCCTTCACTCAGACAATTTTTTAATGATTGACAGTAAAGTCTGCACCAGAACCTGCTGTTTTTAAGCAACATCTCTACCCCTGTTTACTGTCGATGGAAAAGGGCTGACAATTAAAATCAAAAGGGAAGTTGCTTTTGAAGCAGTTAATTTTTTTGTTGCATGAAACAATATAAAGCCAGAACTTTTCCTGAGCTAACTTTGACAGGAATTTGGTATGACTACAGCATATTATATTTGTGACAAGTCAAATTTCGTACATTGAAATTTTAGCATTGCTTAATATTATTGTAATGCATGTTAAATCATTAAAGCAGCAAGGTTCGAAATAAAAGTCCAGAATTTACATAGGATATATGGCACAGAAACAGGCCATTCGGCCCAATCAGTTCATGCCGGCGTTTATGCTCCACTCGAGCCTCCTCCCGTCTTTCCTCATCTAAATCTATCAGCATAACCCTCTATTCCCTTCTCCCTTATATGCTTATCTAGCCTCCCTTAAATGCATCATTACTATTTGCTTCAACCACTCCCTGTGTTAGCGAGTTCCACATTCTCACCACTCTCTGGGTAAAGAAGTTTCTTCTGAATTCCCTACTTGATTTCTTGGTGACTATCTTATATTGATGGCCTCTAGTTATGCTTTTCCCCACAAGTGGAAACATTCTCTCTGTATCCACTCTATCAAAACCTTTTATAATTTTAAAGACCTCAATTAGGTCACCCCTCAGCCTTTTTTCAAGAGAAAAGAGACACCCAGCCTGTTCATCCTTTCCTGATATGTGTACCCTCGCATTTCTGGTATCATCCTTGTAAATCTTATTTGCACCCTCTCCAGTGCCTCTATATCCTTTTTATAATATGGTGACCAGTACTCTAAGTGTGGTCTAACCAAGGTTCAATACAAGTTTAGCATAACTTAACTCCTTTTCAATTCTATCCTTCAAGAAATAAGCGCTAGTGCTTGGTTTGCTTTTTTATGGCCTTGTTAACCTGTGTCGCAACTTTTAGTGATTTGTGTATTTGTACTCCTAGATCCCTTTGCTCCTCTACCCCAACCAGACTCACACCCTCCAAGTAATAAGTGACCTCCCTATTCTTCCTACCAAAATGTAATACCTCATTTATTTGTGTTGAACTTCATTTGCCAATTATATGCCCATTCTGCAAGTTTATTCATGTCTTCCTGTAATTTGTTGCAGTCCTCCATGTAGGTTTTGAACTTAATACTCATGTACAACTAATAAAATATAGAGCCACCACTGCAATGATTTTCTTTTTTTTTTTTAAAAAGGAAAATAGGTCATACATTAGGAATCTGATTTTTTAAATATGGAGAAATCTGTAAGGCCATTCTTCTGTTTTATCATCTGCAGCACAGAGAAGACTACTATTAGCTGAGTGGGATTGGATAGAGGAGAAGTATAATTTTAAAACAAAGCAGCACAGTGGAGCAGAAGGTTGCAGCACTATTGTCCATTGCCAGAGTGAGAGTGCATGCTTTATCGCTGGTTTCTACTTCAGCTTACTTTTGTGTGAGTGCATGTGCATATATTCCCCTTCACCTTTGTTCTATTCCTTTTTAAATGCTGATTATCAATAATATTTTCTAGTACCTATGAAGGCTCTACACCTGAAATGCTAACATGCCTCTGCTCTCCTTAGATAATACCTGACCTGCTGTGTATCCAGCATTTTCTGTTCATTTCATATTTCTAGCATCTGCAGTATTTTACATTTTGTTAATTTATTTGCATGTTGTGAACTGAATGGAAACAAAGCAGTTCAGACTTCGCCATCCCTGAATTATGCCTGAACTTACTATAAAACCAAAAAGTTTAACTTCTTTAGATACCTAACACAATGGTTATATGTTTAAAATCGCTAACATTTGGTATTTTCTAGCAATTATGTTAGTAAAATTCAGAGTTCTAACAAATATCATGAGGCTCACTTAAAAATAAGAAAAAGCCATTGAGCCCAACAAGCACGTCCTTTTTCCAAGTATCAACCCACCTACCTGCATTCTTACCATATCCCCATCTCTAATTATATAACATCAAGACTATACGCAATTACATGGCCAAGTCAAGTTTGACATACAGATCAAAACGGCATCACAGGTGGTCTCAGTTCAGTAGACTCAAATCTTTTGGATACAATTTCTACTCATACATATACAAGGCAACACTGTATAATAGCACATATATAGTAACAAATAATAGTTATGCATATCTATTACAGTAAAAATAAATTAATACTGCATCAATAGAAATGCCAGATTTGCTTCAGTGAGGACGGTCATCCTCATTCCTCAAAAAAAGTTACGCTATAAAAAGGTGCCAAGAAACAGGAAGAACCTAATTGGTTCAGGATTAGATCCCTCTTAATAATCAAGGAAACATCTCAAATTTAAGGAATATTCCTCTACTTTGTACTTCTCAATCCTTCTTCCAAACAGAAAAACTTCTGCTCGAGGATTATTGGATACAATTCCTGTCCTCCCCACTAAGTCAATCTATGAACGACAGCACTGTCCCAACAACAAATTATTGATGTCAAGTAGATGTAGGGATTACTTCTTGTGCATTACTGAGCCCTCTGCACCCCAGATGGATCTCCCCGAGGCATGGAAGGATTCCTTTTTTATGCACTTCTTGAAAAGAGACAAAGTCTACTGGACTGGGCCTAGGTGCATGGAAAGAATGCCATTCAAACTCTACCAGTGCTTTTTATTATAGCTTTCAAAGGTGAGATGGATCTGCTCATCAAGCAACTTGTTAAACAGAAGAAAAAGTACTAGCAGCACTTTCTGCAATTCAGGTGGCAGTTAAGCAAGTCAAAATACCAGGTGCTGGCATTCACAGGAAGCCAATAATGACTCAACGAGGCCTTAATTAAAACAGTCAAAAACTGTTAAGGGAACAAAGTACTTATATAGCGCCTTTAACATAGTAAAACGTTCCAAGACTCTGCACAGGAGTATTTTAAGACAAAAAATTTGATGGGGGAGGAGATAAATGTTTGAAAATCAATGTTCCTTGTGTTTCAGCCCCTTTGTTTTGCTCAATCGTCAAGATTATCATTTGGATGTTGATTTAAATTAACAATTGTTTTTTTTTACATGAAACATGAAATTTAACCAAATACAAAAATGTATATTTTTAAATGTTTTTGGGGGGTAATCGAGGAAAGGAGGCTCAAAGCTTGAAATGTTTTAAGCATGATTGTCATGAATGGATGTTGACCAATAGATCAGTAAGCTACAATTCTGAATTCTATTTCTGATTTTTTTTCCTTTTTGGGACTCTTTCTGAAAATACTTTCTTTTAACCATATTGCAGTGTAAACTGTTTATTTTTTTTTCTTTTAAGTTGGAGTAGGTGGCAAAGAGAAGTAATGCATTTTATATGAAAAAGAGCAAGATAATAAAAATAAAAAGTATGGTGGGTAGTGGGGGTGCTTGTTTCACATTGGTACCAGCATTGATGTGTGACTTGCCCATCCAAATTAAAAGCTAAATGTAATTTCTATCACTTTATTTACCTAACGTGGTATAACAATGAGGTCCCAATGATGATACAAAGATAGGTGGGAAAGCAAGTTGTGAGGAGGACACAGAGTCTGCAAAGGGATATAGATAGGTTAAGTGAGTGGGCAAAAATTTGGCAGATGGAGTATAATGTGGGAAAATGTGAGGTTATCCACTTTGGTAGGAAAAATAAAAAAGCAAAATATTATTTAAATGGAGAGAGACTACGGAATGCTGCAGTACAGAGGGATCTGGGGGTCCTCGTACATGAAACACAAAAAGTTAGCATGCAGGTACAGCAAGTAATTAGGAAGGCAAATGGAATGTTGGCCTTTATTGCAAGGGGGATGGAGTATAAAAGTAGGGAAGTCCTGCTACAACTGTACAGGGCACTGGTGAGACCACACCTGGAGTACTGCGTGCAGTTTTGGTCTCCTTATTTAAGGAGAGATATACTTGCATTGGAGGCAGTTCAGAGAAGGTTCAGTAGGTTAATTCCTGAGATGAAGGGGTTGTCTTATGAAGAAAGGTTGGGACTATACTCATTGGAGTTTAGAAGAATGAGAGGGGATCTTATTGAAACATATAAGATTCTGAGGGGGCTTAACAGGGTAGATGCAGGGAGGATGTTTCTCCTCGTGGGGGAATCTAGAACTAGGGGGCACAGGTTCAGGATAAGGGTCGCCCATTTAAAACGGAGATGAGGAGGAATTTCTTCTCTCAGAGGGTTGTGAATCTTTGGAATTCTCTACCCCAGAGAGCTGTGGAGGCGGAGTCATGGAATATATTCAAGGCAGAGATAGACATATATTTGAGCTACAGGGGAGTCAAGGGTTATGGGGAGCGGGCGGGAAAGTGGCGTTGAGGCCAAGATCAGATCAACCATGATCTTATTGAATGGCGGGGCAGGCTCGAGGGGCCGATTGGCCTAATCCTGCTCCTATTTCTTATGTTATGTTCCCCAAGGAGTTAAATGATTTATCCTACTTGTGGCATTGGTCTTAGATCCGTTAACTTTGCTCCTTAGTTTTCCAGGTTAGTCAACTCATGATAGAAATAATACCCATGGCACCTCACCTTGCAAGTTGTTGCTATAAGTGACTATGAATATTCTGCAAATCAAGAGCAGCAGACAATATTGCACTTGGTAATTAGATATACATGTGGCAATTGTTAGATTTTTAAAAAATATTTATAATGTCCTGTCTGACTAATCTAGTTAAATTTTTTGAGATCAGTACTATGGTGGATATGGATAGAGTGTCTATGCATGTTGTGTATATGGACTTGTAGAACACAGTTGATAAGGTTCCGCACGAGATTATTAGCAAAATTGAGAGCGCATGGAATTAGAGGTAACCTTGTGACATGGGTTGGTAATTGGGAGGGAGGAGAGTCGGAATAAAGGAAGTAAAAAAAAGGTCATAGAAAGATTAAGTGAGTGGGCAAAACTATAGCAAATGGAGTTCAAATTGGGGAAGTGTGAGGTCATCTACTTTGGATCTGAGAAAGACAAATCAAAATATTTTCTTAATCGTGTGAGACTAGAAACTGTGCAGGAGCAAGGGGATTTGGGTGTCCAGGTACATGCATCACTGAAAGCTAGTGCACAAGTACAAAAAGTAATCAAAACAGCTAATGGAATGTTGACATTCATCTCAAGCAGAATATAAGTGAGGAAGTGATGCTTCAGTTGTACAGAGCTTTGATCAGACCCCATCGGGAGTACTGTGTTCAGTTTTTGGCCCCTACACTTGCTTAAAAACCTGTTACATCTACAACTTTTTCCAGTTCTGACGAAGGGTAATCGATCTGAAATGTTAACTCTGTTTCTCTCTCTACAGATGCTGCCTGATCTGCTGAGTATTTCCAGCGTTTTCTGTTTTTATTTTATATTATATAAAACACTAATTTGGCCACACTGGAGTATTGTGTCCAATTCTGGACACCACACTTTAGGAAGGATGTGAAGGCTTTGGACAGGGTACAGAAGAGATTTGCTAGAATGGTTCCAGGGATGAGGGAATACAATTAAATGCATAGAGTAGAGAAACTGGGGTTGTTCCCCTTGGAGCAGAGAAGGCTAAGAGGAGATTTGATAGAGGTGTTCAAAATCATGAGGAGTTTAGATAGAGTAAATAAAGAGAAACTGTTTCCAATGGCTGAAGGGTCAATAACGAGAGGGCACAAATTTAAGGCAATTGGCAAAAGAACCAGAGGCGACATGAGGAAAATCTATTTTACACAATGACTGGTTAGGATTTGGAAAGCACTACCAGATAGGGGGTGGATACAGATTCAATAGTAGCCCTCAATAGGCAATTGGATAAATACTTGAAAGAGGAAAGAAATTGCAGTGATATAGGGAAAGAGTGCGGGAGTGGGACTAACTGGATTGCTCTTCGAGAGAGCCGGCGCAGATTCGATGGGCCGAATGGCCTCCTTCTGTGCTATACCATTCTATGATTCTATTTATTCTATGATCTGGAATGCACTGCCTGAAAGGGTGGTGGAAGCAAATTCAATAGTAACTTTCAAAAGGGAACTGAATATATGCTTCAAAAGGGAAAATTTGCAGGACTATGGGTTAAGAGCAAGTTAAAGATGTTTAATTTAGTTATCGGTTAGTAAAATGTAGTTCTGTCCCAGAGATACATAGGAAAGATGCAAATTAATTTAATCTCATTAGTTTCAAATTTCTTAAACCTGACTATAAATAAATTAAACATACCAGACAGTCTATCATCTTTAGGCTTTAGTAAGATATTTCTCTCAAGCTCAGTACCAAAGATTACTGCTGAAAACAAGTCCTTGCTCCCTACGAACCAGAGTGTGACTTTATAAACATTATATGCACAATATCTGGTAATGTGACATGGCCCACGGTTAATCAGAAACTTGTTACTGTAACAGCTTACCGAATTGACTCAAGCTCCTTCACATTCACCCCATTTCATAAAGCAGAAGAATAAGCACTCTATCAAATAATGTGACTTAGGCTAGAAAATATGAATAATGTTTATTAATAGTAAAGACTAAACAGTAGCATAGCATGACATATTGCACTTGAATATTGAAAGTTTAACTTCAACCAGTTCAGGTATACAAAACTAACAAAAAGGAGCAACACCTTACTAACCTTTTAGCATACTAAATCTGGACCAGCGTCTGTAATACATATAAATGGGATTCTGACGACCCAGCACAGATCCTCTACATGCAATACGATAGCAAAATACTGCGGATGCTGGAAATCCGAAATAACAACAGAAAACGCTGGAAAAACTCAGCAGGCCAGGCAACATCCGTGGAGAGAGAAAAAGAGAGTTAACGTTTCAGGTCGAAACCCTTCGTCGGAACTGAGAGAGCAAGAAATAAACAGATAAAAATGCAAGGGGGAGGCTGGGGGGAGGAATAAAAGAACAAAAGGGATGGTCTTTAGTGAGTAGAGACATTGAGAGATGCTCAAGGCAAGACGAGATGGTAATGGGACAGGTTGAGAAACAAAAGGTAAGGTGTGAAATGCTGGCAGAATCAGAGACAGCTGCCGTGGGGGGAGAGAGAGAAAAAAAGGAAAAAGGCACGGACCAAAAGAGTGGATAAAATGTATACATATGTGGTAGGGGCCGGGGTTATGATCTGAAATTGTTGAACTCGATATTGAGTCCGGAAGGCTGTAAAGTGCCTAAACGGAAGATGAGGTGCTGTTCCTGGAGCTTACGCTGCGCTTCCGTGGAACAATGCAAGAGGCCGAGGGCGGTGAGGTCTGAGTGAGCGTGGAGGGGTGAATTAAAATGACAAGCGACCGGAAGCTCGGGGTCACCCTTCCGGACTGAACGGAGGTGTTCCGCAAAGCGGTCACCCAATCTGCGTTTGGTCTCCCCAATGTAGAGGAGACCACATCGTGAGCAGCCTCCACATAGGCTGCTGTACAGTGGTATAAGAGGAGTTAGGTGAAGGCTTACCTATTCATTCTTCAGATTCAGTAACTCTCAGTTACAGAGCAGTCTATCAAATAATCTTCCAAGCAACAGGGGTCCCTATCTCAGAAACCTTTCTCCAACCAACTAAGTTGAATAGCTGCTAATCAGCAGATTCAATATACTGGTAACTATCAAATAATGACTGTCGGTGAGATCAACATTACTGGCTTTGCAACTGAAAAGTATTAGCATATCAAAGGCAACTAGTGTCTTGGCAGCCATGTGGCCATGTTTTCTGTCTACCTGGTTTTTTCAAGCCACACATAGAAAATGTGGATTCTACCTCACTAGAGACAATAAGCCTACAGTAGTACAAATTTAAAGTGACCAGTCACATTTTGTATAGATATTACCAATATTTAAACTTTCTAATAGCTTAAATTGCAATAGAACTCCTATTCATCATATCAAAAACTTGCATTGTAAACACATCGGAGTACCTGCCTACTTGATATTGTAAGGAAGGACTGTTTTTGAAAGGAATAATAATTAATATTAATTTTAAGCAAAGCATTAATTTTAATACCTCTAATCGTGAAGGAAGCATAGAAGGAACTGCAAGGCAAAATATTAATGTTTAAAGCAGTTTAAAAAAGATATTGGTTAAACCAAGGCACCATAACCTAGTTTATGCAATTCATGTCAAATAAATGTAGATGATGACTTTTTGATATTGCAACTGGCAGTGATGGGCTGTCTTCAATGAAACAAGCTGTGGCTGAATATAAATAGTTGTTTAAACCAGGGATTCTCAACCGGGGGTCTGCAGACCCCTAGATTTCAGGGGATCCGCCAGTTGATTTGTCCCATCAATATACAGGGGAAACTACTGATGTTTATGGCATAAACCATCAGTAGTTTCCCCTGCAAATTGAGACAAGTGCCATAGTCTCAGCTTTACAAGGACTGTGCATGAGCAGTCAATTCAGGTTCTTACTGTTGGACACCATTTGAATGCTTAGACAAGTCCCTTTGTGTGTCACTGACTTTTACAGCAATACTTACCTCAGTAAGTATTTTTTTGATCCAGCCCTAATTGGTTCTACATTCAGAAACCACTTGCCGCTTTTAACTATTAAATAAAATACTGGAAGTTATAACTTCTCTTCCGGGGGATTAAAACTTGAATTTAGGGTGGGGAAATCTAAGAGTTAGTCTGGCATTGCGTGGGCCGAGGTACTGTGAAACTTCCTTTCAACCCTTTTCTTTCCCCTCATCCAGAGCTGCCCTGTGTCGGTTGGAAGCCGCTCGCGTGTGTGAAAAGGGCGCCGTCAATGGAGAAAGTGCGCACTGCCACGTGGCCTTGGGTGGGGGAGAAATGAAAGAGACTTTCCAGTCTCTGGGCCGGTGGCAAAGCCGTAAAAATCTGGATCTGGTGTGACTCTCTCCTTCAATGTCTTCAGTCTGAGTTAATAAAATAGCTGAAGTTGTTATCACAATTTTCCTCATATTTCAGACTTGGAGCTTTATATTCATGGCCATGTGCTTTTCTGACGGACAGTGATGGGTGCTCGTGTCCTTTGAGATACCGCCGGCTATTTGTGAAAGGGTTGGGGAGGAGGAAAGAGGGGGGCTGCCTTTGTCACTAAAGGATTTATGGCGATGAGGTCAGGTGGGTAAAATCGCTCAGGGCCCTGTTTATTTCTCCATTTCTCTCATGTGCCATCCGCCTCCGCCAGTATTGGTGCTGTTAATTCAAGTTGCTGGCTTTTACCACCATGTTGGGGTTTGGTATCGAAATAAGAGGGAAGTTCTGTTTCCAAAATGGAGGACGTGGACCTGGGATTTTAGTCCAGTCTGACCAAGTGTGCATAAAACGAACCTGTAGTGAGCACTGCACTTGTTGCTCCTGGTTCATTTGATGGGGTAGAGCAGACCTTGGGCAGCAAATGGGCACATCATGGGCCAAAAATTCGGCCCTTCCCGGGTGAGTACAGTGCGCACTCACCCGTAAGGTGTCCCGAAGTGCCGGTTTCCTACATGCACTGTGCATGCACGGGAAACGGCAACTTCCGGTCTGGTGAAGGGAGCGGTTCAGAGGTGAACCGCGTGCACGGTAGAGGCTGCGCGCACGCAGCAAACTTAGGTTTTTTTTCAGGTTTCTACGGGAGGGTAAGTATTGAAGAACTGCACATTTAAAAAGGAGGCGCAGGAGCCGTTTTCAACAAGGTAAGTGGTTAATTAAGTATAATTTAAACATTTTTTCAACAGGTTTATCTTTTTTAGATACTTTAAAGAAAGGTAAGTTTATTTTTAGCACTGTTAAAAAGTATTTTAATATTTTCAAAGATTTAAATTTTTGTTTAAAGTGGTTAATTTATTTAACTATAGTTATTTTATAAATGTGATGGTTTTTTTTAAATTTATTTTAAGTTTAGCTGTTCTTTTGGGGCCGATTTCAATTCATACATTGACAGGTCCTGTCAAATCTATGAATGAAAGATGGTCTGCTGCCATTTGCTCTCCATGGCCCACGTGATCCCAGGGGACGCATCGCACTAACTGCGCCCCTGGGACACGCAAGCACTGCGCGCTGGCACTTGGAGGAGGCCCAGGAGCTGAAGTTCCCGTGGGCCCAAAACACAACGGCAGGCGCGGTAGGTAAATGCGCGCGCGATCCTTACCCCTGCGGCAAGCCGGAGAGGCGAATTTCAGGGCCAATGTAAATTTAGGATATAAACAGGAAATACTCAGCAGGTCAGGCAGCATCTATGGAGAGAGAAACAGATTTAACATTTCAGGTCGAAGACCTTTTGTCAGAACTGAAATGTTAACTCTGTTTCGCTCTCCACAGATGCTGCCTGACTTGCTGAGTATTTCCAGCATTTTCTGTTTTTATTTCAGATTTCCAGCATTCGCAGTATTTTCCTTATGTAAATTTAGGACTTAATAAATTCTTCTTTACGTAAGGTGTAATAAAGCTATTAATAATAACTTTTTTTATACAGAAAAAATACTTGTGTTGTGTTACAGGCGGTCCGTGGAATTTTTATAACATGAGAGGGGGGCCTCGGAAGCAAAAAGGTTAAGAATCCCTGGTTTAAACCACACCCAGATGATTTGTGTGCATCTATAAAGGGGGAGGAAGCCTACACCAGTATAACTTTTGTATCAACATGAGTAATGCCATGGCGGGGGGAGGAGGGTGTTACAGGTTGAGCCTCCAAAATCTGGAGTTCCGGAATCCGGAATGTTCCGGAATCCGGGACAATTGGTGGCAGGGTCATCCGGAATCTGTAAAATGTTCCGGAATCCGGACACCCTGAGGGAGGCTTACCAAAAACCGGAAATATCGCATCCTGGGCCCAGGCATTTCCGGACTCGGAACATGTTTCTGATGTCCGAAGTCCGGAAATATCACAACCTGGGCTCAGGCGTTTCCGGACTTCGGACATCAGAAACACGTTCCGAAGTCTGGAAAAACACGAAAACCGGCTCAGCCTCGGTCCCGAGGTTGCCGGATTCGGGACGCTCAACCTGTATTATATATTCAGATTAAATTTGCAGAATAATTTTAGGTGACAAAGTTTCTTGAGGACAACAAGCTTTCTACCTTTTTTTTTAATATTGTAAGATGGTGATATAGGGTAGGGTGTCTCTGTTGATCAATCAAGTTTGGTTTATCACATCTTTCCAGTTATTATAAGTGGACTCTATTCAATTCTATGCAGTATAGATTCCCTCTCAAAAATGACATTTAAAAAGAAAATCTCCAGATACATCATTTTCTTTCCGTGCCACAGAACTGTTGGCAATTCTTTTGGCTGGTATCAAGACAGAATTGTTTTAGTACATTCTATTTATGAGGCTAAACTGATTTCAGGCAGTTTTACTTTCTATAGAACCAGTAAGATCACTTTGTCTTGTGAAACATGGAAATTCCAATTATAATTGTTAAAATTACCATTCCAGCAGTGAGCTATTGCACATGGGAAGTACCAACTGAGAACTTTTCATTGACTTTGCTGCACACTGGCTCCTGTTTACTATTGAAAGGGCTAGTGTAAGGTAGCTAGCCTCTACCATATTCTGTCTGGCTTTCCTTCAATTAACCACTGTTGAATTATGATTCTTGGTGAGATCAATGTCAGTATTCATTTTACAGTGTTACCCAGCCTACTTCACTTTATCACTTTGGTCTCCAATTGGACCAATTTACTGATTTTCTCTCATTTGCAGCACATTATTATATATTGCCTTTGACACAAGGCTGTGGCACTGGGTCAATCGACTTTGGCACATAGCCCAAGCAAAGATGATTAAGTATTCTCTTTCATTACTCTCAGCTTCAAAAAGGTTTCTTCTTTGTATATCGAAAAATAAAGAACCCTAAAACATTCTTTGACTTTTAAATATATATACACACACATCAATTTCCACCTTTAAGAGTCCCACCATGCAGGTCTTCTTTCTGCTAGCTTGCTTTTGGACATCAAAGACAGTGAACCTTCCCAGGGCAGCTCCCGTGAAAGGAATTATATTCTTGACTTCAGATCGGCCTGCAAGCTGATCGAGGGCTACTCACTCCAAGAAAAATGCTGCCAGCTGCATACGCTACAGAACTTATCTACACCTGTAAACTGTATAAGGAAATTGAAGATGGGCTGCTGATTAAAGAACACTACAGATGGGTTCAGTCAATTCACCAGTCTACTCTCTAATCCTTCAGTCCACTAGCCTGCCTTTCAATCCCAATAATGCAAATGAAAGTAATGTTATTGCTATTCAATCAAACATTGAAGATGGTTAATCAAAAAACTAAAACCATTTTGTTTAAAAAAAAAAGTTTTACCTCGACTTATTTAATATCATACAAGTAGCAGGTATCAGAAAGGGCATCCTCATAGAAATTTACCCTTTTAAACAGAACCAGCTAAAAAAACTTCAATCTTGACACCAGCCTAAAAATCTATAAAGGCCTTCAGCACAGAAATAAATTAACATATCCGGAGATGAGTTTTTAAAAAAAAAACCACTTAGAATGTGGAATTGCCCATTGGTTGATAAAATTAAAAATACTCTGTCTGCAACCCCCAAAATATGTTATGGCATTCTTATGTGCAACTGGGTCTAAATGAGCTGTTGGAAACAACATTTATCTACTTTGGCCAATGTATGCTGCTATTTTCAGATGATACTAGGCAGTAGACTGTTCCAATTCAGTGGACAACAGGTTGCAGCACAAATATTTGGATAATTTAAGATTCCATTTTGGTGACACTGCATTACAAATGTGAATGAACAGTCACTGAGCAACACAAGTACTAGAGTCTTACATATGTGGGGAAAAAAACAGGTAAAATGTACCTACTGATTATGTTTCGATGGTTCATAATTATTGTAATTGTTTTTTTTAAAGGTATGTATTTTAGGAAATCAATAAAGGTGCTGTAAAAGAGCACAAGGTCTCCCCCAATAGTTCAACTGGTTAAGACAGTGAATTAGCTAAGCCCGACAGATCAAGAATGTCCTAATGTGCTAAATTAGCTTATTTCAGCTAGCGCAGCAGTATGGGCACTTCAACTGGACTCACCACTCCTGGATTGGAAAGAATACTCGGGATTCCTGTTCCTTTCTAATC
This sequence comes from Squalus acanthias, assembly GCA_030390025.1. Classification (NCBI taxonomy): domain Eukaryota; kingdom Metazoa; phylum Chordata; class Chondrichthyes; order Squaliformes; family Squalidae; genus Squalus; species Squalus acanthias. Next base: position 172,676,371 of record CM059425.1, on the reverse strand, counting down.
ATCCCTGTTGAATAATGTCTGCGTCAATGTCCAGTGGAGACAGGATCAGGCTTGTCTGTGATGCCACTGACAGTCAAATTACTTACCAACGCTCACTCGTGGAAATTCACATAAAAAATGGCCACCTGGGTGAGGTACTACAGGATGACTAGCATACATGGAACCATACCCAAGCAAGAAGTCAATGCTGTCAGGAGAGGAAGAGAGGGATAAACAATAAAAAGACTTGCTTTTATATAGCATCTTATTTTTTTCAGCAACATCTCAAAGTTCTTCACATACAATGAGCTACAGTATCTTGAAGTGCAATAACTGTTGTTATTTAGGCAAAAATAGCAGCTATTATACACACAGCATGACCCCATAAGCAGCTAGTTAAACTGTTCTAGGTAGTGTTGGTTGAGGCATGAATTTTGGCCAGGACACCTAGAAAAATCCCTGCTATATTTCAAATAATGCCATGGGGTATTTAACATCCACCTGCATTATTGGACAAGCAGGAGCCTTAGTTTAACATCCTCTGACAATGCAGCACTCCCACAGTACTGGAGTATCAGCCTAGGTCACGTCCTCAAGTTCTGAAGTGAGGCCTGAACCAAGGTCTTCTACCAATGTAGCTAAGCTGATCACAAGAAATTGGCGCAGAAGTAGGCCATTCGGCCCTTCGAGCCTGCTCCGCCTTCCAATAAGATCATGGCTGATCTTCCACTTCAGCTCCACTTTCCCACCCGATCCCCATGTCCCTTGATTCCCTTAGTATCCAAAACTCTATTGATCTCTGTCTTGAATATACTCAATAACTGAGCATCCATAGCCCTCTTGGGTAGGGAATTCCAAAGAATCACCACCCTCTGAGTGAAGAAATTTCTCCTCATCTCAGTCCTAAATGTCCGACCCCTTATTCTGAGACTGTGACCCCTAGTTCTGAAGCTGGTAGCTAAAGGAAAAAACACCAATAACAGAATTATGTTCTATTGCACAAGTCTCCTTTAAAACATCTAGGCCCGAAATTCCTGAGTCCAACAAGACGAGGCCATAGACTCCATCCCAAATACTGGGGACAAAGGAATTTAAACAGTCAGAGTAGGTTGGGCCCATGTCTGTACAGATGCAACAGAGGAGTCCACTCAGACAACTAAAGGAAAATCAGAGCAGCACCATGCTGCCCTTAATGATTCGAGGGGAATAACATTACTTTTACATTTTCCCAAAGGGAACAATGGGCAATTATTTTAAGATAATCAATCCTAATAGCCAGCAAACCTTTTTAAGGCCTTAATAAAGTTCCAGCCTCCCATTTTCTTTTCCTAGAGGAACACTTGCTGTGAACCCTACCAGAGGGATGCCAGAGAAACTTAACACTGTGGCTTGCACAACCCCTCATCAACCAGGGTCGGCAGGAATCCTGGATACAGGTTGCACTCTGTAAGGTTATTGAAATTTTTACAGTTAAGTACCACCCCCACCCAGAATGGTTTGAAATGACCGAGATCTTCTGGGAGCAGCCTATATCAAAGGCCTAAAATGCCTATTTTAATTGGACCAGTAGGGGTGGCACTGAGTAACCCGTGTCAACTACAGAAATTAAAACCACAAGTGCCCCCTCAATCTGAGGAGGGTACCACTAATAAAATAGTTTAACTTCAGGCCCAATCAAACTAAAGCTAAATCAGGATCTTCTTGTTGTGGTCAATTATGCAATTAATGTCTTGCAGTGCCAACTGATCACGAAAGGGTTTAACTCTCAAGAACAAAATGGTACACAATGGGGTTCTACACCTAGAGCCATTAAGCCGGCCAACTTATCAGTTCCATCAAAATCTGCACTGATTTGACCTATCTAAATATATTGACTACTTTGACAAATCTTAATATTGTATCCAACATTTCAACATCAATGATGTAAATAAACCACTGGGTTAGTCGTGATGAATTCAGTGGGAAGAGTAGCACAGAATAGTATCTCTCACTTTGAATGACAACAACTTGTAAACTTGTATTTATATAGTGCATTTAACGTGGTAAAATGTCCCAAGGCGCTTCACAGGAGGATTATAAGACAAACAATTTGACACCGAGCCACATAAGGAGAAATTAGGGCAGGTGACCAAAAGCTTGGTCAAAGAGGTAGGTTTTAAGGAGCACCTTAAAGGAGGAGAGGTAGCGAGATGGAGAGTTTTAGGCAGGGAATTCCAGAGCTTCGGGCCTAGGCAACAGAAGGCACGGCCACCAATGGCTGAGCGACTAAAATCAGGGATGTACAAGAGAGCAGAATTAGAGGAGTGCAGATATCTCGGGGGGGGCGGGGGGGTGTGGGGGTGTGGGGCTGGAGAAGATTACAGAGATAGGAAGGGATGAGGACATGGAGGAATTTGAAAACAAGGATGAGAATTTTGAAATCGAGGCTTTGCTTAACCGGGAGCCAATGTAGGTCAGCGAGCACAGAGGTGATGGGTGAACGAGACTTGGTGCGAGTTAGGACACGGGCAGCCGAGTTTTGGATGACCTCAAGGGTAGAATGTGGGAGGCCAGCCAGGAGAGCTTTGGAATAGTCATGTCTAGAGGTAACAAAGGCAGGGATGAGGGTTTCAGCAGAGGATGAGCTGAGGCAAGGGCGGAGACGGGCAATATTACGGAGGTGGAAATAGACGGTCTTAGTTATGCCGCGAATATGTGGTCGGAAGCTCATTTCAGGGTCAAATATGGCACCAAGGTTGTGAACAGTGTGGTTCAGCCTCAGACAGATGTGAGGGTGAGGGATGGAGTCAGTGGCTAGGGAACGGAGTTTGTGGCGGGGACCGAAAACAATGGCTTCCCAATATTTAATTGGAGAAAATTTCTGCTCATCCAGAACTGTATGTCGGACAAGCAGTCTGACAATTTAGAGACCGTGGAGGGGTCGAGAGAAGTGGTGGTGAGGTAGAGCTGGGTGTCGTCAGCGTACATGTGGATACTGACACTGTGTTTTTAGATGATGTCACCAAGGGGCAGCATGTAGAGGAGAAATAGCAGGGGGCCAAAGATAGATCCTTGATGGGACACCAGAGGTAACGATGCGGGAGCGGGAAGAGAAGCCATTGCAGGTGATTCTCTGGCTACGATTAGATAGATAAGAATGGAACCAGTCGAGTGCAGTCCCACCCAGCTGGATGATGGTGGAGAGGTACTAGAGAAGAATGCAGTGGTCAACCATGTTAAAAGCTGCAGACAAGTCAAGGAGGACGAGGAGGGATAGTTTACCTTTGTCACAGTCACAAAGGATGTCATTTGTGACTTTGATGAGAGCCGTTTCGGTACTGTGGCAGGGGTGGAAACCTGATTGGAGGGATTCAAACATGGAGTTACGGGAAAGATGGGCACAAGTTTGGGAGGCGACAACACGTTCAAGGACTTTGAAGAGGAAAGGGAGATTGGAGATGGGGTGGTCGTTTGCAAGGACGGAGGGGTCAAGGTTTTTTTTGAGAGGGGTGATGACGGCAGATTTGAGGGAGAGGGGGACAGTTCCTGAGGAGAGAGAACCATTAACAATGTCAGCTAACATGGGAGCCAGAAAAGGAAGTTGGGTGGTCAGCAGTTTGGTGGGAATAGGGTCAAGGGCGCAGTGGGTCTCACGGACAAGATGAGCGTGGAGATCGAAGAGAAACTGGAGAAAAATGTGAGTTCAGGGCTAGGGCAGGAGGGAACCCGGTAGGCTCTGGGAAGGAAGGGAAGTGGCAGAGGCAACTGAACGGATGGTCTCAATCTTAGAAACAAAGTCGTCCATGAGCTCCTCACATTTCTTGCTGGAGGCGAGGGTGGAGGAGACGGGTTTAAGAACACAGTTAGCAGTGGAGAATAGAAGCCGGGGTTTATTTTTGCATTCTAGAATGATTCTGGAATAGTGAGCAATTTTGGCAGACAAGAGCAGGACCCGATAATGCGTTATGTGGTCCAGCCAGATCTGGCAGTGAATGGCTAAACCAGTTGTCCGCCACACCCGTTCAAGTCTGCATCCCTTGGACTTAAAGGAGCAAAGATGAGGGCCGTACCAGGGGGGAACGAACAGGGTGAGAGAGAGTAATTGTTTTAATAAGGACTAGGCTATCAAAGGTGGTGGTGAGGGTGTGGTTGAGCAGATCGGTAGCTGCAGAAATGTCATGGTGAATGGAGGGCCAAAGGCTGGACAGTTGGAATTTCGTAAGTGCAGTTGTAAGAGAGTTGGGAGAGAGTTTTTTCCGGGGCGGACACAGAGAAAGTAGGGTTGGGGGGGGGGGGGGGGGGCGGGAGAAGTGGGATGTGAGTCACGAGCGATACGAGGAAGTGGTTAGAGATGGCCTTATGTGCGATTGACACGATGGGAGTAGCGAGGCCGCGAGAGATGGCAAGGTCGAGGGAGTGGCTGTGAATATGGGTTGGGTGTTTACATGGAGGGAGCGATTAAGGGAGGATACGAGGGCAGTGAACTCAGGACGACAGGAGAAAGGGGTCAGGGAGGGATAGAGAGAAAAGGAAAAGGGGGAGAAAAAGTGGAAAAAGAAATGAACGGCTCGGGTCCAGAGCGGCAGCCAAAGTGCGCACGCGAATGGACGCAGGGTAAAGCTCAGGTTACATAAGCCTGGTTATGTAGTAATTAATGGGATACATATTTCCTGGTAGCAGGGAATAGGTTGGAGACAATAGTAGGGAGACCAGAGTCAAAGTCAGAGGTCCCATGGAGGGACAAAGCAAACGTAAGCAGGATGGGGCCGCTACGGAGCATCGACGAACCACTGTCGAAAGCAGGCGAGTGAAGTCCAGAAGCTATTTGAAGGGTTCGAGGATGGAGGTTGTTGCCGTAGGAAAGAGAGTCGGTAGCGGTGCAGAAAGATGATGGCGAAATTGATGCAAGTTGGAGGTCACCGTAGATCAAAGCGGCAGAGACAAAGTAAAACCACAAGCCAGCGACCAGCAAAGCTGAAAACCAGTAGAACGAGTCACCGGACAGCAAGTGAAACAGTAGCTGCTAGCTAGAAGCCAACAAAGCTGAAAAAAACAGTAGAACCAGTTCAACAGAGACACAGCTGCAGTTTAAAAGTTATTTTTAAACAAAAAAAAATCTTTTAGTAGCAGAGATAAAGACATAGCAGGTAAGGCTTACAGTGTAATCCAGTACAGAAATGTAGTGGTGTAATCCAGTGTAGTTCAAAGCAGAAATGTAGTCTAGATGTCCAGAGAAGTCCAGGAGATCGGAAACCAATTTGAGAAAAGAATTCAGCAGCTTAATACTTGAAGTGACTGAAAGCAGAACAGAGTCACAGCTGCTGAATCAAACAATGTAGTCAGTAGAGCAGCATAGTCCTGTTGGCAGAGGAATCCAGGTGATGAAGTCAAGTTTCAGCAGAGTTCCAGTAGTTGAAAGAGCTCAGTGAGAACAAAGACACGCAGGGTCGGGAGATGGGTAGTGGAAGCTTTGAACTTGTAGTTTGGGCTGAAATGCCTACACTATCAGAGCCAGGGTAACTTAGGCAATGGAAGAAAGGAGATTGGGGGGAAGAGCGAGCAGAGGATGGCAATGGATGTCCAAGGATACAGTTCAAGAGAAGAACAGCTCAGTAAGGAGCAGCCAGCTCAGGAGCCATCTTGAGTATCACACTCATACAAAACCAATGTTTTTCCTTAATCCTATTGCCTACTCTAATACCCAAGTTTAATGCTACGTAGCTAGATCTATGATCTGCTCCTGGATTATGGTCAATAAAACTTGTAGCAGATCTTATGAAGTGTGTGAAAGTTACCTGGGGTGACACTCCTGCCAATGTTCCCGCTATGCAGGTGAAACATTCAAGCTCATTCACACTCCTAGTGCTATTATCAGAAACTCAGTGAGGAATCACAACCACACATCTCTTTCTGTAAATGAGAGATTTCTAACCCTTCCATTTAGAGCCACTATACTTAATCTTTGTGTTTCTTATGTCTTTCCACTGCTTAAATTAGTTGAACTTTGTATGTCAACCACCATTTTTAAACCTCTTTCCAGAATTTTAAAGTCTATTCACAGACTATTAAAAGCATTAGCTACCTCTTTGCCCAAGTAGTTATGCATATATGTTGATCTCTCTTCCCATCTATTTTAGTCAGTACTATTCTACAAAAGGGCTGAACTGCCTGCCTATCACTGTTCTGATGAAAGGTACACAACCTAAACATTGGATCAGATTTTGTTGTAGCAGGGCATCTATTGGTGCCGGCCGTTATTTAGACCCATCCCTGCACCCTTCAGCTCAAAACATTTTTGCCTATTAAGCTGCTGAAAGTGCGAGCTGATAACGGTGCAGTGAAGAAAACAGGGCATCTGTGACCTGAGTGAACAGGACAACCAACTGTGTATCTCCTTAACCAATCAGATTGAAAGATTGAGGAATAAACAGCAGAAGGACTGAGAAGGAAGTGTAAATTAGAGTGAGTGAATTCAACGTCAAATCAGATACAGAAAGAAAAATAAAGAGAAAGAGAGATTGGATTGAGAGAGAGACAGTTTTACATTTTTTAAATCTTCAACAATTAATACCTAAAAAGAATGAGACTCCACACTTGTAATAGTTAATTTTCATTTCCAGAGAGGTTGACAGGCAGTAATTAACAATTATCACATCGCTAAAAGGGTACTTATGCTTGAAATGACAAGTCTACCGTGCAAATACAGCAACTTCACGACATTCTAAACCAATGTTCCCTTTAAGCCGCACAGCACTCTGCAGCTCCCGCGTAGCCGGCTCACCGGCTTTTACATAGGAAAAAACGGGCATGTGTGGTATTTTGAATGGGCCGTACACCCAAAAAAAATTAAAGGGAACCTTGTTCAATACATGTCAAGACAGACAGCGAAATGCCATTTTTGTAAAGTTAAAGGCGAAGTGGTGCAACGCGGACAGCAACTTTTGGATATTGCCATTTAACTGTGCATCTGCTCCTCGCCTGAAGTTGCTGTACCATTTACCCGTAAATAACGTCGAATACCATTAACCTCACCGTTATTTTGACAGCAAAATCTGGCCCAATAGCTGTCCTTTCTTTTTCAGGTCCTAATGGTCCCTAAGTGCATTTAAGTTTTTACATCAATAGATTTTCAATGCTGTTGGCCAGGTATCTGCAGCCTTTATTTTTTCATCCTGCTCAGGTGCAACTCAGTGCACCTGGAAGATTCCCATACAGTTGATCATCTATACAAGACAGTAAGCTCCCCCAGTGGCTTAATGGATAAAGTCACTGCATAGTGTAGTACTGAACAATATAAACCAGAATGTTCCAGGTTTTATCCTTGTTTTTGTGCTAAGTTAGCTCTTAGCCCAGGCAGCACTTGAGGCACTACAATTGGCCTCTGAACCCTTGAGCTAGGAAAGAAGAAAAATCAGCCATAGTTCCCATTCCTGATTGCTATTCTGTGTGCCCTTCTGGAAAGTGCATGGACGAAAGGGCATTGGATGAGGACATAATCAGGTTTTATTGATCAAATTGCTTGTTGACACTCATTGTCTTGACGCATACATGAACCTTGGCCATTTAGGATGTGAGCGCCCATGGAACTATTGTACAATCGGCGCCTTCCTGGATACTTCTCCTCCACTTTGTGCGGTCTTGGGCCAGGGATTCCCAGGTGTCGGTGGGGACATTGCACTTTTTCAAAGGAGGCTTGGAGGGTGTCCTTGAAGCGTTTCCTCTGCCCACCTGGGGCTCTCTTGCCATGTCGGAGCTCCGAGTAGAGCGCTTGTTTTGGTAGTCTCGTATCGGACACCCTCAAAGCCTCCTTGAAAAAGTACAACATCCCCACCGACACCTGGGAATCCCTGGCCCAAGACCGCACAAAAAGTGGAGGAGAAACATCCGGGAAGGCGCCGAACACCTCGAGTCTCTTCGCCGGGAGCAAGCGGAAGCCAAGTGCAAACAGCGGAAGGAGCGCACGTCAACCCACCCACCGTCTGCCCCACCTGTGACAGAGACTATCGGTCCCGCATTGGACTCATCAGTCACCTGAGAACTCATTTTTAATGTGGAAGCAAGTCACCCTCGGTTCCGAGGGACTGCCTAAGACGACACAAGAAGATTGTACAGCAAAGACAAGATTTACAAGTATATTTCCTTAATGTAGCTTTGCAAATGCCACAAACAGAAAGCATTTTTCCCATATAGATGTACTATCCTTTGGATAATTTTGACTTTCATCCACCTGTAAAAACAAAAGTGGGGGAAAATTTGTAGTAGGGGAAAACTCGCCTCCCCCTCACTTCACTAAATATCTTTGGCGAGAGACACACGATAGTTACAGAAAGAGGCTTTAATTTCTACGCGTGAGCAACGCCATGGGAGATCAATTGTTAGTCCGCTAAAAAGGGGAGCGCATGCTACAGCCAGCTGTAGTCCTTGTTCACAACGATCCCATTCGCTAATAAACATACGCGAGTTATTTAACAGCACTTACCTTTGGAAATGTTCCCCCTTTCCTCACGTTCTTTGGGTGATCGAACTGAACATGGTCGAGCATTAAGTACAAGGAAAAGATCACCACGCAGAATATGGCACTTCCAAATATAGTGAATTGCCTGCTCAGTTTCATTTTTTCATGTATTTTTACGCATTTAAAGACATAAGAACACCGACGAAATTTGCATAGTAGTGGTGTTTTAATATTTCCGAACGGAGGTGTAAAAAGTTCCTTCCAAAAGCGTGCGCGGAGTGAATTGCACCATTAGACTAACCAGCAAACACAGGAAGCAAACGTTTTCCTGTCACATGAATCGAGTGGCAGAACAGTAGAGAAATCGAGAAATCCCAATCGGTTTTCAAACACGCCCCCCCATATAAAGCCACGAGATTAAAGCTCCACTGCCAAAAACTTCTTCACCGTATCGTAAGCTCACTGGTGTCACTCTCAACACACAAATCCTGGTAAAATGTAGTATCTTCGGAAAGAAAAAGGCAACAGTCAGGTAGTGGAGCTGAGCAGGTTACGTGGAGAGAGATGTTGAAAACAAGAGTTGCGGAAACAGCAGCTCGATCAGGTGAAGAACAACCTGTATTTCCAGTTCTTGGCGTTTCCGAGGCAGGCGGTGTACTCTCGGTAGTCACGGGTTATTATTGTTTCACATACCCCTTTTTCACTCGGCCTTGTGCAGTTCTATCGCACAAAATGTTCAGCATTCAAAATTGTCTACGCATTAAACATATAAACATAAACCCGTTTTGCAAGTTGCGGTCTTCAGTAAATTGAGAGAGAGCTGGTGGCAACAAATGCTGACTATTTTGCCATCCGATAATCACATTGTTTTAATCTCGCCGACCTTTGCTCTGCAAACATTTTTCTTTCCAGCGTCCTTTTGCCCCAGTCTCTCAGGAGTTACCATTTCAGTACGTCTGGTTGTTTCGGCAAATCAGCCGCCCTGCTGAATGGGCAGTGTCGGGGCGGTAACCTCCTTCCTCGCAGCCCGATGTAACATTCGGTTCCCCCAAATTAACTCGGCAAACGATAACGAATCTTAAATCTAACAATTTTCCTCCTTGTCAGACGAAGGTCATTTTTCAAGCCTGAGCAGAACCGTTCCACTTCCTCCTAAGAAAGGATGCAATAAGTTTTTTTTTTAAATCTTGTGTAGTTTATCGTTTTTTCTAAATGGAAATAGTGTGTGTATGTGTATAATATATTTAAGACAATTAGTTCCCCTAGCGATAAATGTATATTGTCATAGCGAAGCAAAACATCAGTGTCTTCAGCCAATTCTAAGGCACGAAGACGTCAAACCCTGCAGCTTGCTCCACTCGGAACCAAGGGGTTCGTGTTACCCTTCTTCCCTCCAACCCACACCAAGTGCTGGTCTGGCACACCACCGAGCTGCTCCTGAGGCTCGTTTATGTACGTTTCTTTTTTTTTTAAAACGCGTTGTATAACGTTAGCGTCTTTATTCATACGCCTTTTTAATGTGCGTGTGTTGTAAATATGCTCCGTGTGAACGCTCCGCTCTCCCCCCTCCTCAGCTTTATTTTTTGAAAATTCGTCCGTTGCTGCTCTCGTCTGCTCGAGCCGCAACTGAAACCACGCCTCGCGGCCAGCGCCTGCGCATTCAGTGTTGCCTTCAGTGACGTGGCGTCGAGACGGCGCACGCATGCGCCAATCTTCTGCTTCTGATGTCTGTACATCAGGAGGTGTGTTTCTAGCGGGACACCGCCGAGCAGCATTGTAGGTACGGGAAAGTACACGGCCGCAGGTTCATGTCCTTTGATCTTGACGTTGCCAAAGTAAATATTATGGGGAGAGGGAGCGGCATCGCTGTTAATGTGGCAGGTCGGGCAGCATCTGTGGACATGATGCGGAGATGCCGGTGTTGGACTGGGGTGGACAAAAATGAGAAGTCGCACAACACCAGGTTATAGTCCAACAGTTTTATTTAAAATTACGAGCTTTCGGAGCTGCTGCCCCTTCGTCAGGTAGAGGTACATTGAGGGATCTTCTTGGAGATTCTCTCCACTTTGAGCCGGCAGTTTGTGGTGTCAATAGTGGTCATGATGCGGAGATGCGGACTGGGGTGGACAAAAGCATCTGTGGAGAGAGAAACAGTTAACTTTTCAGGTCGATGACCTTTCGTCAGTGCGGAGTATTTCCTGTTAATTTTCTGTTAATTTCAGATTTCCAGCATCAGCAGTATTTTGCTTTAGCGTCACTGTCAATTTAATTGTGTTGAGGGGGAGAACAATATCCGTACAGGTAGTATTCCGCAAAAAAAACACAATATTCGAAACATAGGATATACGGCGCAGAAACAGGCCATTCGGCCCAACCAGTCCATGCCGGCGTTTATGCTCCACTCGCGCCGCCTCCCGCCTTACTTCAACTACATCTATCAGCATAACCCTCTATTCCCTTCTCCCTCATTGCTTGTCGAGCCTCCCCTTAAATGCATCTATACTTTTTGCTTCAACCACTCCCTGTGCTAGCGAGTTCCACATTCTCACCACTCTCTGGGTAAAGAAGTTTCTTCTGAATTCCCCTTTGGATTTCTTGGTGACTATCTTATATTGATGGCCTCCAGTTATGCTCTTCCCCACAAGTGGAAACATTCTCTCTGTATCCACTCTATCAAAACCTTTCATAATTTTAAAGACCTCTTAGGTCACCCTCAGCCTTTTTTCAAGAGAAAAGAGACCCAGCCTGTTCATCCTTTCCTGATATGTATACCATTACATTTCTGGTATCATCCTTGTAAATCTTCTCTGCACCCTCTCCAGTGTCTCTATACCCTTTTTATAATATGGCAACCAGAACTGTATGCAGTACTTTGTGTGGTCTAACCAAGGTTCGATACAGGTTTAGCATAACTTCCCTACTTTTCAATTCTATCCCTCTAGAAATAAACCCTAGTGCTTGGTTTGCTTTTTTAATGGCCTTGCTAACCTGTGTCGCAACTTTTAGTGATTTGTGTATTTGTACTCCGAGATCCCTTTCTTCCTCTACCCCAACTAGACTCGCACCCTCCAAGTAATAACTGATCTTTCTATTCTTCCCACCAAAATGTAATACCTCACATTTATGTGCTAAACTTAATTTGCCAATTATATGCCCATTCTGCAAGTTTATTAATGTCCTCCTGTAATTTGTTGCAGTCCTCTTTCAGTATTGACTATCTTTCCCCCCCCCCCCATGTGGTGTCATCCGCAAATGTAGAAATTGTGTTTTTGATTCCAAGTCTAAATCGTTAATATAAATTGTGAACAACAGTGGTCCCAGCACTGATCCTTGTAGAACATCACTACCCACCTTCTGCCACTGTGAATAGCTACCTTTTACCCCACTCTCTGCTTTCTGTCTTGAAGCCAGCTAGCTATCCATTCTGCCTCTTGTCCCTTGACTCCGCATTCTCTGACCTTGTTCATCAGTCTATTATGGGGTACCTTATCGAAGGCCTTTTGAAAATCTAGATAAATTACATCTACTACATTACCCTGTCTACTCTCTCTGTTACCTCTTCAAAAAAAATTCAATGAGGTTGGTCAAGCAAGACTTTACCTTTTGGAATCCATGCTGACTATTCATTACTATGTTTTTGGTTTCTAGATGTTCTTCTATTTTCTCCTTTAGTAGGGATTCCATTATTTTTCCTACCACCGATGTTAAGCTGACTGGTCTATAATTGCCTGGACATGTTCTAGCCCCCTTAAATATAGGTATTACGTTAGCTATCCGCCAGTCCTCTGGCACTAACAAATGATTAAATATGTGTCGTAATGCCTCTGCTGTCTCTTCCCTAGATTCTTTTAAAATGCGTGGATGCAATCCATCCGGGCCAGGGGTTTTATCCTCTTGAGTTTGATTAGTTTATTTAATATATCCCCTCTTTTTTTATTTTAAATGCACTTATCTCATTACTAAGCTCATCATCCAATGTCATGTCCACCTGTTCTATCTCCCTGGTAAATACAAAAGCAAAATAATTACTTAATATTTCTGCCATCTCTCAATCGTTACCTGTGGTATTATGCTGTCTATCCCTGAATGGCCCTATTCCCATCCCAACCTTTTTTTTTGTATTGATGTGCCTGTAAAATATTTTACTATTTTGTTTTATGTTCCTTGATAATTTAATTTCATAGTTCCTCTTTGCTGCCTTAATTGTTTTTTTGACTTCTCTCCTAATCTCTTCATAGTCTCCCTTATCATGCACTCCCCTGCTGTCTATGTACTTAATGTATGCCTCTTTCCTTCCACTCAATTGTTCCCTTATGGCTTTATTCATCCATGGAGTCTCATTAATGTTTAGTTTGTTCTTTCATTTTAGCGGAATATATTGTTCCTGCACTCTGTTGAATGTTTCTTTCCCATTGCTGTTGTACATCGTTGTTTGCCAATATTGTTGCCCATTTTATTTTCCCAGGTTCTATTCTCAGCCTCTCAAAATCAGCTTTTCTCCAATCTATTACCCTGCTTTTTGTCATACTTATGTTCTTCTCAATTATCATTCTGTGATAGATAGTAGATTGGCGGTTAGGATCAGATCAGCCATGATCTTATTGAATGGCGGAGCAGGCTCGAGGGGCCGATTGGCCTACTCCTGCTCCTATTTCTTATGTTCTTATGTTATCATCTTAAAGTGTATTATATTATGGTCACTATTGCCTAGATGTTCCCCTGCTTTTACTTCTCTTATCTGCTCTGGTTCATTCCCCATTACTAGATCGAATAGTGAATCCTCCTTTGTTGGGCTTTTTATATATTGGGTTAGAAAGGACTCCTGTACACATTGTAGGAACTCCATTCCCTTAACCCCTTTAACTACCTCTTCTGTCCAATTAACATCGGAGTAGTTGAATTCCCCCATGATTATTATTCTATGTTTTTTACTCATTTCCTGAATTTGTTTGCATATTTCTTCCTCCACCTCCCTTCCACTATTAGGTGGTCTGTAGACTACACCTATTAGTGTGATTGATCCTTTATGAGCTTTTATCTCTATCCATATGGATTCTGTTTTTGTCTTGCTGATAGCTGTGTCGCTTTTTCCTACTGCCATTATGTTATCCCTAATAAGTACAGTTACTCCACCTCCCGTTTTTCCCCCTCTATCTTTTCTAAATATGTTATACCCTACAATGTTTAATTCCCAGTCCTCATTTTTCTGTAGCCATGTCTCCATAATCCCTACTATGTCTGATTCCTCACAACGTATGATTGCCTCCAGCTCCCCTGCTTTATTATGCACACTGTGCATTGCTGTACAGACAGTTTAACTCATTTTTAATAGGATTTCCTCTCACTTTATGTTTAACCATCTTTTTAGACTCCTGTTCTATAACTCTATTTATTCCCTTACCATCAATGTCCTCCCTTACTTTATTCTTTCCTATGCTCTCTTTTCCAGTTTTGTTTATAATTAGGCTGGTTACCTTTCTTGTAGATCCCTCCCCCCATCTTACTAGTTTAAAGCCTTTGCCGCCTCCCTATTTACCCTTTCCGCTAGGACACTGGTCCCATCCCGGTTCAGGTGGAGCCCGTTCCATCGGTACAGCTCCTTCCTGTCCCAGAACTGGTGCCAGCGTCCCATGAAAAGGAACCCCTCTTTTCCCACACCAGCCCTTTAGCCACGTGTTAATTCCCCTGATTTGTCTGCTTCTATGCCAATTTGCACGTGGCTCGGGCAATAATCCAGAGATTATTACCCTCTAGGTCCTGCTTTTTAATTTAGAGCCTAACTCCTGATCTCTCAGCAGGACCTCTTCCCTGTTCCTACCTATGTCGTTTGTTCCAACATGGACCACGACAACTGGATTTACCCCCTCCCCTATCCAAGTTCCTCTCCAGCCGCCGTGAGATATCCCTTACCCTGGCAACACACCCTTCGGGATTTTCTATCATGGCTGCAGAGGACGCTATCTATTCCCCTAATTATAGAGTCCCCTATCACTAACCACATTTCTATTCTGCTTCCCCCCCCCCCCCCCACTTGGACAGCCTTCTGAGCCACAGTGCCTTGGTCTGTATTGTGGCTGTCCTCCCTGCAGTCTTTCTCCTTGTCCTCACAGGTAGCGAGTACTTCATACCTGTTGGACAGGACCAATGTCTGCGGGACCTCCTTCTCAACCTCTCCTAAATCCCCGCTACCCGGTTCCCTAGCAGTCACACCCTCCCCTTCCTGAACCTGTGCTTTCCTCTGGGGTGTGACTGTATTCTGGATAAAACTGTCCAGAAATTCCTCCCCTCCCCTCCCTTATGTGTTGAGTGTCTCTAACTCGCACTCCAGCTCAATGACTGTGAGCTGGAGAGATTTAGCTCATCCAAAACTTTGATGCCCGTACCTGTCCACAAACTCCCACATACTGCAGTCCAGACACACAACCTGCCCTGCCATATCTTAGTCTAGCCTTATTTTATTTATTTAATTAGTTAAAGTCTTTACTCAACAATTATTTATACACTCCAGGTCAGGCAGTATTGGTGGAGAGAATAGAGAAGTTAACGTTTCAGGTATGGATGTAGGGTCTATCCTTGCTCCCCTTTTCTTCATCTACATGCTGGTGACATTATCTGCAGACATATGCCGACGACATCTAATTCAACCTATCCCATCACCCTTTTCAACCCCTCTATTGTCTCTATGTTGCTTGTCGACATCCAGTTTTGGATAAGCCACAATTTTCTATAGCTAAACATCAAGGCTGAAACAATTGCCTTCACCCTTCGTCACAAATTACATACATTTGCCATCGATTCCAACCCCCTCCCGAGTACTGTCTCAGATGAACCAGACTGTTCACAACCTTGCTGTCCAATTCAGCCCTGAGCTAATTTTACAATCGCACATTATCTGTCGCAAAGACCGCCTGCAGCCACCTCCATAACGTCACCTGCGTCCGCCCCTGCAGCTGAAACCATCATCCATGCATTGGTCACTTCCAGACTCGATTATTCCAATACTCTACTGGTCAGTCTCCCATCCTCCACCCACTGTAAACTTTAGCTCATCCAAAACTTTGATGCCCGTACCTGTCCCACTCACCCGTCACCCTGTCCTCGCTGACCTTCTTTGGCTCCCAGTCCCCCAGCTCCTCAAATTTAAAATTCTCATCCTTTAATTTAAATTCTTTCATGTTTTTGTCCTCCTTTCCCCCCCCCCCCCCCCCCCCCCCCCACTATCTCTGTAACCTCCTCCAGATCTTCTATCTCTCCCCTGCTTTCCTGCCCCCAAACTCTCCATTCCTCTAATTCTGGCCTCTTGTGCATTCTCCCCTCCCTTCACCCCAACATTGGTAATTGTGCTTTCAGCTGCCTAGGCCCCACAGTCTGAAATTTCCTTCCTAAAGCCCTCCACTTCCCCCTCCTTTAAGACTCTCCTTAAACATCTGTGCTCGCTGACCTACATTGGCTCCCGGTTGAGCAACACCTCAATTTTAAAAATTCTCATCCTTGTTTTCAAATTATTTCATGGCCTCATCCGCTCCCTATTATCCAGCCATATAATCTTCCGAATTAGCTCTGCTCCTCCAATTCTGGCCTCTTGTGTATCCCCGATTTTAACCGCTCCACCATTGGTGGTCGTGCCTTCAGCTGCCGAGGACTAAAGCTCTGGAATTCGCTCCCTAAACCTCTCTACCTCCCTTACCTCCTTTTTAAGATGCTCCTTAAAACCTAACTCTTTGGCCAAGGTTTTGGCATCCCTCCTAATATGTCCTCCTATGGCTTGGCATTAATTTTTTCCATACGCCTCTATGAAGCAACATGGGTTTTTTCTGCATTAACAGTGCTTTATAAATGCAAGTTGATGTTCATTTATCCGTTCTCTCCACAGAGACTGCCTGACCAGCTGAGTGTTTCCAACATTTTCTGTTTTTTGTTTCAGATTTCCAGCATCTGCAGTACTTTTCTTTAGGTAGTATGCTAGTTGAATGGGAGAAGGTTTAGAAACAGAATCATTTAACACAGGTGGAAATATGTATTACTTTAATTTCAGTGCAGCTCAACTAAAATGCCAATTTTTAATAAGAGTATTATGCATTCATTAATACAATGAAATAAATGCCATGTTAATTTAATAAATTGTATAGCTACCTACAAGCTTATGATCCTACCTGCCCAATTTTCCTCTCTGCACTGTATTCCGGCGATCCATTATGCTCCATAAAGTGTGACTGAAGAATCGTGACATAGGAAATAAGGCTAATGTGCACAGATATGTAATCAATATCCTTTAGCATTGCACACAAAATCAAGACTGAGCTCTTCAGATGAGGCAAAGTTAGAAGGTGGGGGATAATTAGACTAGCACTTGCAGTCATAATTAAGTCCCTATTTTGAAATCATGCATTCTATCCTTATTTTTATTTAATATTCAATATTCCATGGAGTTGCACCAGGTAAATCTGAGAATATGGTCTATGTTGTAGTGTTGCTTTTTTTCTCTCGTTGCTCCTCTTCTGCCTCTCTCTTTCCTACTTCCCTTTCCCTAATTCTTTCTGCTTTGCTTTTCTTTTCCATCCTATTTTTGTTTCTATGTCTTGTTTCAGGTCATATAACTGGGAAAGAAGCCACCAATGACTGTAGACTGCATTCAGGTGGAGATTGTGGGAAGAATGTGGATTTAAGTGGTTTGATTCCTATCCCCTCCTCCATCACTTGTGCGTTCCCCCAAACCTCTCACTGCTAATGCATCTCCTATCTGAGTCACCTTCCCACTACCCACTTACTACCACATCCTCAGTCCCGTCACGACCCCTTTGAACTACCTGTTTGAAACCATACATCCTTCCCTCCCCCTCACTCCACGGTTAGTCATCTCATTGTTAACTCTCCATCCACTCTTCCACACTTCCCCACAAGAGTGGTGACAAGATGCTTGGACTCCTTCTCTTTCTCCCCCCCCCCCCCAGTCCTGATCACCTCCCCATCTCTCCCAATGAGCTGCCTGGGGATGTGCAGCAAGCGTCAGCAGCTCACTAGTCTAATTTAAATGGGGCCGCCTTGGGCCTATCTGTTCTGGTGCAGGAATCCTCCTCTGCGCTCAGTTTATGCCAGCAGACTGGTTGGCGCGATGCAATTTCCACCCCTCAGTGTCTGCAGGAACCAGGCAAGGTTGTTGATCAAGAAGGGTGCTTTGCTGGAGATGTAAATTTTATTGTATATTGTGAAGTGCTTTAGCAAGTGTTCAAGACCCATGATATGTAACGTCTGCTTAGCATTCCACGGGACCGTTGCACCTTGATTGACGACACGGCTTTCAAAAGGATTAAAGTATATACATTGGAATTTTCCAGTGGATTTTACTCCTGGTGAAGGCATCTGAGCTCCATGAGCATTGACTTAAATGGAAATAAAAATCATGAGAGATGTAAAATGGGCTGATTTTTTTATTTGAAGGAAGTTCTGGTTTAATCACAACTTGCTGGTGGGCACGTAGTCTCGCAGCTTGAAGTGAGCTGGCAAAAACATGTATCTGATTGAATTGATCAAATACAGTTTTCACTAAAATAATAAGTAGAGGTATTGAATACTGTGTGACCAGTACCACCTCTACACCACTTAATATTTTCCCAAAGGACCCTCTTTCCCCCAGCCACCCCTCCAACCAAAACAATATAACTATCTCAACTGGACACAGCATTGCTGCCACATTTTACATGTATTTGTCTTTATTGTGCAATCAAGAAATGGCCCCTTTAACTCAAAAGTATGTAGCTTAATTTTCTCTGTTGCTTTCTCTCTTCACACAAAAATGATGATAAAACCTAACGCATTAAGTGAAGTCTTTGATAAGGAGGAAGTTGAAAGAAACTTTGTATTGTAAATATGTATTGTGTTCCAGAAAGAACCATACTTTGCATTCCAACAAGACAGACTGAATTGTTCCATTGTTGATACCATCTCTTCAGTCAGGTTTTCATGCATAATTCCTCCCTTTCTCTCTGCTGTAAATTCTATATCCAGCTGTTGTTGCTTTGTTCAAAATTCTGTTTCAGAATATATACAAAATGCCTATGTTGCAAATTGGTAGCTTTCTTGCATCTTGACTTTTTTTCCCATTTCATTCAATAAGTTGTCTGTAATGAGAAATAAGTAAGCAGCGTTTTCTCTAATATTTTTAACCAACATATGTTTTTAAACCAGTTTTCCTATCTTCTCATCTAATTCTTTAAATTGAGATAGTGATTCACCAGGATAGATACAGAGAAACTATTTCCTCTGGTGAGGGAATTACGAACAAGGGGGCATAATCTTAAAATTAGACCTAGGCCATTTAGGAATTAAATTACACAAAGGGTAATGGAAATCTGGAACTCTTCCCCTATGTTTAGTTGGATTGGAGTAGAATTTATTTGCTGTTTAAGTGCAAGATACTCAGATTCATTTACATAACAAAATAATTGCATGCATTTTATAAATGACAGTATGTCACTTTACATTCATGGAAACATATAACAGATAATTGGACACATTAAAGAAATGTCCATATAGTATATTATAAGTGCATCAACAATACAATTCAGTAAAATACACACAATTACTATTTAATGATTATGTCATAAGTTTAAACTGTCACTTCAGTATCGAATTGTATGACCATTTAAATTAAATTTGTGTTTATCATATGAGTGGTATTATTAATGCTTGGTTCATTTTCCATGGACAAGTATAGTTTGTTATTGAATACAACCTGATCTAAATTACATTTATTTAGCTTTTTTCATTGTTAATTTAATCTAAACCAGTTACTTAAACTTCATTATATGTATTACAATAGTAAATGAAAAGGGAGAAAATAATAGTGCTTATTGTAAATTAACCTTCCAATATTGTTATAATCAACCTCATTTCTCTACCCAAGTATCAAGGATTAGGTAATTGTCATAAAACTGAAAAAGAAATGTGTAAATTTTATATTACACTACTGTACTGAGGCAAACTTGGTGGCACAAAAACTGTATGGTCTGCTTTGAAGTGGGAAACAAATCATAGAATGAGGCCATTTGGCCTGTCGACCCATGCCGGCTCTCTGCAAGAGCACTTCAGCTAGTCCCACTCCCCCGCCCTTTCCCCGTAGCCCTGCAAATTGTTTTCCTTCAGGTACTTAACCAATTCCCTTTTGAAAGCCACAATTGAATCTGCCTCCACCACCCTCTCGGGCAGTACATTCCAGAGCCTAACCACTCGCTGCGTGAAAAAGTTTTCCCTCGTGTCACCTTTGGTTCTTTTCCCAATCACCTTAAATCTCTCTCCTGATTTTTGACCCTTCCGCCAATGGGAACAGTTTCTCTCTATCTACTCTGTCTGGACCCCTCATGATTTTGAACACCTCCTCTATCAAATCTCCTCTCAACCTTCTCTGCTCTAAGGAGAACAGCCCCAGCTTCTCCAGTCTATCCATGTAACTGAAGTCCCTCATCCCTGGAACCATTCTTGCAAATCTTTTCTGCACCCTCTCTAAGGCCTTCACATCCTTCCTAAAATGCGGTGCCCAGAATTGGATACAATACTCCAGTTGAGGCCGGACCAGTGTTTTATAAAGGTTGTTCATAACTTCCTTGCTTTTGTACTCTAGGCCTCTATTTATGAAGCCCAGGATCCCGTATGCTTTTTAAACCGCTTTCAAGTACAGGAGCAAGGATGTCTTGCTGCAGTTGCACAGGGCCTTGGTGAGACCACACCTTGAGTATTGTGTGCAGTTTTGGTCGCCTTATCTGAGGAAGGATGTTCTTGCCATGGAGGGAGTGCAGCGAAGATTCACCAGACTGATACCTGGGATGGCAGGAATGACGTATGAGGAGAGATTGGGTCGATTGGCTTATATTCGCTAGAGTTTAGAAGAATGAGAGGGGATCTCATTGAAACTTTAAAAATTCTAACAGGACTAGACAGACTAGATGCAGGAAGGATGTTCCCGATGGCAGGGGAGTCCAGACCAAGGGGTCACAGTCTAAGGATAAGGGGTAAGCCATTTAGGACTGAAATGAGGAGGAATTTCTTCACCCAGAGAATGGTGAACCTGTGGAATTCTCTACCACAGAAGGCAGTAGAGGCCAATTCATTAAATATATTCAAGAAGGAGTTAGATATATTTCTTAAGGCTAAAGGGATCAAGGGATATGGGGAGAAAGCAGGAACAGGGTACTGAATTTGGATGATCAGCCATGATCTCATTAAATGGCGGAACAGGCTCGAGGGGCCGAATGGCCTACTCCTGCTCCTATCTTCTATGTTTCTATGTACCCTTTAGTTTATATTGCCTCTCCTTGATCTTCCTACCAAAATGTATCACTTTGCACTTTTCTGCATCAAATATACAATGTATATCTAGTATATAAAAAGCACCAGGCGACATCAGTAACTGACTTACTAAGACATAACCATTTCTCCATTGATATCCATTTGGAGTACCTGTCTGGGTTCCCAATCACGTACAATGGCAGCAATCAGATTATGCCTACCAAGAAGGTTGTGGGTTCAGGTCTCTCTCCAGAGACTTGAGCACAAAAATCTCGTCTGACACTCAGGCCAGTACTGAGTGCTGCACTGTTGGAGGTGTTGTCTCTCAAATGAGACTTTAAACTGAGGCCCCGTCTGCTCTTTCAGATGGATTTAAAAAACCTCGTGGCACTATTTCAAAGAAGAGCAGGGGAGCTATCCCAGGTGTCCTGGCCAATATGTATCCCTCAATCAACATCACCTAAAAACAGATTATCTGGTCATTATCACATTGCTGTTTGTGGGACCTTGCTGTGTGCAAATTGGCTGTTGCGTTTCCTACATTACAACAGTGACTACATTACAACAGTGACTACACTTCAAAAGTGCTTCATTGGCTGTAAGACGTTCTGAGGCTGTGAAAGGCACTATATAAATACAAGTCTTTATTTCTTTAAGAACTTGCAGAACTTTGCGACCTGGACTTATTTAAAAACTACCTGTTTTGGGGCAGTTTTGTGGCAGGAAATTTGGGTGATGAGGCATTACACCACAACACATCTGCCAAAATTGGCCACCTTTACTTTCCTCCTTGGAACCCACTAGTTAAATAAGCCACCCATTTTGAAGTCACCGTGCCACATGTAAATAGCAGCAGGTGGGTGTGATCTTCGAATGTCTGCCATTTCTCTGTCCTACATTACAACAATGACTACACTTCAAATGTAATTCATCGGCTGTGGAGCACTTTGGGATGGCCTGAGCTTATTTTTCTTTTGAGCAGTTTCCACCTCTACACTGTCCTCTGGAAACAATGGCACTATACAAATGGAGATAAGAGGAGAATGATATCCCAGAGGTGATACGGCTGAGAGGAGGCCATAGTTGTTGGACTCTCTTTTCATTTATAGTACTCTCAGACAGGTTTTTTTTACTTTATTAACTGTAATGTCACCAAAAGTTCTGTTAGTGAGAGCAAAAAAAAATAACTTTTAGAAATACTTCTATTTCTTTGTTTCAAAGAGTTGGATAACAAGGATAAGGAAGAGGCGAGAGGATGAAGAAAACAAGCCTGTCACAGTGAGATTTTAGAAAATCTAAAAGGATTTTGGGATTCAATTATGTTTTGAAACAGTGAATGCACGATTTTTCTTTAAAAAGCTACAGGCATTGAATATGGATATTAAAACTAGACTGGCCAATGTGTGTCATGTCATAGCTCACCGTCTATTTCAAACTGTTACAACGTGGGTCAATTCTCATATCTCGGGGGCCCATTAGCCAGAATTCCCCATATTCATTTTGAGAACAGCAGATGTTTTCCTTAAACCCACACCCCCGGGGGAGGAGAGGTAGCCAGTTTTATTTACAGGCCTACTGGCAAAACACTGGGCATGAAGTCAGTGTAATAGACCTTCAACTGCCTGGGACCACCGAGAAAAGGACAAAAGGGGTAGTCAGGTTTTAAACAAGAGATTGCGAGGAGTTCGCACGTGGTAGCTAAAATGCAGGTGATCAGTTTTTGCAGTTCATTTTCTAATGCCAAAAACAAGTAAGACAGGGAAACTTTTTCTTCTCCTCATTCAAGGAGAGAAGTAAGATTTAATTAAATAAGTTGCCTTGATGTTACTCTGCATGTTCACTTGCTATCTGAAATAAAGCAGCTCAATCAATCTAACTTCACCTTACCAAATGTTTTTCAGTCCTCTATCAAAAAGATTGGAGAAGCACGTGTGAAAGACAAATATCCAGTTCAGAACATAAATTGTAACACCCTGAGCTAAACTATTATATAATTAGATATTGGACATTAAGATGCTTGGACTGTTCTGGGAGTGACCAGCACCACTGTACCTAAGAGAATGTGTAAAGCAGACCCAAAACTTGTAACAGTACCTTTGACAACCCTCTCCATTTCATTAATCGATTTCATTAATGCGAAGCTAGTGTGTGATGCTAGTCACATCATATTAAGTACAGTAAGTGCTGCCCAGATAGCTGTTTTGACTCTTACATACTTTACCAATGAGCCAAAGCAATATCTCAAGGTGTTTGATTGGCGATTAGGGATATCCCCTATAGTCATGGCTGATGACTTCCCTAAGGCATCTATCTGCACTCCAGGGAATAACCGATATAATGAGGCCATTGGAAATCTTGTTTCATGTGCCTTGACGAATCTGGTGGTGCCCTGCAATACAGCCTTGCAAGGGTCTCAGGAATTATTGCTGCATGTTGTATAACTGCAATTCACAAAGGCTTACTACTTCCAGAAATAAATGAGATTGAAGAAAAGGAAGAAGGAACTGGTCCTCCATCATCAGATCATGAGAAGGTTACGCAGCAAAAAGTGGCTCAAGATAGCACTTTGCCTGCAGCTTAAGAGAGGAGCAACATATAATAAACAACAGCTTTCAGTAAAGAAACATGTATAAATGTTTTCCCCTGGATGAACCCCTCCCTACATTGCCTCAATATTAACACCATTCCCCAAGGCTTGTGAACCTTGTCCTATCAGTGGAAAATTCCCAATCTCACCCTTTAACACTCAGAACTCAAATCTGTGTACAACTACACAAAAATAAATCATACTTACTGTTACAAAAAAATGTCCATTTTACTAGAGCCATCATAACCACTCCAACTACAAGGCTGGTTCCATTCTTCTCTATCCAGACATAGGTAGAGAATCACCTGCAATGGCTTCTCTTCCCGCTCCTGCACCGTTACCTCTCAAAAGATCTCATGGCACTTTCAAAGAAGAGTAGGGAAGTTCTTCCAGTTCTTGAACAACATTTATCCCTCAACCAACACCTAAAACAGATGATATGGTCATTTATTTCATTGCTGTTTATGGAAACTTGCTGCATGCAAATTGGCTTTCATATTTCCTACCCTACAACAGTGACTATGGCTGGAATTTTGCCTACCTGGGCGGGTCCGGTGCGGGTCGCAACCCCACTGCTGGCTCCATCCCGCTGTTGAAAATGAACTTGCCTTAATGGAGCCTATTAAGCTCCCCCAGCACGTTACCCGGCCCAATGAGATGGAGCAGGTCTGGTGATGTCATTCATGACACGTTTTCAGCCGGGATCTTTAGAAGGACCATGGCCACATTACATTTGAAGTTTAATCTAGCATAGTGCTGTCAGTGCACTACAGCATTGGAGTGCTGCAAACACTGACAACGACTGCACAGAGGCAATGGGCTGCACCCAGGTTATCCGATGACTCCCTCCATATGGAGGGAGTTAGAGCTTGCAGGGAGGTCCTCTTCCCTTCCGATGGGCAGAAGAGACCTCTCCAGGAGACTAAGACAGCCTAGTTGCAGATTGCAGAGAAGGGCACAAGCAGGGATGTGGTCAGGAGGACCTGGGTGCAGTGCTGCAAACGTTTCAATGATCTCATTAGATCAGGAAACGTTAGTACAAAGCCACACTCCCCTTCATCCTGCTGTGCCTCTCACCACATCCCCATCACTCTGCCTTCCCTACCCTACTCCTGCACATCCTTACTCACACCAACTTACCTTGCACCTCCACCCATCCCCCTCTATCTACATTATCACATCCCCATTTCACTAGCCACCCCTCACCCCTCATCCTAGTGCAATCATACCAACTAACAACACACAAGGGTAGCCACTTGGATGTTTTATCCAATGTTTATGTAAAGTTTCTGATAATGTGGTGTCAAACATAAAAATCTTTATTTTCAACACTTTCCAGTCTTGGAGATTTTGTGCACCTTTAGAAGTGGCTTAGTGAGTTGCAATGAATGGTGAGACATAATGGTACCTCCCACAATGGTGGTGATGAGTGTGAAAGGAATGGCTTGGTCATTGCAGGGATGCTTTATGGTGTTGGTGTGGGGTGGTGCCAACCTGGCGCATCATGTAGCAGTCATATAGGTGCACAGCATAAAGTTAACTAAATCTGGCCATGCTGAGGCCATTCCCGGCCTCCCGGGCACTGATGCCCTCTGTCCTGTGCAGCATCAGGTGATTGCGGCGAAGGTTGGTGCTGATGGTGTGCCTGGTGCTGCTGGTGTTGGGGCTCATCGTGGTCCAATTCTGAGGACCAAGGTGAAACAGTATAAACGGCACCCATGTTGATGGAATAGGTGGTAGGTGACGTACAGATGACAAAAGCATTCTGTCAATGGTGAGAGAGTTCTTCCAATGAGGTGACGCTGGATGGAGACTTTGCTGGAAACACTTGCAGCCTGTAGAATCTGTGCTGGAAATGGACTGAGCAACAGCTTCTGCCTGAGGAAAGTGATCAGCTGTGAGGTCGGAGTTTTTACTGTACATTTGATGCTGTCAAGTAATCAGCTGGAGCAATGGCCACGGAACTCTCGCCTCAGGTTGACTGACGTGGTTCCCGAGCTGCGTGAATCCCGTGGCCATGCAGGGAAATTTAAAAAGTAAGTGGAAAAAGGCTCTTAAGTGCCTGTAAACGACCTAATAATTATTTCAATTGGGTCGCCTGCCGGTCGGGTCGGCTACGCGATGACAGATGCGCCTGGGGGAAAGGCACCTGGGAGTGAGATGACAGCGGGTTCCCGACCCGCTGCCAAAAATAACAACTTTCCCACCTGACCCACCAACGATCGCATCCGCTACCTCCCTGGAAAATTCTGGCCTTAATTTCAAAAGTAATTCATTGATTGTAAAACACTTTGGGACGTCATGAAAGGTGCTATTTGAATGCACGTTATTTTTATCTTTACTTCTAACAACCCTGTCTACTGCTACCTTTCTACTGGATCCTTTTGAGGACTGAGGTGACATTTATCTCAGTGGTGTGATGGAAATGGGTGCTAGCCCCTGCCGCTCCAGATCTAAAGTTCTCTTGTGCTGGCATTAGAGGAGCAAGAAGAATGGATCCTCATTGTCACTATCCTGAGAGATAGTGACATCTGTTTCCATTCCTTTCAATCGCTGACTGGGCACAGGCTCAGTTCAAACTAATGGTTAACAGGAGAGATCAAATAGATCAATTAAGTCCTGGAAAATGATGTTAAGGCTGACTCACAAGGCATCTATGGAAGCAGTCGTAGCTATTATTTTGAAAGCCACAACTGTTCTTAGATCATCCTCCTGACACCTTTCTGCACAGATCTCTCCTGGACTTCCATGATCCAGGAGGGTCAACTGCATAGCCATGCAAAATGCCTCTATGGTGTTGCAGATGTGGGTAGTGGACTCCATCTTATTCACCATCTTCTCGAAATAAATGGAAACAGTCTTCACTGCCTGCACATGAGATTGATCACATGTCCCTTTCAACAGCATCTTTTAAGGGTTGCACAGAAGGAGGCACCAGTTCAGCAGAGAAGGCCTCATGGAACTGCACCTTATGCTCCAGGCAGACCTCAAGGCTACTTCAGTTGCAAGGGCCACACTGACCACGGCAGAAAAACTGACAATGGCCGTTAACTTTTTTGCAACTGGCTCTTTCCAGGGGGAAACCAGTGTCTTCTACAATATAAACCAGTTTACAGTGCACATCTGCATTTGTCATAGAATCAAATAGAAATTACACCATGGAAACGGGCTCAATTCAGTTTGGTGTTGGTGTTTATCATCCACAAGAAAAGTCCTAATCCCATGTGCCTGCCCTGATTCCATATCCCATTATCCTCCTTCTAACCATCTATCTAACCTATTTTTAAAAGTTGACATGGGTCTGGAATTTTCAAGGCTCTGCTCCCACTCCGCCACTGTAACTTTGTCCAAAGTGTGTCAAAAACTTATTTGTGTGTGTAAATGGGGTTTTTGTTACACTTCCGGCTAAGTTATGGTGGCTGAGTGGTAGTAGCTCCTACAACAACAACAACTTGTATTTATATATTGCCTTTAATGTAGTAAAACGTCCTAAGGCACTTCGCAGGAGTATTAAAACAAAATTTGACATGGAGCCACATAAGGAGAAATTAGGGCAGATGACCAAAAGCTTGGTCAAAGAGGTAGGTTTTATGGAGCATCTTAAAAGGAGGAAAGAGAGGCGGAGAGGTTTAGGGAGGGAATTCCAGAGCTTAGGGCCTAGGCAGCTGAAGGCACGGCCACCAATAGTTGAGCGATTATAATCAGGGATGCTCGAGGGCAGAATTGCAGGAGCGCAGATATCTCGGGGATTGTGGGGGTTGTGGAGCTGGAGGAGATTACAGAGATAGGGAGGGGCGAGACCATGGAGGGATTTGAAAACAAGGATGAGAATTTTAAAATGAGACGTTGGTTAACCAGGAGCCAATGTAGGTCAGCGAGCACAGGGGTGATGGGTGAATGGGACTTGGTGCGAGTTAGGACACGTGCAGCCGAGTTTTGGATGACCTCAAGTTTACGTAGAGTAGAATGTGGGAGGTCAGCCAGGAGTGTGTTGGAATAGTCAAGTCTAGAGGTAACAAAGGCATGGATGAGGGTTTCAGCAGCAGATGAGCTGAGGCAGGGGCGGAGACGGGCAATGTTACGGAGGTGGAAATAGGTGGTCTTAGTTATGCCGTGGATATGTCGTTGGAAGCTCACTTCAGGGTCAAATATGACACCAAGGTTGCGAACAGTCTCGTTCAGCCTCAGACAGATGCTAGGGAGAGGGATGGAGTTGGTGGCTAGGGAACAGAGTTTGTGGCAGGGACCAAAGACAATGGCTTCGGTCTTCCCAATATTTAATTGGAGAAAATTTCTGCTCATCCAGTACTGGATGTCGGACAAGCAGTCTGACAATTTAGAGACAATGGAGGGGTCGAGAGAAGTGGTGGTGAGGTAGAGCTGGGTGTCATCAGTGTACATGTGGAAACTGACGCTGTGTTTTCAGATGATGTCACCAAGGGGCAGCATGTAGAGGAGAAATAGTGGGGGGCCAAGGATAGATCCTTGGGGGACACCAGAGGTAACGATGAGGGAGCGGGAAGAGAACCCATTGCAGGTGATTCTCTGGCTACGATTAGATAGATAAGAATATAAGAATACAAGTGCAGTCCCACCCAACTGGACGATGGTGGAGAGGCTTTAGAGGAGGATGGAGTGGTCAACCGTGTCAAATGCTGCAGACAGGTCAAGAAGGGCGAGGAGGGATAGTTTACCTTTGTCGCAGTCACAAAGGATGTCATTTGTGACTTTGATGATAGCCGTTTCGGTACTGTGGCAGGGGCGGAAACCTGATTAGAGGGATTCAAACATGGAGTTCCAGGAAGAATGGGCACGGATTTGGGAGGCATTCTAGGACTTTAGAGAGGAAAGGGAGAATGGAGATGGGGCAGTTGTTTGCAGGGACGGAGGGGTCAAGGGTTGGTTTTTGAGGAGAGGGGTGATGATGACAGATTTGAAGGAGAGGGGAATAGTACCTGAGGAGAACTGTTAAGAGTGTCAGTTAACATGGGAGCCAGGAAGTTGGATGGTCAGCAGTTTAGTGGGAATAGGGTCGAGGGAACAGAAAGTGGGTCTCATGGACAAGATGAGTGCGGAGAGTTTATGAGTGGAGATCGGAGAGAAACTGGAGAAAGATGAGAGTTCAGGGCTACAGCAGGGGGAAACCTTCGAGGAAGTTTGGCCTGGTGGGCTAGGGAAGGAAGAGAAGTGGCAGAGGCAGCTGATCAGATGGTCTCAATCTTAGAGACAAGAAGTCCATGAACTCCTCGCACATGTTGTTGGAGGTGAGGGTGGAGGAGACAGTTGCGAGGGTTTTAAGAAGATGGTCAGCAGTAGAGAATAGAAGCCAGGGTTTATCTTTGCATTCCAGAATGATCCTGAATAGTGAACAGTTTTGGCAGACGAGAGCAGGATCCAATAATGCTTTATGTGGTCCAGCCAGATCTGGTGGTGAATGGCTAAACCAGTTGTCCGCCATATCCGTTCAAGTCTGCGTCCCTTGGACTTAAGGGAGCGAAGATGAGGACCGTACCAGGGGGAACGGCCAGGGTGAGAGAGAGTCATTTCATACCCTCATAACCCTCTGTGTAAAAGAAATTCTGCACTCTGACCTAAATCTCTGATATTTTAATCTTATATCTATGTTCTATCATTCTAAGCCCTCAGCCACTGGAAACAGTGCATCTGTCCCATCCCTTCAGAATTTTAAATGCCTCTATCAAATCACCCCACAATTTCCTCTGTTCTAACAAAAACATATTCAAGTTTTTTTTGTATTTGTATATTCTCATACCAGGCAGCATTCTAATGAAGCGGTGTGTATCTTCTCTGTTGCCTCAACATCCTTCCTATAGTGCAGCTCCCTTTGATCCTCAGAATTATTAACTATGCCTCCTACTTTAGTATTATTTGCAACCACTCTGAAACTGCCCTCAACTCCTTCTTTCTATTTTCTCTCTCCAGTTTTTAACGCAATTTTCTACCGTTCTCCTAATTCCATACCCTTTAATCTTCTCCAATAGTCTCTTGTGTGGTACCTTGTCAGAGGGTTTCTGAAAGTTCATGTACACCACATCCACTGCATAGATCTGTCACCTCCTCAAAGAGCTCAGGTAACCAATGTCCTGCTTTCCAGGGTAGTTCAGTTTGTTAAGTTTGATATGGGCCCCAGGCAGCAGGTAGAGAACCATCACAGAAGTAGAGTTAATTATGAGTTGTGTCTTTCTGGAACGCATACCCTTAATAGTTTGTGTTTTATTGTTTCATGTACTGTATTCTAAACTTTGTTCTATTGTAAATTCCAATTCTTTCCATTAAATCTGAAGAAATATCCCAACTTTTTAGCACTTAAAACCTATGGTTGATTATTAATTATTGATTTCTGCTTTAGTCTTCTCCGTCTGTTATCAAATTTTCTGTTTTCGGGTCAAATTTCCCTGTTCCTGTATCTGGTCATATTGGATCACCTAGGTACAGTAATACAGGAACAGCATCATTAATGATGTCACAATGACGATTGGTACTATGTAGTTTAATGTTAGGGTGTATGGTTCTGGTTAGGGATATGAGTGGGCTAGTTTTGGGGTTAGGGTGTAAGGTTAGGGTTAGGAGTTGGGTTTATGGTCGTGGCTAGGAGTTCAGGTTCAGTGGTTACAGGTTACTGCTTAGCGCTCGGATTAGAAACCACTATTGTTTGCGTCGTTGTCACTAGACTCGGCGTACAGGAAAAGTGGCTAGGGAAGAAGCTCCTTGAGGCAATCCGATTGTCCATTTTAAGTTAATAGATTTAAAATTGGGAAAGCTCGCTTTCAAGTGTGCGCTCTTTCCTGCTTGATTTTCCCCTATGTGCTGTGTCCAGGTGGTCGAGTATACCCAGGTGCAGGCAAAGGAAAATCTGCTCCCACTCTTACACGGTTAATAGGGGTTTTTTGCACAGAATTTTCAATCCAGATTTTGATTTTTTTTTTAAATATCAACTTTCTCCTTGCGTTCTCTAACAGTAACAAATGCTCAACTTGTGTCTTCTCTCTGTCAGCATTTGCTTTTATATCAAAGCCTCTGGGTTGCTGTGGATGTCATTGTGAAGTCATGTGACCTAATCTCAGCTGTGATGTGGATTTAAAGCAGTTTCATGATGTCATGACAAAGTTTATATGACATCAGAGTAGGTTGTTGTGACATCATTAACACTATAATGTTTCCATTGTATGTAGTGGAATAACCGGGAGGCAATATAACAATGAAGGTTTAATTTGATGCCATAAATTGATACAGCAACAACTTTCATTTATATCGTGCATTTTTGCTCGACCTTCTACAGTGGATTTGCTATATTTGCTTAAGATGCAAGTGTTTTATTTGTTTATTCTTCCTTCCTTCATCCTCACAACTTTCCTTCTCTTTCATTTAATTTCATGTTTATAAACATTAATTTGTAGTAAAGTTGCTATTGTTGTAACACCATTGAATTTCCAAAGACCAGCACCTGAACAGGCACTCATTTGCCATGGTCTGAGCCTGCTTGCCTGATTCTGGCCACAACATCAATGCACCTCAAAAACATTCCCCTCTGGCCTCAAATCAAACACCAGTACCCAAGAGTGACACAGAAAAACCCATCATAAACAACACCAGTAGCTCAGAATTGTAATTTATTGGCTTGAGTGGTACAAAATGTTGGAAAAGGAAATCTTTTTTATTTTAATGTATGCCTTATTTTCCAACCATTCGTTTGTTTGTAAATTTTCTGCCTGGCTGTCACAGTACACTCTAGGTATTATAGTTTCACAGGAGTAGGAGACAAACGATAACACATCAACTGGAAATCCTGTCTGTCAGTTACTAATTTATATTTCTTTTTAGAATTAGTATTAACAGCACGAGGGATTAATTACCTATATTCACATAGATAATGATTAGTCTGTTCAATACACATTCAGCGTGGAACTCAGACAGGTTGCCTGAACAGGCGTCAATGGCAAATTTTTTTGGCTGCATTTAGTGACACCACAAGTCCTGGCCAGAATGGAGATGATTGGCTCAATCACGCCTGGAGACTGCACTGCTGTAAGTAACTGGGATTGATTTTACTCACATAATTTGTATTATGTAACTATCCTCCACTCACAGCATTTTGCTGGAGAACTAATCGTGCTGTGTACTCTTTCGGTCATGTGTTCGGAGTCTTTGCTGAGTAAATAGACTCTGTTTGCTGTAGTTTGTGTGTAAATTAAAACTCCAAGTCCTGCCCCATCTCCAGCTCATTGGCTGACACAGTCAATATTCACTCTGAATTTTTTTAATGTCTTAGTGAATCAGTGACTGGTTCCTGTTGAAGCAAAGGGTGGTTTTAATATGCTAATATCAATTGAATGCAGAGACATTTGGATATATCTGTTTTATGTATCTTTGTTGACTTGATAGCAAAAGTCTTAAATTCCAGCTATCACCAGATATTTCAAACTAGTTTTTGCGAATGGGCCTTGTCTCAGTACACATTCAAAGAATTTGGAATGTTAGTTCTGTGCGTGAGTTTATCTGAGAAGTCAGTTTAGAGACTTTAGCCAGCAGAAAGGTCTGGCCTAGTTTGACTATTTGGTTACACTGAGATATGAAAAAACTGAGTTACCATTTTCAGAGTTATGTTGAAAGATTGCTATGGAAAAGCATCTTTCTTGTTTTTGTTGTGAAGTGGCCCAAAGTTTAATACACTGTTTTACTGTTTTGTACTTATTACTGTTCATTTGCCAGTTTTATTTAAATAAATTATCTGCTGGTTTATAGCCTGTGCCTTGGTTTTGTTGTGAAGTGGCCCAAAGTTTAATACACTGTTTTGCTGTTTTGTACTTATTACTGTTCATTTGCCAGTTTTATTTAAATAAATTATCTGCTGGTTTATAGCCTGTACCTTGGTCTGATAGAGTGTACATGCATCAACATTCTGAAGACTGAGAGTCACATGGTAATATGTGATACATTCCAGTAAGCTGCTGTACAGTGGGAAAGGTTCTCTGTTTGACCCCGGGTCTCACTATTGTTTACCTAGATTTTGGGCAGACAATGACATAACATAAGAACATAGGAAATGGGAGCAGGAGTAGGCCATTTGGCCCTTCGACCCTGCTCCGCCATTCAATAAAATCATGGCTGATCATCTTCCTCATCTCCACTTTCCTGCACTATCCCCATATCCCTTGATTCGCTTAATATTCAAAAATCTATTGATCTCTGCACTAGCAACCACTGCGAGGACATTGCTTCTGGCCCTGTTGAGGTACAACCCGTCCAGCCTATACAGATCCAACCTCCCCCAGAACCGGTCCCAATGTCCCAGGAATCTGAAGCCCACCCTCCTGAACCATCTTTCCAATCTAATCTGCTCTATCTTCTTATTTCTATACTCACTAGCTCATGGCCAGAGATTACTACCTTTTTAAGGTCCTGCTTTTTAATCTCTTTCCTAACTCCCTAAAATCTGCCTGCAGGACCACATCCCTCTTTCTACCTATGGCATTGGTACCGATGTGGACCACGACCTCTGGCTGTTCACCCTCCCCCCTCCGAAGGTTCTGCAGCCGCTCAGTAACATACTTGACCCTGGCACCAGGGAGGCACCATACATAAGAACATAAGATATAGGAGCAGGAATAGGCCATTTGGCCCTTCGTGCCTGCTCCGCCATTCAGTAAGATCATGGCTGATCTTCTACCTCATCTCCACTTTCCTGAACTATCTCCATATCCTTCATTCCCTTAATATTCAAAAAATCGATCTCTGTCTTGAATATACTCAACGACTGAGCCTCCACAGCCCTCTGGGGTAGAAAATTATTTTTTTTATTCGTTTATGGGATGTGGGCGTCACTGGCAAAGCCAGCATTTATTGCCCATCCCTAATAGCACTTGAGAAGGTGGTGGTGAGCCGCTGCCTTGAACCGCTGCAGTCCGTGTGGTGAAGCTACTCTCACAGTGCTGTTTGGGAGGGAGTTCCAGGATTCTGACCCAGCGATGATGAAGGATCGGCGATATACTTCTAAGTCAGGATGGTGTGTAACTTGGAGGTGGTGGTGTTCCCATGCGCCTGCTGCCCTTGTCCTTCTAGGTGGAACAGGTCTTGATTTGGGAGGTGCTGCCGAAGAAGCCTTGGCGAGTTGCTGCAGTGCATCTTGTAGACGGTACACACTGCAGCCACGGTACGCCAGTGATGGAGGGAGTGAATGTTTAAGGTGGTGGATGGGGTGCCAATCAAGCGGGCTGCTTTGTCCTGGATGGTGTCGAGCTTCTTGAGTGTTGTTGGAGCTGCACTCATCCAGGCAAGTGGAGAGTATTCCATTACACTCCTTACTTGTGCCTTGTAGATGGTGGAAAGGCTTTGGGGGGTCAGGAGGAGAGACACTCGCCGCAGAATACCCAGCCTCTGACCTGCTCTTGTTGCCACTGTATTTATGTGGCTGGACCAGTTAAGTTTCTGGTCAATGGTGACCCCCAGGATGTTGATGGTGGGGGATTCGGCAATTGTAATGCCGTTGAATGTCATGAGGCGGAGGTTAGACTCTTGCTTGTTCGATATAGTCATTGCCTGGCACTTCTGTGGCGCGAATGTCGTCCAGCTCTTGTTGCATGTGGGCATGGACTGCTTCATTATCTGAGGAGTTGTGAATGGCGCTGAACACTGCAGTCATCAGCGAACATCCCCATTTCTGACCTCATGTTGGGAAGGTCATTGATGAAACAGCTGAAGATGGTTGGGCCTAGGATACTGCCCTGAGCAACTCCTGCAGCAAAGTCCTGGGGCTGTGATGATTGACCTTCAATCACCATAACCACCCTCTGAGTGAAGACATTTCTCCTCACCAGTCCTAAATGGCTGACCCCTTATTCTGAGACTGTGACCCCTGGTTCTAGACTCCCAAGCCAGGGGAAACATCCTCCCTGCATCTACCCTGTCAACCCCTGTAAGAATTTTGTATGTTTCAATCAGATCACCTCTCATTCTTCAAAACTCTAGAGAATATAGGCCTAGTCTACTCAATCTCTCCTCATAGGACAATCCCCCCATCCCAGGAAGCCAGTCTGGTGAAGCTTCATTGCACTCCCTCTATGGCAAGTATATCCTTTCTTGGATAAGGAGATCAAAACTGTACACAATACTCCAGGTGTGGTCTCACCAGGGCCCTATATAATTGCAGCAAGACATCTTTACGCTTATACTCAAATACTCTTGTAATAAAGGCCAACATACTATTTGCTTTCCTAATTGCTTGCTGTACCTGCATGTTAACTTTCAGTGATTTATGTACAAGGACACCCAGATCCCTCTGAACACCAACATTTCCCAATCTCTCACCATTTAAAAAATACTCTGCTTTTCTATTTTTCCTATCAAAGTGGTAACTTCACATTTCTCCACATTATATTCCATTTGCCATGTTCTTGTTCACTCACTTAGCCTGTCTATATCCCCTTGAAGCCTCTTTGCATCCTCCTCACAACTTACATTCCCACCCAGCTTTGTAACATCAGCAAACTTGGATATATTACATTTGGTCCCCTCATCCAAATCATTGATGTAGATTGTGAATAGCTGAGGCCCAAGCACTGATCCCGTTTAATGGGACTGAAAGCTGATAAATACCGTTTTCTGTCCGTTAACCAATCCTCAATCCATGCTAGTATATTACCCCCAATGCCATGAGCCCTAATTTTGTTTAATAACCTCTTGTGTGGCACCTTATCGAATGTCTTCTCAAAATCCAAATACACCACATCCACGGGTTTCCCTTTATCTATTCTGCTAGTTACATCCTCAAAAAATTCTAACAGATTTGTCAAGCATGATTTCCCTTTCATAAATCAGTGTTGAATCTGCCCAATCCTATTATTATTTTCTAAGTGCCCTGTCACCACGTCCCTAACAATACATTCTAGCATTTTCCCTACTATTGATGTCAGGCTCGCTGGTCTGTAGTTCCCTGTTTTCTCTCTTCCCTCCTTTCTTAAATAGTGAGGTTACATTTGCTACCTTCCAATCTGCGGGAACCATTCTAGAATCTATGGAATTTTGGAAAATGATAACCAATGCATCCACTATCTCTATAGCCACCTCTGTCAAAACCCTAGGATGTAGGCCATCAGGTCCAGGGGATTTAACGGCTTTCAGTCCCATTAATTTCTCCAGTACTATTTTTTTTTTTTACTAATTTCTTTCAGTTCCTCATTCTCACTAGACCCTTGGTTCTCCACTATTTCCGGGAAGTTTTTTGCATCTTCTTCGATGAAGACAGACACAAAGGCTGCGATTTTGCAAATGGATGCGGCTTGGGAGCGGGTCAGCTGGTTTCCGGGTTTCAGTCCCGCCCCCAACTGCATCCGGCCCACGGACGTGACTTTACGTCGATTGGCCTTGTTAAGCCCGCCCAATTCAGAGGAAGCCGGTCAGATGACATCATTTGATGACTCATCATCTGCTGGTTTTCTTAAAGGGACCACACACAATTTTTCTTTGACAGCTCATTTCTCAGTGTTTGACAGCATTCAGGTGATGCAAACACTGACAATCACTGTACAAAGGTGAGCTCACGCACCCAGACTCTCCAATGACTCCCTCCATAGGCTAGAACAGATGGCAGCTGCAGGTAAGGTTACAGAAGCGATCTGTCACTGGTGAGAGAGGTTCTCCCAATGAGGTGGCACTCGACAGCCAATTCAAAACTTGTTACCTACAGAAAAGTGTAAATGCATTAAAAATGATTTTCCCAACATTTTCTTACCTCTGAAACTCACCAGTGTACCATTGGATCCTTCACACCACTTCTGCAGCGGTCATCAATGCAGAAACATTACAGCAGACTCACAACATGCCACACTTACCTGGCGTGGTGTCCAGACGTCGGGGAACCCGAGGCGGAAGCGGCAAAATTGTAAAAGAACCTGTTAACAAGTATCAAGTACCTGTTAACAGCCAGGTAAGTGGCTATAATCCTCTTCCCGTTGCT
The DNA here is from genome assembly GCA_030390025.1 of Squalus acanthias. Taxonomy (NCBI): domain Eukaryota; kingdom Metazoa; phylum Chordata; class Chondrichthyes; order Squaliformes; family Squalidae; genus Squalus; species Squalus acanthias. The sequence goes on along the minus strand of CM059425.1, from coordinate 172,640,116 downwards.
CGGTGTCGGGTCCATGCGCAAATCGGGGAGCCAACACTTGGGAAGATTGATTGGAGGCGGGTTGACAGCAGGTTTCCTACCCACTGTCAATCTCTGCGATTTTGACAGCGGTCCCGCCTCCAATCCCGCACTCTGAGGACCGGCAAAATTCCGGCCAAAGTATTTGTTTAATTTCTCTGCCATTTCCTTATTCCCCATTATAATTCCTCCTGTCTCCGCCTGTAAGGGACCCGCATTTACTTTTGCTAATCTTTTCCTTTTTACATACCTATAGAAGCTTTTACAGTCTTTTTATGTGTCTCACTAGTTTACTTGCATATTCTATTTTCCCTTTCTTTATCAGTTTCTTGGTCCTCCTTTGCGGAATTCTAAAATCCTCTCAATCCTCAGGCTTACTGCTCTTTCTGGCAAAATTATAAGCCTCTTCCTTTGATATAATACTATCTTTAACTTCTCTTGTTAGCCATGGTTGGACCACTTTGCCTATGGGGTTTTTGTGCCTTAAAGGAATGTATATTTGTTGTAAATTATGTATTAATTCTTTAAATGCTAGCCATTGCTTCTCGACCGTCATACCTTTTAATGCAGTTTCCCAATCTACCTTAGCCAACTCGCCCCTCATACCTATCTAGTTTGCTTTGTTTAGATTAAAGACCCTAGTTTCGAATTTAACTAAGTCACTTTCAAACTCAATATAAAATTCTATCATATTATGGTCACTCTTCCCTAAAGGCCCCTTTATTAAAAGATTATTAATTAACCCTTTCTCATTGCACAATACTAGATCTAAAATAGCCTGTTCCCGAGTTGGTTCCTCAACATACTGATCTAGAAAACTATCTTGCATACATTCCATGAATTCGCCCTCCACACTATTACTGCAAATTTGGTTTGCCCAATCTATATGTAGATTAAAGTCCCCCATGATTACTGTATTACCCAAATTGATTCTACTTCTTGATTTTTGGAGCCAAGATCCTTTCTCTCTACTGTCTTCATCCCATCCATTATTATCAGGGCTACCCCTCCTCCTTTTCCATTTTGCCTATCTGTTCTGAAAGTCAAGTATCCTGGAATATTTAGTTCCCAACCTTGGCCACTTTGCAAGCACATCTTCGTTATGGCTATTAGATCAAACCTGTGAATTTCTATCTGCGCTATTAATTTATCTATTTTGTTGCAAATGCTTCGCGCATTCAGATATAGTGCCTTCAGCTTTGACTTATTTCTATTTTTCCCTGATGTCACCTTAGTCACTGATGCCTTATTACCTTTGTTACTCTCTCTGTCCCTTCCTGACCCACTCTGCTTATTTTTACTCAAAACTACTCTGCTCTAGAGCCTTGACATTTCTCTCGCTGCTTTTAAATTTACTCTTTCCTGAATCCTCCCACCCCCAACTTCATTAGTTTAAAGCCCTGTCTACTGCCCTAGTTATTCAGTTCGCCAGGACACTGGTCCCAGCTCGGTTTAAGTGGAGCCCATTCCAACGGAACAGCTCCCTCTTTCCCCAGTACTGGTGCCAGTGCCCCATGAACTGAAACCCCTTCCTCCCACACCACTCTTTGAGCCACGCATTTAAACCTCTAATCTGTTTGTCCTGATGCCAATTTGCGCGTGGCTCAGGTAACAATCCAGAGATTATTACCTTTGAGATTCTGCTTTTTAATTTGGATCCTACCTCCTCAAACTCCCTCAGCAGAACCTCCCTCAGCAGAACCACATTCCTAGTTCTACCTATGTCGTTAGTTCCTACGTGGACCTCGACAACTGGATCCTCCCACTTCTCCAGCCGCGAGGAGATGTCTTTAACCCTGGCATCGGGCAGGCAACACAACCTTCGGAACTCTCGGTCGCGGCTGCAGAGAACAATATCTATCCCCCTGACTATACTGTCCCGTACCACAACTACATTCCCTTTCACTCCCCCACTTGAATGGCCTCCTATACCATGGTGCCATGGTCAGCTTGCTCATCCACACAGGCAGCAAGAACCTCATACCTGTTGGACAAGGGCAAAGGCTGAGGCTTCTCCAGCACTGCACCTGGGGTCCCCTTACCTGCCTGAGCTGCAGTCACACCCTCCTGTCCCTGAACACTAATCAGACCTGTACCACTACCTAACCTAAAGAGTGTGACTGCCTCCTGGATCAAAGTGTCCAGGTAACTCTCCCCATCCCTGATGCCCCGCAATGTCTGCACCTCAGACTCCAGATCAAATACTCTGAGCTGAAGATCCTCAAGATGCAGGCACTTGCTGCAAACGTGGTTGCTCGGGATCACAATGCTCTCCACAAACTCCCACATGCTGCAGTTGCGGCACACCACCTGCACTGCCATCCCTACATAGTCCAGATCATAAGGGATGTGAGGTCTACTTATGGGAGTGGTTGAAGACACTGAACCCGAGTAGAATATCTAGCATAATACTTTGTCGATATAACAATCTTCATGGGTCTCAATTTAGTTCACCTAGATATTGGGTCGGTAAAATAAAAAAGGAAAGGGGAAAATAATATTTTTGTGTTGACGTTATCCCTATGAGCAACATCAAATTTGCTTGCTGGCAAAGTTCTGTGTATGTTTACAGTCTGGTAAACCCCCAGCAGAAAATCGTATCACTTCAGCAGCTCTAGTGTGATTTGTTGAGGCACCACTTGGGTCAATCCCTGCTAACACGCCAACCTCGGTATCACAGCAAAGTATAAACCATCTGTCATAAATCGCAAGTAACAACTCAGGAAGTACTACTGGGCGGCCAGCTGGGGCGCCGTCCAGGGAGTATAAATACTCAGGCATGGGCCCACCTTGGGCAGAGACAATCTGGAAACAGGAAGCTAGTGACTGCTAACTAGACCTCCATGTTTTGTTACAAGTTGATTAAAGCCTTGCTTTATGTTCAAGTGCGTAGTGAGTCTTTATTACGTCACCATCTAACTGTGATACTATGGTTGGTGTGTAAATGCACCCTAACTTTCCAACATTTCCATGTAATATTGAGCTGATTTTTTTCAAATTTTCTGGAAGTTTAGACTTCAATCTCAAGTTCAGAATTTAAGTGCTATTTTAATATAAAAGTGTCAATTTAATTCACAATATAAACATCACTAAACTGGACTATACCCTACTGCAGTGCAATTGGCCAGATACAGATTTCCATGCCACCTTAAATAAGATCCCAAAACACAGCTTCCTTGGATAATGAAGGAGTTAGAGGGGAAACATAGAAACATAGAAGATAGGAGCAGGAGTAGGCCATTCGGCCCCTCGAGCCTGTTCCGCCATTTAAATGAGATCATGGCTGATCATCCAAATTCAGTACCCTGTCCCTGCTTTCTCCCCATATCCCTTGATCCCTTTAGCCTTAAGAAATATATCTAATTCCTTCTTGAATATATTTATTTAATGAATTGGCCTCAACTGCCTTGTGTGGTAGAGAATTCCACAGGTTCACCACTCTCTGGGTGAAGAAATTCCTCCTCATCTCAGTCCTAAATGGCTTACCCCTTATCCTTAGACTGTGACCCCTTGGTCTGGACTCTCCCGCCATCGGGAACATCCTGCATCTAGTCTGTCTAGTCCTGTTAGAATTTTTAAAGTTTCAATGAGATCCCCTCTCATTCTTCTAAACTCTAGCGAATATAAGCCTAATCGACCCAATCTCTCTTCATACGTCATTCCTGCCATCCCAGGTATCAGTCTGGTGAATCTTCGCTGCACTCCCTCCATGGCAAGAACATCCTTCCTCAGATAAGGCGACCAAAACTGCACACAATACTCAAGGTGTGGTCTCACCAAGGGAAGTTCTTGGTTTTGGACAGTTTAGTTGTAGTAGGTATAAGGTTAAAAAAAAGCTTTACCTGACGCACAAAAACTGGGTTAACTCTATTTGGGAACAACCAACATATAGTTCTGTTAAGAAAGTAATGCCATCTTGGATTACAAACTTCTAAATCAACTATATTTGTGTATACAAGAGTTGTATTTTTTTTCCTTACCATTAGGAAGTTATTAAGGCTTGTTATAAGATATGGCAACATCTATTTGCCTCTGCCCCAAAGAGCTGTGGATGCCCAGTTGTTGAGTATATTCAAGGCTGCGATAGATAGATTTTTGGACTCTAAAGGAATCAAGTGATATGAGGATACGACGGGAAAGTGGAGTTGAGGTTGAAGATCAGCCATGATCTTATTGAATGGCGGAGCAGGCTCGAGGGGCAGTATGGCCTACTTCTGCTCCTAATTCTTTTATATGCCCCGCTCATACCATCTTCAACATGAGAAACCCAACCATCTTCCCTTGACCTTCAATTGCATTGCATGTGTCCCACTAACATCTTGGGGGTGACCATTGCTGAGAAACTTCATTAGACTTAGCCATATCAACGCTGTGGCTACAAAAGCATGGCAGAGGCTCGGTACTTTGCAATGAATGCCGCACCTCCTGACCTCAAAGCCTCTCCACCATCTGTAAGCCTTAAGTCAGGAGTCTGATTGAATACTCACCACTCACCTAGATGGGTGCAGTTGCAATAACCCTCAAGAAGTTCAACACCATCCAGGACAGAGCAGATTTTTAGTTTGGTACTCTTGTCACCAGGCTCAATATGCGCCCTCTCCATTAATAGTGCACTGTGGTTGCAGTATCTACGATCTAACAGATGCAACTCACCAATATTGCTTCAATGGCACTTCCCTCCCCTGTGAATCTTGACCAACAAGAAGAATTAAGAGCAGCAATATTGTGGGAACACCATCACCTCCAATTTCCCCTCCAAGCTACACACTATTCCATACTTGGATATATAATCGCCATTCTTTCATTGTCAATGGGTCGATATCCTGGAATTGCTTACCTAAAACCATTGAGGGAACACCATCATCACAAGGACCGCAGTGGTTTAAGGAGAAGGTCCACTACCACTTTTTCAGGGCAACCAGGGGTGGGCAATAAATGTGGCCATGTCAGCGTCACGTCACCACATTCAGAGAACAAATTTAAAAAGGCATCATATCTGAAAGTGTGATCTTAGAGGCATCACACCTCCAAAACACATCCAGGGGGCAAAATATTTTGATTGAGAATTTAATAACAGCTAAGTGGTTATTTGAGTTAATCTAGTACCAATTGGCTAAATGTGACTGAATTAAAAAGTACTAATGAGGAATGAGCAATCAGCAATCAAATCCCTTGGTTTTTTTCAAACTGCTCCTCTGAACTGGCAGGTTCCAATTAGGTCTGTGTAAACAACTAAAAATAATTATGCTGTTAGGCTTGGATCAGTGTTAACACTCTTTTCTCAGAGTCAGAACGTGGTGAGTTCAAGCTCTACTTCAGGAATTGAGCACATAACTGAGGCTGATACTTTAGTGCAGTACTCGGGGATGCTGCAGAGTTGGAGATGTGAACTTTTGGATGAGATGTTAATCGAGGCCCCATCTCACTTCTCAGGTGAACGTAAAAGGTCCCATGGCACTGTTTGAAGAAAAGCAGGGGAGTTCTGGTATCCTAGCCAATATTTATCCCTCAACCAGTATCACAAGAACAAATTATCTGGCCATTTATCTCATTACTGTTTGCAGGAGCTTGCTACGCATAAATTGGCTGCTGTGTTCTTTTATTACAATAATGACTACACTTCAAAAAAACACTTCATTGCTGTGACGTGCTTTGAGACCTCCTGAGGTTATGAAATGCAAGTTATTTCTTATAATACAACACATAAAATAGACATAATTCTGAAAATAAATCACCGAAAACTTACTCCTAAAAATGGCCTAAAAGAATTTCCTCCCACATAGACTTGACCTTTTGTCTAGACCCCGAGGCTTGAGTTGAAAATATCCCCTGGGTCTGGGTACAGGGGATTGCTACATTTTCTTGAGTTTACACCAGATATTCTGCTTGGCTTTAGTATACCTATAAGCAGACCTTATGTGCGCAAAATGGCTGCAGCATTTCTTACATTACAACAGCGACTACACTTCAGAAAAATACTTAATTGGCTGTAAAACGCTTTGGGATGTCCTGAAGTTGTGAACGATGCTATATAAATACAAGTTAAGTCTTAATAAATACTTTTGTTGAGAAAGTAATACCATTAGGATTAGGAACTTCTACACCAAACCAATCTATATTTGTGTACACAAGAGTTGTATTTTTTCATATTTCTGCAATATATCTTAAATTGCTAAATATCTCCGCTGTAATTAATATATTTCTTCCTGCAATAAATTTAGATCTAACAAAGAGCTAACATAGACACAGTGGGCTGAATGGCCTTCTTCAATGTTGTACATTTTTAAGGTTCTATGTATGTTTGTCTGTTAAGTTGGAATTGTTAGTGAAATAAAAATGGAATCTGTCCGAGTTAAATTGGACTGCAGTTGCTGTATATTTATACACCTATTCTCCCTCTATCTAAAAGGTGCCAGCATGGCACTTCAAGAGTCTGGAACCACCTGGAGTGAAGAGGAAACTTATTCCCTATTAGCTATTTGGAATTAAGGCACAATTCGGCATACTTTTGCTATGCACAATTACAAAATACATAGTTACTCTGCAGTTACCAGCAAAATGTAGGAACAAAGGTTGAACAGGATAGTACTGCAGAATCTGTGTGTTATGAAGATGCTATCTGCAGTGCCAAGACCACAACAACAGGAGTGCTAGCAATCTGCAAAAATGATTTGCATACAGTTATTGGTGAATCTACACAAACACATGCGGCAGTCTTCCATACAACCTAAGCTGCAAAAGCACAAAAGTCATTACCAGAAGAAAGAGCCACAATTGCTCAGTGTAGAGAATGAAAACAATAACACGGAGTGGGACCCCAGGAGATTAATACCACTTAAGTAGCATCATCATCACCAACAACTATACACCCTCGTAAACTTCATCTCCAGAAAGAGGTCATACCTATAGTCATTGCACCCCAACTGCAAATAGATGCATACTTTCTGCTGTATTTGTTTATTATTCTCACAAGCACAATTTCATGTTATATTCAGAATATGTCACTATTTGAGGCAATTTTTCACTTTTCTTTGGTCATATGCAGGAGGTGATGCTGTGTAACTGGGCATGTATTGAAGACCAAGACCAGGAGAAAGGACATCATGGCACTGGAAAAGGTGCAACACCGGACTACTCATCTGATACCTGGCATCGTACACCTAAGTTACAAGGGGAGACTACAGAAACTGAGTTTGCTTACACTAAGGAAGAAAAAATCGAGAGGAAACCTTATTGAGGCAAGGTGAATCCTAGGAAACTGTCTACCATGGCTTCGAAAATTACATGGCAACAAGGGGTTTCGGAATGAAGCTCCGGAGAATAATAATGAATTGTCAGATCAAATAAAACTAACTTCACACACTGTGGTGAATGTTTGGAATGACTTCCAAGAGCGGCAATCGAGGCTGACATTAATAATTTTAAGAATGAGTTGGGCAGGCATTTGGTGAGAAGATCAACTGAGGGATATAGATAGTGAATTACGTATTTTGTTTTTGAACTCTGGGCCGATCAGATGGACCAAAATGGTCTTTTATAGTCATGTTTGAATAACGGACCCTTCACTTCAACAAATAAGCATAGCACACACGGAAATTTGACTGCTGCAGCATTGCTACAATTTCTTTAGAGAAATTGAGTGACATTCAGGAGCTGGAAAATGTTCATCAATAAGCAAACCATGTGTTTCTTGAAGTTTTATTTCAGCAACATCTCTCATATGTAGCACGAGCAGGCATTAATAATGGCTATCATTAACACCTAATAAGGTGTGGTGGGGGATGGATACAATTATTTTCAAGCTATGCTTCTTGTAGGTAGAAAGAGGACCAATGGCGGGACACCGGTACCCGCACATCAGAATCTGTAGGTCAGAGAAGGACGTACCTTCATTTGCCAGAGAGGAGTGCCTTTAGAGGCTGCGATTTACAAGGGATATAGTGGCTGAGTTATGCCATCTGATCCAGCCAGACCTGCAGTCAAACTCTTCTGTAGACACGGCACTGCCAAAGGTATAAAGGGCTTTAGCTTTTATGCTTTGGGATTATTTCACAGTTCCACTGGGAACATCAGCAACATAAGTGAATCAGCTCTCCATAGATGTATACAGAAAGTGATCAAGGCATTGCTTGCTTGAGCAAGCAAATTCACCCCCTTTCCCGTGAACAACTGATTGAGAGGACTGTGCAATTTTATAAAGTGGCAGGATACCTGAACATCCAGAAGGTTACAGATTGTACCCATCAGCCTTGGCTCAATGGGTAGCACTCTGGCCTCTGAGTCAGAAGGTTATGGGTTCAAGCACAAAAAATCTTTGCAGACACTCCAGTGCAGTAATGAGGGAGTGCTGCACTGTTGGAGGTGCCCTCTTTCGGATGAGACGTTAAACTGAGGCCCTGTCTGCCCTTTCGGCACTATTTAAAAGAAGAACAGTGGAATTCTCCCACGTGTCCTGCCCAATATTTATCCCTCAATCAACATCACAAAAATAGATTATCTAGTCATCACATTGCTGTTTGTGGGAGCTTGCTGTGTGCAAATTGCCTGCCATGTTTCCTACATTACAACAGTGACTAGACTAGACTAGACTTCAAAAGTACTTCATCGGCTGTAAAGCGCTTTGGGATGTTGAGGTTGTGAAAGGCGCTATATAAATGCAAATCTTTCTACTGGTGCTCCCTCCCACAATGCCATTATCTACATAAATAGGATAGCATTCCATTCTTTTAATGTTCTGCTCATTTACGAGCATCAGAACCGTATTATTCAAGTCAATGCTTGGTTTCTAGGAAGCTGTTTTGTTGCTTTCATTTTAAAGTAGTCCATCATCCCACCAATACTTGGGTGATTAAAGGTATCCTCTGGAGCCATAACTTACGACACCAGTGTGGTATCCCAAGATGCAAGCTAAAAACACATGTAATAATGTGCTGCAATCCACCAGAGTAATCAATGAGTATACCGTTGGCATGTTTAGCAGCTCTTCAGATGCCTGGATACAACTGGGAACGTCCTGCAATACAGCCCAGCAAAGGTTTCAAAGATCATTGTTATGTGCTGCATATTGCACAACTTAACCCTGCAAAGAGACAGTATCATGGAGGCCCTGGAGGATGAAAGCACCAAGACGTATCTAGACGTAACAAAGAGCAGGAGGAACCTAAAGAGGGTGCAGTGCAGAATGCAATGCTGGCAAACCCTAATACAGGCCATCCCTTAACTTGCAAATGTGGCAACAGCATTAATAGTTCTGATTCCATCTTCTCATGCCCTCCACAAATATACCTTTGCTTTAAATCTTTCATGCAACTCAAAATAATTGCATTCCTGCCACCTAATGAGAGATGCTCAAAAATCTTTGCAAGAACACTTTTTGCAGTGCAGTCAGATTTTTAATTTCAAACAGTGAAGTGTGTGCTTCCCCGTGGTGACAGTATGTAACATATGCCCTCTTAAACTTAATTGTGTGCTTTGTCTTATGCCACTGAGGGAGCACTGAGTATGTAAAGTGGCCGGCTGCAGTGAGTCATGTCAGCTCTTAATTATAACAAAAGGAAATTGCACAATTTTATCTATTCCTCATCACTTCCTTGCACTAACAATATGATGGAATTTTGACTTCCAGGGTCTTGAAAATGGCCCTATTTTGACTCAATTGTATAAATAATTTTGCCGAAACTACATACACGCAGATTCCTTGGAGTTATGACAATACAGTTTTAAATAGCAGGCTTTCTCTTTTTGTGCATGCATTTCCGAGCTCCTCGTGGCTTGATATTGAACATCTAACAGCTTCAAACCCATCTGAATCCAGGAAGTAAGATCAGGTTTTAAAAAATCAAATGAAAATCAGCTCTTCAGATTGAAGCAAACCTGGCAGTGATTCACTCTCAGTTCACTTGGTATACTGGTTTTGGTATGATAAGAAAGTGAGTGTCAGCCCAGGGGCATGCTCTCCCATAATTTATTTTAAAAAGCAACTTACTGACATAAAATCATACAGCCCAGAAGGAGGCCATTCGGCCCATCATATCTGTGCCGGCTCTTTGAAGAGCTATCCAATTAGTCCCACTCCCCTGCAATTTCACCATAGCCCTGCAAATTTATCCTTTTAATGTTGCCAATTATATGCATGAATAGAAAAGAATAATGACGAATCAAATAATGGATGTTGGACTTGAAAAAGGCAACATCCAGCGAGATAAGACAGTCAAATTAGATCAGCATTGGGAAATCTTCAAATACAAGATACATTCAGTACAAAATAAATACATTCCTATAAGGCAAAAAGGGTGCATCAAAGAATAGAATTCCATTGATAGATTAAAACGAAACTGAAGCTTAAGAGAGGCATATAATAAAGATGACAATGCTAAAGATAATGACAAGGAATATAGAAAGTGTCTTGGAGAAGTAAAAAGGGTGATTAGAAAGACTAAAAGGGGATATGAAAAAGACTAGAAGATAATATAAAAGGAAATAGTAAAGGCTTTTCTAAGCATATGAAAAATAAAACAATAGTGAAAAAGATGGTCAGGGATTGTGGAGAATTATGGTATTAAATAAATATTTTGCATTGGTTTTTACAGATGATGGGGGAAGTGATAATGTAGGTGTACCAGAGGAGGAGATGGAACAATTGTCAGAGATAACTGTAAAAAAGGAATTGGGTCTGAAAAATTTGGCAGAACTCAAGGTGAGTAAGTCACCGGCCCTGATGACTTATACCCTAGGCTGTTGAATGAAGTCAGAGAGGAGATAGCAAAGGCCTCGGCTGCAATTTTTCAATCGTTGTTAATTATGAAAATTGTACCATTGGATGGAGAGTAACCAGTGTAACACCTTATTCAAGAAAGGAGAGAAGGATTAACCAGGATAACTATAGACCAGTTAGTATAAGATCATTAGTGGGCAAACTCTTAGAATCCATAATTCAAGGTAAAATTAGTAAGCATATAGAAATGTGTGGGTAAATGAAGGGCAGCCAGCCTGGATTTGTTAAAGGCAAGTCATGTTTAACAAATTTAATATTTTTTGAAGTGACCAATTGGATAAAGAGAAAACATATATGTAGTTTATACGGATTTTCAAAAGGCTTTCAATAAGGTGTCTCATAGGAAGATTGTTAGAAAAGTTCACGCTCATGGTATGAGGAAATGTAACAGCATGGCTAGAAAGTTGTTTGACAGATAAGAAACAGAGCTAAGGTAAATGGGTGTTGCTTGGATTGGAGAAGGGTTGGAAGTGATGTACCTCAGCGGTCAATGCGGAACAAAGAGACCTAGGGGTTCAGAAACTAAATTCCCTGAAAGTGCAAGTTCAGGTAGATAAAGCCATAAACAGTGCAACAGCATTTTAGGTTTTATAATCAGGGGTATAGAGGACAAGAGTAAAGAAATAATGATAAATTTGTACAAAACATTTGTTAGGCCACATAATACTATGTGCAGTTTTCCATGCTTCATTATAGAAAGGACATTAGAGCCATAGAAAGTGCAAAATGTAGGTTGATCAGGATGATGACAGGGATGAGAAACTATTAATTACAGTTAATAAAATAAATCTGGAATAAAAAGCTAGTATCAGTAACAGTGACCATGAAACTACCAGATTGTCATAAAAACCCATCTGGTTCACTAATGTCCTTCAGGGAAGGAAATCTGCTGTCCTTACCTGGTCTGGCCTATGTGACTCCAGACCCATAGCAATGTGGTTGACTTTTAACTGCCCTCTGAAATGGCCTAGCAAGCCACTCAGTTGTACAAAACCGCTACGAAAAACAATAAGAAGAATAAAACTGGGCAGACTACCCAGCATCGACCTAGGCATCAGCTTCGGACATGAAAATGGCACACCCAGCCCAGTTTACCCTACACAGTCCTCCTCACCAACATCTGGGGAATTGTGCCAACATTGGGAGAGCTGTCTCACAGAGTAGTCAAGCAACAGCCTGATACAGTCGTACTCACAGAATCATACCTTTCAGCCAATGTCCCAGACTCCCCCATCACCATTCATGGGTATGTCCTGTCCCACCTGCAGGACAGACCCACCAGAGGTGGTGGCACAGTGGTACACAGTCGGGAGGGAGTGGCCCTGGGAGTCCTCAATATTGACTCCAGACCCCATGAAGACTCATGGCATCAGGTCAAGCATGGGCAAGTAAACCTCCTGCTGATTACCACCTACCGCCCTCCCTCAGCTGATGAATCAGTACTCCTCCATGTTGAATACCACTTGGAAGAAGCACTGAGAGTAGCAAGAGCACAGAATGTACTCTGGGTGGGGGACTTCAATGTCCATCACCAAGAGTAGCTCAGTAGCACCACTACTGACCGAGCTGGCCGAGTCCTGAAGGATATAGCTGCCAGTCTGGGCCTGTGGCAGGTGGTGAGAAAACCAACACAAGGGAAAAACCTACTTGACCTTGTTCTCACCAATCTACCGGTCGCAGATGCATCTGTCCATGACAGTATTGGTAGCGGTGACCACCGCACAATCGTTGTGGAAACGAAGTCCCGTCATCACACTGAGGACACCCTTCATCATGTTGTGTAGTACTACCACCATGCTAAATGGGATAGATTCAGAACAGAGTATTCATGAGGCGCTGTGGGCCATCAGCAGCAGCAAAATTGTATTCCACCACAATCTGTAACCTCATGGCCCGGCATATCCCTCACTCTACCATTACCATCAAGCCAGGGGACCGACCCTGGTTCAATGAAGAGTGTAGAAGAGCATGCTAGGAGCAGCACCAGGCATACCTAAAAATGAGGTACCAACCTGGGGAAACTACAACACAGGACTACATGCATGCTAAATGGCGGAAGCAGCATGCTATAAACATGCGATCCCACAACCAACGGATCAGATCAAAACTCTGCAGTCCTGCCACATCCAGTCATGAATGGTGGTAGACAATTAAACAACTAACATAGAAACATAGAAGATAGGAGCAGGAGTAGGCCATTCGGCCCCTCGAGCCTGCTCCGCCATTCAATGCGATCATGGCTGATCATCCAAATTCAGTACCCTGTCCCTGCTTTCTCCCCATATCCCTTGATCCCCTTAGCCTTAACGGGAGAGGAGGCTCCATGAATATCCCCATCCTCAATGATGGCAGAACCCAGCACATGAGTGCAAAAGACAAGGCTGAAGCGGTTGCAACCATCTTCAGCCAGAAGTGCCGAGTGGATGATCTATCTCGGCCTCCTCCTGAGGTCCCCACCATCACAGAAGCCAGTCGTCAGCCAATTCAATTCACTACACATGATATCAAGAAATGTCTCAGCGCACTGGATACAGCAAAGGCTATGGGCCCCGACTACATCTTGGCTGTCGTGCTGAAGACTTGTGCTCCAGAACTATCTGTGCCTATAGCCAAGCTGTTCCATACAGCCACAACACTGGCATATACCCACCCAACAATGTGAAAAACTGCCCAGGTATGTCCTGTCCACAAAAAGCAGAACAAATCCAATCTGGCCAATTACCGCCCCATCAGTCTACTGTCAATCATCAGCAAAGTGACGGAAGGTGTCGTCGACAGTGCTTTAAAGCAGCACTTACTCACCAATAACCTGCTCAGTTTGGGTTCCGCCAGGACCACTTGGCTCCAGACCTCATTACAGCTTTGGTCCAAACATGGACAAAAGAGCTGAATTCCAGAGGTGAGGTGAGAGTGACTGCCCTTGACATCAAGGCAGTATTTGACCGAGTGTGGCATCAAGGAGCCCTAGTAAAATTGAAGTCAATGGGAATCAGGGGGCAAACTCTCCACTGGCTGGAGTCATAGCTAGCACAAAGGAAGATGGTTGTGGTTGTTGGAGGTCAATCATCTGCATCAATAACCTTCCCTCCATCAAAAGGTCAGAAGTTGGGATGTTTGCTGATGATTGCACAGTGTTCAGTTCCATTCGCAACTCACCAGATAATGAAGGAGTCCATGTCCACATGCAGCAAGATCAGGACGACATTCAGGCTTGGGCTGATAAGTGGCAAGTATCATTCGTGCCACAGAAGTGCCAAGCAATGACTATCTCCAACAAGCGTGAGTCTAACCGCCACCCCTTGACATTCAATGCCATTACCATCGCTGAATCTCCCACCATCAACATCCAGGGGGTCACCATTAACCAGAAACTTAACTGGACCAGCCACATAAATACTACGGCTACAAGAGCAGGTCAGAGGCTGGGTATTCTGCGGTGAGTGTCTCACCTCCTGACTCCCCAAAGCCTTTCCACCATCTACAAGGCATAAGTCAAGAGTGTGATGGAATACTCTCCACTTGCCTGGATGAGTGCAGCTCCAACAGCACTCAAGAAGCTCGACACCATCCAGGCCAAAGCAGCCCATTTGATTGGTACCCCATCCGCCACCTTAAAAATTCACTCCCACTACCACCAGCACACCGTGGCTGCAGTGTGTACCATCTACAAGATGCACTGCAGCAACTCGCCAAGGCTTCTTTGATAGCACTTCCCAAACCCCCGACCTCTACCACCTAGAAGGACAAGGGCAGCAGGCACATGGGAACACCATCATCTCCAAGTTCCCCTCCAAGTCACACTCCATCCTGACTTGGAAATATATCGCTGGGTCAAAATCCTTGAACTCCCTCCCTAACAGCACTGTGGGAGTACCTTCACCACACAGACTGCAGAGGTTGAAGAAGGCGGCGTACCACCATCGTCTCAAGGGCAATTAGGGATGGGCAATAAATGCTGTCCTTGCCAGCGACGCCCACATCCCAGGAACGAATAAAAAAAATTATGAGGAGGCTCTTGAGACACTGGAGCAGAGAAAACTAAAATAGAGGTTTTGTTTTAAAATGATGAAGGGTTCTTCTGTGCTGCAAATATGGTTCTATACAGCATGATGGAAAATATGTCCTTGGGAAAACATAAAAATATATTATTTCCTTTTAAGTATAAATGAACCCTTGGAAACGTTGGGATGAAAAAGCTGTTAGAGAAAACACTAAATAAACTAGAGCAGAAAATTACTATTATTGAGAAGTTGTAGACCAAGAGAGAGAGATAGCTGTCAGCCCCTGTTTTTCCAGCTATTAGCATGGGACCAGTAGCCAAAAATGGATAAGGCACCATCACAAAAGTTTAATAAGCAACAACATTTTTTGAACTTTATGAACATGGTGATGTGCATGACAGGGCTGAGCTGGGAACACTCAAACTTCATTCAAATGTTAAGACCATTTTCTGTTACAGCAGCAATGCAGATTTTTAGAAATGGGACATGAATATTTATTTATTACTTAATTGTTTTTTTAAACTGATTTTTTACTGTTTCCCCGAAGTATGTTTTCCAGCATGCTATACAAGTGGTGATATACCAAGTAAGTTGCTCTTTAAAATATCATGGAAGAGCATATCCCTGAACTGACACCCACTTTCCTATAATACCGAAACCAAGCAAGAAATATTCTGAGTAATATCCATTTTAAGGTTGGCAGCTACGGTATTACTAGCTGGAAATAGACATTGACTCTCATTGATGGCACCAGATTCTTTATGGTTTATTCTATAAAATAGTAGTGGATCTTTAAAAAAAGAAAGACTTGCATTTATATAGCGCCTTTCACAACTTCAGGACATATCAAAGCACCTTACAACAGCCTATGAAGTACTTTTAAAGTGCAGTCACTGTTGTAATGTAGGAAACACAGCAGCCAATTTGCACAAGTAAAGCTTCCACAAACAGCAACGTGATACTTGTTTTTTAGTGATGTTGAGTGAGCGATAAATATTGGCCAGGACACCGGGGAATAACTCTCCTATCGAAATAGTGCCACGGAATCTTTGACTTACATACATACGAACATACAAATTAGGAGCAGGAGTAGGCCACTTGGCCCTTCGAGCCTGCTCCGCCATTCAATAAGATCATGGCTGATCCGATTACTCCACATTCCCGCCTACCCCCGATAACTTTTCACCCCCTTGCTTACCAAGAATCTATCTACCTCTGCCTTAAAAATATTCAAAGACTCTGCTTCCACCGCCCTCTGAGGAAGAGAGTTCCAAAGACTCATGACCCTCTGAGAAAAAATGTCTCCTCATCTCTGTCTTAAATGGGCGACCGCTTATTTTTAAACAGTGATCCCTAGTTCTAGATTCTCCCACAAGAGGAAACATCCTCTCCACATCTACCCTGTCCAGACCCCTCAGGATCTTATATGTTTCAATCAAGTCACCTCTTATTCTTCTAAACTCCAGCGGATACAAGCCTAGCCTGTCCAACCTTTCCTCATAAGACAACCTGCCCATTCCAGGTATTAGTCTAGTAAACCTTCTCTGAACTGCTTCTAACGCATTTACATCCTTCCTTAAATAAGGAGACCAATACTGTACACAGTACTCCTGATGTGGTCTCACCAATGCCCTGTATAACTGAAGCATAACCTCTTTACTTTTATATTCAATTCCCCTCGCAATAAACGATAACATTCTATTAGCTTTCCTAATTACTTGCTGTACCTGCATAGTAACCTTTTGCGATTCATGCACTAGGACACCCAGATCCCTCTGCATCTCAGAGCTCTGCAATCTCTCACCATTTAGATAATATGCTTCTTTTTTATTCTTCCTGCCAAAATGGATAACTTCACATTTTCCCACATTATACTCCATTTGCCAGATCTTTGCCCACTCACTTAACTTATCTATATCCCTTTGTAGCCTCCTTATGTCCTCTTCACAATTTACTTTCCTACCTATCTTCATGCACCCCCTTTAGGATTGTGCCCTTTAGTTTATATTGCCTCTCATTCTTACTACCAAAATGTATCACTTTGCACTTTTCTGCATTAAATTTCATCTGCCACGTGTCCGCCCATTTCACTAGCTTGCCTATGTCTTCTTGAAGTCTATCACTATCCTCCTCACTGTTCACTATACTTCCAAGTTTTGTGTGATCTGCAAATTTTGAAATTGTGCCCTGTACACCCAAGTCCAAGTCATTAATATATATCTCAAGAAAAGCAATGGCCCTAATACCGACCCCTGGGGAACACCAATGTATACCTTCCTCCAGTCCGAAAAACAACCGTTCACCACTACTCTCAGTTTCCTGTCACTTAGCCAATTTCATATCCATACTGCCACTGTTCCTTTTATTCCATGGGCTTCAACTTTGCTGACAAACCTATTATGTGGCACTTTATCAAACACCTTTTCAAAGTCCATGTACACACGTCAACCGCATTGCCCTCATCAACGCTCTCTATTACCTCATCAAAAAACTCAATCAAGTTAGTTAAACACGATTTGCCATTAACAAATCCATGCTGGCTTTCCTTAATTAATCCACACTTGTCCAAGTGAATGTTAACTTTGTCCCTCATTATCGTTTCTAAAAGCTTCCCCACTACCGAGGTTAAACTGACTAGCCTGTAATTGCTGGGTATATCCTTACACCCTTGTGGGTGTAACATTTGCAATTATCCAGTCCTCTGGCACCACCCCCATATCTAAGGAGGATTGGAAGATTATGGCCAGTACCACCGCGATTTCCTCAACTTCCCTCAGCATCCTAGGACGCATCCCATCCGGTCCTGGTGACTTATCAACTTTAAGTACAACCAGCCTTTCTAATACCTCCTCTATCAATTTTTATCTCATCCAGTATCTCCACTACCTCCTCTTTCACTATGACTTTGGCAGCATCTTCTTACTTGGTGAAGACAAATGCAAAGTACTCATTTTGTACCTCAGCCATGCCCTCTGCCTCCATGCATAGGTTTCCTTTTTGGTTCCTAATCAGCCCCACCCCTCCTCTTACTACCCATTTACTATTTATATGCGTATAGAAGACTTTTGAATTCCCTTTTATGTTAGCTGCCAATCTATCCTCATACTCTCTCTTTGCCCCTCTTATTTTCTTTTTCACTTCCCCTCTGAACTTCCTATATTCAGCATGATTCTCACTTGTATTCTCAACCTGACATCGGTCATGCGCGCTCTTTTTCTGCTTCATCTTACTCTCTATCTCTTTCATCATCCAGGGAGCTCTGGCTTTAGTTGCCCTACCTTTCCCCCTCGTGGGAATGTGCCTCGACTGTACCTGAACCATCTCTTTAAAGGGAAGCCCATTGTTTGATTACAGTTTGCCTGCCAATCTTTGATTCCAGTTTACCCGGGCCAGATCCATTCTCAACCCACTGAAATTTGCCTTCTTCCAATTAAGTAATTTTACTCTAGATTGCTACCTGTCCTTTTCCATAGCTAATCTAAACCTTATGATACTATGATCACTGTTCCCTAAATGTTTCCCTACTGATATTGCTCCACTTGACCCACCTCATTCCGCAGAACCAGATCCAACAATGCCTCCTTCCTTGTTCGGCCGGAAACGTACTGATCAGAAAGGTTCTCATGAACACACTTTCCCCATCTCTGCCCTTTACACTATTACTATCCCAATCTATATTAGGATAATTGAAGTCCCCCATTATCACTAATCTATAGTTCTTGCACCTCTCCAATTTCCCTGCAAATTTGCTCCTCTATATCTTTCCCACTAGTTGGTGGCCTATAGAATACACCTAGTAGTGTAATGGTACCTCTATTGTTTCTTAACACTAACCAAATATATTCTGTCCTTGACCCCTCCAGGATATCCTCTCTCTCCAGCACTAACATTCTCCTTAACCAATACTGCCACCCTACCTCCTTTCTTTTCTTCCCTATCTTTCCTGAACACCTTATACCCAGGAATATTTAAAACCCAATCCTGCCCCTTTTTGAGCTAGGTCTCAGTTATCGCCACAACACCATATTCCCATGTGACTATTTGCTCCTGCAGCTCACCAACCTTATTTACTACGCTTCGTGCGTTTACACACATGCACTGTAAACCTATCTTACACCTTCTTGTATTCTCTCTTAGTCTGACCCCACATAATAACTTACTATTTCTTATTCTAGTGCTGTCTGTCTCTCCTGAACCTTTGTGTACTTTGTTCCTCCTTTCTAATGCTACATCCTGGTGCCCATCCCCCTGCCAAATTAGTTTAAACCCTCCCCAACAGCACTAGCAAACCCCCCTGCGAGGACATTGGTTCCAGCCCTGTTGAGGTGCAACCCGTCCGGCCTATACAGGTCCCACCTCCCCCAGAACTGGTCCCAATGTCCCAGGAATCTGAAGCCCTCCCTCCTGCACCATCTCTCCAGCCACGCGTTCATCTGCTCTATCTTCTTATTTCTATACTCACTAGCTCATGGCACTGGGATTAATCCAGAGATTACTACCTTTAAGGTCCTGCTTTTTAATCTTTTCCTAACTCCCTAAAATCTGCCTGCAGGACCTCATCCCTCTTTTTACCGATGGTGTTGGTACCGATATGGACCACGACCTCTGGCTGTTCACCCTGCCCCCTCAGAATGTTCTGCAGCCGCTCAGTGACATCCTTGACCCTGGCACCAGGGAGGCAACATACATAAGAACATAAGAAATAGGAGCAGGAATAGGCCATTTGGCCCTTCGAGCCTGCTCTGCCATACAATAAGATCATGGCTGATCTTCTACCTCATCTCCACTTTCCTGAACTATCTCCATATCCCTTGATTCACTTAATTTTCAAAAATCTATCGATCTCTGTTTTGAATATACTCAATGACTGAGCCTCCACAGCCCTCTGGGGTAGAGAATTCCAAAGATTTACCATCCTCTGAGTGAAGAAATTTCTCCTCATCTCAGTCCTAAATGGCCGACCCTTATTCTGAGACTGTGACCTGTGGTTCTCGACTCCCCAGCCAGGGAAACATCCTCCCTGTATCTACCCTGTCAAGCCCTGTAATAATTTTGTATGTTTCAATGAGATCACCTCTCATTCTTCAAAATTCTAGAGAATATAGGCCTAGTCTACTCAATCTGTCCTCATAGGACAATCCCCTCATCCCAGGAAACCAATCTGGTAAACCTTCGTTGCACTCACTCCAATTCAAGTATATCCTTTCTTAGGTAAGGAGACCAAAACTGTACACAGTACTCCAGATGTGGTCTCACCAGGGCCCTATATAATTGCAGCAAGACGTCTTTATTCTTATACTCAAATCCTGGCCAACATACCATTTGCTTTCCTAATTGCTTGCTGTACCTGCATGTTAACTTTCAGTGATTCGTGTACAAGGACACCCAGGTCCCTCTGAACACCAACATTTCCCAATCTCTCACCATTTAAAAAATACTCTGCTTTTCTATTTTTCCTGCCAAAGTGGATAACTTCAAATTTCTCCACATTATATTCCATTTAACATGTTCTTGCCCACTCACTTAGCCTGTCTATATCCCCTTGAAGCCTCTTTGCATCCTCCTCACAACTTACATTCCCACCCAGCTTTGTATCATCAGCAAACTTGGATATATTACATTTGGTCCCCTCATCCAAATCATTGATGTAGATTGTGAATAGCCGAGACCCAAGCACTGATCCTTTCGGTACCCACTAGTTACAGCCTGCCAACCCAAAAATGACATGTTTATTCCTACTCTCTGTTTTCTGTCCATTAACCAATCCTCAATCCATGCTAGTTATATTACCCCCAATCCCATAAGCCCTAATTTTGTTTAATAACCACTTGGGTGGCCCCTTATCAAATGCCTTCTGAAAATCCAAATACACCACATCCACTGATTCCCCCTTATCTATTCTGCTAGTTACATCCTCAAAAAATTCTAACAGATTTGTCAAACACGATTTCCTTTCATAAATCCGTGTTGACTCTGCCCAATCCTATTATTATTTTCTAAGTGCTTGGTTATCACGTCCTTAACAATAGATTCCAGCATTTTCCCTACTACTGATGTCAGGCTAACTGGTCTGTAGTTCCCCGTTTTCTCTCTCCCTCCTTTCTTAAATAGTAGGGTTACATTTGCTACCTTCCAATCCGCGGGAACCATTCTAGAATCCATGGAATTTTGGAAAATGACAACCAATGCATCCACTATCTCTATAGCCAACTCTTTCAAAACCCTAGGATGTAGGCCATCAGGTCCAGGGTAATTTATCGGCTTTCAGTCCCATTAATTTCTCCAGTACTACTTTTTTACTAATACTAATTTCTTTCAGTTCCTCATTCTCGCTAGACCCTTGGTTGTCCACTATTTAGAGTCATAGAGTTATACAGCACAGAAAGAGGCCCTTCGGCCCATTGTGTCCGCGCCGGCCATCAAGCCCTGTCTATTCTAATCCCATTTTCCAGCACTTGGTCCGTAGCCTTGTATGCTATGGCGTTTCAAGTGCTCATCTAAATGCTTCTTGAATGTTGTGAGGGTTCCTGCCTCTACCACCCTTTCAGGCAGTGAGTTCCAGATTCCAACCACCCTCTGGGTGAAAAAGTTTTTCCTCAAATCCCCTTTAAACCTCCTGCCCCTTACCTTGAAACTATGACCCCTGGTTATTGACCCCTCTACTAAGGGGAAAAGTTCATTTCTATCTACCCTATCTATGCCCCTCATAATTTTGTACACCTCAATCAGGTCCCCCCTCAGCCTTCTCTGCTTGAAGGAAAACAACCCCAGCCTGTCCAGTCTCTCTTCATAGCTGAAGCGCTCCAGCCCAGGTAACATCCTGGTGAATCTCCTCTGCACCCTCTCCAATGCAATCACATTCCTCCTACAGTGTGGCGACCAGAACTGCACACAGTATTCCAGCTGTGGCCTAACTAGCGTTTTGTACGGCTCCATCATAACCTCCCTGCTCTTATATTCTATGCCTCGGCTAATGAAGGAAAGTATCCCATATGCCTTTTTAACCACCTTATCTACCTGTCCTGCTGCCTTCAGGGATCTATGTACATGCACACCAAGGTCCCTCTGATCCTCTGTCCTTCCGAGGGTCCTACCATTCATTGTGTATTCCCTTGCCTTGTTAGTCCTCCCAAAATGCATCACCTCACACTTTTCAGGGTTAAATTCCATTTGCCACTGTTCTGCCCATCTAACCAACCCGTCTATCTCGTCCCGTAGCCTGAGGCTTCCCTCCTCGCTATTTGCCACTCCACCAATTTTCGTGTCATCTGCGAACTTACTGATCATACCTCCTATATTCATATCTAAATCATTAATGTACACTACAAACAGCAAAGGACCCAGCACCGATCCTTGCGGTACACCACTGGACACAGGCTTCCAGTCACAAAAACAACCTTCGACCATCACCCTCTGCCTCCTGCCAAATTGCCCTGGATCCCATGGGCTCTTACCTTCTTGACCAGTCTCCCATGTGGGACTTTGTCAAAAGCCTTACTGAAGTCCTTGTAGATTACATCAACTGCACTACCCTCATCCACACACCGAGTCACCCCCTCGAAAAATTCAATCAAATTGGTTAGACATGATCTCCCCCTAACAAAACCATGCTGACTATCCTTGATTAATCCTTGCCTCTCCAAGTGGAGACTAATTCTGTCCCTCAGAATTTTTTCCAATAATTTCCCTACCACTGATGTTAGGCTCACTGGCCTGTAATTCCTTGGTTTATCCCTACTACCCTTCTTGAATAATGCTACTACGTTAGCTGTCCTCCAGTCCTCTGGCACCAAACCTGTGGCCAGAGAGGTTCTGAAAATTTGTGTCAGAGCCCCTGCAATCTCCTCCCTTGCCTCACACAGCAGCCTGGGATACATGTCGTCTGGGCCTGGGGATTTAGCCACTATTAAACCCGCTAAAACCGCTACTACCTCCTCCCTCTCAATACTAATTTGTTCAAGTATATCACAATCCCCCTGCCCGATTTCTATGCCTACATCGTCCTTCTCCATAGTGAACACAGATGCAAAATATTCATTTAAAACCTCACCTACATCTTCCGGCTCTACACACGGATTGCCACTTTGGTCCCTAATGGGCCCTACTCTTTCCCTGGTTATCCTCTTGCCCTTAATATACTTATAAAACACCTTGGGATTTTCCTTTATTTTGCCAGCCAGTGTTTTTTCATGCCCCCTCTTCGTTCTCCTAATTTCTTTTTTAAGTACCCCTCTGCACTTTCTATACTCCTCTAGGGCTTCCACTGTTTTTAGTCCTTTGTATCTGCCAAAAGCCTCCCTTTTTTTCCTAATCCATTCTTGTATATCCCTTGACATCCAGGGTTCCCTGGAATTGTTGGTCCCACCCTTGACCTTTACAGGAACATGTTGGCGCTGTACTCTCTCTATTTCCTTTCTGAATGACTCCCACTGCTCTGATGTGGATTTTCCTACAAGTAGCGGATCCCAGTCCACTTTGGCCATATCCTGCCTTATCATATTAAAATCGGCCTTCCCCCAATTTAGAACCTTTATTACCGGTCCATCTTTGTCCTTTTCCATGACTACCTTAAATCTCACTGAATTATGGTCACCATCACCAAAATGTTCTCCTACTGACACTTCTACCACTTGCCTGGCTACATTCCCTAGAATTAGGTCCAGTACCACCCCCTCTCTTGCAGGACTTTCTACATGCTGGCTCAAAAAGCTCTCCTGGATGCTCTTTAAGAATTCCGCACCCTCTTAAGCCTTTCACACTCTGACTATCCCAGTTAATATTGGGGAAGTTGAAATCCCCTACTATTATTACCCTGTTATTTCTACACTTCTCTGAGATTTGCCTACATATCTGTTCCTCTATCTCCCCCTGACTGTTTGGGGGCGTATAGTCCACTCCCAGCAAAGTGCTTGCCCCCTTTTTGTTTTTAAGTTCCACCCATATGGCCTCATTAGAGGAACCTGCTAAGATATCATCCCTCCTTACAGCAGTAATTGACTCCTTGATTAATATTGCGACACCCCCCTCTGTCTAGCCTGAAGATTCTATACCCCGGAATATTGAGCTGCCAGTCCTGCCCCTCCCTCAACCATGTCTCTGTGATAGCAACAATATCATACTCCCATGTGTACATCAATACCTTCAATTCATCTGCCTTACTCGCAAGACTCCTTGCATTAAAATAAATGCCATTCAGCCTTGCCATACTCCCTTGTGCCGTTACATATTTGCTCTGCCTTCCAGGCTGACTTGTTTGTTCCTCTATATTTGGCTGTGCATCACCCCTACTATAGCTCCACTCCGTATCCCATCCCCCTGACAAGTTAATTTAACACCCCCCCCCCCCAAACAGTACTAGCAAACCTCCCCGCAAGGATGTTGGTCCCATTCTGAGAAGTTTTTGCGTCGTCTTCCGTGAAGACAGACACTAAGTATTTGTTTAATTTCTCAGCCATTTCCTTGTTCCCCATTATAATTTCTCCTGTCTCAGCCTGTAAGGGACCCACATTTACTTGCGCTAATCTTTTCCTTTTTACATACCTTTAGAAGCTTTTACATTCTGTTTTTATGTGTCTCGCTAATTTACTCTCATATTCTATTTTCCCTTTCTTTATCAATTTCTTGGTCTTCCTTTGCTGAATTCTAAAATCTTCCCAATCCTCAGGCTTACTGCTCTTTTTGGCAGCATTATAAGCCCCTTCCTTTGATCTAATACTACCTTTAACTTCTCGTTAGCCACGGTTGGACCACTTTTCCTGTGGGGTTTTTGTGCCTTAAAGGAATGTATATTTGTTGTAAATTATGTATTAATTCTTTAAATGCTAGCCATTGCTCGTCCACTGTCATACCTTTTAATGTAGTTTCCCAATCTACCTTAGCCAACTCGCCCCTCATACCTATGTAGTTTGCTTTGTTTAGATTTGAGACCCTAGTTTTGGATTTAACTAAGTTACTTTCAAACTCAATATAAAATTCTATCATATTATGGTCACTCTTCCCTAAAGGCCCCTTTACTACAAAGTTATTAATTAACCCTTTCTCGTTGCACAATACTAGATCTAAAATAGCCTGTTTACTAGTTGGTTCCTCAACATACTGATCTAGAAAACTATCTTGCATACATCCCATGAAGTCATCCTCCATACTATTACTTACAAATTTGGTTTGCCCAGTCTATATTTAGATTAAAGACCCCCATGATTACTGTATTACCCTTGTTACATGCCTCTCTAATTTCCTGATTTATACACTGTCCTATATTACAACTACTGTTTGGGGGCCTATAAACAACTCCCACCAATGTTTTCTTCCCCTTGCTGTTTCTTAGCTCCACCCAAACTGATTTTACTTCTTGATTTTCAGAGCCAAGATGCTTTCTCTCTACTGTCTTTATCCCATC
Source organism: Squalus acanthias (assembly GCA_030390025.1). Classification (NCBI taxonomy): domain Eukaryota; kingdom Metazoa; phylum Chordata; class Chondrichthyes; order Squaliformes; family Squalidae; genus Squalus; species Squalus acanthias. The sequence goes on along the minus strand of CM059425.1, from coordinate 172,614,924 downwards.
CTTTATTATCAGGGTTACCCATCCTCTTTCATTTTGCCTTTCCCTTCTAAAAGTTATGTATCCTGGAATATTTAGTTCCCAACCTTGGCCACTTTGCAACCACGTCTCCGTTATGACTATTAGATCAAACATATTAATACATCTATTTTGTTGCGAATACTTTGCGCATTCAGATATAGTGCCTTTAGCTTTGACTTATTTTTCTTTTTCCCTGTTGTCACCTTAGTCACTGATGCCTTATTACCTTTGTTACTCTCTCTGTCCCTTCCTGACCCACTCTGCTTATTTTTACCCAAAACTACTCTGCTCTAGAGCCTTGACATTTCTCTCGCTGCTTTTAAATTTACTCTTTCCTGAATCCTCCCGCCCCCCCCCCCCCTTCATTAGTTTAAAGCCCTGTCTACTGCCCTAGTTATTCGGTTCGCCAGGACACTGGTCCCAGCCCAGTTTAAGTGGAGCCCGTCCCAACAGAACAGCTCGCTCTTTCCCCAGTACTGGTGCCAGTGCCCCATGAACCAAAACCCCTTCCTCCCACACCACTCTTTGAGCCACGCATTTAAACCTCTAATCTGTTTGTCCCAATGCCAATTTGCGTGTGGCTCAGGTAACAACCCAGAGATTATTACCTTTGAGGTTTTGCTTTTTAATTTGGATCCTAGCTCCTCAAACTCCCTCAGCAGAACCTCATTCCTAGTTCTACCTATGTCATTGGTTCCTACGTGGACCACGACAACTGGGTCCTCCCCTTGCCTCTCCCCCTCCCACTCCAAGTTCTTCTCCAGCCACGAGGAGATGTCCTTAACCCTGGCATCGGGCAGGCAACACAATCTTCGGAACTCTGTCGCAGCTGCAGAGAACAGTATCTATCCCCCTGACTATACTGTCCCCTACCACAACTACATTCCCTTTCACTCCCCCCACTTGAATGGCCTCCTGCACCATGGTGCCATAGTCAGCCTGCTCATCCATCCTACAGGCTTTTCCGTCATCTACACAAGCAGCAAGAACCTCATACCTGTTGGATAAGGGCAAAGGCTGAGGCTCCTCCAGCACTGCACCTGGGGTCCCCTTACCTGCCTGAGTTGCAGTCACACCCTCCTGTCCCTGACCACTAACCAGACCTGTACCACTCCCTAACCGAAGAACAGAATAGGAGCAGGAGTAGGTTATTTGGTCCCTCAAGCCTGCTCCGCCATTCAATAAGATCATGGATGATCTGGTCTTGGCCTCAACTCCACGTTCCTGCCCGCTCCCCATAACCGTTGACTCCCTTATCGTTCAAAAACCTGTCTATCTCCGTCTTGAATATATTCAGTGACCCAGCTTCCTCAGCTCTCTGGGGTAGAGATTTCCAAAGATTTACAACCCTCTGAGAGAAGAAATTCCTCCTCATTTCCGTTTTAAATGGGCGACCCCTTATTCTGAAACTATGCCCCCTAGTTCTAGATTCCCCCACGAGGGGAAATATCCTCTCTGCATCCACCCTGTCAAGCCCCCTCAGGATCTTATACATTTCAATCAGATCACCGCTCATTCTTCTAAACTCCAATGAGTATAGGCCCAACCTGCTCAACCTTTCTTCATAAGACAACCCCTTCATCTCAGGAATCAAACTAGTGAACCTTCTCTGAACTGCCTTCAATGCAAGTATATCCCTCCTTAAATAAGGAGACCAAAACTCTACTCAGTACTCCAGGTGTGGTCTCACCAACGCCCTGTACAGTTGTATCAGGACTTGCCTACTTGTATACTCCATCCCCCTTGCAATAAAGGCCAACATTCCATTTGCCTTCCTAATTACTTGCTGTACCTGCATGCTAACTTTTTGTGTTTCATGTACAAGGACCCCAGATCCCTCTATACCGCAGCATTTTGTAGTCTCCATTTAAATAATAATTTGTTTTTTTATTTTTCCTACCAAAGTGGATAACCTCACATTTTCCCACATTATACTCCATCTGCCAAATTTTTGCCCAGTCACTTAACCTATCTATATCCCTTTGCAGATTCTTTGTGTCCTCTTCACAACTTGCTTTCCCACCTATCTTTGTATCATCAGCAAATTTGGCTACATTACACTCGATCCCTTCATCCAAGTCATTAATATAGATTGTAAACAGCGGAGGCCCCAGCACTGATCCCTGTGGCACCCCACTAGTTACAGTTTGCCAACCTGAAAATGACCCATTTATCCCAACTCCCTGTTTGTTAGCCAATCCTCTAGCCATGCTGATATATTACACCCAACCCCATGAGCTCTTATCTTGTGTAGTAACCTTTTATGTGGCACCTTATCGAATGCCTTCTGGAAATCCAAATACACTACATCTACTGTTTCCCCTTTATCCACCCTGCTCGTTGTTGGTTCCCCTTTATCCACCCTGCTCATTACTGGTTCCCCTTTATCCACCCTGCTCGTCACATCCTCAAAGAACTCTAGTAAATTTGTCAAACATCATTTCCCTTTCATAAAACCATGCTGACTCTGCTTGACTGTATTATGATTTTCTAAATGTCCTGTAACACAAAACACTACAAGTAGTGTAGGCAAAAAATAACTCCTTCTTCCCGCTCTTCAAATTCCCACTCTTTCCAAATTCCCAATAAGGGGTGTGACTGCCTCCTGGATCAAAGTGTCCAGGTAACTCTCCCCATCCTTGATGCCCCGCAATGTCTGCACCTCAGACTCCAGATCAAAAACTCTGAGCTGAAGTTCCTCAAGATGCAGGCACTTACTCCAAACGTGGTTGTCCGGGATCACAATGCTCTCCACAAACTCCTACATGCTGCAGTTGCGGCACACCGCCATCCCTATATGACCTTGATTTATTTAATTAAATTATTTAAATTTGTAATTAGGTAAATTACTTTACAGTGTAGTTTCCTGACTACTTGATCTAGATTAAATTAAGGGTACTGAAATTAAATATCTACCTGTAACACAAAGCACTACAAGTAGTGTAGGCAAAAAACAACTCCTTCCCTCTTTTCTCCAAATTCCCAACCGAAGCACTCTGTTCAAGTCCACTCCGTTTAATTCCGCTCTGTGCAGACCGCTCTGTAGAAATGTTTACTTTTATACACTTGGAGCCTCACCCAATTTACAAGTGATGATTCAGCTCCCCTGCTCCTGGTGATTAGCACCTATTCAAGACAAGCACGAACACCTGACTGACAGAGGTTGCAGCCCCATTTCCATTATTTGAAGGGGTTGGGCTGCTCCTCGATTTTTGGCTGCACTTCAGTCCCACGCTCCTTATCTTTGGTCACCTGGTGCGGAGGGGAGCGGGCAGTCGGAGGACCTCCTCATTGGACTGCTCCTGGGCCTGGCCAAAGTGGCCATTAACTGGTCCAGCAGCGGGCGGTCGAGGGGGTTGTTCGGCCTGACTCTCTTCCGCGGCCACGTTCGCGCCCGGGTGGCCCTGGAGATGGAGCACGTGGTGTCCGCGACCGGTGGGCACCGCAGGGACTGGAGTGCATTATCACCACTGGCAATGGAATTTTAATTTAATTTGTTAAGTTTCCTTTAATGTTTTAAGATAAGTTACAGTTTATTTGTTTTTGTGTGCACCAAAAAGAGTACACCTGACTGACAGTTACCTGCCACTGGCAGTCAGCTTCTGTTAAATACAGTTTTTAAAGTTTTAAAGTTCTATGTTAAAATCAAAATCTTAAACTAAATTTCACTTTTTACAGCTTCTACTTACCCAATACTTACCAGAAATTCCCACTCTTTCCAAATTCCCAACCAAAGCACTCTGTTCAAGTCCACTCCGTTTAATCCCGCTCTGCGTATACCATCCTGGAATCATGTCTGCAGCCGCAAAAATGCCTGTCTGTTCCCCTAACTACCGAAGCCCCTACCACTATTGCTTTCCCGATCTCCCCCCACACCCCCCGTACAGCTGTGCCATGGACTTGGCTCTGGCTGTACTCCCTAGAGGAACCACACAAATACTATGGCAACAAGAACAGGTCAGAGGCTGGGTATTCTGCAGCGAGTGTCTCTCCACTCGCCTGGATGAGTGCAGCTCCAACAACATTCAAGAAGCTCGACACCATCCAAGACAAAGCAGCCCGCTTGATTGGCACCCCATCCATCACCTTTAAAAACATTCACTCCCTCCCTCTCACTGTACTCTCCAGCCCTTTCCATCCCTGTGCTTCTCTTCTCACCTCACCTCCTCCCTTGCTCCTATTGCCTCTCTTCCTGTATTGTCGCTCTTCTCTCCGACTACCCCTCTTTACCCTTCCTTCTCTCCTATTGCCTAACTTAATTGTTCCTATTGCGAGTTTCTCTCCTGCCATCCACTCATTTCCCTACCTTGTCTTCTATTGCTTGCCCTCTGCCGCTTCTACTCTATTGCTCATTTATTGTCCTCTTCATTGCCCTTCTGCCTCTCCTTGGCCTTCCCCTATTACCCCCCTCTCCTTTTGTCCCCTAATTGCCCCTCCTCTCCTCTTACCCCTCCTCTCCTCTTGCCCCCTAATTCCCCCTCCTCTCCCACTGCCTCCTAATTCCCTCTCCTACGGCCCTCCTCCTCTCCCGGTCAGTTACTGTGTGGGCGCTGATTGGCTGGCAGCTCCTCAGTGACGTGTTTATTTATTGCGGGCCGCGCGGTGTTTTTTTGCTGTGGGGGTGACGCTGCTCGGAGGTGAGTGAGTGAGTGAGGGAGGAGGAGACAGGGCAGGGAGAGTAACCGGCCGTCCACCGTAACTGCCACTGAATGCCTGCTCCAGGCCGCCAAATCAGCCGCAACAACCACAGCATGAGCCACTGTCACAGGCTCGTGAGTCGAGAAATCTGACTTGTTCCTGGTCTGTTCCCAGCCTCTGGAATCCTGTCAGTGGCCGGGCCTAGGGGATGTGTCGCGCAACTTAAAGCCTGAGTCGGGGGGAAATATCGCCTTCTATTTCTGTACGTATTTTAGATGAGCACAGGCAGCTTGTGACCTGCGTAATCTGTAATACTGAGAGTGGAAATATGGACACGACCGCTGTGTTAGTAACGCGATTTCCATTAACAGCAGCTTTTAGTTTTGCGTAGTACCCCAATCCAGAGAGGTTGAGGGGACGTTACCCAAACAGGGAAAAGGGAATCTGAGGGGCGGTTTTGCAAATTTTCTGTTGAGCTATTCTTGGCATAGCTAGAAGTGGGGTTGGTCTCTAAGGTAAAGGGCATGTTAAGGTTATCACACCAAGTGTGTTTTGGCATTATACTTAAGACATCAGGGCCAAACTGACCTCTTGCTAAAGTCACTGTGCTGATAACTTGGGATGCATTTGTATTGTACGCATTGGTCTGAAATGGTACTTAAAAGTAAAACTTCTAGCCAGGTGGTGCTTTGTATGTATTACTTGGCTTTGATTTAAATTTTCTGGCAAGGAGTTGTGCAACACTGCTCTAGCTGTTGCATTTTAAATGTTTTGAGAATGCAAGTGGATATGTCCATATTCTCTATGTTTAAATCAGCTCTTTTATTTTGAAAAAGTATTTAGGAGGTAAATGTTTGAGTTTTTTAAAGGTTTTTATAGTCCGAGCTGTGCTTCCTTGGGGGGAAGGGGGGATCTTTTGCTTTATGCTCATTGGCTGTCATGTTTGCCAACATAACAGTGACTGCACTTCAAAAAGTAGTTCATTGGTTTTGAATCATTCAGGGATGCCTTGAGGATGTGATAAGGTGCTACATTCATGTCTAGTGTCAAATTGGCCTTTTTGTACAGCAGTTCCCTCCCAAGAGTAGGTATGAAGTTAAATTTCTGCTCTGTTCTAGTTAAGCTTTGTGGCTTTAATAGGACAGATTTGGTTAAATGCAGCTCCACCTTAGCAGCAGACAAACATTACTTGTGGCTATCGGGACCAAAACTCTCCCCTACTTCCCTACTCGAATAATGTATTGTGTGTTCCCTGGTATAATTCTCCTTTCATGCGGAAAGCTATATGAGGCATCTGCATTTAACTTAATTGTTTTAAGTTTAATGCTTTTATTAATATATTTTGTTTGTACTGGAGATCTGCTCTATGCTGTCTAATTTTCTGCTTAAATTGTTTAATTGAATATTTATGAACCTACCTCAGGGCATTGACCTGAAACTAGAATTAATTGAGATCCTGGCCTGTTTCAAGATGGTGGCGTGCTTACACATCACTCGTGATTCATTATTATTTTGTGTCCTGAAGATGTCTAGAGTTTGGGGGGACTATAATACAATTTATAACACCATTAGCAATCCAAGTTGCAGCTATTTTTTTTCAAACTACTTTTTCACTGCAAGTCCTGTGCTAAAACATTTTAATTAGTTTGTCAAATATTAAACCTATAATTTTTAGGAGTGTGAAAAAAGTGGTACTGATTTGCTTACAGGTAAACTTTATACTATAAGTCTACCCAGATTTATTTGAATATTCCATGAATTTAATAATGCACTTTGGATGAAGTAATCAGAGTGGATGTTCTCAAATTTAAGATGCTTCAGGTACTAGCATCAATACTAGTGGGATTTTTCCCTCCATGAATTGTTCTACAGGTTGAGCGTCCCAAATCGGAGTTCCGGAATGTTCTGGAATCCGGACTCCGGGGCGATTGGTGGCAGGGGTCCGGAATCCGTAAAATGTTCCGGAATCCGGACACCCTGAGGGAGGCTTACCAAAAGCGCAACCTGGGCCCAGGCATTTCCGGACTCGGCACGTGTTTCTGATGTCCGAAGTCCGAAAATATCACAACCTGGGCTGGGTGTTTTTGGACATCAGAAATACGTTCCGAAAACCGGCTTGGCCTCGGTCCCAAGGTTGCCGGATTCGGGACGCTCAACCTGTAGTAAGGTGGAGAACATCAATACCACTATTGTTTTCTGCCATTGTTCTGTTTTAAAATATACAGTTAACCAACTAGAGTTCATAACTTTAGCTATTTTAGCCTGAGCAAGTGACTAAGTTGTTGCTATTTCTGATCTCTGCTTTTTAACTCTTTGAAAACATTATCTTCCTGACAGACTTTGAATAGTATAAAGGAATGTCTAGTTTTCCCTTGCTTTAGTGTTGCTTTTCGCAGAAAAGTAAAATGAATTTTTCTCCACTTGGCAGACATTTTACATACAAGAAATAGTATATAGCCTAATTGTGATTGCCAGAAACAGATGCTCATGATAGAGGATTACCTTTATTGGACTTTAAAATGAATACATTGCGAGTGCCTATGTTGAGAAACTGAACATTTACAGTGGTACAGTAAAGGTTGGAATTTAAAGCAGGCAAGTTGGGGTCAAGAAGAGGGATGTTTACTCAGTGCTGACACTGGGCGCCTAAAATAAAGAACTGTTCTATATCCCAGCACTGATGGGTCTTGATCATTTTGGGAGAAATGTATTTAATGAACATCCTGCATGTTTGAAAATAAATAATACATTATAATGTAATGTAATTTTGTATCCTAGCATCATTACTGTTTCACCTATGTGGCGCTGATTCTACACTACTGTAGTATATCTGCTGTGTAACCATAAGAAAAGGATAACACTTGTAGATTGCATAGGTAACAGATACAGTCAAGGCAATAATTAGTTTCTTGTGGATTGCCAGGTCATTAAATTGCTACCCTGTAAATCACTGCCAGCCATTTTGTTACAACGTATGCATTCTGTTTTTCATCCCTTGAACTGGGTGGGTTAAGAAATTGCAGATAAATTTTGATGAGGTAATGCATACGACATGGAATGTAGGCTTGCCATTATAAATGGTGGAAAACGATTTGGGGTAATTATAAATTATTCAATGAACACTTCCTGTCAATTTGAAGCTACTTGCAATTTTAATCTAGTAGTATTCAGTGGTATTTGACTACAATGCAAGAGTGGTCTTAAACGAAGTGCACTTAGAGTGTTGGGAATTTGGAGAGAGTGGATGTCTCAAGTACTAGGTATAAAAACTGAAATTTAACATTTTGAATTTAACTTAGAACTTTAAAAACTGTAAAATAAACTGTGGTTAACAGAAACTACCTGTCAGTGGCAATTAACTGTCAATCAGCTGTAAATGTTTATCTGAATAGTTACTAATTACTGTGAGCAAGAAGCTGAGTCAGCACTTGTAGCTTTGGTTTGGCTCAAAGGTGTATACAAGTAAGCAGTAGAGTGGGTCATGAAGGGACAGAGAGCTTAACAAAGATAATAGGACATTGGTGACATCAGGGGAAAAATAGAAAAAAGTTAAAGCTAAAGGCACTGTATCTGAATACGTGAAGCATTCACAACAAAATAGATTAATTAATAGCACAGAGAAATAAATGAGTTTGAACTAATAGCCATTGCAAAGCGACATGGTTGCGAAGTGACCAAGATTGGGAACTAAATATTCCAGGATACTTGACTTTTAGAAGAGAAATGAAGAATGGAGTGGGTGGGTGGGTGGGGTGGGGTAGCCCTGATAATAAAGGATGGGATAAAGACAGTAGAGCGAAAGGATCTTAGCTTGGAAAAACAAGATGTAGAATCACTTTGGGTGGAGCTAAGAAACAACAAGCAGCAGAAAACACTGGTGGGAGTAATTCACAGCCCCCACCCCCCCACCCCAACAGTAATTGTAGTGTTGGGAACAGTATAAATCAGGAAATTAGAGATGCATGTAACAAGGGTAATATAATAATAATGGGGGATTTTAATTTTCATAGACTGGGCATGCCAAATTTGCAGCAACAGTGCAGAGGACGAGTTCATGGAATCCATTCAAGATAGTTTTCTCGATCAGTATTCCAAGGAACCAACTAGGGAACAGGCTATTTTAGATCTAATATTGTGCAATGCGACAGGGTTAATTAATAAAATTGTAGTAAAAGAGCCTTTGGGGAGCAGTGACCATAATGTGATAGTTTTATGTTCAGTTTGAGAGTGATTCAGTTAAGTCTGAAACTAGGGTCTTAAATCTAACAAAGCAAACTACATGGGTATGAGAGGCAAGTTGGCTAAGGTAGGTTGGGAAACGAGATTAAAAGACATGACGATAGATAAGCAATTGCAAAAATTTAAAGAAAGAATCCATAATTCACCATTAATATATATTCCCTTAAGGAATTAAAAATTCTGGGGGAAAAGTAGTAGTAGATTAAAGGAAGAGGCTTATAATGTGGCCAAAAAGAGTAGTAAGCCTGAGGATTGGGAGGATTTTAGAATTCAGCAAAGAAGGACCAAGAAATTGATTTTTATTCGATCATGGGATGTGGGCGTCGCTGACGAGGCCAGCATTTATTGCCCATCCCTAGTTGTGCTTGAGAAGGTGGTGGTGAGCTGCGTTCTTGAACCGCTGCAATCCGTGTGGTGAAGGTACTCCCACAATGCTGTTAGGGAGGGAGTTCCAGGATTTTGACCCAGCAACGATGAAGGAATGGCGATATACTTCCAAGTCAGGATGGTCTGTGACTTGGAGGGGAACATGGAGGTGGTGGTCTTCCCATGCACCTGCTGCCCTTGTCCTTCTAGGTGGTAGAGGTCGTGGGTTTGGGAGGTGCTGCCGAAGAAGCCTTGGCGAGTTGCTGCAGTGCATCTTGTAGATGGTACACACTACAGCCACGGTATGCTGGTGGTGGAGTGAGTGAATGTTTAAGGTGGTGGATGGGGTGCCAATCAAGTGGGCTGCTGTGACTTGGATGGTGTCGCGCTTCTTGAGTGTTGTTGGAGCTGCACTCATCCAGGCAGATAAAGAAAGAAAATAGAATATGGGAGTAAACTAGTGAAAGACATAATAGCAGATTATAAAAGCTTCTATAGATTGGTAAAACGGAAGAAATTAGCAAGCGTAAACGTGGGACCCTTACAGACAGACAGGAGAAATTATAACTTGGGAATAATAAAATGACAGAGACATTAAACCCATACTTTGTATCTGTCCTCACGGAAGAAGACACAAAAAACATTCTGAAAATAGTGGGGAACCAAGGGTCTAGTGAGAATGAGGAACTTAAAGAAAGTACTATTGGTAAAGAAGTAGTACTGGAGAAATTACTGGGACTAAAAGCTGACAAATCCCCTGGACCTGATGGCTTACATTCTAGGGTTTTAAAATAGATGGCTACAGAGATAATGGATGCATTGGTTTTGATCTTCCAGAATTCCCTGGATTCTAGAACGGTCCCCGCAGATTGCAAGGTAGTAAATGTAACCCCGCTACTCAAGGAAAGAGGGAGAGAAATAACAGAGAACTATAGACTAGTTGACCTAACATCAGCAGTAGTAGGGAAAATGCTAGAATCTGTTGTTAGGGACATGGTAACAGGGCACTTAGAAAATCATAATATGATTGCGCAGAGTCAACACTAATTTCTGAAAGGGAAATTGTGTTTGACAAATCAGTTTTTTGAGGTTGTAACTAGCAGGGTAGATAAGGGGGAACCAGTGGATGTATTGTATTTGGATTTTCAGAAAGTATTCGATAATGTGCCACACAAGAGATTATTACACAAAATTAGGGCTCCTGGGATTAGGGGTAATATAATGGGCCAGAAATTCGGTTTTCCAGCTTCCTGCGGGTGCAAGCATCGCGCGCGTACTTACCTACCGCGCCTGCCGTTGTGCTTCGGGCCCACGAGAATTCGGGTCCTGGGCCTCCTGCAGCTGCTGGCGCGCAGTGCTTGTGTATCCCAGGGGCGCAGTTAGTTCGAAGCGTCCCCTGGGATCGCGTGGGCCATGGAGAGCCAATCGTAGCAGGGAATTTTCATTCATAGATTTGACAGGAAGACCTGTCAAATCTATGAATAGAGATCGGCCCCAAAACCACACTAAAACTTCAAATACATTTTTAAAAAACCATCACATTTTTAAACTAACTATAAATTACATAAATTAACTACTTTAAACAAAAATTTAAATTTTTGAAAAAATTAATTACACTTTTTAATGGTGCTAAAAATAAACTTACCTTTCTTTAAAGTATGTAAAAAAGATAAACCTGTTGAAAAAATATTTAAATTGTACTTAATTAACCACTTGTTAAAAACAGGCCTTGCGCCTCTTTTTAAAAGTGCAGCTTCTCCATACTTACCTTCCTGGAGAAACCTGAAAAAAAAACGAAGTTCGCTGCATGCGCGCTGCCTCTCCCGCGCACGCGTTCGACTTCTGAACCCCTCCCTTCAGGGGAACGGAAGTTCCGGTTTGCAGTGCATGCAGGAAACCGGCACTTCAGGTGGCCTTACGGGTGAGTACACAGCGCGTACTCACCCGTGGAGAGCCGAATTTCTGGCCCATTAGCATGGATTGAGGATTTGTTAATGGACAGAAAACAGAGAGTAGGAATAAATGGGTCATTTTCGGGTTGGCAGGCTGTAACTAGTGGAGTACCGCAAGGATCAGTGCTTGGGCCTCAGCTATTCACAATCTGTATCAATTACTTAGATGAGGGGACCGAGTGTAATATATCCAAGTTTGCTGACAATACAAAGCTAGGTGGGTAAGTAAGTTGTGAGGAGGAGGCAAAGAGGCTGCAAAGGGATATAGACAGGTTAAGTGAGTGGGCAAGAACATGGCAGATGGAATATAATGTGGAGAAATGTGAAGTTATCCACTTTGGTAGGAAAAATAGAAAATCAGAATATTTTTTAAAAGGTGAAAGATTGGTAAATGTTGATATTCAGAGGGACCTGGGTGTCCTTGTACACAAATCACTGAAAATTAACATGCAGGTACAGCAAACAATTAGGAAAGCAAATGGTATGTTGGCCTTTATTACAAGAGTATTTGATTGTGAGAAGTCGCACAACACCAGGTTATAGTCCAACAGCTTTATTTGAAATCACAAGTCTTCACCTGACGAAGGAGCAGCGCTCCGAAAGCTTGTGATTTCAAATAAAGCTGTTGGACTATAACCTGGTGTTGTGCGACTTCTCACATTTGTCCACCCCCGTCCAACACCAGCATCTCCACATCAAGAGTATTTGAGTATAAGAGTAAAGATGTCTTGCTGCAATTATATAGGGCCCTGGTGAGACCACACCTGGAGTATTGTGTACAGTTTTGATCTCCTTATCTAAGGAAGGATATACTTCCCATAGAGGGAGTGCAACGAAGGTTCACCAGACTGATTCCTGGGATGGGGCTTGTCCTATGAGGAGAGATTGAGTAGACTCGGCCTATATTCCCAAGCATTTAGAAGAATGAGAGGTAATCTCATTGCAACATATAAAATTCTTACAGGGCTTGACAGGGTAGATGCAGGGAGGATATTTCCCCCTGGCTGGGGAGTCTAGAACTAGGAGTCACCACCTCAGACTAAGGGGTCGGCCCTTTAGGATTGATGAGAAATTTCTTCACTCAAAGGGTTGTGAATGTTTGTTTGGAATTCTCTACCCCAGAGGGCCATGGATGTTCAGTATATTCAAGACAGTGATCAATAGATTTTTGGATATTAAGGGAATCCAGGGATATGGAGACAGTGCGGGAAGGTGGAGTTGAGTTAAAAGATCAGCCATGACCTTACTGAATGGTAGAGCAGGCTCGAAGGGACGAATGACCTACTCCTGCTCCTATTTCTTATGTTCTTAAATACAAGGTCTGCAGTGTCACATTTGGAATATTATGTACATTTTTGGAACTGTGCTGCCAATAGGCATTGGTGCATTTAAAACAAATTGAAACATGATGTGATTTACAGGAGGTATGTTGATAAAATGAATGTACACAGTATTTATGTGAATTTGGCAGTGTTAATAGGAAGTTGGTTGAAGGACAGAAAACAGAGTTGTGGTTTGTGGTAACACAATACAGCTTCCTGTGACTCGAACTTTATTGCATCACTTCCTGTGATTAGTCCAGGATAAATACTGGACTGATCAGTTGGATCCTGGAGAGGCATAGAGTAAGACCTCTTTTGTATGTAACACCTTTTTAGTTGATTAAAGCTTACTTTAAGTTCACCACGCGTAAGGCTCATTCTTACGACAATTTAATCAACTTTGGAAAACTTCGCACTCAAACTTTTTGGACGAACTCGGAACTAAGGATCCAGGGAATCACCCATCATGGAAAACATCCTTAAACCATCGTGTCTTGACTTGGACCCAAACACCCCAGCAGCCGGTAAGGTGTGGAAACACTGGTATCGCACGTTTGACAATTTTCTTGAATATTGTAAGGCTGATGATGACTCAAAGTTGCGGATACTCATCAACTGTGTCACCCCGAATGTATTTCAGTATGTGGAGGAATGGGACAGTTACGAGGAGGCAATTCGGACGCTTAAGAGACTATATACTAAGACACCGAATGAGGTCTATGCCAGACATCTACTAGCTACAGCCCAACAAGGGCCGGAGGAATCCATTGATAAATTCCTCCAAGAGCTTCGCAGACTTAGTATGGACTGTAACTTTCAGGCGGCCTCAGCTGAGCTGTACCGTGAAGAAATGATCCGTGATGCTTTCATCTGCGGGCTTGCCTCCCCATTTATACGCCAGCGTCTACTGGAAAGTAAGACACTTGAGCTTCAGAGAGCTTATGACATGGCTTGCTCTCTAGATCTGGCAAAAAGAAATGCAGACCTTTATACAGTGCCCAGACCTCGGTCTACTGCCTTAACTACAGTCAGGCAATTTAAGAGGCCACAGGTGAACTCTATTAGGGAGGTCTTTATCCCTGACGATCAATCTGATGACTTCACTGATGAAGAGGATGATGACCCCACTGTGGCAGCCTCTTGGCAATCTAAGAAATGCTTCTTTTGTGGTGATGAGTTTCACCCTCGGAAATTCTGCCCTGCTCGCAATGCGTTTTGCAGTCATTGCAACAAAAAGGGTCATTTTGCAAAGGTTTGCCTATCAAGAGCCTCTACGAGGGCTTATCAAGCTAAGTCCTACCGAACTGCCCCCGTAAGGGCCTATCAAGATGTTCCGGCTAACATCTATCGTGCTTCCTCTCGGGTTTCCTCTCGAAGAAACACACCTAGAGTTTCAGCCACTCTTTGTGCAACGACACCAATTACAGCTGCTTGTCCTCAGAACCTATTCCATGCAGCTACAAAAGCATCAATTAATGGACATACTTTAGATGCCTTAATTGACTCAGGTAGCACTGATAGTTTCATTAGGGAACAGATTGTTGCAGAATTAAAGCTACATGTTTTCCCATCGGACCAGGCAATTGCGATGGCTCAGTCATCACTTAATACCAGAATTTCTGGCTTTTGTATGGTTGAAATAACACTTAATGGTCACAGGTATCCCTCCACCCGGCTTTCGGTGCTCAAGGATTTATGTAGTGATCTTATCTTAGGGCTGGATTTTCAAAAGCAGCATAAGAAGCTCACCATTGAGTTCGGCGGATCCAAACCTGAACTCACTATTTCTAATATACGACCTCGATTACCGTTCTGTGCATTGTCAGCAGCTTCACTGGATGAACCCTCACTGTTTACCAGTATCCCTCCTCGATGCAAACCGATTATAACAAAGTCACGACGTTTCAGTCAGGAAGACCAGTCTTTTATTGCGGCTGAGATTTCTCGGCTTTTAGCAGAGGATATCATCGAGCCTTGTTCGTCGCCATGGCGCGCCCAGGTCGTTATTGTTAAGAACCCTCTACAACCTCACAAGAAACGGCTGTGCATTGACTATTCACAGACCATCAATCAATATACGGACTTGGACGCATACCCATTGCCGCGCATCGATGATATGGTTAATAAACTGGCTGAGTACACGGTGTTCTCAACATATGATCTGAAAAGTGCCTATCATCAGGTACCCTTGAAGGTCTCAGACAAGCAGTATACGGCCTTTGAAGCCAATGGACGGCTGTATCAATTTCGTCGCCTCCCCTTTGGGGTCACTAATGGAGTGGCTGTCTTCCAGCGAGCAATGGATGACCTGGTCAAACAGGAAGACTTGAAGGATACGTTTCCTTATCTGGACAATATTACTGTCGCAGGTCGCAATCAGCGGGAACATGACGCCAATCTCCAACGATTTTGGGATGCACTCCAGCACCGTAATTTGACATTAAATGCGGCTAAATCCATTGAGTCACAACCAACCATCAACATCCTTGGCTATTGTGTGGGCAATGGCATCATTAAACCTGACCCTGAAAGGCTTCGCCCACTCCAAGAACTCCCGCCACCTAAGAATCCGGCCTCCTTGCGCCGGGCCCTCGGCCTGTTTGCATACTATGCTAAATGGATTCCAAACTTCTCGGACCGAATCCAACCTCTACTGAAGGCCAGCACATTCCCACTAGACACAGCGGCTGTTGCAGCCTTTAACCTCCTGAAAAAACAGTTGGAGAAAGCGGCTCTTCACTCCATCGATGAGAGTCTTCCTTTTGTTGTTGAGTGTGATGCCTCGAAGGTGGCGTGCTCGGCCACTCTGAATCAGGAAGGTCGTCCGGTGGCATTTTTGTCCAGGACTTTTCAAGGGGCTGAGCTACATTATCCTCCAGTCGAGAAAGAAGCTACAGCCATCATAGAGGCAGTACGGAAGTGGAGTCATCTCCTAGCTCGCCAGCACTTTACCTTAATCACGGACCAGCGATCGGTCGCCTTCATGCTCGATAATCGAAAACGGACCAAAATTAAAAATAATAAAATCCAGCTTTGGCGGCTGGAATTGGCCTCTTTTGGTTACACCATCCACTATCGACCTGGCAAGGAGAATGTGGCTCCGGATACCCTCTCACGAGCATTCTGCTCCGCCATGGCACCCTCTACGCTCGTAGACATCCATGATGGGTTGTGTCATCCGGGCGTTACTCGCATGCTACACTTCGTGCGGTCCCGAAATCTCCCATTCTCTACCGGGGATGTAAAGAAGATGTGCTCGGACTGCAGAGTCTGTGCGGAATTGAAACCTCGGTTTTTCCGCCCCTCGGGTGGTATACTCATACATGCGACCCAGCCAATGCAACGGCTTAGCATCGATTTTAAGGGGCCGTTGCCCTCTTCAACTCGCAACACTTATCTATTGACCATGGTCGATGAGTATTCCCGTTTTCCGTTTGCCTTTCCCTGCCCCAATATGCTGACGACCACAGTTATCAGCTGCCTTGAGCAGGTATTTGCTTTCTGTGGCATGGCATCCTATGTTCATTCGGATCGGGGCCCTTCTTTTATGTCAGGAGAACTCAAGGCCTATCTCTCGGAACGGGGTATTGCTGCCAGCAGAACGACGCCTTACCATCCGGTCGGGAATGGGCAAGTCGAGCGTTTTAACGCTATCATCTGGAATGCGGTACGTCTGGCTTTGAGATCTCTGGGCCTACCCAACCAGCAATGGGAAGCAGTACTTCCAGACGCATTACACTCCACACGGTCCCTCCTTTCGACCGCCACAAATACGACGCCTCATGAACGGTTCTTCCGATTTCAGCGTCGCTCATCCTATGGGATATCTCTCCCGTCGTGGCTGACTACACCGGGACCAGTGCTACTCCGAAGATATGTCCGGGCGTCTAAGAATGACCCCCTGGTAGATGAAGTTGAGCTCACTGACGTCAACCCTACCTACGCCTATATTCGGTATCCTGACGGTCGGGAATCTACCGTGTCATTGCGGGATCTGGCTCCCTGCCCGCCGAAACATAGAGGGACACCAGGGGATGATATTGTACCAGGCACATCTCTGGGCTCGCCAGGTGCCTCTCATCACGATCTGGATCTGACGCCGGCTGGTACCTCACTCCAGCGTGCCGACCTGGGGCAGACTGACTATGAGCCCGTCGGGGCTCGCACGCGCAGCCACGATCCACCCCGTACCGTACGCTCGGAAACGGATCTGCCACAGCCCTGCCCGACACCCGTTCGGGCACCAGTACGCAGTCCGGATCGTCCTGACCCCTCACAGAGCGGGCTGGATCACTCAGACTCTGGTCCACGGCCCGCGGCGGGTAAACGGGCTAGGGGCCCTCTACCGCTACGAGAACCCAAACGGGTGCGGCTCTCCCTCGTCCAGCGGCTACGAAATGGAGGGAGCATCCCGGCCTCCTAATCTTTTGGGGGGGGGAGAATGTGGTAACACAATACAGCTTCCTGTGACTCGAACTTTATTGCATCACTTCCTGTGATTAGTCCAGGATAAATACTGGACTGATCAGTTGGATCCTGGAGAGGCATAGAGTAAGACCTCTTTTGTATGTAGCACCTTTTTAGTTGATTAAAGCTTACTTTAAGTTCACCACGCGTAAGGCTCATTCTTACGACATGGTTCATAGGTTTTTTTTTTGGACTAGAGGGATGTAAACAGTGGTATTCCTCACGGGTCACTGAGACCATTGTTCTCTCTCGCTAAATGATATGCTCTGGACTCTGGTATAGGGGCATAATACCAAAACTTACAGCTGTCACAAAAATAAGGAGTGTAGTTAACTGTGAAACTGACTAAGTGACTTTAGGAGGATAGGGACAAGTTAGTAGATTTCACCAGAAAAGTGTCCGATGAAATTTAATGTGGCGATATTGGAGTGATGAAGACTAAGGAACGGACGTGTACACTAAAAGGTAAAAGTTTAAAAGGAGTACAAGCGCAGAGACACTGTTTCAGATATATAAATCTTGTGGGAGAGCAAGTTGATAAAGCATTTAAGATCCTAAGGGTGAAGTTAGAATTTGTTAGGACATGGAATACCCTACCAAAATTAGTGATAGAAACAGAATCTATAATTGGAAAAAGTGGGGGGAAGAGAACAAAAGGAAATGGGACAGAGTGCAAGCTGTTTCAAAGATTTGGCTCGGGTACAATTGGCTGAATGGCCTCCTTATTTTGAGTTTTTTGATGAGGTAACAGAGGGTTGATGAGGGCAATGCGGTTGATGTGGTGTACATGGACTTCCAAAAGGTGTTGGATAAAGTGCCACATAATAGGCTTGCCAGTAAAGTTGAAGCCCATGGAATAAAAGGGACAGTGGCAGCATGGATACAAAATTGGCTAAGTGACAGGAAACAGAGAGTAGTGGTTGTTTTTCGGACTGGAGGAAGGTACACAGTGGTGTTGCCCAGGGGTCGGTACTAGGACCAATGTTTTTCTTGATATATATTAATGACTTGGACTTGGGTGTACAGGGCACAATTTCAAAATTTGCAGATGACACAAAACTTGAAGTATAGTGAACAGTGAGGAGGATAGTGATAGACTTCAAGAAAACATAGACAGGCTGGTGGAATGGGCGGACACGTGGTAGATGAAATTTAACACGCAAAAGTGCGAAGTGATACATTTTGGTAGGAAGAAGGAGGAGAGGCAATACATTCTAAAGGGGGTGCATGAACAGAGACCCCTGGGGGTATATGTGCACAAATCGTTGAAGTTGGCAGGGCAGGTTGAGAAAGCGGTTTAAAAAAGCATACGGGATCCTGGGCTTCATAAATAGAGGCATAGAATACAAAAGCAAGGCAGTTATGATGAACCTTTATAAAACACTGGTCTGACCTCAACTGGAGTATTGTCCAATTCTGGGCATCACACTTTTGGAAGGATGTGAAGGCCTTAGAGAGGATGCAGAAAAGATTTACAAGAATGGTTCCAGGGCTGAGGGACTAGAGAAGCTGGTGGTGTTCTCCTTGGAGCAGAGAAGGTTGAGAGGAGATTTGATAGAGGTATTCAAAATCATGAGGGGTCGAGACAGTAGATAGAGAGAAACTGTTCCCATTGGCGGAAGGGTCGAGAACCAGAGGACACAGATTTAAGGTGATTGGCAGAAGAACCAAAGGTGACACAAGGAATAACTTTTTTACGCAGCAAGTAGTTAGGATCTGGAATGCACTGCCTGAGAGGGTGGTGGAGGCAGATTCAATCGTAGCTTTCAAAAGGGAATTGGATAAGTGCCTGAAGGAAAAAAATTTGCAGGGCTATGGGGAAAAGATG
Organism: Squalus acanthias; assembly: GCA_030390025.1. Lineage (NCBI taxonomy): Eukaryota > Metazoa > Chordata > Chondrichthyes > Squaliformes > Squalidae > Squalus > Squalus acanthias. The sequence continues at coordinate 172,596,094 of CM059425.1, read as the reverse complement.
AGGGAGCAGGAGTAGCTGAAGTGCTCTTGCAGAGAGCTGGCACGGGCTCGATGGGCCGAATGGCCTCCTTCTGTGCTGTAAGATTCTAAGAGTGCCAAGGATAATTGAGGCTTCAAGTTAGGAGGTGAGACTCAAGAGGTGAACTTGTTTTCATGGGGAGTGCGTGGGGGTGGGGAAGAGGTGGGGTGTAGAGAGAGTTTAGGTTGGATATGATCAATTTTCAAATGCTAAGAAGCATAGTGATAGCAATGTAAAAACACTATTTGACTGCCCTGAGAATTCTGTTTTTCATCCTTTTTAAACAGATGGGCTAAGGAATGGCAAATGAATTCTAATGTAGATGTAAGGTAATGCAGAGCACATTAAGAGGTAGGCAAGAAAGCCCAGGTTTAAAATTAATTGGTTTCAAGCAAGGTTAGAGATTGGAGTGATCTTCCCCTTCCAGCCCCTCAAACCAGATTTGATGGGATTAGAGTTTCAGTGGTACTGTCATTTCTTAATAGTCCAATTGAAGTTCCCATAGGGGAACCAAAGTCTCTTACAATCAGGACACTACCTTTTTTTTTCTGTAATTTTATCCTTGCAAAGATGTGTACCTGAGGGGATAGCAGTTAGATACTTGTTGACCCGAAAATTGATCCCGGGACGCGAGAGTACGCACTGTGTACTCTCGCGTATTCCCACTCCAATTGCCGGTTTTCTGCATGCCCTGCGCATGCGCTGAAAACCGGCAATTGCTCTTCCGAAAAGGGGGCGGGGCCTGGCTGCATCGCGTGCGCGCTACAGGCTGCGCGCACGCTGTGCACTTCATGCTTTGGACGCGCAGGTAAGTAGGGAAGATTTTGGAAATGTAAAAAGGAGGAGTAAGACCCGCTTTTAAGAAGGTAAGTAGTGAATTAAGTATTTTTTTGAATTTTTTTTTACAGGTATATCTGTTTTATAGACTTTAAAGACAGGTAAGTTTATTTTTATAACTTTTTAAAAGATTTTAAATTTTTTCAAAAATTTAATTTTTTATTTAAAATGGTTAATTTAATTAACTATACTTATTTTATTAATGTGATGGTTTTTTTTTTAAATTTAATTGAGGTTTAGCTGTTATTTTGGGGGGGTGTAAGATTCATAAGTCTCACAGCCATGCTGTGAGACTTATGAATGGAAGATGGTGTGCTGCCATTGGCTCTAACTGAGTCACGTGATCCTACAGCTCGCACGAATTAACTACGCCGCTGGGATACGCAAGCCCAGCACAGCTGATGTCTGGAACATCAAGTTCGTGCGAGCTGGATCAGAAAAAGCATAAGCGAGGTGAGACATCGCGGGGAAGGCTTACCCCCGCGGGAACAGAGCGAGATCAATTTCTGGGCCGTTGTAATTTGATCGTTGGATGTAATGTTTTATTTTCAAACTAATATCTAATGAGGTTCCAAAATCAGTAAATACTAAGTGCAACGTGTGTGTCTATATATTCTGCAATGGGTTAATTACCTTTTAGTAAGAATGGTTTTTGATTTAATTTATGGCCTCCTTTGAACCTCCCAACACTTGCCTTTGTTGATACCAGCAGCTTTCAAAAACATTCTCCTTTATTTACAAGCTGCTTGTTTTTAGCCACTTAAAAAAAAAATCACATTTCTGGGAGTTCTCAGTTGTAGGGATTCCCAGACAAAAACACTTTCATGCAGAAATCGATCAAAGACTGTGAACAGCTGCAGAACTTTACATCCGTATAGTAGATGGATCTCACAATACAGTGGTGAAATGGAAACCATTTTGCATGTACAGGTCAAATGGGCATGTTAGTTACTTGTTTCACTCTTTACACAAAGGAATAAACCAGTTCTTCATGTTGGAGGAATATCTGCTAATTACAACATTAGTCCATCACAACTGTTACTCTTTCATTTTAAATGATGCTTAATACACCAGTTATTCCTTGCGCATATCACTGTTTTTATCAGACCACATTTTATCTATAATCTAGTACACACAATTCTGTGTAAGCATTTTTCAGACTGTTCTGATTGTCACAACTGATCTGCCTTAAGCAACATTACAGCTACATGTGACAGGGTTTTGCTGAAGGTCTGTCGCTTTATTTGCCTGAGCTGCATAAAATCTTGATTCCTTGTTTCTGTTCTGTCTCCCTTTTTTTCCTCAAAAGTATCTTCAGTAAAAGTACTGAATTTTGCAGCTGTTGTTAGCTGACTGGAATAGTTGAATGGTTTTTAATACAGCAATGACATTTTTGATTGCACTGAAGATTATTAAGAGTTTAAAAAGTCTAGGGATCTTGCCTCATAAATCTGATGAGTTCTTTGAGGAGGATTAGTGGCTGATAGCAGAGGCTGGTCAGCAAATTGGTTGCAAACTCATAGGCGAAGGGTCGTCATAAATGGAAGTCAATCCACATGAGGCCAGGTCTTGAATGGATTCCTGCAGGGATCATGGCTGTTCCTCTTAAGTGAATTGGATGAGGGTATTAATGGAACAATTGATCAGTTTGCATATGATGTAAAAGAGGTGCATGGGAGTTGATAATTTAGATCAAATAAATTGGGTGGAGGGTGATTTTTAGCTAAGTTAGGGGATTTGCTGTGTATGGCAATGTTGTTCTGATGTGGATAAATGCAGTTCCCAGGCATGTGTATACAATGTTAAATGTAGCCGAGCAGGGCCTAGCTGATTAAATCATTAAAAATTTACAAGTAGTGTGATGAAACTATAAAGAAGGCCAATAGGGTTTTGGGTTACATTGTTAGGACAGTATAAACCCAAGAATGTTTTATTTGGGCAGGCAAGCTAGCTAGGTATGTACGCTGCACTACAAATTTGCTTCCTAAACACAGTGGACAATATCCAGGCCCTGGCGAAGGTACAGGGGTATGTGTTAACCTAAATGATGTCTAGTCTTGGGACTGTCTGGTTATTCGCTCTGCATCCTAGGTTGCTGAGGAAAGTAAGGGTGGAAATAGATGGGGCTTTGACCACAATCTTTCAATCCTCCTTGGACATGGGCGTGGTGCCAGAGGACTGGAAGGTTTTGTTAAAGGCAAATAGTGTGTGACAAACTTGATTGAGTTCTTTGATACAAGTAACAGGGTTGATATGTTTATGGTCTTTCAAAAGGCATTTGATAAAGTGCCACATAATAGACTTGTTAGCAAAATTGAAGCCCATGGAAGTTAAGGAGCAGTGGCAGTTTGGAAATGAAATCGGCTAAGGAACAGAAGCAGAGAGTAGTGGTGATATTTCAATCTGGAGGGAAGTATACAGTGGTGTCCCCCAGGGTCAGTAGGACCACTGCTCTTTTTTGATACATTAATGACCTGGATTTGGGTATACAGTACATAATTTCAAAGTTTGCAGATAACACTAGCTCTGAAATGTAATACAGTGAGAAGAATAGTAACCGACTTCAGGAGGACATGAGCAGATACATGGCAGATGAAATTTAAGGCAGAAAAGTGTGAATTGATTGTAAGATCTTAATGATCTGAGTTCTTGGACAAGACACTTTCAGAAGGCCTTCGACAAGGTCCCACACAAGAGATTGGTGAGCAAAGTTAAAGCACATGGGATTGGGGGTAATGTGTTGACGTGGATTGAGAACTGGTTGGCACACAGGAAACAAAGAGTAGGAGTAAATGGGTACTTTTCAGAATGGCAGGCAGTGACCAGTGGGGTACCGCAGGGTTCGGTGCTGGGACCCCAGCTGTTTACATTATATATTAATGATTTGGACGAAGGGATTAAATGTAATATCTCCAAATTTGCGGATGACACTAAATTGGGAGGCAGTGTGAACAATGAGGAGGATGCTAGGAGGCTACAGAGTGACTTGGACAGGTTGGGTGAATGGGCAAATGTATGGCAGATGAAGTACAATGTGGATAAATGTGAGGTTATCCACTTTGGTGGTAAAAATAGAGAGGCGGACTATTACCTGAATGGTGGCAGATTAGGGAAAGGGGAGGTGCAACGAGACCTGGGCGTCATGGTACATCAGTCACTGAAGGTGGGAATGCAAGTGCAGCAGGCAGTCAAGAAAGCAAACGGAATGATGGCCTTCATAGTAAGGGGATTTGAGTACAGGAGTAGGGAGGTGATGCTGCAGTTGTACAGGGCCTTGGTGAGGCCACACCTGGAGTATTGTGCGCAGTTTTGGTCTCCTAACTTAAGGAAGGACATTCTTGCTATTGAGGGAGTGCAGCGAAGGTTCACTAGATTGATTCCTGGGATGGCCGGACTGACATATCAAGAAAGATTGGGTCAACTGAACTTGTATCCTCTGGAGTTCAGAAGAATGAGGGGGGATCTTATAGAGACATTTAAAATCCTGACTGGTTTAGACAAATTAGATGCGGGCAGAATGTTCCCAATGTTAGGGAAAACTAGAACCAGGGGTCACAGTCTAAGGATTAAGGGGAAGCCATTTAAGACTGAGCTGAGGAGGAACTTCTTCACCCAGAGAGTGGTGAATCTATGGAATTCTCTTCCACAGAAGGTTGTTGAGGCCAGTTCGCTAAATATATTCAAAAGGGAGTTAGATATAACACTCACAACTAGGGGGATCAAGGGGTATGGCGAGAAAGCAGGAATGGGGTACTGAGGTAGCATGTTCAGCCATGAACGCATTGAATGGCGGTGCAGGCTCGAAGGACTGAATGGTCTACTCCTGTACCTATTTTCTATGTTTCTACACCAATAGGTAGCAGCCAGTATGTTTGAGCAATAGATCAAGATTTATTAAGTATACAGCGTAATATACTTTAATATTAGGCGATAGTTTTAACGAGTAGCTCACAGCCCTTGGTCTCTGGAACCTCTCGGACACAGATGACGTTGTCTTAAGTCTGTTCCTTTGTTCTGGCAGTACGTCTGTGTAAAGTTGTTCTTTGAGTATTGAGGTTTTAACTCTTGTTCTTATCAAAAGTTGGTTTGGCCAGTGTCCATATATGGTCTTTAACAAAATCACCTTTTATAATTGGTTCTAATGGTCAAAATACCATTGTCACTCAGACTAAGGTAGCATCCCGCCTTTCCAGTATTTTTCCACCAACTTTGCCATGTTCAGTGTTATCTTGTTTATAGCTTTTCACCCCATTGGAATTTACTTTATCTCTTTCATTTCTAGCTTCCCTGGTACAAGGCCTTTATACCAAGGGCCCATATCAGCACTGTTTCACTCGTCTTGAGGTATCCAAGCTATCTCACTTTAATCTACCAGATAAATACCTTATCTCCATGATCTCTCATTTTATGTCCTTATATTAATTATTTTTTAAATATCATTGCAATTAGTTTTGGTAAGCGAATTCTAATTTCTGCTTGCCATTTTTTTTAAGCAATTTAACCTTCACTCGCAGTCTGTGGCTGTTTGTTATCAAAACTTAGTCAAAACTGCTTTTGACCGTCCTTCGTAGCTGCATTCTGAACAGGTCTTAGCTTTTTAGTTACCCAGGAGTAATTATGGGTAATATTATTTGGTCAATGGCTACACTTGAATTTATATGTATATGATTCTCGTCTACTAAATATCTATAAATATCAGCCTTTCGTACATGATGTATTTTGGAAGGAAGAATGAGCGGCAGTATAGACTAACTGGTACAAGGGGGTGCAGGAACAGAGAAACCTAGGGGTTTACATACAAAAATCTTTGAAGGCAGCAGGACAAGTTGAGGCTTTTTTTTTAAAAAAGCACATGGGATCCTTAGCTTTATAAATAGAAACATGGGGCTGGATTTTCATTGACCCGTGGAGGCGGGTTTGGAGGCATGTGGGGGGTTAAAATTGTGAAAACTGGTGGGCAAGCACAAGTCCGCCTCCATCCCGCCTCCACGCAATTTTCATTAAATCGTGTCTAGGCTGTTAAGGCCCTCAACAAGCACTAAATTGCCTCTATAATGCCATTTTGAAAGGCCTTTGTGATTTTAACCTTTGTTCTATGTGAAGCACACCTGTTCTGAACCACGAATGTGAAACCTGGCGGGAGCACGTTTGGATAGCTGACGCTGGCTGGCTGGCTGGCTGGCTATGGGGATGCATATGTGGATGGATGGAGAGGAGACATATCTGGGAGTGGTGGTGTAAAAATATCTGGGCGCAGACTTCGGACTGCTGCTGCTCATTTTGCAGGTCCTCTCACAGCAAAGGCCAGGCAGTCTTTGAAGACCTTCAATGCAGCAGCAATGATGACATCATCAAAGGTGACTTTCAGACTGAAAACACTAATTGGTTCATGTGTTCCCACATGCTGGAACTCAATTGCCCAATTAGGTGAAAATTGCATCAATCTCCCACATCCAATTGCAGTCGGCTGGATAACACAAAGTGGATGACACGACCCCAACCCGCCCCAGTATCAAAATCCAGCCCATGGAGTACAAAAGCAAGGAAGGTATCCCATACCTTTTATAAAACATTGGTTACACCTCAGCTGGAGTACTGTGTCCAATTCTGGGCACCACACTTTAGGAAGGATGTCAAGGCCTTGGAGAGGGTGCAGAAGAGATTTACTATAACGGTACCAGATGTGAGGGAATTCAGTTATGTGGTGAGATTAGAGAAGCTGGAATTGTTCTCTTTAGAGCAGAGAAAGTTAAGGGGAGATTTAATAGAGGTTGCTCAAAATTATGAGGGCTTTTGATAGAGTAAATGGGGAGAAACGGTTTCCACTGGCAGGAGAGTCGGTAACCAGAGGGCACAGATTTAAGGTAATTGGAAAAAGAACTACAGGGGAGAGGAGGAGAAATATTTTTACGCAGCGAGTTACGATTTGGAATGCAAGGATGCTGGAAGAAGATTCAACAGTAACAGACATCTACTAAAAAGACCTGCTACCTGCCGGACCTGGCAGCCACGCATTACCAGTGGCTGTAAAAGTCACCATGGCCCTCAATTTTTTTCCCTCTGGTTCCTTCCAGGGCGCTATTGGAAACATAGTAAGGGTCTCGCAGCCTGCTGCACATAAATGCATATGGCAGGTGAAGGATGGATTGTTTGCCGGGGCTGGGAGTTGTGTAAACTTCCCCTGTGATGACAATAGCCAGAATGAGCGGGCACTCGCATTTGCCTCTCTGGCTGTATTCCCACAGGTACAGGGTACCATCGATTGCACACATGTTGCAATCCAAGTACAACCACAGCAACCAGGAATTTTTATAAACCGCAAGGGATATTCTTCCATCAGTTCCATTCACAACTCCTCAGATAATGAAGCAGTCCATGCCCACATGCAGCAAGACCTGGACAACATTCAGGCTTGGGCTGATAAGTGGCAAGTAAAATTCATGCCAGGCAATGACTAAGTACAACAAGCAAGCGTCTAACCACTGCCCCTTGACATTCAACTGCATTACCATCATTGCATTCCCCCACCAACAGCAGTCTGGGAGTCACCATTGACCAGAAACTTAACTGGACCAGCCACATAAATACTGTGGCAACAAGAGCAGGTCAGAGGCTGGGTATTCTGCGGAGAGTGTCTCCCCTCCTGACTCACCAAAACCTTACCACCATCTACAAGGCACAAGTCAGGATTGTGATGGAATACTCTCCACTTGCCTGGATAAGTGCAGCTCCAACAACACGCGAAGCTTAACACCATCCAGGACAAAGCAGCCAGCTTGATTGGCACCCCATTCACTCCCTCCACCCCGTGGCTGCACTGTGTACCATCTATTAGATGCACTGCAGCAACTCGCCAAGGCTTCTTCAGCAGCACCTCCCAAACCTGTGACCTCTACCACCTAGAAGGACAAGGGCAGCAGGTGCATGGGAACACCATCACCTCCAAGTTACACACCATCCTGACTTGGAAATATATTGCCGTTCCTTCATTGTCGCTGGGTCAAAATCCTGGAACTCCCTCCCTAACAGCACTGTGGAAGTACCTTCAGCACTCGGAATGCAACGGTTTAAGAAGGCGGCTTACCACCACCTTCTAGAGGGCAATTATGGATGGGCAATAAATGCTGGCCTTGCCAGCGACGCCCAAGAATTAATTAAAAAAAAAATCTGTGCGCAGTTGGTGTGCAACTACAAGAAGAGGTTCATGAAAGTGTGTGCCAAATTCCTTGGGCGCTCTCATGATGCATTCATACTGTGACAGTCCAACATTGCAGACCTTTTTGTTCCAGGAAGCAGACTTGAGGGCTGGCACTTGGGAGACGAGGGGTACCGCCTTCAAACTTTGTTCATGACCTGTGCGGAACCCCACTAATGAGGTACAAGAGTGCTACGAGAGCCACATGACCACCAGGTGTGTCATAGAGCAAGCCATTGGAATGCTGAAGATGTGCTTCAGGTGCCTGGATAGGTCTAGAGTCCTTCAGTACTCGCCAGCAAGTGTGTCCAGAATAATAGTGGTGTGCTGTGTCCTGCACAGTGTTGCAGGGCAGAGAGGATTGTAGATGGAGGAGGATGAAGGGGCTCATCACTCATCTTTGGATGAGGAGAAAATGGAGGAGGAGGTTGAAGATGGGACACCCATCGCCAGACCAGCTGCATACATTGATGCCAGGGATGCCCTAATAGCGCAAAGCTTCAGCCAGTGTTGAATTGCACAGGAAAACCTAACAAATGAAATTTTCCAGCACAATACCAGCATGTATTCATCATAAAACCCCATTCTATCTACATCAACTTTATCCCACCACAGGATCTCTGACTTTGACTTTAACTTTGGACTCCCTCCTAATGTCTCCTCTCTTTGTTATCTATCCTATCATATCTATCCTAATCTTACTATGTAACCACGTTTATATAACTTGCATCCCTGCGTCCATTCGCACGCGCCTTTTGGCTGAGCCCATCACTTCTATTTCCCATCTTTCCCGCAACTTTGTTTGAACCCCTCCAATCAGGTTTCCGCACCCACCACAGCACTGAAACGGCCCTTAGCAAAGTCACAAATTACATCCTATGTGACTGCGACCGTGGTAAACTGTCCCTCCTCCCTCTTCTCCCCGTGTCTGCGTGGGTTTCCTCCGGGTGCTCCGGTTTCCTCCCACAGTCCAAAGATGTGCGGGTTAGGTTGATTTGGCTATGATAAATTGACCCTTAGTGTTAGGGGGGGATTAAATATGTGGGGTTATGGGGATAGGATGGGATATGTTAGGGGGAATTAAATACGTGGGGTTACGGGGGTAGGGTGGGATATGTGTACTGTGGGGATTAAAGCAGGGACAGGGTACTGGATTTGGATGATCAGCCATGATCGTATTGAATGGTGGAGCAGGCTCGACGGGCCGAATGGCCTACTCCTGCTCCTAGATTCTATGTTTCTATGTTTCTTGACCTGGCTGCAGCCCTTGACACGGTTGCCCATGCCATCCTCCAATGCCTCCTCCATAGTCCAACTGTGTGGGGCTGCCCTCTCCTAGTTCCATTCTTATCTATCCAGTCGTAGCCAGAGAATCTTATCTTCCCGCTCTTGTCTCTGGAGTCCTGCAAGAAGTGAGAAGTGGGAGTGCATTGAGTGGAATTCACACTTCCATGTCCCCCCTCGCCATCATCCCTCTCCTGGGGCAGTGCCACATCACTCCTACCATTCTGCTGCAGACCAGCTTAGTGGAGATCAGTGACTCATTGTAAGGCCAGGGATATGGTATCCGTCATCCTGTTTAAGGACGTAGACATCTCCTGCACGGCCGTGGTCTTGCCCTGCATGGACTTATTTGAGAGCCGTGCTTGAAACTCCGTGGAGGTGGCCACTCTCTCCATGGCAGACATTCTCGCAATTCACTGCTCCACCAATCCCCTAGTGATAGAGTTGGGCTCGTCCTTCCTCTCCGCTATTGGGGAGAGAGTGCATAGCATGTCTGTCAGTACCTGGCTAAGTTGCTGATACACCTAGTATTCTCCTTCTCAATGATGGCTCCTGGGATTCAGCGTCTGTTCAGCTGAGCAGAGCTTGGAGAGGATTGCATTTCCCCCCCCCCCGGCCTGCCGACGTGGACTCTCCACCACAGCTGTTCTTGCTACTGGTGTCTGCTCATGCTCACTTGTGAGTTGTGAATAATTGGTTGAAAAACCAACCAACTGTCTAACTGGACCCACCAAAGTGCAAGTATTTCCATTGGTGCATGACTGTATGTCCTGTGACGGTGCACCCTCAAGAATGAGGACTTGAGGAATTGTCCACATGCATGTCCAGCAACACTTGCTGTACGTGTGAATACCCTGGAAGACAAAAGAAAAAATATGAAATAGTCATGGCAAAGTTGTGATCTTTAAGTCACCATACTCTGTCTTCTCATAGTTCAGTCATTGATGAAATAAAGTCAGCATATGTGCATCAGTGATATTTGTAATTCTTCCACCAGCTATTTGCGAGTACCCTGTCTCTCCATCTCTGAGTTGACCACAGATGTGCCACTTATCTCCCAGGGCACCTTCTCTGCTTCTTTTAGCTGGACTATTTGTGGTGGCCCACTTCCAGTCCTCTCCCTCTTCCTTGCATATTGCTATAAGTGGTGGAAAAACAGACCTGTGAGTGAAGGCCAGGTATTCACCTGATGGCTGCAGTGCATTTGGTGAGGGTGACTGAAACAGATGCATCACATTGCATAAGGATTGGGGTGAGTGGCAATGGTGGATGGATAAATGGGGAAGTGATGGAATACATAGAAAGTGAAGGCTGAGTGCTGCTAAAAATTGAGTGGGTGTGAGGAGTGATGTGATGGAGTACGCTTGGCAAAACAGAGTGAGGGGGCGCTTAAACCACAAGATGTAGGTGAATCAGCAGATGCACTTGCTTTTCCTGACCTGGTTAGGTCATTAAATCGTTTCCTGCCCTGCATCCAAGACCGGGGCACAATGTTCCTGCTGCTAATCTCCTCCGCTACCTCCAACCACGCTGTCTTGGTGAGAACTGCAGATTTCCTCCTCCCATTGTTTGGGGAAAAAGTATGTTCCTCACTGCACCCAGCAGTAATTCCAGTGATGCATCATTAAATATGGGTGCTGCCCTTGCTCTATGTACAGCATCCATCGTAAACACCTCTTGGCTCCTCCAATTTCCATTTGTACATTGTCCCTTTTAAATAGAGCTGAGATTGCATCGTGCGGGTGCGTGTCATGGCCACTGCGACGCTTGGAGATGTGAAACCTGGATATCAAACTTTTTGCTTCAGTTCAATTGTAATCACAACGCAGAATTTACTCTAGTTGAACAACTAGATGGGTAGGACAGCAGTCATGTTCTCTAACTATGTGCAGCACCATGAGACATTGACTAGTAGTTGTAAACACTCCAAGTTCATGTATAAACTCCAAGTTCATGTATAAAAAAGAACAGGTCATAACTTTACGATCGGGACTGAATTATGTTTGCACATTGTGGCCTAACTATTCCCTACCTTCTACCCCCACTTCAGCTGAAGCCTGAACTCCGTCTTAACTCCATGTACATGTCACAGGAGATTGACTAGTATATCTTAAAAACAGTATGTCGCCCATGTTTGTATCACTTTTTGTCACACCTTGTATATACATTTCTTAATCAGATTTTTCAGTTAGAAATTTCTTGCTATTGTCTCTGCATTTTTCAGCTAGAAGAAACTTGTATTAGCTGGTTGGCTAATTTTAACTTAATTGTAGTTCACTGATGTGGAAATTACTTGAAGGTGAACCAGTCAAGTCTCTCAAAATACTTTCAAAATACTTTTTCAGCCACCATCTTTTCCTTAGTGAATTAAATTTCTGTTGTCCAAAATCAGGTTTGTAACCTAAAAGACATAAACATTACATTTTTCACATTGATTGATTGTTTACCCATAAATTTGTCTTGCCTTTCAGTAGCTTTATTGATGTTTTTTACTCCAGGGGATCAGCCTTGCAAGAGCCTGAGCTTGAAATTTGTATTTTTCCCCCATGCATGCATCTCAAGATTTTCGCAGTGCTTGATGTCTCTTCAGTGTAAAAGCATTTCTCCTTCTATTTTCGCATCCTTTGAAAAGCAATTTTCATTTTTTTTCAGGCTAGCTCACATTTAAACAATTCTAAACTATGAAAATCTACTTTTTTTTTTACTTCAGCGAGTACCTGAAAATTATAAAGCACTGATTTTGGGGTTTGTATGTGAAGTAAATAATCCCTTTGAGTAAATTGTAGCAGTTTTTATGACTGACAAAACTAGCTATAAACTTGAGTACTTTGGCCCAGATATTCCGATCGCAGGCGGAGGACTGCAATCTGGAAAAATCTGCACCCTTACCTGAGGGCTCCCGGGACGCGCACAATGCTGGGCCTCTCCAAACTGCCGGTGCGCAGGGCCCACGTATCCCAGAGGCGCAGGTAGTTCGCAGCGTCCCTGGGATCACGTGGGCCATGGGGAGCCAATCAAAGAAGGGAATCTCCCTTCATACATTTGACAGGAAGACCTGTCAAATATATGAATGGAGATCACCCCCAAAACATAGTAAAACTTTCAATAATTTTTTTTTAAAAATCACATTTTTAAAATGACGAGTCCAATAAATTAACTATTTTAAACAAACTTTAAATTTTTGAAAAAAATAATTAAATTTTTTTATGGGGCTAAAAATAAACTCTTTTTAAAGTATTTTTAAATGGCAAATCAGTTGAGAATTTTTTTTTCACTTTTTTCAACTCTTATCCTGGTAAAAACAGGCCTTACGCCTGCTTTTACCAGGCGCAAGAATTGTAAGGGTTTTCTGCGGGTGGAGGGTCTCCAAAAAGCGGAACTATCCGCCCGCAGAGGCCCTTCTCCCGGGCAGCCGGAGGATCTGTCAAGAGCTTTCTTGACAGATCGGAAATGCCGGTTTCCAGCGCATGCCTGAAACCGGCATTTCTGATGTCCCTATGGGTGTGTACACAGCGCGTACCCACCCGTAGGGATCGGAATATCCGGACCTTTATGTTTGTATGCTCTGCCTCCTTGGATTGGTGTCAAAAAACACAATTGTGTGAGAATTTAATTTGTCGGGGTGGGGGGATAGAAATATTTTCAACTTATCGAAAAAAAGCACTCTGAATTTTTTATTTCAAATAAATATTTTTCTGAGGCGAATGTTGCTGATTTGACAGCAATTCAAGCCATTTACAGAGGATGCTTTGGTATGAGGAGCTGATAGATTTCTTTGTCTCCATATTGAGAACTCGGCTCAGCAGAAACCTTTTTTCCTTCCCTGTCACTTTACAGCTTATCTCTGTCTCCTCCCCAGCACTCTTCAAGCTCTTCTCTACCTTCTGCCCCCTTGATCTCCTGTGTCCCACTCCCTTTATTCAGGTACCATTCCATTCCCTTTCCAGAAAAACTCCACTGTTGATTCACTGATTCTCTCCAACTACCCCCTATTTCTAAACCCTCCTTCCTGTCTAAACAACAACATGCATTTATACCGTCCCTATTAACATAGTGAAACGTCCCAAGGCACTTCTCAGGAGCGTAGCCAGACAAAAATTGACACTAAGCTAAAATCTTGGTAAAAGAGGTAGGTTTTAAGGAGCTTCTTAAAGTTGGCGGGGCGGGGAAGAAAGGAGGGAGGGGGGGCATGTGGGGGGGAACAGGCTTGGGGCCTAGACAGCTGAAGGTACGGCTGCCGATGGTGGGGTGAACAAAGTGGTGGATGCACAAGAGGCCAGAGTTGGAGGAGCATCGAGTTCTTTGAGAGTTGTAGGCATGCAGGAAGTTAAAGATGAGAAGGGGCGAGGCCATGGAGGGATTTGAACACCAGGATGAGAATTTTAAAATTCCAGCATTTGGTGGACTGGGAACCAATGTAGGTCAGCAAGTACGGGTGATTTGTAAAGAGGACTTGGTGTGAATGAGGATACAGGCAGCAGAGTGTTGGATGAGCTGAAGTTTACGGAGGGTGGAAAATGGGAGACCAGCCAGGATAGCATTAGAATAGTCCAGTCTAGAAGTAACAAAGGCATAGATGAGGGTTTCAGCAGCAGATAAGCCAATGCAGGGGCAGAGATGGACGATATTAGAGGTGAAAGTAGGCGATCTTTATCAAGGAGAAGATAGGGAGTCAGAAGCTCAGCTCTGGGTCCGATGCGTTGCCGAGATTGCGACCAGTCTGGTTCAGCTTGAGACAGTGGCACATTCACTTTTTTGAAAATAGTCCCACTCAACTAGACAATGCAGGAGAGGTGTTGGAGGAGGATGGTGTGGTCAACCAGGTCAAAAGCTGCAGATAAGGTGAGAATGCTGAGGAGGGCTAGTGCATTACAGTCACTGAGGATGGCAATTGTGACTTTGATTACGACTATTTCAGTGCTGCAGCAGGGGCGGAAACCTGATTGGAGAGGTTCATACTTTGAGTTGCTGGAAAAATGGGCATGGAATTGGAAGGTGACAACACATTCAAGGACTTTGGAGAGGCTGGAGATGTTGGATTTGAATGTCTTGAGATTTGCCAGATTATTTGAAAACCGACTGCAGATGCGTTTCAGGTAAAATTTCATGTAAGCAAATGGAGACAACCCAAGTCAGAAAGTAGAACACCCAGTCGGGTGCACACTTAGTCTTCCTAGACTTTTTAAAATCTTTCCAAACCAAATAAGAGTTGAATTTTGAAAGCTTTTCAGGTGAACACAGGTTTTTATTACTGTCGCCTAGCTTTTATTGTTGTAGAAGGTAACTAGGGCAGTGGGGAAAGATTTAAACTAGTTTGGGGGGGGTGGGAGGGGAAAATCCATGTAGTAAGTCCAAAAAGTGAGAAGACGACCAGCAGGACATATGGGCATGGTAGGAACAGTTACCCAAATGAGTTCTGCAGGTAGAACAAGTGAGTTAGAAGCACAAATTGGGCTTAAAGCGTTTGATGTAGTAGCCATTAGCTACCTGTCTGGGCATGATTGGGAGCTAAATATTCCAGGCGATAGGATCTTTAGAAATGACCGGGAAATTGAGAAAGAAGGATGAGTAGCAATATTGATGAGACACAATTGCAGCAGTAGAAAGTAGGGATTTCAGTAAGGGTGATCAGGCAGTGGAAACACTAGGTAGAGATAAGGAGCAGCAAAGGGTGCAAGACTCTGGCAGTAATTGTCTACAGACCTGATAAATATGGAGATCAGGGAAGCATGTAACAAAAACAATGTGGTTGTAATGGGAAATTTTAATATTCTCACAGACTGGGAGAATCAGAATAGCTCAATTGGTAAATGCAGTGAATTTCTAGAATGTATTCGGGACGTATGTCCTAGAACTGACAAGGGAACAGGCTGTACTAGATATAGTGACGATTAACAAAGCAGAATTAGTTGACAATCTGATGGAAAAGGAACATCTTGCAAATAGTGACCATATGATTGAATTTGATTAATGGATTTGAGAGGGAGAGTAAATTTAAGCAAGGCAATATTTGAAAAGCTGAAATGAATTGACCACCGTAAACCGGGCTGAACTGTTCATGGTTAACCTACAGAGACGTATTCAAAGAAGTACTTGGTACGATACAAAACCAGTACATACCCTAAAAGGCAAAGGCTCCACTTGTGTAGTTAAGCAACCATGGTCAACAAATGTAAGAAACAGCATCGAGCTGAAAGTAAAAGCTTACATAATTGCACGGAAAAGTAGAAATGCAGCAGAGTGAGAGCTGTAAAATGCAACAAAGGAGTACAAAGAAAGTAATGAGAAGTGCAAAATGATAATATGAAGAAAAAATTATCAAAGCTAACAGCAAAAGTTTTTATGCATTAGGGAGGGAGAGAGAGAACAGTAAGGGGGGAAAGACAGATACAGGCAAGACATGGGCAGTAAAGAAATGGCAGATTTGTTAAATTAATACTTTGTATCCGTTTTCAGTGGAGGAAGAGGACAAAGTACCAGCAAACCTAAAAATAAGTCAAGTGGAGGAACTTGGTGGATTTAATATAACTTTAAAAAATGATAATTGAGAAAATAATGGGTCTTAAGATGGACAAATCCCCGAAGACCTGATTCTTTCCACCCAGAGTATAAAAAGGGAATAGGTGAGAAAATTACCAGAGGTCTCTAGAACCATAGCCTATTTCTGTGCTGCAAAATTCTATGTGGCCCGTCGTGCCTGTGCAGGCTCTTTGAAAGAGCTATCCAATTAGTCTCACACCCCTAGTCTTTCCCGAAAGCCCTGCAAATTTTTCTTTTTTCAAGTATATATTCAGTCCCCTTTTGACAGGTACTATTCAATTTACTTTCACCACCCTTTCAGGCAGTGCATTCCAGATCCTCACTTGCTGCGCTTATATTAAAAAAAAACACTCATCTTCCTTTTGCCAATTACCTTAAATCTGTGTCCTCTGGTTACCGATTCTCCTGCCAGTGGAAACCGTTTCTCCTTATTTACTCTTATCAAAACCCTTCATAATTTTGAGCACCTCTATTAAATCTCCCCTTAACCTTCTCTGCTGTAAGGAGAACAACCCCAAATTCTCCAGTCTCTCCACGTAACTGAATTCCTTCATCCCTGGTATAATTCTAGTAAATCTCCTGCACCCTCTCCAAGGCCTTGACATCCTTCCTAAAGTGTGGTGCCCAGAATTGAACGCAGTGCTCCAGCTGAGGCCTAGCCTGTGATTTTATAAAGGATTAGCATAACTTCCTTGCTTTTGTACTCTGTCTCTATTTATAAAATTGAGAGGTCGCACAACACCAGGTTATAGTCCAACAGTTTTATTTTAAATCACAAGCTTTCGGAGTTAAAACTCCTTCGTCGGGTGAAGTGAGGAGATACAGAATCGTCAAAGCATATATAGATAGAGAACAAAGCATGTGTGACTTACAATTGCAGACAACTGAATTCAATCATCCTGACTGTTTATCTGCCGAGGTGTGATAAAGTTAATCAGGTCAGGAAGGTACCACATCAAAGACATAGCAAGATACAACTGAGACAATGAGGTGGAATCGCATGGGGTCGAACGTGTCAAAAGCTGCCGTCTGTATGTAAAACGATCGGCGAGACCATGCAGACACTGAGACAACGTATGAACGAGCACCGCGCAACAATCGCCAGGCAGGATTGTTACCTCCCAGTCGGGGAACACTTCAGCAGTCAAGGACATTCAGCCTCGGATCTGCGGGTAAGCGTTCTCCAAGGCGACCTTAGGAAAACACGACAACGCAAAATCATCGAGCAGAAACTGATAGCCAAGTTCCGCACTCATGAAGACGGTCTCAATCGGGATCTTGGGTTTATGTCACGATACATGACGTGATCCGGACTCGAGTCGTCGTTGGCTTGTTCACAGATGTGATTCCCAGTAAAAAAGTAAAAATTTTAAAGTTAATCGTTTTACATACAGACGGCAGCTTTTGACACGTTCGACCCCATGCGATTCCACCTCATTGTCTCAGTTGTATCTTGCTATGTCTTTGATGTGGTACCTTCCTGACCTGATTAACTTTATCACACCTCGGCAGATAAACAGTCAGGATGATTGAATTCAGTTGTCTGCAATTGTAAGTTACACATGCTTTGTTCTCTATCTATATATGCTTTGACGATTCTGTATCTCCTCACTTCACCCGACGAAGGAGTTTTAACTCCGAAAGCTTGTGATTTAAAATAAAACTGTTGGACTATAACCTGGTGTTGTGCGACCTCTCAATTTTGTCCACCCCAGTCCAACACCGGCATCTCCGCATCATGACCTCTATTTATAAAGCCATGGATCACCTATGCTCTTTTTTTAAACAGTTTTATCAACTTGTCCTCCTGCCATCTTCAAAGATTTGTGTATGTCTACCCCCAGATCTTTGTTCCTTCACCCTCTTTAAAATTGTACCATTTGGTTTATATTGCCTGTCATTCTTCCTTCCAAAATGAAACTTTAGATTCCGTAATTGTGCCTTTTGGACTGAAAAATTGCAATGTCACTCGATTATTTAAGAAGGAAGGGATGGAGAAACCAGGTAACTACAGACCTGGAATCTATCATCCAGGACAGAGCGAATAAACAATTGGACGCTTGTGAGCTGATCAGAGAGTTGGCATGGATTTGTGATGAATAGGTCATGTTTGACTAATCCAAATGAATTTTTTGAGGAGGTCACCAGTATGATGTCTGTGGATGTCGTCTATTTGGACTTCCAGATGTCCATATGGTTGGGTGATCCAGTCTGCCAGGTTACTGCCCAGGTGGTGAAGTTGAAAACTACCCCCAGGGCTCTGTTTTGAGTCTCGAGCTTTTGGAAGCCTATAAAGAGATCAAACTGCATAACTTATTGTGGTAAGCAGAAGTCAAATTCATTTTTTTGTTGAGAACCTCAAGTGAAGGGCCAGGACCTCCAGTGCAGGATGACACCAAAATTGAAAATATGTGGTAAACTAAAATAATTTTGCATATACTTGTGTAAATAAATGGAATATGAAGTACTCTATCTATGCCTTCAATTACTGTGCTTCAGTGTACATTACCTATATTGGTGTTATACCATTGTAAAACACACAGGAGAGAAGAGATTGAAATGTTACATAATTTAGATTCTTGTGCAGTTTAAATTGACTTCCTTTTTGTTTTGTTTTGTAGTGATGGGTCAAGAGTCTGGAAAGGCAGCCTGGCCCAGACCAGCAGGAGGTTATCAGACTATCACCGGAAGAAGATACGGGAGAAGGCATGCTTATGTTAGCTTTCGTCCCTCTATTGCCAAGCCATGGAATCAGTTAAAAGAAAATGAACACCAATGGGAAGGAATGGAGCTAAACACTGTTTCAAAAGATAACGGTTTATGTGTGTTGTGTTTCAAATGTGATATGTGCTGTCTAAAAAGAATAAGTAGATTTGGCCTTTCAAAAGGATGAGGGAAAAAAGAGACTGAAATGTTTGATGGTATAGTCACTGGACTTCAAGAAAGTCGACAGAGCCCAGTCCCCACTGCTTATAGCAGACACGTTCATGCGAAGTACAATCTCTGATAAAGCCATCGATAATACTGTACAGTATTAGGAGGAATTAATTTATTCAAAAAGTGAAAGATATTTGGAATAATCTGCCAGACTGTCTAAGCTTCCGCCTGTTGCTGCAGGATTGGATCAGTGAGGGTTTGTTCTGATCTGGTAGGAAAATTCTCAGCAAAGTAGTTTCTCTGCCCGGTTCGGTGTTTGATTCGTGGCCCTGATTCCGTGGTTGATGAAATTGACTAGCTCCCATTCAAGAGGCAAGGTGTTGGTAATGTGTTTTTTTGTAGAAAATAGTTGCAGTTAAGACTCAAGTTAAATAATATGACCCTGAGATTAATTTATCTGTGTGTGCCTGGCCCCCTCCATCTCCCATCATCCATTTCAGTTCGTAGGCAGCAACTGTCAGTTGCGCTGCACCATGGGCAGCTTCCAGCTTTTATTGTGATTTATGCTAAATGAGTAAATAGTTTCTTTTGTTTTGCCACTGAAATGTCAGGGTATTTTAGAGGATTTCAAATGCTTTCCATTAGCAACAAAGGTTCAAAGAGCTTAATGAATTGCCTGAAATAGTCAGCGCACTTGCATACAGTAAGCAGCACCTTTGTAATTGATTTCTGTGGTGATGGGAAATTGCCCGGTATAGACTGTGGCCTGCCGTAAGCATAGGCATGGTATAAGTGGTGGGGAATATATTTCAAAATTGTATGCTGTCCTGTGACATCCTTGAGTAGGTCTTCAGGGTAAAGAAAACTGTCAGCTCTTTTTCTTTTAAATAAAGCATGTGTCCTGTGAAGACACACATCTTTTTTTAGTTGATTGTTCATCTAGCCCTTTGAGAATTGCAATATTCACTGTAGTTCGAAGTCTTGTTCTTTTTTCATTCAAGTCACAGGTTGATACCAAAAATGAGGGGGGTAATTTAACTCTAACTCACCTGGTGAAAACTAAAATAGGTCAGCATGTAAAACAAGAGGCTGATCTGATTGCGTTGGGTTTCCACTGGGCAAGTTAGGTTAAAATTACCCCGCGATATTTTGGGTGGTGGGGTGGAAAGGATTGGGTATGATTATCAAGCTCATTGTACTTGAATTCCACCTGTTGCCTGATCTCTGAAGTCTGTAACCTTTATTGACTGAGCTGAAAAGGGGTGAGTGGTAAGAAGGAACAATATTTATTTGGTGATGGGGAGGGGTGGGCGGGGCAAGCGGTTGTTAAAAGTTCCAAGTTAAATTATTCTGTTGTGTGCACAACATTTTGAGGAAGCTCTCTGAGATTGATAATCACATGACTTGAATTCACACTGGCATTCATTAACTCAGTATTTGAACAACTTGTATTGGATTCTGGAAAGACATTCACGGTTTCATTAAGATCTGATGCACATAACTGTTTACTGTACTTAAAATCCTTGAGTGAGTGAATCTCTGCAACTCTCTATCCTTTTTTATGGATGTTTAGAGTGACACTAGTGGAGATCAGGGAACATATTGCTTGTTCTTAATATAAGATGGCCCACATATCTCCCAGAATCCCACTTCATAAGACATGGGTTGATATTCTAAAACTTTACCCACTAAAATTCTCACCCTTGTGTTGGCTGGTGTCCATAAATTACATTTGTTATTTTTCATTTGTCAGTAGATTCATGAGCTGTTGCCCGGTTCTCCCATTACTGATACTGAAACAACAGTTATGCTTCCCAACTTCACTCCTGTCTCTTGCTGATTTTAAACCTCTTCTCCCTGTATCTATCCTACTCGGCTATCTCTAATTTTAAATTAGCAGCAAGAGCCTGGACTAAAATTGAAACAGAGTTGCTGTTAAATATCATAGCACTGGAGAGAAGCAGAGCACCAGGTTATAGGAATGCACTGGTAACAATCCTGCTGCTCGGTCCATCATCTTCAGAGAAATTACTCTGCTAAGAGGAAACCATCCAAAAGAGAGGCTTGAGGACAAGTCTTGTCTCTTGCTTTTATCTCCAAATAGAGTCATAGGTTTTTAATCTTGTATGTAGATATATACAGTATAATTCTCCCAGACCTTCACAGTCATATTCTGTAATCTACTGCTAGGGATTGTGCAAGAGTAGTGAAAAGTGGTGTGCCCTTATTTTCCATCTTGCCCAATAAGAAAGACTAGTGGGTGGCTGAGGCTAAGAATTCTCTCCTGTGGGGAATCACCGGCATGAACCCATAGGAAGATGGGGAACGGTACCATAGTGGTTATGTTACGGGATTAGTAATCATCCAGAGATGGTAGTTCAAATCCTACCTCGGCAGCTGGGGAATTTAAATGAAATAAATCTGGAATAAAAAAAGCTAGCACCAGTAATGGTGACCATGTAATTACAAGATTGTTGTAAAAATCCATCTGGTTCACTAATGTCTTTCAGGGAAGGAAATCTGCTGTCCCTACCTGGTCTGGCCTATGTGACTCCAGACCCACAGCAATGTGGTTGACTCTGATGGCCCAGCAAGCCACTCGGTTATCAAGAAGGTGGCTCACTGCCACCTTCTAGAAGGCAATTAGGGATGGGCAATAAATGCTGGCTTTCCCAGCGATGCCCATATCCCATGACTGAATAAAAGAAAAATGTGATTATACAGACTGGAATAGATTATTGTGGAGAGACCATCTAGCTGGTCTCAAAGTTTAGAAAATATTGACTAATTTCCCTCATACCTGTTAGTCATGTTTTTCTGTATTTCAAAATCTATCCAGTTCCACCTTTGAATTACAGCTCCTTTGCCACCTTGCAAAATTGTACCATATATTAACTACTCTGTGCAAGATAATGAAGTCAAAACTCTGTTCACCTTCCCTCCTGAGTTTGAGTCATAGAAACATAGAAATATAGAAAAATAGGAGCAGGAGTAGGCCATTCGACCCTTAGAGCCTGCTCCGCCATTCAATATGATCATGGCTGACCCTCTATCTCAATACCATATTATTGCTCTCTCCCCATACCCCTTGATGCCTTTTGTGTCTAGAAATCTATCTATCTATCTCCTTAAATATATTCAGTGACTTGGCCTCCACAGCTGTCTGTGGGAGAGAATTCCACAGGTTCACCACCCTCCTGAGTGAAGAAATTTCACCTCATCTCAGTCCTAAATGTCCTACCCCATATCCTGAGATTGTGACCCCCCTCGTTCTAGACCCCCCCAGCCAGGGGAAACATCCTCCCTGCATCCAGTCTGTCTAGCCCTGTCAGAATTTTATATGTTTCAATGAGATCCCCTCATTCTTCTAAACTCTAGTGAATACAGGCCTAGTTGACCCAATCTCTCCTCATACAACAGTCCTGCCATCCCAGGAATCAGTCTGGTGAACCTTCGCTGCACTCCCTCTATGGCAAGTATATCCTTTCTTAGGTAAGGAGACCAAAACTGCACACAGTACTCCAGGTGTGGTCTCACCAAGGCCCTGTATAACTGTAGTAAGACATCCTTGCTCCTGTACTCAAATCCTCTTGCAAGGAAGGCCAACATACCATTTGCCTTTCTAACTGCTTGCTGCACCTGCATGTTTGTTTTCAGTGACTGGTGTACAAGGACACCCAGGTCCCTTTGTACATCAACATTTCCCAATCTATCACAATTTAAATAATACTCTACCTTTCTGTTTTTCTTACCGAAGTGGATAACTTCACATTTATCCACGTTATACTGCATCTGCCATGTATTTGCCCACTCACTCAACTTGTCTAAATCGCCTTGAAGCCTCTTTGCATCCTACTCACAATCCCACCTAGTTTTGTGTTGTCAGCAAACTTGGAAATATTAGTCCATGCTCCCTTGTAAAGATTTTTTTTTCTCCAGATATTGTCAAGGCCACATTGAATGCCCATCCCTAGCTGCTTTGAGATGGTGGTGGGCCATCTTAAGTAGTGATTATTTTAGGCCAGTTCAGAGGGCATTAATGGTCAACCATTGAGACTGGAGCTTGTACTGGGTAGGGATAACAAGTTCCCTTCCCTAAGGACATTAGTGAAAGTTGCCATATAAACTCAACTGGTTTATCTTTTTTTTCCCACTGCTGGTAGCCCACAAATTACCAGATTTACTGAATTCCATTTTACAACTAGCAATTTGTATTGATGACCTCTGGGTTGCTAATCCAGTACCATAACCACTATGCTACTGTAATCTTTTTATGATTGTCAAATATAGCAGATTAAATTTCTCTATCCCTTGGAGTCTTAAATTCTCAATGAGCCACCTTTTTTTCAATGTAATAATTCTAGTTTCTGTTGTTTCCATATGTCTGATACAAATTTTCAGAACCTCTCTGGCCACAGGGGAGGTGCCAGAGGACTGGAGAACAGCTAACGTAGTACCATTATTCAAGAAGGGTAGTAGGAATAAACCAGGGAATTACAGGCCAGTGAAATTATTGGAAAAAATTCTGAGGGACAGAATTAGTCTCCACTTGGAGAGGCAAGGATTAATCAAGGATAGTCAGCATGGCTTTGTCAGGGGGAGATCATGTCTTACCAATTTCATTGAATTTTTCGAGGGGGTAACTAGGTGTGTGGATGAGGGTAGTGCAGTTGATGTGGTCTACCTGGACTTCAGTAAGGCTTTTGACAAAGTCCCGCATGGGAGACTAGTCAAGAAGGTAAGAGCCCATGGGATCCAGGGCAGCTTGGCACATTGGATCCAAAATTGGCTTCGTGGCAGGAGGCAGAGGGTGATGGTTGAAGGTTGTTTTTGTGACTGGAAGCCTGTGTCCAGTGGTGTACCGCAGGGATCGGTGCTGGGCCCTTTGCTGTTTGTAGTGTACATTAATGATTTTGATATGAATGTAGGAGGTATGATCAGTAAATTTGCAGATGACACGAAAATTGGTGGGGTGGTAAATAGCGAGGAGGGAAGCCTCAGGCTACAGGACGATATAGACGGATTGGTCAGATAGGCAGAACAGTGGCAAATGGAATTTAACCCTGAAAAGTGTGAGGTGATGCATTTTGGGAGGACTAACAAGGCAAGGGAATAGACAATGAATGGTAGGACCCTAGGAAGGACAGAGGATCAGAGGGACCTTGGTGTGCATGTACATAGATCCCTGAAGGCAGCAGGACAGGTAGATAAGGTGGTTAAAAAGGCATATGGGATACTTGCCTTCATTAGCCGAGGCATAGAATATAAGAGCAGGGAGGTTATGATGGAGCTGTACAAAACGCTAGTTAGGCCACAGCTGGAATGCTGTGTGCAGTTCTGTTTGCCACACTATAGGAAGGATGTGATTGCATTGGAGACGGTGCAGAGGCGATTCACCAGGATGTTACCTGGGCTGGAGCGCTTCAGCTATGAAGAGAGACTGGACAGGCTGGGGTTGTTTTCCTTAGAGCAGAGAAGGCTGAGGGGGGACCTGATTGAGGTGTACAAAATTATGAGGGGCATAGATAGGGTAGATAGAAAGGAACTTTTCCCCTTAGTAGAGGGGTCAATAACCAGGGGGCATAGTTTCAAGGTAAGGGGCAGGAGGTTTAGAGGGGATTTGAGGAAAAACTTTTTCACCCAGAGTGTGGTTGGAATCTGGAACTCACTGCCTGAAAGGGTGGTAGAGGCAGGAACCCTCAACATTCAAGAAGCATTTAGATGAGCACTTGAAACGCCATAGCATACAAGGCTACGGACCAAGTGCTGGAAAATGGGATTAGAATAGACAGGGCTTGATGGCCGGTGCGGACGCGATGGGCCGAAGGGCCTCTTTCTGTGCTGTATGACTCTCTGACTCTGTCACTCGGGTGCCTAACTGAAGGTATCATCAATTTAATTTCACCAGCTATAACCTCGCCAGGATGTCCTCTTTGGAGGATGGTGATAGAATTATGCACAGTATTCCAGATTTTTTTTTTGCCCAAGTTCATTATTATTGAGACTTATAATCTAACCCCTTGGCTGTTCACCCCAATATTTTGTTTGCCTTCTTTATTGCTGGTGGTTTTGGTGAGCTGTCCGTGAGAACCCTCAGATTCCTCTTGTGTGTGGGTGACCTTTAAACAAACAAACTCCATTTAGCTTAAATTTCCCTTGCTTATTTCCTTTTGTTCCTCTAATTACTTTGCATTTATGCAGGTTCAGTGATATCTGCCACTTGTGACCCCATATTCATAATATATCAAAATCCCTCTATATTTGACCACCTTGCCCCCATGTTAATTTGACCCCCTCCCAAATTTTGTATAATTAACAAAACTTAACATGGTTTTTGTTCTCCCACTTTCAAATCCTTTGTATAAACAATAATGGCTCAAGGACTGATGCCAGCTAGTCACCTCCATACTAATGCAGCTCCAAAAACAGCTAACCTTTGTTTCCTATGATCCAAACAGTTTACTTCAGTGATTTGCCCTTTCCATGCCTTCCTATCTTGCTGATCAGTCTCCCATGTGACACTGCCAAAAGCTTTTCTGAAATCTAAATATATACCATCCACTGAGTTCCCCCTTGTTCACTGCAAAAAAAAAAAATTCAAATAAACTGGTCAAACCTTACCTTCCTCTTTCAAATCCATACTGATGCCTTACTCACTTTTTTCTTTAGCTGTATTATTCTCCACTTTCTAATATTTCATGTATTACTGCTGTCTGGCTCATCAGCTTCTCGTTCTTGTAGTTACCTTATTTTTTGTCCCGATCGAGGTGAGGGATGTTCGTGCTGGGAAATGGAATTCTTAACATTTCAAGTACCTAGGGGTAGAAATTAGGTCGCGCCCCATTTGGGGCGCAAATATCGTCTGGACGCAAATATTAGCGCCTGGCGCTAATTATCGGCACTGACTGGAAACTTCACTTTTACCGCCCCGGGAGGTGAGTGGAGCGCTAAAGCAGGCGCTGCACACCTCTCTTAAGGTGCAAAGGCCAAGGAGTGAGGCGCTAACTCAGAGCGCTGGCGAAGCTCATGTAATGTCAGTCAGCAATGGAACACACACACAATGGCACGGGCCAGTTCTTAAAGGGGATGGTTAATCTTGCTTTCCATCCACATCCTGTTCATTGCAGCCTTGAATCTCGGCCTGGAGAGACTTGCACATCAAATGTGCTGGAAAGAACAATGGAGAGTACCAGGCAAAGAGCTCAGAGTGCAGCTCCCACAGTCTCTGCTAAATCGATACAAGGAATGGCAAATCAAAATGAACCTGCAAAGTGCTGCTCAGTACCCAAAACTCCTTCAGACAACGTTGAATCTCTCCAGAAGTCTCTCCCTCTCCCTCTCTCAGAATGCGTAGTTCAAAAATGCCACCAACAAT
The DNA here is from genome assembly GCA_030390025.1 of Squalus acanthias. Taxonomy (NCBI): domain Eukaryota; kingdom Metazoa; phylum Chordata; class Chondrichthyes; order Squaliformes; family Squalidae; genus Squalus; species Squalus acanthias. The sequence continues at coordinate 172,569,968 of CM059425.1, read as the reverse complement.
AAAAGACAGGAAGAGGCCCCCTTTAAATAGCGCCCCCCCCCCAGCCCCACAGCGATTGATAGCGTTCTGGTCGTTGGAAGCGCCAGGCGGTAAGGCAGGGGGCGCCACTCAATTTCCGCTCCGGGGCGCCACAAGGGCGTTCCACCATGGAATGACGTCACAATCTGCGCGCGCAGGTGGTCGCAGCGGTAAGTTTTAGCGCCGCCGCACAATGTCTAGTTAAGTTCCCGAGCGGCGCAAACATCGCTGCGCCCGGGCGTTAGCGGCTTTGCGCCCCATTAGCGCCCTCTTAAGGCGCTAACGGGAGGCGCAACCAACTGAATTTTTACTCCCTAGTGTCTGGATCAAGCACTCCCAGGTCAGCTATAGCATAGCCAGATGCAGAGTAAATCTCCCTCTACTCTGCCCCAACAATGTGCTGCAGCCCCAACTTCAGAAGAGCACATCCCACTGCACGAGTGTCATTTCCCACAGCCATCCTTTGACCTCCTTGCATGATGTTGAAATACAGACATATAAAAGAAAGTGCTGGTAATACTCAGCATGTGAGGCAGCAATGCTGCCTGACCTGTGTATTTCCAGCATTTTCTGTTTATATTTCAGATTTCCTGCATTTGCAATATTTTGCCTGAAATACAATTTTATATACTGTAGGCCCATGCCTACTCGGAACTAGATTGAAACTACCAAAACTAATTTCAGGTTGATCCCTTGCAGCCAGTAGTTTCAATATCCTCTTTATACTGCTGTTTATAAATTAAGATTCCATCCCCTTCTTCATTCCTCGGGAACCACTCCAAGTGCTATTTTCTTTGTAACTCCTAAAGCTTTCATTACACCTTTCCATAAGTAAGCTAGTCTGTAGCCCATCTGGGCTAGGTGTCTTGAACTCTCTTTAGTGTTCTCAGCCTGTCTGCCATTTGATTTGAAATTTGAATTTTTAACATTTTTGGCAATACCTCTATTGTCTAGTCCATGGATACGAATAAGTCATTTTAGGATATCTGATATCCTTTGGTCACTTGATACTGTTTCACCCTTGGGATACTCCTGTTTCCTTGACCGTCTTGTTTGCTCTGAATGTATTCACAAGTGTTTTGAGTTTGATGTATAATCTCATTTGTATTTTAGCTATGCAGAACAATATTATAACTTCCTTTGCTTAATATTCATCCATGCCTTTTGCTCTACTCATCGATTTATACATGACCAAGTTTTTTTATTCCTTTTATTTTCTGCGTTGCTTCCATTGTTGCCAACATTAGTTTCCTTCATTGCCACTCTTTCCTAGTTTATGGTTTCTTTGTAGTCTGATTTTGTTTTTGTACTTCTCCCAGCTTCCATTGTATGGCTGATTTTAAACCTAACCATATTGTGGTCACTGTTTCCAAGCGATTCCCAATTATAACTCATGTTCTCAGCACGATCCTTTGTATCTTCCACTCGCCCCAAACAAGGCCAATGGTTTAGAAGTGGGCATGGCCAGGGATGGAGACTCACAGGCCGGGAATTCCCATGGGCCCCAGCCTGGTGGAACATCGGCTGGTTGGTACACCATGGAAGCCGGCATACTGATTGGTCTGCCAAACCACAAAAGGTGGGGCCCACCTGTTACATAGGATATATGACACAGAAACAGGCCATTCGGCCCAACCAGTCCATGCCGGCGTTTATACTCCACACGAGCCTCCTCCCGTCTTTCCTCATCTAAATTTATCGGCATAACCCTCTATTCCCTTTTCCCTCATATGCTTGTCTAGCCTCCCCTTAAATGCATCTATACTATTCGCTTCAACCACTCCCTGTGGTAGCGAGTTCCACATTCTCACCACTCTTTGGGTAAAGAAGTTTCTTCTGAATTCCCTATTGGATTTCTTGGTGATGATCTTATATTGATGGCCTCTAGTTATGCTCTTCCCCACAAGTGGAAACATTCTCTGTGTCCACTTTATCAAAATTTTTCATAATTTTAAAGACCTCTATTAGGTCACCCCTCAGCCTTTTTCCAAGAGAAAAGAGACACCCAGCCTGTTCATCCTTTCCTGATATGTATGCCCTCGCATTTCTGGTATCATCCTTGTAAATCTTCTCTGCACCCTCTCCAGTGCCTCTATATCCTTTTTATAATATGGTGACCAGAACTGTATGCAGTACTCTTAAGTATGGTCTAACCAATGTTCGATACAGGTTTAGCATAACTTCCCTACTTTTCAATTCTATCCCTCTAGAAATAAACCTTAGTGCTTGTTTGCATTTTTAATGGCCTTGCTAACCTGTGTCGCAACTTTTAGTGATTTGTGTATTTGTACTCCTAGATCCCTTTGTTCCTCTACCCCCCCTAGACTCACACCACCCTCCAAGTAATAAGTGACCTCCCTATTCTTCCGACCAAAATGTAATACCTCACATTTATCTGTGTTGAACTTCATTTGCCAATTATGTGCCCATTCTGCAAGTTTATTAATGTCCTCCTGTAACTTTTTGCAGTCCTCCTCAGTATTGAATACTCCCCCCCACCCCAAATTTGGTGTCATCTGCAAATTTAGAAATTGTGTTTTTGATTCCTAAGGCTAAATCGTTGATATAAATTGAACAGCACTGATCCTTGTGGAACACCACTACCCACCTTCTGCCACTGTGAATAGCTGCCCTTTACTCCTACTCTCTGCTTTCTGTCCTGAAGCCAGCCAGCATTCCATTCTGCTACTTGTCCCCTGACTCCACATTCTCTGACCTTGTTCATCAGTTTATTATGGGGTACCTTATCGAAGGCCTTTTGGAAATCCAGATAAATTACATCTACTGTATTATCATTGTCTAATCTCTCTGTTACCTCTTCAAAAAATTCAGTAAGGTTGGTCAAGCAAAACTTTCCCTTTTGAAATCCATGTTGACTGTTCATTTATATTTTTGGTTTCTGGATGTTCTTCTATTTTCTCCTTTAGTAGGGATTCCATTATTTTTCCTACCACCGATGTTAAGCTGACTGGTCTATAATTCCCTGGACATGTTCCTATCCCCCTTCTTAAATATCGGTATTCCATTAGCTATCTGCCAGTCCTCTAGCTCTATACCTTTTTCTAACTAATTATTAAATATGTGTAGTAATGCCTCTGCTATCTCTTCCCTAGATTCTTTTAAAATGCATGGATGCAAACCAACCAGACCAGGGGTTTAATCCTCTTTTGAGTTTGATTAATTTAATATATCCCTTTTTTTATTTTAAATGCGCTTCTCATTACTAATCTCATCATCCAAGTTAGCTAAGGCCTAGATCATGGCTTTGACCCTTGATGAAAAAATAAATTTTGCAGGTACATTTTGGCCCCCATCACAGCATTTTTCAGCCTCCTTGTGCAGGTAGACACCCAAGGTGTGCCCCTAATGGCGTGGGCACCTACCCACTTTCATTAAATCAGGTGACCTCCCCATGACTCTCTGAACCTTGGGGTCAGTGCCAGGTCAGGGGTGAGTACATCCTGGTTCAAAGGTTTTTGAGCCATATATGTTTAATGTTTACACTGCATCTGTTTGCATTCAATGCAATCTAAGCAATTAGTCCTTTAAACTAACTAAAATGGGAGTTGAGCTGTTTAGTTGAGCTTGCATTGATTTAGACACATCAAGCTGCATTTGAATATACAGGTGATTGTAGTTTGTTACAGTGCTGAATTTCAAGTTACTTGAGATTTATATTTTTTCTCTCTTCATAGCTCCCAGTAGAATCTTAACAACAAATGAGCTACTGCCGCAATGCACTGGGTATGACCTAACTATGGAAACTAAGAGAGACACAGGTTGTGAACCTCAAAAAGAGAATAGATTTTTGCCGTCACCTCTGAACCGAAGACTTTTTCAATGCGAGTCCAATGACTTTGCTTTACCCAGTGCTACAGAGCCATTAGGCAGTTATTCAGGTAGCCAAAGTACAGAGTCATCCAAGTGGTCAATTCCTAGTGATTTTTTTGAGACTGATTCCAGAAGTCAGACTGGCATTGGTTTTGTAAATATTGATTCTTATGAACCAGAAAGCAGCGAAGGAGAGGATGAAGACTCATCTATTCACTCATCCTTGCAAAAAGAAGGAAAACTTCAGAAAAGGCTGGACACCATGCTTTCAGAGTTAGAGAAAGGTGTTGACTATCTTAATGGGCTACAGTCATATCTCTCTGCTGTAATCCATGATGGTAGCAACCAACAGATCGAACCGCCATGCTCTATTGCATTGGACAATTTGTCTAATACAGACGTTGGTGTTAAAGGACATCAAACTGAATTGAAAGAGCATAGGAAAATTTTGCCAGAAGTAGGAAATGTGGAAGAAATTAATGGCTATGTCAGGATGGAGGACATAAAAGAAAAAAGAGAAAGAAATCTTGATAAAGCCTCACTGAGTGTTCAAGCTGAAGGAAACCTTTTCTGTTGTATGACAGAGCAACCAAGTTCCTCAGAAATGGTAGTAAGACCAAAAGTTAGAAAAGAAAGAGTTGAAACCCATTCTAAAAGAGATCTGCACTCTCCTGATGAGCTTTATAGCTATTGTACGAGGGAAATCAAGGCTAATGTTGAGTGTTGTGGATCAAATTGTGCCTTGTGGAACTGCAGGGGTAAAATCCATAGAGATTCAAAGATTGGGTCTGGACCGAATGGCAAGGAAACTGCTGGTGTTCAGAAGGAACCGGCTACCATCCAACTACAAGAAAAGCCTGAAGATACCACAACAGAAAATAGCTTCTGGGATGACTTTGAAAATGATTGTAACAAAGGTGAAGAGAGGTAACAAAATGTTTTGTTTACTACCTCACTGAAGGATATGAAATCTAATTTATTATTACTGTTAAATTTAATGAATGATTGCAAATATGCCAACTAGTACAGAATCTCATTTCCCATATCTTCAAATTGTTAACAAAGCTACCATATCTTCAAATTGGTAACAAAGCTAAAGTTTATAATATTGTCCTTCAAATTCTTCATAAAGCAACAGTTTATTATAATGTCCTTTGTCAGCTTGACATACTAGGTATTTTGGGTTAACTGGTCTCCATTAAACTTACGAAAGCAAACTGAGTTTTTGTAATGGTTAGCCAGATTAAAAATGAGCAATATTTAGATGGCATGTACTTTTAATGCACTAATTTTCCCCTCTATCTCCCCCCTCAAAAATAGCTCTCTAAGCAGTGATGAGGAGTGGTCAGCAATATGGACCTCTGATTTCGTTTTAGAACAAATGCACTCTAGTGATGAGAGCTGGGAAACCTTATCAGGAGTTGATGAACAACAAACTGAACCAAACAGCATTAGTAGCAGCCTGGATGAAGAAGCTTTTAAACATTGCTTCACTGTAGGGTATGCGACTAGCTTCAGTCATTGGATTTAATTTTAAGTCTCTGATGTACTAGAACAGGGGTGTCAAACATACGAACCATGGCCAAATGGAGTCTGTGAAGCAGTTTCAACCGGCCCGTGTTTGTTTGTTGTGTGTCCTGAAATGGGATATGAATCTCCCAGGTGCTGCTTCGAACAACCCGGAAGAAATGCACCTTTTTAAACTTTGCTCTGTGACCTCACCCTCTCTCCCCCTCACCTCCACCCCCTAAACAGGCACCGAGAGCCGGCACGTGTGGAGTGACCAGAAACTGGACCAACTGGTAGAGGGAAATGAGAGATGATGATTGGGACTCGAGGGGGAGAAAAGGATAGATTAGGAAGGGGGATGGTGGGAGTCGGGGAAAATGGGGCTTGGGTGCAGGACCTTGCGCCCAGAAATTGGTATACATTGCGCCTGTTTTACGCCCAAAATAAGGGCGAAATGTGTCTAAATGACTTTTGCTGAATGTAGCCCATGCCAAGTGCTAGGATGTCTGATCAGGCCCACCATGTAAATTGAGTTTGACACCCCTGTACTAGAATATAGATCTGTTACTGTGTATAGTACATATAGTGACCATTTGTCACTTTATTAAATAAATTGGAAGTGCACATTATTTCTCAAACAATCCGCCTATTTCTATGGCACATTTTAATTGGTTTGTCCACATAATAAAATACATTTATTTCATAGCATTTACAGCACAGAAACAGGATATTTCGCCTAACTGGTCTATGCTGGCGTTTATGCCTCCTCATCGGACTCGGTCAGGTTAACCTTTTTCCCTCGTGTGTTTATCTACCATTCTCTTACATGCATCTATGCTATTCGCCTCAATTACTCCTTGTGCTAGTGAGTTCTACATTCTAACCACTCTCTCTAGGTAAAGAAGTTCCTTCTGAATTCCTAGAACCTTGGATCTATTGGCATCTATCTTGTATTTATGGCCCCTAGTTTTGGACTCTCCACAAGTCTCTGTCTACTCTTTCAAATCCTTTCATAATCTTAAAGACCTCTATCAGGTCACCCCTCAACCTTCTATTTTCTGGAGAAAAGCGCTCAAGCCTGTTCAGTGTTTCCTGTTAAGTATAACCTCTCTGTTCTGGTATGATCCTTATCTTTTTTGCACCTTCTCCAGTGACACTCTCCTTTCTATAATAGGGAGACCAGAACTGTTCACAGTACTCCAAATGTGGTCCAACCAAGGTTCTCTACAAGGTTTAACAACTTCTCTGCTTTTCAATTCTATCCCTCTAGAAATGCACCCCCGAGCTTTGTTTGCTTTTTGTATTATACTACTAGCCTTCTTGTATAATGCATTAGCAAATGGCTTGTTATTGATAGAACCTAAATTAGAACGTTAACTTTTGTGTCGCTAAAGAATGTACTTGCTGCTGTGCATAGCTGTTTTGAGATCCATTGTGGTTTGTGGTTGTCGGACTTTTTTACTGGGAGTGAGGGAGGATAGGAAAATAGTGTGATGTGAAATCGAAGTGTATACTTTGACGGAGTTTATACTGCCAACTTCATGCCAAAATATAGTGTAAGTGGAGTACTATTAATTTAACAGTAAAATTGCTGGAGAGAATCTGGTTTAAAATGCAATTTAGGATGGTTGAAGCTGACCTTTTTAATAGTTTTGCAGAGGAATTCTTCGTATTTTTCACATCCAATTGAGTAAGATTGAAGGTGGGCAGGAGGGAAAAATAAAGTGGGGCCACCACACTGGGTCCTTCCCCCTGATTTAGGAATATTTTATTTTTAAACAGTAGTTGTAAATTTTAGAACTTATTTTAAGAGGCTGCATTCTGGGTAGCTGGTCTGACGAGACTTGTTCACAGGCCTCCATCAATGGTCTGAGGCCTATACAAGAATATGCTGTATCCATCCAATACACAACTACATGATATTAGAAAATGTTGACCTAAACTGAATTAAAATCAAAGATCTTGAGATAAAGGCTAACATTCCATTGACCTTTGATTACTTTTTGTACCTGTGCGCTAGCTTTTAGTGATTTGTGTACTTGGACACCAAAATCCCATTGCTCCTTCATAGTTCCTAGTCTCTCGTCGTTAAGGGAATATTCCAATTTGTCTTTCTTGGATCCAAAGTGGAGAGGTCTCAGTTCCCCACATGAACTGCATCTGCCACAGTTTTGCCCACTCACTTATTCTGTCTTTATCCCTTTTTTAACTACCTGCTCCCATCTGCACAAAAATGTGCCTCCAAACTTCGGATCCTTCATCCAAGTCTCATATGTATGGTGAAAAGCTGAGGCCCCAGTACAGATCTCTAGCGAACTCTACTCGTCACATTCCTCCCTCCCTTCTTAAATAATGGACTAACATTTGCAATTTTCCAATCCAAAGGCATAATTCCTGAATGTAGAGAGCTTTGGAAAATTATGAGTAACACATCTAATGAAATTTGTTGTTAAAACAAAGTATGATGCAGAAGACAGCTTTTTTTTGTATTTTGGAATGAAGATTTTCTCCTAGCTTTCTTTTTCTTAATGCAAGCAGATGACTGTGTACAGTAACCATTTTTTTTATTTCTGCAGAGAACAAGCCTCTTTGGAAGAAGGCGAGATCCCCTGGGTAGCATTCAATGAAGAAAGTGACAGCAGCAGCAGTAGCAGCAGCAGCAGCAGTACTGATGAGACTGAAGGGCTAGGTCAACTTGCGCATTCAGGGCTTCTAATTCTGGATGGTAACAACAACTTTGAAGATGATTCGAGCATAAGTGAAGATTTGGACATGGAATGGAGGTTTGTAAGGTTTTTATATTTTTGTTGGCATCCAGGAACTACTACTTACAGCTGGAATTGTGGTCCTGTGATTCTATTCTGTGTATAAAGGAGGCCTTTCTCATCCTCACCAATTGTCATGCATTCGTTCATAGTGACTTCCAATTTGGGCTGGAGGGCCATTTAAGTTTTGGTGAGCTGTTGAGGACCGTGCACACAATGAATTAACAGCTACCATTTAAAATTTGTTCTGGCATTTATTGTATAAAGAACCCTTCATGCCATTTCCACATTAAATAAAAATAACAACACTTATTAACATGATACAGATTTACACAACTCATCTTCGCCATTGATATTATGCCATAATTAAAACTGGTTACTCGACAGTTGCTGTAAAATTTTGCAAAAGAAAGAAAAACTTTAAACAGTTAAACTTTCAGAAGATATTTTAACAATTACAGATAAACACATCTTATGCTAACAATCAAACATCTATTAAAAAAAAATTGTCTTTTTTGAGTAGTGTGTATAGAAGTGATTGCATAATTGCTCAAAATATAGTCTTACACTTGTATATTGAAAATTGGGTTAAAGAAACTCAATGGGAAGAATGAACCCTCTGGTATGCATTAATCAGAGAATTATCATCTCCATTGTTGCAGTGCAGAGCACTGCTACAAGGTGGTCATCGCTCAAGAAGATCTATGCCTTGATTTATTGAATTTCATCACAGAAAATGTCTACTTGCAAATGTATGTTGATCCAAACAGCACAAGCATCTTCTGGGCATCTTTGATCTTTGGAAAACTCTGTTCATTGAGAAAGGTGTAAAACCCAGGAAGCGGCACCAATTTGAATTGCTCTGCAAGCATTGCGTCACATTGCAGGTCGATAAGCTCAAGTTGGAGGCACTGCCTCCCCAATGTGCGGCCCATTTAAATTTTTGCGCATGCGTGGTACCTACAATGTAAAAGCAGATGACTGCGTGGCTGCGCAGCTTAGCGAGCACATTGGTTGGAGGTCACATGGAGTGTTGTTAACATCAAATGTGAACGGTGAGGATACCAAAGACAGGTCATTTTCTATCATTCTAAAATCCTGGAATCGCAGAGAAAATTCAGCATGCAAGTTGAGTAGTGTAGTTTTTCAGCTTTTCACAAACAATCTGTCGCAAAGTGGGGAAAATGGCTGAACTGCTTGTTTTCTGTCTGACGGGAGAAAAGGAGTAACTGTCATAAATGACTTGACACTGAAATGCAAATCATGAGCAATTAGCCCCTTCCCTTGCAGTCTTAAATTCAGTTTGTTCATGTGGCCCACGATATCAACAGCGAATGCAAACTCAGAGCCAATCTGTTTCATTCAACTGTGGAAAATGTGATTCTTTTTTTCTTTTTCAAAAACAAACCAATCTCTGCGCTCAGTTCCCCAGTCTTTTCAAAGCTTTACCCAAACTAAGCCATCTTGCGTTGGTATGATACAGAACACCCATGAGCTCGGATTCAGATTGCTCAAGCAGAGTTGGAAATTGCCTGTGGTTAATCCTTTTGCTCGAATGCAGTTTCTTTCGTAACTGTGTCCACGACATTGCTTAGTTTGAGAACACTTTTACAGAGGACCTCTTGATGAATGACGCAATGTAGAAAAATTATTTTCTGTTCTGGATTTGTTTCTCTGACTTGGTCTTGAATTCTTTTCAGTAATCCAACATGTTTCCCGTCAGATTTGGGCTTCCATCGGTGGTCACACACGGCAATTTTTTTCCACTCCACTCCTAATTTTGACATGCACTAATTTACAGCCTCCAATAAATCTTTTCTTGTTGTCATATCTTTCATTGACTGCATTGATGCCAAATCTTCTGTGAGCTCAATTTTCAGTGATACCTTGTGAAAAAACTTTGCTCTTTTTGCATACAAGCAACCATGTCATCAGTTTTCTTTGCTTTTTCTTCGGCAGACAAGTTTTTATATTTGGATGGATGTTTACTCTCAAAATGCTGATTCAAATTGTATTCTTTGAGCACTGCCATTCTTTCTTTGCAAATTAAGCACGCAGCTTTTCCATCCGTATCGGTAAAAAAAAAATTAGAAGTCCATTCTTTGTTAAATATTCGGCATTCAGTGGCTACCTTTCTCTTTGTGCTCATTCCTGAATTTGGGTTAGGGTTCAAGTGTATTTTTCTGTTCGGACCTGGCAACACTGACGTAGTCACTAACAGAGAGACGCTTTTGTTATTCACATGCAGTGGTGATATGTATTGCATATGGTTTTTTCCTTTTTCTAGATGAGTGGTTCTCAAACACTTTTTTTGATTGAAGGACCCCTTTTCAAATGGATTAGTAGTCATGGAACCCTATCTAAATTATAATACTGTATAATACTCGGTATGAAAGTGCTGCATTTAAAGAGTATTTTAATAATGCTTTTAAGAAAACTGGTATTTACTATCCGATACAGATTTTCCCCCCCAATATTGCTTTTGTGTTCTTGATTGGGATGAAATAATCATTGCTCAATAAATCATTGAAATCAGAACAGCATAAATGTTTCAGATCAATGAAAATATTTGATAGGCACAGTAATTGCGTGTAAATTTAATAACCTACCTATACTATGCTCACTGGCACTTTAAACCACGTAAGTGAATTCTGTTCCAGTGTTAAACACGTAGTCAGCAGAAATCAGGAGACAATCCGATGCTTACTTACATCGTAAATCTTTGTGCTGCTCTCGCCACTCCTCCATGCGCGCTCCCCTCCTCATGTGGTAGCTGCACTCTGTTCCCGCCTTGCACCAAGCCTGCCTCTGGCCGCTGCTAATCAGCTTACTCTGGACCACATCCTCTGGTCATTCACTAAAGGTCTACTCTCTACAGATAAAAGCAGGTAAGCTGATTTCCTGCTCCTCTCAAAGTCTCCGAATCTTCAGAATATTTCACGGACCCGTTTTGAGAACCACTGTGCGGGCCGGATGGAATCAGTTGGCGGGTTGGATACGGCCCCATGGCCGTATTTTGCCCACTACTGTATTAGCATATTTGTAAGGAACTGGATCTGGTTTTATTACCTTGCAAAATAATACAAAGAATCCTAATCCTTCATTTAACCTTCGATACACTATAGGAGTAAAGTCAGCTTGACTGGTTCTGGGAAAAACCATGTGCTTAGTACATTTTAAAGTTGTGACATTGTAGATAAATGATAACACCTGTTGCCTCTTGCTGCCATGCCGTAAAATAACCTAGGATCTGTGCCATTGCGTCAATTTTTTACCACTGCTAATAGGTTGTTTTCTGTTCCTTGTGATATAGCTCTTGCTGTTAAACTGGGACATAGCCTCCAGTATCTCAGCAGTAGATTAGATTGATGATCTTTACAATTTTCACAGCTTTTAAGTGTATTCTTTTTCCAAACTAGGCAGTGAGTGTTTCTTGCATATTCAGGTTTTTAATCCAAAGAATTGAGGCATTTGAGTTTTGACTCAACACAGACAAGATGCATCCAGCTAGCCTGTGAAATGTGACTGTCAGCATTTACCTGCAGTGTATTACCTGCATCAGAATGAGTTAAGTGCTTCCATAGTTGGGACAGTAGTGTAGATTTTCTCATTAGGCGTAAAGCCAACCAGAAGCTGGGTAGTGCACAACTCGTACCTGCCCAACCTTCATAGCACCGCAGTATTAAAAGGTCTGCAGCAGCTTAAATAAAGAGGCATCCTAAAATTTAAAGCTGATGAAGCAAACCAGCTCTAATCCAAAAATGTCTGAATGAAGGTACCCACTAAATGTTAGAGCAGGACAGCGATCCAAGTCTCTTAGTTGATGAGTCACTGAAGGTCTATAAGCAGTGAGTGGGAGGAGATCGTCGCCATTGTCGATGACTGACTGCTCCAATGAAGCAATGTAGGGAAATCTTTCTAGACCTTACCAGGACAGCCAGGGTAGGACAACGTACCGTGACCTTAAATTAAGAGTACAAAGCATGTATGACACTTGCAGTTACCCGTCCTTGAAACTGTCCTAAAGTACTTTACAGTTTCTGGGATGCTCTTTACACTCTGGAAGTATTGCTACACTCTCATCCTTTACAAGCATTCAGCCTGAAGATACCTCCCATCTAATGTAACTGACTGTTGCATGTCGATGTCAACACACTCACTTTGGGCCACTTGGTGACAGTTGTTGTTACTGCATGCCATCTAAATAATTGCAGCCTCTCCCCTTTTACTCTTCCTACAAGAGAAGACAGACCATCCAGGTGTCAGAAGTCAATGATGGTAGATATCCAAAATTTAGAGTGCTAACTCCATATGAGGAACAAGCTCTCAAAGATCTTTGAAGGGAAGCTATTATAGGGGTTGCTGAAGATGGGGGGGAAATAGTCGGGCAGCTGCTAGCTGAGGATTTGTTACTAACTTGTGCTGCTTTGCCTTCTCGTCCTATATTCTCATTCAGTAATTGTCAGTGCGGAAGCACTTTACCATGTCACCTAATTAAAGCTACATGTGAAGGCTGCTCAATCAGGACATCATTGTGACCTGTCTTTCTTTTTTCCTTTAGATGTGCTGGACTTTGAAGACGTAGGCCCCAGAATATCTGGTGTCAGCCAGCGCTTCATTGAGCACATTGTCATTCCCTCTTTCTCTCAAGTACCAGCTCAGTATGTCCATCTTTGGTAATTGAAAGAGTGCACTGCGTGAGACAGACCATTAATGAGCAGGAGCAGCTTAGTAGTAGCATAGAAGAGGGGATAAACTTGCTAGCTGGAGGGTCAGCTTGCATTGCAATTCAACAGATGATCCAGAGGATCTGGATTTCATGAATCCTACTTTTAAAAGGATATTTTCAGAGCATCAAGGCATTGGGGACCATGTCTAACAGTATGCTACAGATGGTGGCTCTAATGGAGTCTACTAACCACATGTGCAGTTATCCTGCAGAATGGTTTCAGAAAATGGGCAAACATAAAAGTTGAATGCAGTTGTGGATTTTGCAGTCACTGACAGAGCTGTGTCTGTTTGACTGCAGTTCTGCTTGCAGCATGTAATATAACTTAGTCACCGCTTCTCTGGTAAAGAAATGTGTTGGCAAGCATTGCTTATTGCACATGTTAAGTATTGTGTGTCTGCCTGTATATTGTGGGTGGGTGCAGAGTGCCTCTGGTGCACTTTGACTTGCCTGACATCCCTCTGTTGATCATCCTCCTCTTCCTAAAAGCAGTTGTATATAAATTCCACTGGAAAACCTATTGTGGCACTGTGACAGGAGTTTTTTTAAAAAAAAACAATAGGACAGCACCACAGCAATTGCTGTAAGATTCAATACCTCAGTTGAAACACAAAAAAACTGAAGTTTCAGCAATTGTGCTCTGCCCTAGGGCAGGGCCTAACTCAAGATTCTTGAGCCACTTACTAGGGTAGAATAGCTGCTATGATTTCCAGTTGCCTTTCTCACTGTTTTTCTCTTCAGCGTACCTTCTCCTATGTGGGCTGCAACCAAGGCTAAAGAACCCGCACCCATCAGACGCAAGTACCCCCACTGGACGTCAGCTCGGTATCTGGTCTCTGCTTACCAGAGCTGTGTAGAGTGGAGACCGAACCCAACCCTTCTGATTCAGAGGCAGGAATGCGAACACTGAACCAGCGGTCACTCTGTCCAGACCCCAGTACCCTGCTGGATGTCAACACAGTATTTAGAGACCATATTCTAGTCTCCACTCGCTGGGGCTGTCTGGAGTGAGCTTGAACATAAGAGCAGGAGTAGGCCATTCGGCCCCTCGAGCCTGCTCCGCCATTCAATAAGATCATGGCTGATCTGATCTTGGCCTCAACTTTTCTGCCTGTTCCCCATAACCCTCGACTCCCCTGTAGTTCAAAAATCTGTGTCTCAGCCTTGAATGCATTCAATGACTTGGCCTCCACAGCTCTCTGGGGTAGAGAATTCCAAAGATTCACGACCCTCTGAGAGAAGAAATTCCTCCTCATCTCCATCTTAAATGGGCGACCCCTTATTCTGAAACTATACCCCCTAGTTCTAGATTCCCTGACGAGGGGAAACATCCTCTCAGCATCTACCCTGTCGAGCCCCCTCAGAATCTTGTATGTTTCAATAAGATCACTTCTCATTCTTCTAAACTCCAATGAATATAGGCCCAACCTGCTCAACCTTTCCTCATAAGACAACCCCTTCATCCCAGGAATCCACCTAGTGAACCTTCTGTGAACTGCCTCCAAGGCAAGTATATCCCTCCTTAAACTCGCCAAGGCTTCTTCGACAGCACCTCTAAAACCCATGACCTCTTCCACCTAGAAGGACAAGGGCAGCAGGCGCATGGGAACACCACCACCGCCAAGTCACACACCATCCTGACTTAGAAGTATATCGCAGATCCTTCATCGTCGCTGGGTCAAAATCCTGGAACTCCCTTTCTAACAGTACTGTGGGAATACCTTCACCACATGGGCTGCAGCGGTTCAAGAAGGCGGCTCACCACCACCTTCTCTAGGGGCAATTAGGGGTGAGCAATAAATGCTGGCCTTGCCAGCAATGCCCACAACCCATAAAAACTAATTTAAAAAAAAAAGACCAAAACTGTATGCAGTACTCTGGGTGTGGTCTTACCAACACCCTGTACAGTTGTAGCAAGACTTCCCTACTTTTATACTCCATCCCCCTTTGCAATAAAGGCCAACATTCCATTTGCCTTCTAATTACTTGCTGTACCTGCGTGCTAACTTTTTGAGTTTCATGTACGAGGACAACCAGATCCCTTTGTACCGCAGCATTCTGTGGTCTCTCTCCATTTAAATAATATTTTGCTTTTCTATTCTTCCCACCAAAGTGGATAACCTCACATTTTCCCACATTATACTCCATCTGCCAAATTTTTGCCCACTTACTTAACCTATCTATATCCCTTTGCAGACTTTGTGTTCTCCTCACAACTTGCTTTCCCACCTATCTTTTATATCATTAGCAAATTTGGCTACACTACACTCAGTCCCTTCATCCAAGTCATTAATATAGATTGTAAATAGTTGAGGCCCCAGCACTGATCCCTGTGGCACCCCACTAGTCACAGTTTGCCAACCTGAAAATGACCCATTTATCCCGACTCTCTCTCTGTTAGTTAGCCAATCCTCTATCCATGCTAATATATTACCCCCAACACCATGAGCTCTTATCTTGTGGTAACCTTTTATGTGGCACCTTATCAAATGCCTTTTGGAAATCCAAATACACTACATCTACTGGTTCCCCTTTATCCACCCTGCTCGTTACATCCTCGAAGAACTCTAATACATTTGTCAAACACTATTTCCCTTTCATACAATCAAGCAGAGTCAACATGGTTTTATTATGATTTTCTAAATGTCCTGCTACTTCCTTAATAATGGATTCCAGCATTTTCCCAATGGAAGATTACAACCAATGCATCTACAGGAAACTTTCGTTTATCCGGCACCCAAATATCCGGAATTCTCGCTTAACCGGCAAAAATCAGGTAAGTTTTATTGTACAGACAAGACCCCGATTCTGACCTTTTGCCCCCACGAAAGGGGGGTCAACTTTCTTCCGACTCGGACCTGTCGCCGCCACGGAGGAAAAAGCCGGAGTCTCGTTTATTTTCCCTCTCCGGGTCCCAATTGTTAAGCCTGTGGCCGTGTACGGGTCTCTCGTACCTTGGTAAGTATACCTCTCTGTAATCCGGCACTTTCGATCAACCGGCACCACGCCGGTCCCGTCGGTGCCGGATAAACGAAAGTTTCCTGTACTATTTCTGCAGCCACTTCTTTTAAGACCCTAGGATGCAGGCCATCGGGTCCAGGGGACTTGTCAGCCTTTAGTCCCATTAGTTTTGCCTAGTACTTTTTTCTCTAGTGATAGTAATTGTTTTAAGTTCCTCCCTCCTTTTTGCCCCTTTGATTTTCCCCTATTATTGGGATGCTTTTAGTGTCCTCTACCGTGAAGACAGTTGCAAAATATTTGTTCAAAGTCTCTGCCATTTCCTTATTTCCCATTATTAATTCCCCAGTCTCATCCTCTAAGGGACAAACATTTACTTTAGCTATTTTCTTTTTTATATACTTTTAGAAGTTCTTGCTAGTTTACTCTCTCAATCTGTTTTCTCTTTTTTGTCATCCTTTGTAAGTTTCTCAAAATTTCCCAATCTTCTGGCCCACCACTAATCTTTGCAACATTGTATGCCTTTTATTTCAATTTGATACCATCCTTAACTTCCTCAGCCAGCCACGGATGGTTCATCCTTCTCGTAGAGTCTTTCTTTCTCACTAGAATATATCTTTGTTGAGAGTTATGAAATATCTTCTTAAAAGTCTGCCACTGCTTATCTACCATCTTACCTTTTAATCTATTTTCCCAGTCCACCTTAGCCAACTCTGTCTTCATACCCTTGTAATTGCCTTTTTTTAAGTTTAAGACACTCTTGAACTCTTTGCTGTCTGACGGGGAAGCGAGAATGCTACCGCTAAGCCAAAGGCTCACACTGTTGTAATCATATTCAGAACAAAATTGAGAAATGCGGAAAGAAAAAGACAGCCACTCTAAATACTCCCTGGCAGTGATAAGTACTAAGGACTTAATGACACTAGTTAGTGCCAGGGATGTGCTATCACTAGCCTGTGCCAAGGATTTATTGGTAAAATATCATCCAAGCAAAAGCATGCCCACCAATACCTCCCAAGGAGGGAACTATTGAAGCGTCGCACAACATTCACTGGCACCAGTTAGTGATGAGGGCTTGCCAGACACACAATTTTGTTTGCTCCCTGGAAGAAAGTATTGGCTCAGTACTACAGACTTTCCTTTTGTATGAGGAATTAACAACCAAGATTCTGGTCACGCCCGAAGAAATTTTGCTGAGGCCTCCTTGATAATTAGTTGGGTGGACCACGTATCTAGCGATAATACAAATACAACGTGAAACCAAGTGTGAATATTCTGCAGTGAAAGGGACTGAAGGGTCCACTTGTACCACTAGGACATGTTTCCTCACTATTCTAATTTCCTGTTATGGATGATGGATAACCCAGGGCAAACTACACTTGATTGATAACCATTGCCTCCCTACTTGCTGGAAGCAGATTTGAGGAAGACTGCTAACCAAGTATCGTTTCCAGGATGATGTGTTTTGGGATCACAACCCATCTCCCAAAGCCCATTACTGCCTCACTTCCTGCAGCTCTTGATCAGAAGCTGGGTGCAGGGGGCCTCCTGCCTGGAAGATGGCCATTTTCATGCTACAAACCCTTGAATGCCCAAATGCTTTGTATAAAAGTTGTGACCTCCTCCTCCCCAGTCAAAATCTATTTGTACTCTGGTGTATTCAGTGAAAGCCATATTCCCTCAATCTGGACACCTCCAACCAACATATCCTCTCAGTTCATTTGGGAAATTTCCCAGAATGGGCAATTTGGAACAGTTTCATTGTGGGAGAAGCATAGGGGGACGAGAGTGACATATTGCTTGAGAGCAGTTTGCCAGCCCAAAGTTCCAAACTCTCAAAGATGTTAAACCTATGAGTAACTCGAACACTCAACAATACTGCAAGGGGCTCTGACACAGAATCCTTCTTTCAGATCTTGCACCGACTGCAACAAGCAGCGTTCATGTGGTTACTCACATCTACTTATCCGTGGGCTACACATAGCTCAGCTGATACAGGATTCCTTCCCAAATTAGAGCAG
Organism: Squalus acanthias; assembly: GCA_030390025.1. Classification (NCBI taxonomy): domain Eukaryota; kingdom Metazoa; phylum Chordata; class Chondrichthyes; order Squaliformes; family Squalidae; genus Squalus; species Squalus acanthias. The sequence continues at coordinate 172,552,137 of CM059425.1, read as the reverse complement.
CGTATACAGGATCCACCAGGAGTTAGAGAAACATTTGTGGGGCATCTTAGTTGTAGACTTGGCAGTTGTTCTCCATATTTTTTTCTCCAGGTATGTGAAATCCGCAATGCAGGATGTTAATACCATAGAATTACATGGAATCCGCAGCACAGAAATAGGCCTATTCGGCCCAACTGGTCTATTCCAGTGTTTATATTTGATATGTGCCTCTTCCCATCCTGCCCCTATATTTCTCCTTTCCTGTCTCACTCATGTATGCATCAAGCCTCCTCTTAAATGTGTCTGCTTTCTACTACAACCACCCCATATGGTGTGTTCCACATTCACACCACTCTGTGTAAAGAAATTCTTCCTAAATTATTTATTTGATCTGTTAGTGCATTCTTATATTAAGATCCCCTTGTTCTGGACTCACTCATAAGTGGAAATGGTTTCTCACGTTCACCCTATCGAACCCCTTCATAATTTTAAAGACCTCTATTAGATCTCCTTTAGTTTCTTTTCCAGAGAAGAGCTTCAGTCTGCTCAATCTTTCCTGATAGTTGCATCCTCTTAATTCTGGTAACATCTTTTGTAATTCTTTTCTGCACTTTCTCCAATGCTTCAATATCCTTTTTGGACCTAGGTAGCAGGATGGAGACCAGAACTGCACACAGTACTCCCAAGTGTTAACTAACCAAGGTTCGATATAAATTTAACATTACTTCCCTGCTTTTGTAGTCTATACCTCTAGAAACTAATCCCAGTACTTTGTTTCCACTCTTTATGGCCTTATCAACTTGTGTTGATACTTTTAGCGATTTATGTATCTGTATTCCCAGATCTCTTTGCTCCTCGACTGCATTTAGTTACTTGCCTTCCCAGGAATAAGTGGCCTCCTTATTCCTGCTACTAAAAATGAACCACCCCGCACGTCGCAATATTGAATTTAATTTGCCATTTATCTGCCCACTCTGCAAGCTTGTTTGTCTTTCTGTATTTTGGTGTAGGCTTCTACATTATTAGCTATACTCCCTAATTTATCATCAAATTTCAACACTATACCTCCAATTTGAGTCCAAATCATTTATGTATATGGTGAACAATGGTGGTCGTAGCACAGATCCCTGCGGACACCACTTGCCACTTTGTTAGAGAAACTTCCCTTAATTCCTTTTCTCTGTTTTCTGCTTCGTAGCCATCTTTCAATCCATTCTGCTATCGGGCTCCTAATGCCCTAACCTTTTATTATGAGTCTATTATGTGGCACCTTATCAAAAGTCTTCTGCAAGTCCATGTATACTACACCTGCTGCATTGCTCTTTTTCCATTACTTTTTCAAAGAATTCAATAAGGTTGGTTAAAAGTGACCTTTCTTTCAGAAATCCATGCTGACTATTATGATATTCTTCATCTCTAGATGATTCTAGTATCTTTCCTAACTTGGGCCTTAAGCTAACTGGTCTATAGTTCTTTGGATTAGAACATAGAACAGTACAGCACAGTACAGGCCCTTCGGCCCTCGATGTTGTGCCGAGCATTGTCCGAGACCAAGATCAAGCTATCACACTCCCTATCACTCTGGTGTGCTCCATGTGCTTATCCAATAACCGCTTGAAAGTTCCTAAAGTGTCCGACTCCACTATCACAGCAGGCAGTCCATTCCACACCCCAACCACTCTCTGAGTAAAGAATCTACCTCGGACATCCCTTCTATATCTCCCCCCATGCACCTTATAGTTATGCCCCCTTGTAACAGCTGCCTCTACCCGAGGAAATAGTCTCTGAACATCCACTCTATCTATCCCCCTCATCATCTTATAAACCTCTATTAAGTCGCCTCTCATCCTCCTCTGCTCTAAAGAGAAAAGCCCCAACTCCCTCAATCTTTCCTCATAAGACCTCCCCCCCCAAACCAGGCAGCATCCTGGTAAATCTCCTTTGCACTCTTTCCAATGCTTCTACGTCCTTCCTATAGTGAGGTGACCAGAACTGCACACAATATTCCAAATGTGGTCTCACCAAGGTCCTGTACAGTTGCAGCATAACCTCACGGTTCTTAAACTCAAACCCTCTGTTAATAAACGCTAACACACCATAGGCCTTCTTTACTGCTCTATCCACTTGAGTGGCAACCTTCAGAGATCTGTGGATATGAACCCCCAGATCCCTCTGCTCCTCCACGTTCCTCAGAACCCTGCCGTTGACCCTGTAATCCTTATTCAAATTTGCCCTACCAAAATGAATCACCTCGCACTTATCAGGGTTAAATTCCATCTGCCATTTTTCGGCCCAGCTCTGCATCCTATCAATGTCTCTTTGCAGCCTACAACTGCCCTCCACCTCATCCACTACTCCACCAATCTTGGTGTCATCAGCAAATTTACTGATCCACCCTTCAGTCCCCTCCTCCAAGTCATTGATAAAAATCACAAACAGCAGAGGACCCAGCACCGACCCCTGTGGCACACCGCTGGTAACTGGTCTCCAGTCCGAAAATGTTCCATCCACCACCACCCTCTGCCTTCTATGAGTTAGCCAGTTACTTATCCAATCGGCCAAATTTCCCTCTATCCCACAACTCCTTACTTTCTTCATGAGACGACCATGGGGAACCTTATCAAACGCCTTACTAAAATCCATGTATACGACATCAACTGCTCTACCTTCATCTACACACTTAGTTACCTCCTCAAAGAATTCAATCAAATTTGTTAGGCAAGACTTACCCTTCACGAATCCGTGTTGACTATCCCTGATTAAGTTGCCCCTTTCCAAATGGTCATAAATCCTATCCCTCAGGACCTTTTCCATTATCTTACCAACCACCGAAGTAAGACTAACCGGCCTATAATTACCAGGGTCATTCCTATTTCCTTTCTTGAAGAGAGGAACAACATTCGCCACTCTCCAGTCCTCTGGCACCATCCCCGTGGACAGTGAGGACCCAAAGATCAAAGCCAGAGGCTCTGCAATCTCCTCCCTTGCCTCCCAAAGAATCCTAGGATATATCCCATCTGGCCCAGGGGACTTATCGACCCTCAGGTTCTTCAAAATTGCTAAAACATCTTCCCTCAGAACATCTACCACCTCCAGCCTATCCACCTTTATCACACTCTCATCCTCAAGAACATGGCCCCTCTCCTCGGTGAACACTGACGAAAAGTATTCATTCATCACCTCTCCTATCTCTTCTGACTCCATGCACAAGTTCCCACTACTGTCCTTGACCGGCCCTACCCGGTTGTATCTCTTCCTTTTTGAAGCTAGGAATTAGATTTCCTGTCATCCAGTCTTCTGGCACTATTCCTGTTCTTTCTTGAACCTATTGAATTTTTATATATGGATACTAGTGCCCACTGCTATCTCTTCCCTTCTTTCTTCGTGCATTGCGCAAGTGCAGTCAATTTGGACTCGTGCCTATAGAATATATTTGATATTTAAATTTCATATTTCCTCTAAGTTCCTAATTGTCTGTTTTCCACCTTTCTAAGCTCATCGTATTCCCTTTTGTCATTTTCTTTATTGTTTACGTACTTTTGCGTATGCCTTTTTTGTTAGATACAATTTTATCCTCGGCTCTTTATCCGTGGCATCTCAATCTTGGCTAGTTTGTTCTTTATTTTTTAGTGAGTCGTAGAGTTATACAGCACAGAAAGAGGCCCTTCGGCCCATCGTGTCCGCGCTGGCCATCAAGCCCTATCTATTCTAATCCCATTTTCCAGCACTTGGTCCGTAGCCTTGTATACTATGGCGTTTCAAGTGCTCATCTAAATGCTTCTTGAATGTTGAGGGTTCCTGCCTCTACCACGCTTTCAGGCAGTGAGTTCTAGATTCCAACCACCCTCTGGGTGAAAAAGTTTTTCCTCTAAACCTCCTGCCCCTTACCTTGAAACTATGCCCCCTGGTTATTGACCCCTCTACTAAGGGGAAAAGTTCCTTTCTATCTACCCTATCTATGCCCCTCATAATTTTGTACACCTCAATCAGGTCCCCCCTCAGCCTTCTCTGCTCTAAGGAAAACAACCCCAGCCTGTCCAGTCTCTCTTCATAGCTGAAGCGCTCCAGCCCAGGTAACATCCTGGTGAATCTCCTCTGCACCCTCTCCAATGCAATCACGTCCCTCCTATAGTGTGGCGACCAGAACTGCACACAGTATTCCAGCTGTGGCCTAACTAGCGTTTTGTACAGCTCCATCATAACCTCCCTGCTCTTGCCTTCATTAGCCGAGGCATAGAATATAAGTATCCCATATGCCTTTTTAACCACCTTATCTACCTGCCCTGCTGCCTTCAGGGATCTATGTACATGCACACCAAGGTCCCTCTGATCCTCTGTCCTTCCTAGGGTCCTACCATTAATTGTGTATTCCCTTGCCTTGTTAGTCCTCCCAAAATGCATCACCTCACACTTTTCAGGGTTAAATTCCATTTGCCACTGTTCTACCCATCTGACCAACCTGTCTATCGTCCTGTAGCCTGAGGCTTCCCTCCTCGCTATTTACCACTCCACCAATTTTCGTGTCATCTGTGAACTTACTGATCATACTTCCTACATTCATATCTAAATCATTAATGTACACTACAAACAGCAAAGGACCCAGCACCGATCCTTGCGGTACACCACTGGACACAGGCTTCCAGTCACAAAAACAACCTTCAACCATCACCCTCTGCCTCCTGCCACGAAGCCAATTTTGGATCCAATGTGCCGAATTGCCCTGGATCCCATGGGCTCTTACCTTCTTGACCAGCCTCCCATGCGGGACTTTGTCAAAAGCCTTACTGAAGTCCATGTAGACTACATCAACTGCACTACCCTCATCCACACACCTCGTCACCCCCTCGCAAAATTCAATCAAATTGGTTAGACATGATCTCCCCCCTGACAAAGCCATGCTGACTATCCTTGATTAATCCTTGCCTCTCCAAGTGGAGACTAATTCTGTCCCTCAAAATTTTTTCCAATAATTTCCCTACCACTGATGTTAGGCTCACTGGCCTGTAATTCCCTGGTTTATCCCTACTACCCTTCTTGAATAATGGCTACTACGTTAGCTGTCCTCCAGTCCTCTGGCACCTCCCCTGTGGCCAGAGAGGTTCTGAAAATTTGTCAGAGCCCCTGCAATCTCCTCCCTTGCCTCACACAGCAGCCTGGGGATTTATCCACTTTTAAGCCCGCTAAAACCGCTAGTACCTCCTCCCTCTCAATACTAATTTGTTCAAGTATATCACAATCCCCCTGCTTGATTTCTATGCCTACATTGTCCTTCTCCATAGTGAACACAGATGCAAAATATTCATTTAAAACCTCACCCACATCTTCCGGCTCTACACACAGGTTGCCACTTTGGTCCCTAATGGGCCCTACTCTTTCCCTGGTTATCCTCTTGCCCTTAATATACTTATAAAACACCTTGGGATTTTCCTTTATTTTGCCCGCCAGTGTTTTTTCATGCCCCCTCTTCGCTCTCCTAATTTATTTAAGTACCCCCCTGCACTTTCTATACTCCTCTAGGGCTTCCACTGTTTTTAGTCCTTTGTATCTGCCAAAAGCCTCCCTTTTTTTCCTAATCCATTCTTGTATATCCCTTGACATCCAGGGTTCCCTGGGGTTGTTGGTCCCACCCTTGACCTTTACGGGAACATGTTGCTGTTGTACTCTCGCTATTTCCTTTCTGAAAGACTCCCACTGCTCTGATGTGGATTTTCCTACAAGTAGCTGATCCCAGTCCACTTTGGCCAGATCCTGCCTTATCATATTAAAATCAGCCTTCCCCCAATTTAGAACCTTTATTTCTGGTCCATCTTTGTCCTTTTCCATGACTACCTTAAATCTCACCGAATTATGGTCACTGTCACCAAAATGCTCTCCTATTGACACATCTACCACTTGCCCTGGCTACATTCCCTAGAATTAGTTGAATATATTTCTCCTGAACTCTGATCAATCTTTCCTTTTTTAATTATTCCAAACTGTAGTCCTACCTCTGTTCATATTTTTCTTCAGTTTATTTCCCTTAGCTCCATCTTCATTCCCTCATAGTTGGCTTTTTTCCAAACGATTACTTTGGTCTTTGTACTATCTATATCTTTCAATTATCATCATAAACCTTATGTTGTGATCACTACTTACTAGATGTTCTACCATGCTTACTTCTCTTGTCTGCTTTGGTTAATTTCCCATTACTAGGTAGTGCTTCCTCCCTTGTTGGGCTTCTGCTTATTGAGGCAGCAAGGAGTCTTGGACACACTGTTAAAACCACATCCCCTTCTCTCCTTTTTGTAGGTAGTTGAAATCCCCTATGATTATGATTTTTTTTTAACACATTTCCTATTTGCCAACATATTTCTCTCCCCCCCCCCCCCCCCACCATTTCCTTTCATTCCATATGGGTTTTATTTCTATCTCTTCGTTAGTTATGTCCTTTCTTGCTACTGCCATTGTTATTTCTGATTTAAGACTGCTACTCCACCACCCTTCTTCCTATCTTTTCTAAATCCATTATAGCCTGCAATAATTAACTGTCAATCCTGTCCTGTCTGCAGCTGTGTTTCCGTTAGCCCTATTCTATCCATTTCCTTGCTTCTAATTACTGACTCCAATTATTGTATATTACTATACAGGCAATTTAATATGCTGTCATTTTTCATTACTCCTATTTTATTTTTAACAGGCATAACATTATTACTTCCTATGTTTTCTGTTCTGAGAATTTTTTATTTTATCCATACTTTTGTACTCTGACCATTCTTTTCATCTCTTTTTTTATCTTTAGGTTAATATTCTCACCCAAATCCTATTTTCCCCTTTACTAGTTTAAAGTCTTTTCTACAGTCCTCTATCATTTCCCCTCCAGACCGAGAATCCAAACATATAGATGCACTTGGACTCTTGCAGGCAAGATTCATAGATGTAAGTAGGTTCAAATGGTCTGCTACCAACCCAACTGGGCAAGGCTTGTTCACTAGAGGGCTACACAATAACAAGAAGTCTCTAAAGTCTGCAGGAAGAATGTTCCCGATGGTCGGAGAGTCCAGAACCAGGGGTCATAATCTAAGGATAAGGGGTAAGCCATTTAGGACAGAAATGAGGAAGAATTTCTTCACCCAGAGAGTGGTGAACCTGTGGCATTCTCTACCACAGAAGGTAGTTGAGGCCAAGTCATTAAATATATTCAAGAATGAGTTAGATATATTTCTTAAAGCTAAAGGTATCAAGGGATATGGGGAGAAGGCAGGTACAGGGTACTGAGTTTGGATGATCAGCCATGATCTCATCGAATGGCGGAGCAGGCTCGAGGGGCCGAATGGCCTACTTCTGCTCCTATCTTCTATGTTTCTATGTAAAGCAAATCATGGTCCTTTTCACAGGTGCTTGCTGTCCTTCAAAGACCGGATGCAGTTCACTCATGGGACTTGGGTGACTTCTATGGCTTTCAGGATGTTATTTCTCAGAAGGGTGTTGCTTTATTTGACATTGCTCTTGCAGGATTTAGAACATTGACTATTGCAGCTACCTTTGGTGCAAAGGGTATTTTTAACTAGATTATTGGGGGAATTCATGAAAGCTTTTAAGAAAGCAGCAGAACTTGAAAAAACTCCAATGGCTAGCCATTCCTTAAATTGCAATGTGTTAGGTCTGGTACACCAATAGCCTTTTAACGGCACTGTCTTGGGATTCCTAGTCATATACACTGCCAACGGCCTACCCTTCCAAAGCAAGATTCAAGCCGAGAATCTCCTGCTGTGGCTGTGGGCCTCTGTTAGCCTTTTAGCAATGACTCGCTGGATACTCTGTGACTGCTATCCTAAAGTTGCAGCAAAATGAGATAAATATTGGCCCGGATATTCCAATCCCTACGGGTGGGTACGCGCTGTGTACCCACCTGTAGGGACATCGGAAATGCCGGTTTCAGGCATGCGCTGAAAACCGGCATTTCCAATCTGTCAAGAATCCTCTTGACAGATCCTCCACCTGCCCGGGAGCAGGGCCTCTGCGGGCAGATAGTTCCGCTTTTTGGAGACCCTCCGCCCGCAGAAAACACTTACAATTCTTATGCCTGGTAAAAGCAGGCGTAAGGCCTGCTTTTACCAGGATAAGAGTTGGAAAAAAAGTTAAAAAAAAATTAAAATAATTTTCATTGATTTATCATTTAAAAATACTTTTTAAAAAAAGGTGTTTATTTTTAGCCCACAAAATACTTTAATTTTTTTCAAAAAATTAAATTTTTGTTTAAAATACTTAATTTATTGTAAATTCAAGTCATTTTAAAAATGTGATTTTTTAAAAAATGTATTTAAAGTTTTACTATGTTTTTTCATTGATCTCCATTCATATATTTGACAGGTCTTCCTGTCAAATGTGTGAAGGGAGATTCCCTTCTGTGATTGGCTCCCCATGGCCCACATGATCCCAGGGACGCTGCGAACTACATGCGCCCCTGGGATGCGTGGGCCCTACGCACCTGGAGTTTGGTGAGGCCCAGGAGCGGAAGCGTGTGCGTCCCGGGAGCCCTCAGGTAAAGGGCAGATTTTTCCAGATCGCAGGCCTCCGCCCGCGGGAAGCCTGCGATCGGAAAATACGGGCCATTATGTGTGCATGTGTTTTAGAGAATGTCAGATAGGGTTAGCCCTTTATTTCAGGATCACGCCATTGAGGTTTCACCTAGATAATCTGATTGTTGGCTTGGCTCAGTGGTAGTGCGTTCTCATTTGAGTCAGAAGGTTGTCGGTACAAACTCCATTCCAGAACTTGAGCACATAATCTAAACTAACACTTCAGTTATGTCTACTGCATTATCAAAACTGCCATCTTTCGGGTGAAGTCCAGTCTCTCTCCAGATTGATGTAAAGGATGCCATGGCACTATTCAAAAAAAGAGCAAGTTCTCCATGTGTCTTTCTTACGCCACAAAAAACAGATTAACTGCTTATTTATGTCCTTGTTGAATTGTTTTCCTACATTACAACAGTGACTACAATTCAAAAAGAGTACTTCATTGGCTGTAAAGCTCTTTGAGATGTCATGAAGTTGTGATGGGTGCTATATAAATGTAAGTTCATTACTTCAAACCCCCTCCCTTCACATCGGAGGTACTAATTAGTTGACTTTGAGAGGTGCTATATCGATGCAAGTTCTTTCTTTGATCATTTGAGATCTGAACTTGACAGCAGTGATGTATGCTAAGATCAACAAATTGCTAGCTCCAGGCATAATCAAAAAAGATTCCCTGTGCAGAAAATCCACTAGCATCTTTCCAGCTTGCTGTTTGTGTGGGATATAATCAAGCAAATAGTGATCTCATCCACTGATGAACCTGTTCTGCCTTTTATGTGATGAGAAGCTTTGCCTTTCCTGCCCTTCTGCAGGTGAGCCAGGAAACATGGGTCATTTCCCTCACAGCAGGGTAAAGTTTTAGTTTTTTCATGTGGTAGACCCAGCACTTGTGTGGTCAATTTTGTGCATCTCGACTACATATCTACCTCATTGCACTTTTGCATCATTGTGTACTGACCTGTCCAGTGGGCCTGTAATTTGTTAATGTTTCACTAGCAGCTGAACCAGCACACTGCCAATCCCCAGCACTACTCATGCCAGCCTTTTTCGCAGCCCTACGCACAATGTAGCTTCTTGTGTGTTTAGGCAGTTGACCTAGTTGCATCATCCTTTAATTTGAGTATATACTTTACTACTTTTCTGTCCTCTTTGGTGATCTTCCCAGACCATTTTGTCTGATTAGTGTTAATGGATCGTGCACTCAGCATCTGTATAGTAATTCTAATGTTGAGTACCCTGTAGATTCTTGGGGTACCTCCCAGTAGGAAAACAATAAATATAGCAATGTTTTATCCCAGTCCTTTAGAGTATTGCTCAATGTATATACGCAGCATTTGTGCACCACTAAAACACTCTACCAGCTCATTTTATTTGAGCATAGTATGGAGTGGATTAAAGTTGTTTTATTACTGTAACTACAAGTGAGTAATTAGCTAAGACCTAAAACTAGCTCCTGGCCGAAAAGAATCTCTTCTGGGAACCTGACACAAGTGAACATTATAGCAGTGCACCAATTACAATGTCTGCATCCACTGATGTAAGGGAGTTCACTATGACTGCTTCCCGTGCAGTTAAATGTAGTAACTGATGGATTCTGACATCATGGGCGACGCACCTTTGGGAACTTGTGCTCTTGGCAGGTAAACCACCTGCAACTGAGTGGTTTGCTTAGCTCCAGAAGTTATCCTGACCTTTTTGCAGCGTACACTAGTGAGCATATAGACAGAAATAACCTGTAGTAGTCCACCACCTGCAGTGGCAGGTCCTCTTATGATGCATCCTCATGGTTGAAAGATCCACCAGAAGAGGTGATTTAAGGGGTACCCAGAGCTGGACCTGTTTTCCTCCTCCCCCCCCCTCAGACAACCATCCCTATTTCTGCTGAAGGATGGAGGCCTCCTCAGTCTCAGTGGTCTCTTTTTTTTTCTTGGACATGAAGTTGTTTCCTTTTTTTAACCTGTTAATCCAACAAGGAATATGAAAGACACAAGCAGGAGTGACAAAGTTGTTTAAATTTATTTTTAGGAAACCCTGGCAATAAAGCATTTATTGGCCTTTCTACCCTCTGGGCCTCGAGTCAACCACAATGTGTGACTGGAGTCATGTGCAGACCAGACCTGATAGGGTGGGAGGCTTCCTTCCCCAAAGGAAATGAGTGAACCAGTTGGGTTATTACCAACTGTCAGTTTTTACGGTCATTTTTCTGGTGCTAGGCGACAAATGGCTAGAATTATTGACTTCAGTTTACAGAGTGTTTACAGCATAGAAACAGGCCATTTGGCCCAACAGGTCCACGCTGGTGTTTATGCTCCATACGAGCCTCCTCTTGCCCTTCATCATCTAACCCAATTAACATATTCTTCTATTCCTTTCTCCCCTCATGTGTTTATCTAGTTTCCCCTTAAATGCATCTATGCTAGTCGCCTCAACTACTCCTTGTGGTAGTGAGTTCCACATTCTGACCAGTCTCTGGGTAAAGAAGTTTCTCTTGAATTCCCTATTGCATTGATTAGTGACTATCTTGTATTTATGCCCCTCGTTCTGGTCTCACCCACAAGTGGAATCATCTTCTCTATATATACTCTATCAAACCCTTTCGTGATCTTAAAGACCTCAGCCCTCATTCTTCGCTTTTCTACAGAAAAGAGCCTCAGCTTGGTCAATCTTCCTGATAGGTACACCTCTCAGTTCTGGTAAAAAAAATTTACATCTTCTCCAGTGCCTCTATATCCTTTTTTATAAAATGCAGACTAGAATTGTAAACAGTATTCCCAAGTATGATCTAGACAAGGTTCTATATAAGTTTAAGAACTTTTGCTTTTCAATTCTATCCCTCTGAAATGAACCCCAGTGCTTCTTTATGGCTGCTTTAACCTGTGTTACTACTTTGTGATTTGTGTATCTGTACACCCAGATCCCTCTGCTCTTCTACTCCATTTAGACACTTATTTTCCAAGGAGTATGTGGCATCCTTCTTCCCATCAAAATGTACCACCTCAGACTTATCTATATTGAAGTTCATTTGCCAATTACAAGCCCATTCTGCAAGTTTATTAATATCTTCCTGTATTTTGTCGCAGTCCTCCTCTGTATTAACTACACCCCCCAATTTGGTGTCGTCTGCAAATTTTGAAATTGTACTTCCGATTCCCAAGTCCAAATCATTTATGTAAATTGTAAACAAGTGGTCCCAGCACCGATCCTTGTAGAACACCACTTCCTACCTTTTGCCAGTCTGAGTAACTACATTTAATCCCTACTCTGTTTTCTGATTAGTAGCCAGCTTGCTATCCATTCTGATACTTGTCCCTGATTCTGACCTTAGTCATGAATCTACCACGAGGTACCTTATCGAAAGCCTGTTGAAAATCCAAATATATTACATCTACTGCAGTACCCTTATCTACCCTTTCTGTTACTTCAACAAATTCAAGGTTGGTCAAGCAGGACCTTCCCTTTTGAAATCTGTGCTGACTACACTTTATTATATTTTCAGTTTCTAGATGTTTTTATATTACATCTTTGAGTAAGGAAGAGCTATTTGGCCTATAGTTCTCCAAACTTGTTCTATCTCTCTCTTTTAAATACATGAATCCCATTAGCTGTCTGCCAGTCCTCTGGCACTATTCCCTTTTTTCTAATTTTTTATGTGTATGTAATAGTGCCTCTGCTATCTTTTCCCTAACTTCTTTTAATATAGATGCAATCCATCCGGGGGTTTTATCCTCTAAGTTTGGTTAGTTTATCAATTATCTCCCCTATTTCTATCAATGTCTTTATATCTAAATTTCTTTCTTTCTTTCTTAATTTCTTTCTTTCTTTCAAAGTTGTCATCCTTGTTTTCAAATCTCTCCATGGCCTCGCCCCTTCCTATCTCTGTAATCTCCTTCAGCCCCCTGAGATATTTGCGCTCCTCTAATTCTGCCCTCTTGAGGATCCCTGATTATAATCGCTCAACCTTTGGTGGCCGTGCCTTCTGTTGCCTAGGCCCTAAGCTCTGGAATTCCCTGCCTAAACCTGTCCGCCTTGCTACCTCTCTTTTCTCCTTTATGACGCTCCTTAAAACCTACCTCTTTGACCAAGCTTTTGGTCACCTGACCTAATTTATCCTATGTGGATTGCTGTCAATTTTTTATCTTAAAATACTCCTGTGCAGCGCCTTGGGACATTTTACTACGTTAAAGGCGCTATATAAATTGTTGTTTCTAAATTTCTTTCTTTCTAAATTTCTGCAATCTCATTATGCCCTATAACCACAACATTTTGTTCCTTTGATTCCAACCACTGGCTTCCACTCTTCTGATTTCCTCCCTAAATCCCTACACCTTTTCTCCTCCCCCCGCCCCCCCCCCCCTTTTTTTTTTTTAAAACACCTCAAAATCCAGCTCTTTAATCAAGCTTTTGGTCACCCCCAACCTCACATGGGTTGACCTCAATTTTCCATATGCCTGTCTGGTAAGCTCCTCGATGCTTTTGACATTAAAGGCACTATATAAATGCAAATTATTGTTGCTGCTGCAGATTCATTGTTCCATTTTCACAGGTTGGAGGTGGCAACAATTCTATCATTGCTGTCTTCCCTAAGGTGTTGGCTATTACTGGAAATAAGGATGCTTACAGCCAATTTGATGGTCTGCATCATCTACAAAGAGCCATTTAATCGATGTCCATGTGATATGTGATGCAAACTGAAGAATCTGCGATATTACCTTGCCAAAGTGTGGAATGATTTGTGAACTGCTTCATATTGCATAACATTACTATTAAGAAGGGGCTGAGCTATGAACTGAATGGGGTATGCATTATGCTGAGGGACTCCCAACTGCCTATTTGCAGAAGGTAAGTTCGTATATGCACAAATAGTTGGGATCATATTAACACACTCATTTTGTGGTCAGAAATGTCATGCACAAATACAACACTCCCTTACAGACCCATAATACTGACCAGAGACACCTGGGAACCACTGCATACTTGTAACAGTTGCTATATACAATAACTGACCTGCCGTAATAATGCCTGTATTTTTTCTAATGTTAATCCAAGCAACCATTCCCAATACCTGAACTTGGCAAACAGAAGTACGTGAAGAGCTGGGGCGAAGATAATGGTTCTCAATTTGTTTTAAATGTGTCAAGGGTATGCCACTTGCCAGTCCTTCAATGATCAGCTAATGCCCACGTGGGTCTCTAATGGACAGCTTTTGCTCATGACTGCCAGTAGTCTATCTGAGGACTGATAATTGTCTCTACAAGAAATAACAGAAAACACTGGAAAAACTCAGCAGGCCAGGCAGCATCCGTGGAGCGAGAAACCGAGTTAACGTTTCAGGTCGAAGACCTTTCGTCAGAACTCTACAAGGTTGCATTTTTACTCTGCATTGTCTCTACAAGATTGGATGGACCATCATTCTTGGATGACTATGTTCTCCAAGAAATGCAAGCTCTGATCATGGCACTTCTTGAATAGTAGGTTCCATGTCAGACATAATAGCAGTCAGAGCCTCTTGAAGTGATTCTTGCTCTGCCTTGGCTCAGTGGTAGCCATCTCAGAAGGTCATGGGTTCAAGCCATGTCATCTAGGCTGACATGCCAATGCAATACTGAAGGAGTGCTGCACTGTTGAAGGTGCTGTCGTTCAGGAGGCAATTAAACCTCCCCTATCTGCCCCCTCTGTTGGATGTAAAAAATCCCAAGGCACTAACTAACATCACTAAAACAGATTATCTGGTTATCTATCTCATTGCTGTTGCTGTACGCAAATTGGCTGCAGCATTTCCTGACATAACAGTAACTACACTTCAAACGTATTTTCTTGGCTATGAAGTGCACTGGGACAGGTTGTGAAAGGTGCTGTAAAAATGCAAGTTTGCTTTCATTCTTTCTTTCCCATACATTACTCAGTTCCTGGGTTCAGTGCAGCATAGCAGCTGTCATGTTGATTGCAAATTCTCGATGGTGGATTTTAGTTCAGTCAGCTTAGTTCAGGACATTGTCTCAACAATGTTTCTCTGCTGGCACTGGGTCAGTTGTAGTACAGTGAGTCACTGAAATTTGGGTATTGTAGGTTACTCTGTGGGGGTAGGTACATGCCAGGGAGATAATGTCCATAAAGTAAGCAATAATAGATGCAAACATTGTTTTGTAACTAATTGTAGATTAGAAGTATATAGACAGCAGGGGAGTGCATGATAAAGAATACGAAAAGATTAGGAGAGAAGTCAAAAAAACAATTGGGCAAAGAGGAATTATAAAATTAAATTATCAAGGAATATAAAACAAAATATGTTACAGGCACATCAATAAAAAAGGACGGTTGGGATGGGAATAGGGCCATTAAAGGATAGACAGGATAATACCACAGGTAACGATAGAGAGATGGCAGAAATATTTAATAATTTTGCTTCAGTATTTATGAGGGAGATAGAACAGGTGGACATGACATTGGATGATGAGGTTAGTAATAAGATAACTGCATTTAAAATTTAAAAAGGGTATATATTAAATAAATGAATCAAACTCAGAAGAGTTTGATTCACCACGCATTTTAAAAGAATCTAGGGAAGAGATAGCAGAGGCATTACTACGCATATTTAATAATGCGTTCGAAAAAGGTATAATGCCAGAGGACTGGCGGGTAGCTAACGTAATACCGATATTTAAGAAGGGGCATAGAACATAGCCAGGAAATTATAGACCAGTCAGCTTAACATCGGTGGTAGGAAAAATAATGGAATCCCTACTAAAGGAGAAAATAGAAGAACATCTAGAAACCAAAAATATAATAATGAATAGTCAACATAGATTTCAAAAAGGAAAGTCTTGCTTGATCAACCTTACTGAATTTTTTGAAGAGGTAACAGAGAGAGTAGACATTGGTAATGCAGTAGAAGTAATTTATCTGGTTTTCCAAAAGGCCTTCGATAAGGTACCCCATAATAGACTGATGAACAAGGTCAGAGAATGTGGAGTCCGGGGACAAGTAGCAGAATGGATTGCTGGCTGGCTTCGGGACAGAAAGCAGAGAGTAGGAGTAAAGGGTAGCTATTCACAGTGGCAGAAGGTGGGTAGTGGTGTTCCACAAGGATCAGTGCTGGGACCACTGCTGTTCACAATTTATATTAACAATTTAGTCTTTGGAATCAAAAACACAATTTCTAAATTTGCGGATGACTCCAAATTGGGGCGGGGGGGAGGGATGGTCAATACTGAGGAGGACTACAACAAGTTACAGGAGGACATTAATAAACTTGCAGCATAGGCATATAATTGGCAAATGAAGTTCAACACAGATAAATGTGAGGTATTACATTTTTGGTAGGAAGAATAGGGAGGTCACATCACTTGGAGGGTGCGAGTCTAACTGGGGTAGAGGAACAAAGGGATCTCTGAGTACAAATACACAAATCACTAAAAGTTGTGACACAGGCCATAATAAAAGTAAACCAAGCACTAGGGTTTATTTCTAAAGGGATACAATTGAAAAGTAGGGAAGTTATGTTGAACCTTGGTTAGACCACACTTGGAGTACTGCATACAGTTCTGGTCGCCATATTATAAAAAGGATATAGAGGCACTGGAGAGGGTGCAGAGAAGATTTACAAGGATGATGCCAGAAATGCAAGGGTATACCGATCAGGAAAAGATGAACAGGCTGGGTCTCTTTTCTCTTGAAAAAAGAAGGCTGAGGGGTGACCTGATAGAGGTCTTTAAAATTATGAAAGGTTTTGATAGAGTGGATACAGAGAGAATGTTTCCACTTGTGGGGAAGAGCATAACTAGAGGCCATCAATATAAGATAGTCACCAAGAAATCCAATAGGGAATTCAGAAGAAACTTCTTTACCCAGAGTGGTGAGAATGTGGAACTTGCTACCATAGGGAGTGGTTGAAGCAAATAGTATAGATGCATTTAAGGGGAGGCTAGACAAGCATATGAAGGAAAAGGGAATAGAGGGTTATGCTGAGAGATTTAGATGAGGAAAGACGGGAGGAGGCTCGAGTGGAGCATAAACACCGGCATAGACTGGTTGGGCCGAATGGCCTGTTTCTGTGACGTATATCCTATGTAGAATTCCTACTTGTGCATTAAGGCGTAGGGCACAACACAGCATAAATGATATTTCGCCGAGTGCCTGCCAGTTGCATTTAAAAACGTTTGTCGCCCCTCAAGTCTTTCCAGCTCAAATTCTACGATTGCTTCTTCTGATAGTTTCCTAAGTCCTTTTAATTTCCTGTGGCCAACCAGTGATAATCTTCTGTGCCTTGCAATTTGAAAGTCCACTGTTGCACAGTTCTTGATATGGAACTTTTTATTGATTTCCTGTTATTTTTGTGTGGTGGATGCATTCATCCTTGTGCTGATTTTAGCCCAAGTCGATTTCATTTAGGTTGGGGGAGTTAACCACCTGAGTCAAAAATAACTACATTCACTGCCATTCTCCTATTAACATTCATTCTGATTTCTTTGTGGGTACAATTCACTTTTCTTGCAGATTTTTATTTTCAGTTTCTTATTAGTGCTATGTTTCTTGCAGGAGTTCAGAAGCTACTTTTTTGCTTATTAAGGAGTTAAACTTTGATAGTTGCAAATCTGTTTTAATAGGTTTGTGAACAGCCATTGTCTGGAACTGCTGAAAGGAAACTGCAGCATTCCCTCTTGTTTGTATGTTCTTCATCATGCATTTCTAATACTTCATTCAAGGCTCTAACAATTAATGCTCAGATAGTTTAGTCCCCAGTGATTTTCAAGTAAGAACGTCTTGTTTCATGATGCAAATCTTTTAAGCTGTGTATTTATTTTAAACAAAATGCATTTGCTAGATTTTTTGATCTTTAAAATGTTTATTCAAACTGCTGGCTTTAGAAATGTACAATAATTCTTCTCTAAACGTAGAGCATTTTACTAGTTTGCTTCCCTCCATTAGAAACAGGAGTAGGCCATTCCGCTCATTGGGCTTGCTCCATCATTCATTTAGATCATGGCAGATCTGCACCTCAACTCCATTTTCCCGCCTTTGCACCATATCCCTTGGTATCCTTGCCTACCAAAAATCTATCGGTCTTGAAAGCTCCAATTGTCCTAGTATCCACAGCCTTTTGGTGGAGAGAGTTCCAGAATTCTGCTGCACTGTGTGTGGGGAAAAAGTGCTTCCCAATTTTGCTCCTGATTCTTGATTTCCCCCACCAGAGGGAATAGTTTCTCTGTATCTACCCTATCAAATCCTTTTAACATTTTAAACACCTTGATCAGAACACCCCTCAATCTGCTATACGCGAGGGATTACAAGTCAAGTTTACATAACCTGCCCTCCTAATTGAACTAATTAAACCCTGATCTAATTCTGAAGAATCTGTGCTGTACCTCCAAGGCCATTAAAACTGAATGCAGTACTCCAGATGAAGTCTGACCAAGGCTTTATACAACTGAAGCACAAGTTCCTCCTCTTTGTATTCCAACCCCTTTGAAATGAAGGCCAACTTTCCATTAGCTTTTTTGTACTTTTCGACTGGCTTTATAATGATTTGTGTACTTGGACACCCAAATCTCCTTGCTCCTCTACAGACCTTAGTTTCTCACCATTTAGAAAATACTTAAATTGCTTAAAAAAGTAGTTCTCAGCAAGTGACCCAGGCTGTAGAGCACTTTGCAACATAAAACTCAATAATAATACAATAAAACCTTTGTCTGTTTCACAAGTTGGGGGATGGAACCATGCTACCTGTCATTTGATTTCAGAGATGAGGTTTTTTTAAATATAAGTATTAGCATAGATTTCTGTACTTTCTTTGCATTCTCTGTACCTGCTCCTGGTGACCTCCAATACATTTAAATGTGTCTTCTGTTGTATATTATTTGATTTACTACTGCCAAGTTAGATTTCTTCACAAATGATTTGTTAAACTTTCAGCAGGCAGATACATATGCAAAGAAATGTGCTGTATTTTATGAATAACAACGTTCCTGGGATTTAAGCTTAGTGATAAAAAAACAATTTTTTTTAAAAGTGCACATCAGATCCAGTAGTATGGTATCTGAAGGATTGACTATAGAAACAGAATGACCAATCTCTGGCGTCTAATCCAACAGACGTTCCAGAGAGCAGCCATCAAAAGCAAATTGTTTGCTGCATCTGTTTTGACTAGTTTTACAAAAATGCATCAGTGTCTGGGATTGTGATGCTGATCAGCAGATGAGAATAAACAAGTTTCCGCAATGAGTTCTTCCATATGTAATGAGAACAATATTATGGCTGGTAGTCCTCATCAGGAAAATGACTTGTTAATTTTCCATGTGCCAGATCTTGGCTGTTACTGTTGAATCCGAGAAGTACAGAACTACCCCCCCCCCCCCCCCCCACCTCCAAATGTGGATCTCCCTGACCTAGTCACTTTTTGTATCTGTAGGTACTACTTTTCTAGCTACTGTTGATGGTGCTACACTTCAAAGTTGTTCACTCTGTCATAATAATATTGAGCACCATCCTGCTTGGTCTGCTTCAAGCATCTTCCAGTTGTTTGTATATCAATGCCCCACATCTTTAGGTTGTTCTTTAGTGTGTCCATAAAGTGCTTTCTCTGCTTGGAATGGAACATTTACCATGTTTGAGCTTTCTGTCCAGATGGATGATGGCAGCAAGCTCAAAACGTGGCCGTGATTTTTATTAGCATTTTTCAATATTGTTTGATCTTTTACATTGCAGGATCTCATGATTGGTAAATGGTCATGCTATTTGATATGCATGATCTTAGTGACGCAGGTGAAATGGTAGCAGTACAACTAGATATCACAACCATAGAGAGTGAAGATCACAACTGCTTAACAGACTGAGCTTAGTGTGCAACCTGATGTTGACCTTAGACATGCCTTTTCAGTGTACCAAAAGAGTAATTGGGCTTCCTGATGTGAACAAGTCACTTGATCATTGTTTGACAGCATTCTTGTTAGGGAGATGAAATCCGTTAAAAGCTTTTGTTCAGTAACATTGATGGTGATGGTTTGATTTGCTGTTTACTGAGCTCAACATGGTATATCATCTCTGCTTTCCGCACGATGGTAAGCCATTCGCTTCTGCTGCAGATTATTGCACATTATCATTGGTGGATCGTCGTGGGTGTGTACTTCAGAGTGCAGCAGACAGGAACAAACCACTCTTAATGAGAAGTTCTTTGTGTACTTAATGAAGAAAATCTTGAACTAGTATTCATCTGTGCTTCCACTTGCTTTTTTAGTATCAAGGAATTATGAAAGCAAAGTAACAGTACATGCAATATATTCAGTAACTGATCAATAGATTAATCAGTAGAAATTAACTGTCAATTTTTCTGGACTCCTGCTTTACTTGACTTCTTGCATTTAATGGGTACAAATGCGTTCTGTCAATAATGTTTCTTCCAGTGTTCAATAAATCTGTGCATTATCTCGTGTGTGTGTGTGTGTGTGTGTGTGTGTGTATGCCAAAGGGTGAAGATTAATTGGCCATAATTTGCGATGCCTACGGGTGCGTACAAGCGCACGCGCCCATAAGGGCTGCGCAAGTTCCGGGTTTAGGCTTGCCAACCACATGCGCCACTGGGATACATGGGCCTCTACACAGGCCTACGCATAGAGGCCCAGGAGCGCAAATGTCCGAACCTCCGGGACCATCAGGTAAGTTCGTAGATTTTGTTTTTGCTGGTCGGAGGCATCCGTCTGCAGGAAGCCTCCGACCGCAAATTCAGCTCCAATATTTTCATGAAAGTATTTCAATTCTCAGTGTTGGTGTCAAAAGTGCTGACTTTTTTCCAAACTATTTTGAATTTCATTGGCCCAGAAATTAAAGACGGAGCCTTCCTGCGGGGGTAAGGCTTCCCCGCGATATCTCACTGCGCGCCTGCCTTTTCCTTCCGAGCTCACACGAACTTTAGTTTCAAGGCTGCAGCTGTGCAGTGTGTGCGTATCCCACAGACGCAGTTAATTCGTGCGAGCTGTGGGATCACGTGATTCAGTTAGAGCCAATGGCAGCACACCATCTTTCATTCATAGTTTTGACAGCAAGGGCTGTCAAAGCTATGAATCTATACCCCCCCAAAAGAACAGCTAAACCTCAATTAAATTTTTTTTAAAAACCATCACATTAATAAAATAAGTATAGTTTATTAAATTAGCCACTTTAAACAAAAAATTTAATTTTTGAAAAAATTTAAAATCTTTTTAAAAGTTATAAAAATAAACTTACCTTTCTTTAAAGTCTCTAAAAAAGATATACCTGTTGAAAAAAATTTAAAATAATACTTAATTAACTACTTACCTTGTTAAAAGAGGGTCTTACGCCTCCTTTATGTGCAAAATCTTCCATGCTTACCTGCGCGTTCAAAGCACTAAGTGCACTGCGTGCGCGCAGCCTGTAGTGCGCACGCGGTTCACTTAGGAACCGCCCCCTTTTGAATTCACCAAGTGCTGGTTTTCAGCGCATGCGCAGTGCATGCAGGAAACTGGCAATTGGAGACAGAATACGCGAGAGTACACAGTGCGTACTCTCACGTACTGAGACTAATTTTTGGGCCATTATTTTATATAGTTGGCAGAATAAATACATAAAATTGAAGTTTTTTATTAGGAAGAATGCCAATGGCAGAAAAAAAAATTTTCTCGTTTAATGTTTAATTTTTTTTTCATTCAATTACTGCATCGGTGATTTACTGTGCATATGCCATATATATATATTACAGTGCAGTACTGAGTACTGCATTGTTGGAGGTACCATCTTTCGAATGAAATGTTAAACTGAATGTGTCCCCCTCAGTTGTATGCAAAAGACCCCATAATACTATTCAAAGAAAAGCAGGGAAATTTGCCCGGTGTCCTGGCCAACATTTATTCTCAACCAACATCACTAAAACAGATTAACTTTTTTTATCTCATTGCTTTGAGAGTCCTTTTTGTGTGCAAATTAGCTGCCATGTTTTCCTACATTGCAACAGTGACTACACTTTAAAAGTTGGCTGTAAAGCACTGAAGCATCCTGATGTATACAAGACACTATATAAATGCAGGTTCTTTATTCTTTGCCAAATGTAATATTACAGAAGCAGCTCTGCAACTCTTGTTGTAATCTGCATTTACTTGCCAAATAGAAGCTTTGAATTGGCTGCATAAACAGATGAACAAATCTTGCCAACTTTGTTGCTGCCCTTTCCTCTATATCCATGCTTTGTTGACGTACAGATCTGCTGTGAAGACAGGGCAGAAGAGAATCTGGTTACTGAGCTATTTATAGGCATTCACTGGATTATGTAAACAGTACTTGCATCATGAGAGCAAGTTGCGCATCTTAAGTCTGTATGTTTATGCTGTTACACACTAAACGTCAGTTGTTCAATTATTGAAAATGCCTCTAAGCAAATTGTTTGTTTCAGGTGGCCTTGGCTCAGCGGTAATACTCTAGCCTCTGAATCAGAAGGTTGTGGGTTCAAGCCCCATACCAGAGACTTGAGCACATAATCCAGGTTGCAGTACTGAGGGAGTGCTGCACTGTGCAGGTGCTGTCTTTCAGATGCGACGTTTGCCCTCTCTGGTGGACGTAAAAGATCCCAGGGCACTATTTGAAGAAGAGCAGGGGAGTTCTTCCCACTGTCCTAACACCAATCCCTGTGGGACACCCACTGGTAATCCGTCTCCAATCAGATCCATTGACAAACTTTCTGCCTACGGTCATTCAGCCAATTCTCAGTCGCCACAGTAGATTACCTCTAATTCTACAAGATCCTGTCTTGTAGAGTAGCTTCTTCTGAAGTGAAATATCAACCAGCACTTGTGCTATAATCAAGTCCCTAGCATTCTGAAGTTTCATCTTGCTCAGCAGTTGTACGTTTCGATCTTAATTGATGCTGAATTACACTGACTCCTCTTCTCTCTCTCTTTCCCCCTCCTCTCTCTTTCCCCCTCCTCTCTCTCTTTCCCCCTCCTCTCTCTCTTTCCCCCTCCTCTCTCTCTTTCCCCCTCCTCTCTCTCTTTCCCCCTCCTCTCTCTCTTTCCCCCTCCTCTCTCTCTTTCCCCCTCCTCCCTCTCTTTCCCCCTCCTCCCTCTCTTTCCCCCTCCTCCTCTCTTTCCCCCTCCTCCCTCTCTTTCCCCCTCCTCTCTCTCTTTCCCCCTCCTCTCTCTCTTTCCCCCTCCTCTCTCTCTTTCCCCCTCCTCTCTCTTTCCCCCTCTTCTCTCTCTCTTCCCCCCTCTTCTCTCTCTCTTCCCCCCTCTTCTCTCTCTCTTCCCCCCTCCTTCTCTCTCTCTCTTCCCCCCTCCTCTTCTCTCTCTCTTTCCCCCTCCTCTTCTCTCTCTTTCCCCCTCCTCTTCTCTCTCTTTCCCCCTTCTCTTCTCTCTCTCTCTCCCCCCTCCTCTTCTCTCTCTCTCCCCCCTCCTCCTCTCTCTCTCTCTCCCCCCTCCTCTCTCTCTCTCTCCCC
This sequence comes from Squalus acanthias, assembly GCA_030390025.1. NCBI lineage: Eukaryota > Metazoa > Chordata > Chondrichthyes > Squaliformes > Squalidae > Squalus > Squalus acanthias. Next base: position 172,529,166 of record CM059425.1, on the reverse strand, counting down.
CCCCCGCTCTCTCTCTTCCCCCCTCCTCTGCTCTCTCTCTTCCCCCCTCCTCTGCTCTCTCTCTTCCCCCTCCTCTGCTCTCTCTCTTCCCCCTCCTCTTCTCTCTCTCTTCCCCCTCCTCTTCTCTCTCCCCCTCCTCTCTCTCTTCCCCCCTCCTCTTCTCTCTCTCTTCCCCCTCCTCTTCTCTCTCCCCCTCCTCTCTCTCTCTTCCCCTCCTCTTCTCTCTCTCCCCCCTCCTCTTCTCTCTCTCTTCCCCCTCCTCTTCTCTCTCCCCCTCCTTCTCTCTCTCTTCCCCCCTCCTCTTCTCTCCCCCCTCCTCTTCTCTCCCCCCCTCCTCTTCTCTCCCCCCCCTCCTCTTCTCTCCCCCCCTCCTCTTCTCTCCCCCCTCCTCTTCTCTCCCCCCTCCTCTGCTCTCTCTCTTCCCCCCCTCCTCTGCTCTCTCTCTTCCCCCCCCCCCTCTGCTCTCTCTCTTCCCCCCTCCTCTGCTCTCTCTCTTCCCCCCTCCTCTGCTCTCTCTCTTCCCCCCTCCTCTGCTCTCTCTCTTCCCCCCTCCTCTGCTCTCTCTCTTCCCTCCTCTGCTCTCTCTCTTCCTCCTCCTCTGCTCTCTCTCTTCCCTCCTCCTCTGCTCTCTCTCTTCCCCCCTCCTCTTCTCTCTCGCTTCCCCCTCCTCTTCTCTCTCTCTTCCCCCCTCCTCTTCTCTCCCCCCTCCTCTTCTCTCCCCCCCTCCTCTTCTCTCCCCCCCTCCTCTTCTCTCCCCCCCTCCTCTTCTCTCCCCCCTCCTCTTCTCTCCCCCCTCCTCTTCTCTCCCCCCTCCTCTGCTCTCTCTCTTCCCCCCCTCCTCTGCTCTCTCTCTTCCCCCCCTCCTCTGCTCTCTCTCTTCCCCCCCTCCTCTGCTCTCTCTCTTCCCCCCCTCCTCTGCTCTCTCTCTTCCCCCCCTCCTCTGCTCTCTCTCTTCCCCCCTCCTCTGCTCTCTCTCTTCCCTCCTCTGCTCTCTCTCTTCCTCCTCCTCTGCTCTCTCTCTTCCCTCCTCCTCTGCTCTCTCTCTTCCCCCCTCCTCTTCTCTCTCGCTTCCCCCTCCTCTTCTCTCTCTCTTCCCCCCTCCTCTTCTCTCTCTCTTCCCCCCTCCTTCTCTCTCTTCCCCCCCTCCTTCTCTCTCTCTTCCCCCCCCCTCTTCTCTCTCTTCCCCCCTCCTCTTCTCTCCCCCTCCTCTGCTCTCTCTCTTCCCCCTCCTCTGCTCTCTCTTCCCCCTCCTCTGCTCTCTCTTCCCCCTCCTCTTCTCTCTCTCTCTCCCCCCTCCTCTTCTCTCTCTCTCCCCCCTCCTCTTCTCTCTCTCTTCCCCCCCCTCCTTCTCTCTCTCCCCCCTCCTCTTCTCTCTCTCTCCCCCTCCTCTTCTCTCTCTCTCCCCCTCCTCTTCTCTCTCGCTTCCCCCCTCCTCTTCTCTCTCGCTTCCCCCCTCCTCTTCTCTCTCTCTCCCCCCTCCTCTTCTCTCTCGCTTCCCCCCTCCTCTTCTCTCTCGCTTCCCCCCTCCTCTTCTCTCTCTCTTCCCCCCTCCTCTTCTCTCTCTCTTCCCCCCTCCTCTTCTCTCTCTCTTCCCCCCTCCTCTGCTCTCTCTCTTCCCCCCTCCTCTTCTCTCTCTCTTCCCCCCTCCTCTGCTCTCTCTCTTCCCCCCTCCTCTCCTCTCTTTCCCCTCCCCTCCCCTCCCCTCCTCTCTCTTTCTCCTCTCTCTGAGATTGTCACAGATCACGTGGTGGCAAGGACTGCGCCCTCAGGATGGCCAAGTTGCAGCAGACCTCGCAAATTGGGAAACCCGCTCCAGTGAGTTCTGGATGGCACCTCCCGAGCAGTCAAGGCAGCAGAACCATTGCTTGAGGAGCCCGATGGTCTGCTCGATGACGTTCCTCTTGGCAGCGTGGCTGTCATTATATGAGTGCTGGCCACGAGTGGTGGGGTTGCGGAGGGGAGTCATCAGCCAGGTGTAGTGGATAGCCCTTGTTGCTTTTCAGCCACCCTTGGATTCAATGTGGTGGCTCGGAGATTGCTGACACAGTGGATGGGCGCAGGATGAAAGCATCATAACTGCTGCCAGGATACCAGGCATTCATTCATCATGATGTGCTCGGTGTGGTCACACACCAACTGCACATTAAGTGAGTGGTATCCTTTGCAGTTACGGTACATCTCAGCATTAATGTGCAACGCCCTCAAAACCACGTGTGTGCAGTCGATGGCGCCCTACACCATGGGGAAGCCCAATATCTTGGCAAAGCCACATGCGCGCGCTCCTCCTGCTTCTCTGTTTAGAGGGAAGACAATGAAGTCCCTTCTCCTAGAGTACAGAGCATCTGTTACCTCCCAGATGCAGTGATGGATGGTGAACTGCAAGGTGTTTGAGTCACCTGTTCCAGCCTGGAAGGATCCTGGTCGTCGCCCTGCTCTGAGGTTGCAGATCTGGTTCCACGAGGTGGCCGAGTTCTGTGACCGCCGAGTTCTGTAACCACCTCCTTGATGAAGTGGAGCTGCTGAACACACTGCTCCTGGCTTAGGTGCAAGTAGGAGAAGTGCTCCCTGAAGATCCTGCTGAGAGCCCTTCTCTCCCTCTTCCTCCTCCCTCTGCGAGCAGCTTGTCGTCTTTGCTGCCTCTACTCCATTTTCCTGGCATGCTGCAGTGCAAGGGGGACTGCAAAGTAGAGCCCACATGACTGAGCAACTGGTGTACTCAGGCCTTCCAGTAGCAGCCAATGCCTTCCCAATGTCCAGCAGCAGTCCCTACACACTTTAACAACTTTATCAATGTCTTCCAGCAAGCCACTATTCATACAAACTCTGCAAGAGCCAGTACAAGAGAAATAATCCACTTACCTGCAAGTTGAATGCATTCCTTTAAATAGCACTGGTGGGGGGTCCCTCATGCAGCTGAACATGCGTGTTTAGGCGAGGGTGTTGATTGGAGCGGTGACCTCAAATGGCAGGTCACGTGTCAAATCAGCATTACACTCTGCATACTGCTGACGCATGCACGTCGCGCCCACGCTATCGCCCTCACCAAGATGGCGAACAGCACAGGCCGTACCGGAAGTGGGCAGAAAGGAGGCGGACGCCATTTCTTTTCCAAACTGGCCTTAACTACTGGCGCTAAGGTGCCGAATTTCCTTTTGTCTCATTGCTGAAATAATATACCACAACCAGTATTTATTAGTATCTGGTTTGGCCTCAAAAGAACAGCTTCTTTTGCTCAAAATCCTCATAGTTGTCAGTTCCTATCGATGCCCCTGGCTCTTCTACTTCATGACCTACCTTGGAAAGGGAAGATGAAGGTCATCAGTCTTCTAGTGCCTAGTAGGTTTCTTTGGCAGGCATTATACCAAAATTTGTTGCCATTATCCCTGCACACCTAACCCTTAATAGGTCTGTCATACTGTGCTTTCCTCTGCCCTTGAGTTAAGTATGCTTGTACCCCATTTATGCTCACTACATCAAAAAATTGAAGGGCCTGGTTGTCCTTCAAGCAGTTACCATGGGTTCTTTTTCAGTAGTACAAAAAATGACCTGCACTCTAATGCAGTGGATGGTACATGTAGGTCTTTTTTAAAAAATAAGTTGTTCTTCCTCTTTTGCTTTGCTTGAGTCTTCCTAACTGAGGGGTCGCCACCTTGGCCAAGGATTTCATCAATGCTTTTCTGAAGACGTCTGCTTTGAGACACGTTGGCTCTGCAAATCACATTAAATTTATGTCCTCTGGTTACTGTGTAATTCTATGTAATATTGACCCTTCTGCCACTGGAAGCAGTTTCTCCTTATTTACTCTATCACATAGTATTACATGGTATTACTTTACAGCACAGAAACAGGCCATTCAGTCCAACCAGCCCATGCCAGTGTATATGCTCCACACGAGCCTCCTCCCATCCTTTTTCATCTAGCCCAACTGTTCCTTTCTCCCTTGTGTTTATCTAGCTTCCCCTTAAATGCATCTATCCTAGTCGCCTCAACTACTCCTTGTAGCGAGTTCCACATTCTTACCACTCTACATAAAGAAGTTTCTCCTGAATTCCCTATTGCATTGATTAGTGACTCTCTTATTTATGGCCCCTAGTTCTGGCCTCCCTTGCAAGTGGAAACATCTTATCTATGTCTACACTTTCATAATCTTAGACATCTATCAGGTCAACCCTCAGTCTTTTTTCTAGAGAAAAGAGCCCCTGCCTGTTCAATCTTTCCTGATGGGTATAATCTCTCTCTTCTGGTATCATCCTAGTAAAAAAAAAAATTGGCACCTTCCCCAGTGCCTCTATATCCTATTTATAATATGGAGACTAGAACTGTTCACAGTACTCCCAAGTGTGGTCTAACCAAGGTTCGAGACAAGTTTAAGATAACATCTCTGCTTTTTATTCTATCCCTCTAGAAATGAACCCCAGTGCTTTTTTATGGCCTTTTTAACCTGTGTTGCTATTTTTAGTGACTTGTGCATCTGTACACCCAGATCCTTCTGCTCTTCTATCCCATTTGGACACTTATTTTCCAAGGAGTATGTGGCCTCCTTATTCTTCCTGCTAAAATATACCACCTCATGCTTATCTATATTGAAGTTCATTTGCCAATTACATGCCCATTCTGCAAGTTTATTAATGTCTTCCTGTATTTTGTCGCAGTCCTCCTGTATTAACTATACCTTCCCCACCCCCAATTTGATGATGTCTGCAAATTTTTAAATTGTACTTCCGATCAAAACCTTTCATGATTTTGAACACCTCTATTAAATCTTCCCTTAACCTTCTCTGCTCTAACAAGAACAACCCCAGTTTCTCTTGTTTCTCCACGTAACTGAAGTCCTTCATCCATGGTACCATTCTAGTAAATGTCTGCACACTCTCTATAATCTTGGCATCCTTCCTAAATTGTGGTGCCCACAATTGGCCACAATACTCCAGCTAGGGCCTAATCCAGAGTTTTATAAAGGTTTAGCATACCTTCCTTGCTTTTGTACTCTATGCCTCTATTTATAAAGCCAAGGATCCCGTATGCCTTTTTAACACTTGTCCTGTCACCTTCAGAGACTTGTGTACGTACACCCCCCAAGTCTCTCTGTTGCTCTACCTCTTTTAAAATTGTACCATTTAGTTCATATTGCCTCTCCTCATTCTTCCTACCAAAATGAATTACTGCACACTTCTGCGTTATATTTCATCTGCCATGTGTCTGCCCATTTGACCAATCTGTCTATGTCCTCCTGAAGTCTGTTACTATCCTTCTCACTGATTACTACATTTGAGTTTCATGGTCATCTGCAAATTTTGCCCTGTATACCCAAGTCCAGGTCATTTTATTTATATCGTACAGCAGTTGGCCCAACACCGACCCCTGGGGGACACTACTGCACTCTTAAACAACCGTTCACCACTACTTTCTGTTCCTTAGCCAATTTCTTATCCACGCAGCTACTGCCCCTTTAATCCCATGAGCTTCAATTTTGCTAACGAGCCTATTATGTGGTACTTTATTAAACACCTTCTTGAAAGTCCATATACACGACATCAACCACACTACTCTCATCAACCCTATCCGTTACTTCATCAAAGAATTCAATCAAGTTAGTCAAACACGATTTGCCTTTAACATTTGTGCTGGCTTTCATTTATTAACCCATATTTTTCCAAGCAGCAATTAATTTTGTCCTGGATTAGTGTCAATAAAAATTTCCCCACCATCAATGTTAGGCTGACTGGGCTGTAGTTGCTGGGTTTATCTCCTTTTTTTGAATAGAGGTGTAACATTTGCACTCCTCCAGTCCTCTGGCACCACCCATATCTAAGGAGGTTTGGAAGATTGTGGCCAGAACCTCCGCAATTTCTACCCTTGCTTCCCTCAGCAACCTAGGATGCTTTTCATCTGGACCGGGTGACTTCTATTTTGAGTGCTGCCAACCTTTTATCTACCTCTTCTTTATCTATTTTATCCTATCCAGTTTCTCTACCACCTCCTCCTTTACTGTGACATTGTCAGAATCCTCCTTTAGTGAAGACAGATGCAAAATACTAACTTAGTACCTAGGCCATACCCTCTGCCTCTACAAGAATATCTCCTTTTTGGTCCCTAATTGGCCCCTTCCTTTGACTCACCTTTTACTATTTATGGCCTTGAAATTCGATAATGCTAAAAAAAAATGGGTGCAGGCACAGCAATGTGAGATATGCCCATGCCCGTTCAAAAAACGTCATCTTCGCGCTGAACACTCTGCTGACAGGCTGTGTGCTCAGCAGGGGGCTGAAGTTTGCTTTGCTTTGCTTGAGCGAGGCTAGCTTTACTTAAAGCTAGCCTTCTCTTAAAGGCAATCTGCACCCCTTAAAGGTGAGCGGCCTTCTGTTGATGGAAAAAATGGTAAAAGTGCTTCAGCATTAACCTAAATGGCTCAACAGGCCAGGGAAAAGGCACCCGAGGTCTCGGATGCAGCACTCGAGCTTTGTGCAGGGGGGCAACACTGGAAGAGAGGTCCTCTACCCACAGGGGGCTAGGAGGCCCTCCAGAAAGAAGGATGTGGGACCAGATCGCCGAGGTGGTCACTGTGTCTTCCCCCCGCCCCCCCCCCCCCCCCCAGGACCTGGCTCCAGTGCTCAAAGAAGTTTCAGGACCTCAGATGAATGGTCAAGGTCAGTAAATGCATCTTTAAAAGCCGTCGCCTGCCAATTGCACCACCAGCTTCACCCACTGCTCAATGCACGACCCCCACACCCATCACTCCCCTAACAACAATCTCTCCCAAACACAAGGCATACCTCACATTCCTAGCCTCACCTTGCCCCCTTGGAGGAGACGGTGCTGGCCATTTTGGCAGGGGCATAGCTGAGCCCTTGGCCAGGAGCAGGGCTGAAAGAATACACGATGCCGGTATCCTCATACGTTATCCTCCTTCTCGCATCCCCCTCATCCCACAATATCTTCTGATTTACAAGCTGCACATGGTGTAAGCATGCACCTCTTGCTTCCCCGCACCCCCCACAACCCTATCCTTGTGCCTTCTCATTTCAGACACCCAAGAAATCTAGCCTGCCCAGTGAGTGGGTCAACAAGAGGAAGAGGAGAGTGAAGAAGAAGAAACATAGTCACTCAATTTCACACTCCCAGCTCCTCAAGGCTGTCCTGCAAGGCCATCTGCAGTGTCCCCCACTGAAAGTCAGCAGCCTTCCACCAGCCATACTGCAGCCACTGGGGTAGCACTGCGTAAGAGCACTAGAATAGACAAAGACACACGCAAGCCAGTCACTAAGGGAATGCACAAGGGTGATTAGTTGATTTTTTGATGTAATATTGGATGCATATATGGATAAAGTTGGATTGGAAAGTTTGCTGTGTGGTGGCTTTTATTTAAGCAATGTGGCCAAGAGGACGCTGTGATAGTCAGTAACAGAGGGAAGGTAAGGTGTGGGACAGATGTTGAAAGGGGATTTGGGGTTGTGTTCATTGGTACCACAGGCGGATGATTCGATCCCGGAAATCCTAGCCAGAAAGGGGCTGTCTGGGTTGCCTCCCTCCTTCCTCCTCTTCTGCTTCCTCCTTTTGCTTCTTCCTCCCTCTGCGAGCAGCTTGTCCCCTTTGCTGCCGCTGCTGCTGCCTCTGCTCCATCTCCATCTCCATGACATGCTGCAGCCCAGGGAGGACTGCAACTAGAGCCCCCAGGACTGGGAGTAAGTGATGTTCTCAGAGGCCTTCCTTTAAGAGCCAAAGTCTTGCAAATGTCCAGCAGCACTCCCTGCACACTTTAACAACTTTTTAAATGTATTACACCAAGCCACTACTGTCAATAAAGTGTAAAGAAACTAGTACAAAAACAAAAATCTAAACTTGCCTGAAAGTTGCATGTGTCCCTTTAAGAAGCGCTGTCGTACTGCTGCACACACATTCTGCTGTGCGTGCTTTGGAGAAGGCGTTAATAAGAGTGGTAACATCCAAAATACCAGATCGTACGTCAATTGACGTCACGATTTGGCTGATCTAAATATCTGAAGTGAGCCCAGGCAATGGCAGCGCTGCCGCGTTCCATGCCGGATGCAAGGCGGCTGCCATTTTTACTTCCAAACTGGTCTTAATGGCCGGCACAAACGGGTCCAATTTCCCGGCCATATGTTTATAAAAGACTTTTGGATTCCCTTTTATGTTGCCCACTAATCTATTTTCATACACTCTCTTTGCCCCTTTTATTTCCCTTTTCAGTTCTCCTCTGTACTTTCTGTATTCTACTTGGTTCCCACTGAATTATGTACATTACATTTGTCATAAGCCTCCTTTTTATGTTTCATTTTAACCTCTATATTTTAGTCATCCAGGGAGCTCTAGCTGTGGATGCCCTTCCTTACCCTCTTACAGAAATGTGTCTAGTCTATACCCGAATTATCTCCTTTTTTAAGGCCTCCCGTTGTTAATTTACTGTTTTACCTGCCAATCTTTGATTCCAATCCAACTGGGCCAGATCCCTTTTCAACTCACGGAAATTAGCTCTCCCCCAGTTGAGTATTTTCACATGTGAATGTTCCTTGTCCTTTTCCATAACTACTTGAAACCTAATGATAGTGATCACTGTTTCCTAAATGTTCCCCCACTGAAACATGTTCCACTTGCAGCACAATTTAGTGTTAGGTATTGACTAAACTAAATAGTGCTAGTCTATTGCATAAATTTCATATACAGAGCTTGAACATTTAACCTTTCTTAAAAAAAAAGTAAGCATTGGTGTTTATCTTCTGAACATACGTTAATTCACTTTTTGTATTAATTGTTCCTAAAATAGTCTTAGAAAAAATAGAATCGTAGAATTTTACAGTACAGAAGGAAGCCATTAAGCTCATCTCGTCTGTGCTGGCACTCTGAAAGAGCTATCCACTTAGTCCCATTCCCTTGTCCTTTCCCCATACCCTTAAATATGTATCCATTTCACTTTTAAAATCTATTATGGATTCTGCTTTCACCACTTTTTTAGACTGTTGTAACAATCCTCTGTTTAAAAATTTTTTAAAAAAATTGGCCCCTGAAATTGCAGTTGGCAGCATAGCTACAGAGTACGGCGACAACCTCCGAACAGAATGCGCACTTACCTGCTGGGAACCCGCCTTCGAGAAGTTGCTGTCAGGCACTGCAGAGTTGAGTGCAGCGTAGTGGCCCACAGATCCTGGGGTGCACAGTGTGCTAAGCGTACCTGGAATCACGTGGGGCGGTGCTCCAATCAGGAAACAGACAGTCTCTCACTCACCCCAGTCTGGATAGAAATGAATTTTGGGGGAAATTATCAGTAGACCAGAAGCAATCACACTACACTGCAGGCTGCTTAACTACTTTAATCAAGCAGAGATGTACATTCAGATAATATTCAACTGAACTTTTGGGGGTTTGCTAATCCCTCAGGCAGGCTCACTGTAAAGGGCAAACATATTAATTTAATTTAAACAAAATAGCATCAGATGAAGATTTTTTATCATGACAGGTGTCCCCTTACACTGTGCAAACAGGCTCCTGCGCCTGTTTACATCAGCCATAAAACTTTCAGGCGTAATTGCTGATCAGTTGGTGGGCAATTAGCCCAACTCTGCACCAGCAATGAGATAATCTAGTCGGAGCGGATGATCTGTCAAATCGGAACTTGACATCACAAGTTCAGGATTTAGCACATGCGCTGTCCATTTCAAAGGCGGTATGACAGCGTATTGAGTACACCGTAATACCGACCGCAAATGCTGCCCCATTAAAAAATCTCCTAACCTCTCCCTTTTAGTGATCTTAAATAATCAACTGTAGGAATGACAGTAGTGTACAATATTTTTATACTGATGTTTCAATTATTGTCACTTCACCATTTAGACATTTGAAACCTTTTTAAAGGTTTCTGCCAGTGCAGTTTAGCAGAGGAGGCACTTCCTAGTTTTTGAATTCGAATTGATACTTTTGTTTGCTACAGCCATTTAAATTGCTGTTGTTACTAATTCATGTATTTTCATTTCACATTATGGGGCAGTAATGGTACCTAAAATGAGCTGTGTTTATAAATGAAACCTGGTTCGTAAGACTTTAGGGAGAATATTTTATTTTTGTTCAACTTGCTTGTGTTAGAAGACCACTAAGATTTTTTTTCCCTCTGTATCTCCAGAGACCCAGTGGGTTCATAGAATCATAGAAATTTACAGCACGGAAGGAGGCCATTCAGCCCATCGTGTCCACGCCGGTCGACAAAGAGCTAATCAGCCTAATCCCACCTGCCAGCTCTGGTCCGTAGCCTTGTAGACCACAGCACCTCAAGTGCACATCCAAGTTCTTTTTGAATGTGGTGAGAGATTCTACCTCTACCACCCTTTCAGGCAGTGAGTTGCAGACCCCTACCACCCTCTGGATGAAATTTTTTTCCCCTCAAATCCCCTCTAAACCTCCTACCATTCACTTTAAATCTATGCCCCTGGTTTTGACACCTCTGCCAAGGGAAACAGTTCTTTCCTTTCCACTCTATCTAGGCCCCTCATAATTTTATACACCTCAATTAGGTCTCCCCTCAGCCTTCTCTGTTCCAAAGAAAACAGCCCCAGCCTATCCAATCTTTCCTCATAGCTAAAATTCTCCAGTCCAGGTAGCATCCTCGTAAATCTCCTCTGTACCCTCTCTAGCGCAATCACCTCTTTCCTGTAATGTGGTGACCAGAACTGCACGCAGTACTCTAGCTGAGGCCTAACTAGTGTTTTATACAGTTCCAGCATAACCTCCCTGCTCTTATATTCTATGCCTCGGCTAATAAAGGCAAGTATCCCGTATGCCTTCTTAACCACCTTATCTACCTGTCCTCCTACCTTCAGGGATCTGTGGACATGCACTCCAAGGTCCCTCTGTTCCTCTGCACTTCTCAGTGTCCTACCATTTATTGTGTATTCCCTTGCCTTGTTAACCCTCCCCAAATGCATTACCTCACACTTGTCCAGATTCAATTCCATTTGCCACTGTTCTGCCCACCTGACCAGTCCATTGATATCTTCCTGCAGTCTGCAGCTTTCTTCTTCATTATCCACCACACAGCCAATTTTTGTATCGTCTACAAACTTCTTAATCATACCCCCTACATTCAAGTCTAAATCATTGCTATATACCGCAAAAAGCAAGGGACCTAGTACTGAGCCCTGCGGAACTTCACTGGAAGCAGCCTTCCAGTCACAAAAACGCCCATCGACCATAAACCTTTGCTTCCTACTTCTGAGCCAATTTTGGATCCAACTTGCCACTTTGCCTTGGATCCCATGGGCTTTTACTTTCGTGACCAGTCTGCCATGTGGGACCTTATCAAAAGCCTTGCTAAAATCCATATACACTACATCAAACGCACAACCCTCATTGACCCTCCTTGTTACCTCGTCAAAAAATTCAGTCAAGTTTGTCAGACACGACCTCCCCTTAACAAATCCATGCTGACTGTCCTTGATTAATCCATGTCTTCCTAAATGAAGATTTATCCGGTCCCTCAGAATTTTTTCCAATAATTTTCCCACCACCGAAGTTAGGCTGACTGGCCTGTGATTGCTCGGTCTATCCCTTTCTCCTTTTTTAAACAATGGTACGACGTTAGCAGTCCTCCAGTCCTCTGGCACCACACCTGTAGCTAGAGAGGATTGGAAAATAATGGTCAGAGCCTCTGCTATTTCCTCTCTTACTTCTCTTAACAGTCTGGGATACATTTCATCCGGGCCTGGGGATTTATCCACTTTCAAAGATGCTAAACCCCTTAATACTTCCTCTCTCACTATGTTTATTTCATCTAATATTTCACACTCCTCCTCCCTGATTGCAATGTCTGCATCATCCCTCGTGAAAACAGACACAAAGTATTCATTAAGGACCATACCCACGTCTTCCGCCTCCACGCATAGATTACCTTCATGGTCTCTAATAGGGCCTCATCTTTCTTTAGTTATCCTCTTGCTCTTAATGTATTTATAAAAATCTTTGGGTTTTCCTTGATTTTACCTGCCAACATTTTTTCATGCTCTCTCTTTGCTTCCCTAATTTCCTTTTTAATTTCACCCCTGCACTTTCTATACTCCTCTGGGTTCTAACTGTCTGGTGTGATGCCACAAAGTCATGCAGACATGAGGGGGGGAATTTTCCCAGCCCTATGGAGGCGGGACTGCCGGGAAAATGGCAGAAACTGGGAGCGGGTACCGACACGCCTCCGTGCCATCTTCTCAGGATGCGGGTCCCCGACTCGCGCAGGGACCCATCTCCTCGAGGCGGGAAGGGGATTAGAACCAATTAACTGCCTGTAAACAGGCAGTTTTGAGGCTTATCCCCATTTTAGGCCTGCAATTGCGGGCTACCCGACGGCTGCGAACCTCGCCAGGGTCAGCGAGGCGAGCAGTGGGTCTGCGGGGGTGAGGGGTCGAAATGTCAGCTGTAGAGGTGAGTGATGGGTGCAAGTATGGACAGGTAAGTATGAGAGGTGAGTGTAAAGAATTGGAAAAAGTTTCCTTACCTTTGCTTCTTCCTGCAGGCTTCAACCCTTGGGGATCCGGAGGTGCCTCATCTCAATGGCAGAGATGACAGAATGGCTGCTACATTCTCAGATGCAGCAGCCATCTGCTTTCTGCTGAGGAGAGAGGTCTTGGTGAGGATTCTGTGCAAGGGCTCACCTTAAAACAGAGATTGTCAGTGTTTGACAGCTTCTCAAAGCTGTCAAACACTGACAATTCACAAAAAAATTTCAGCGGATGAAGCGTCATACGCTGACGTCATCTGTCACCGGCTTTCCCTTAATTGGCCGGTAAGGGCGGGCTTAACAAGGTCAATCAAGGGAAAATAGCGTGGGTTGGTCAGACATCGCTGGGGGCGGGACTGAAACCCGAAAACCAGTAGTCCCACCCCCAACGCGCCCCCCATTGACAAAATCCAGCCCAAGGTCCCAGGATCAGTTCTCTCTATGCTAAATTAACTCGCAGTGGTTTGGGCATTATAACTGGCTGGTGCTGTGGAACTGTACCTCAGCAAAAGTTTGCACCTTCATGAGGGGAGAAAATATTGGCAAAAATCATTCTTCTGATATTGTCACTCTTCATGATTTTGATACGAAAGTTCTGTTATAATATTTTAAGTATTTGATGCAAAGTTTGGGTTACCTTTTCATTGTTACATTTAAAAAAAAGTTTAAGTAGCATGTTAAACCTAGTGTAACTTTACCAAAAGTAGCAAATCCAGCTTTTGGATCATCTGAAGAGATTGGGAAAGCCAGATGTATTTTCATTGAAAAATAAGGGTGAATAAATGAAGTTTGTAAAATAATGAAAGTGTCTGATGTAAAGGAGTACTTTTTGCAAAACCTAGGGTAGAAGAGCCAAATGCTAGTCTTGGAAAAAGGAATAACTTCAAGCCTCAAATCTAGTGGGGAACCAAGGGTCTAATGAGGGTGAGGAACTTAACGTAATTAATACAAGTAGAGAAAAAGTACTAGAGAAATTAATGGGACTAAAAGCCGACAGATCCCCTGGACCTGACGGCCTACATCCTGGGGTTCTAAAAGAGATGGCTGAAGAGATAGTGGATGCATTGGTTTTGATCTTCCAAAATTCCCTAGATTCTAGAATGGTCCCAGCGGATTGGAAGGACGCAAATGTAACACCGCTATTCAAGAAAGGAGGGAGAAAAAAAAAGGGAACTACAGGCCAGTTAGCCTGACATCAGTCGTTGGGGAAAATGCTGGAATCCATTGTTAGGGAAGTGGTATCAGGGCACTTAGAAAATCATAACATGATTAGGCAGAGTCAACATGGTTTTATGAAAGGGAAATCGTGTTTGACAAATTTATTAGAGTTTTTTGAGGATGTAACTAGCAGGGTAGATAAAGGGGAACAGTGGATGCAGTATATTTGGATTTCAAAAAGGCATTCAATAAGGTGCCACATAAAAGGTTATGACACAAGATTAGAGCTCATGGGGTTGGGGGTAATATAGTAGCATGGATAGAGGATTGGTTAACGGACAGAAAACAGAAAGTAGGGATAAACGGATCTTTTTCAGATTGGCAGGCTGTAACTAGTGGGGTGCCGCAAGGATCAGTGTTGGGGCCTCAGCTATTTACAATCTATATTAATGACGTAGATGAAGGGACTCAGTGTAATGTATCCAAGTTTGCTGCTGATACAAAGCTAGGTGGGTCAGTAAGCTGTGAGGAGAACACAGTCTGCAAAGGGATATAGATGGACTAAATGAGTGGGCAGTAAGGTGACAGATGGAGTATAATGTAGAGAAATGTGAGGTTATTCACTTTGGTAGGAAGAATAGAAAAACAGAATATTTTTTAAAAGGTGAGAAGCTTTCAAATGTTGGTGTACAGAGATTTGGGTGTCCTTGTGCAAGAAACACAGAAAGCTACCGTGCAGGTACAGCGAGCAATAAGGAAGGCAAATGGCATGTTGGTCTTTATTGCAAGGGGGTTGGAGTATAAGAGTAAGGAAGTCTTGCTACAATTGTACAGGGCCTTGGTGAGACCACACCTGGAGTACTGTGCACAGTTCTGGTCTCCTTATCTAAGGAAGGATATACTTGCCTTGGAGGTGGTGCAACAAAGGTTCACTAGATTAATTCCTGGGATGAGAGGACTGTCCTATGATGAGAGATTGTGTAGAATGGGCCTATACTTTCTGGAGTTTAGAAGAATGAGAGATGATCTCATTGAAACATACAAGATTCGGAAGGGGATTGACAGGGTAGATGCTGAGAGGTTGTTTCCCCTTGCTGGAGTGTCTAGAACTAGGGGCATAGTCTCAGGATAAGGGGTAGCCCATTTAAGACTGAGATGAGGAGGAATTTCTTCACTCAGAGGGTTGTGAATCTTTGGAATTCTCTGCCCCAGATGGCTGTGAATGCTGAGTCTTTGAGTATGTTCAAGGCTGAGATAGATAGATTTTTGGACTCTAGGGGAATCAAGGGATATGGAGATCGGGCGGGAAAGTGGAGTTGAGGTCGATGATCAGCCATGATTTTATTGAATGGCGGAGCAGGCTCGAGGGGCCATAAGGTCTACTCCTGCTCTTATTTCTTATGTTCTTAAACATCCTCATGAAAAAATGCTGACTTTAAAAAATGAAATATGATTCAGGAAAATGTAGGTGGATATGGTATGGGGAGGAAGAAGATTTAAAACAAAAACAGATTGGCTTCTGAAGCAGAATTAAATGAGTTGAATGAGAATTTTCTGTTGCTATTCTTCAAATTCTTTGGTTATGGTATATTGCATACCACTTCTTGTATAAAGTAGAGCTCTTGATAAAAATGAATATGATGCTTCCTGGATGGAGTTTATCCAATGAGTAGGTAAAAGTCGCAGATTTGATCCATGGTTTGTGTTAAGCTAATTGATCTCATGCATGAAGCAGAAATAGGCACATGTGGATAATGATTATGTCGGCAATATATTGGGGGATGCCCAGTGCCAATGACTAAAAGAGGGGAAAGGAGAAAAAATTGCAGAGGATAAGTGAAAAATTAGGTCGATAGTTGGTTTCCTTCCCTCGCCCTCGGGTTAAGGTTATGAAAAGATATGGGGGCCCCAAAATTCCTGGGCTAGGGAGGGGGGCATGTCACCAATTGCACCTTTTGTGGGACAGGAATTTGGTGGAGACCCTAGACCTGCTGGGTTTCTGCCCCGGGATGCCATGTCATAAATTTCTGCTGGTTTCAGTTTGGAGTGAAGAAGCGCCTGCCCTCTGAGCAGCAGACGTATATGTAAATCACAGAGCTAGGATAGGATGCCATCACCTGTCCTAAGTTCTGTAATCACCACTGTCCCATGCAGCCTTCTGATTGTACACCACTATATAATTGCTGCAGTTCCCAGGGCCTGCTTGTAGAGGCAGAAGTATTTATTTAAAGGGAAGCTGCTGTAGGTGAGATTGTTTTTGCAGGCTTTTGGACATTTCTTGGGATTGACCAGAGCTATTTGAAAATATTTTCATTGTTGTACTTGAGAAGATATCAATGATTTGGATGAGGGGACTATCCATTTCCAAATTTGCTGAAGATACAAAGCTAGGTGGCAGTGTCAGTTGTGAAGAGGATGTGAAGAGGCTTCAAGGGGATCTCAACAGGCTCAGTGAGTGGGCGAGAACATGGCAGATGGAATATAATGTGGATAAATGTGAAGTTATCCACTTTGGTAGAAAAAACAAAGGCAGAGTATTTCCTAAATGGTGAAAGATTGGGGAATGCAGATGCTCAAAGGGTGCCCTTGTACATGAGTCACTGAAAGTGAATGTGCAGGTGCAGCAAGCCATTAGGAAGGCAAATGGTATGCTGGCCTTCATTACAAGAGGATTTGAGTACAGGAGTAAAGAAGTCTTATTCCAATTATATAGGGCCTTGGTGAGACCACACCTGGAGTACTGTGTACAATTTTGGTCTCCTTACCTAAGGAAGCATATACTTGCCACAGAGGGAGTGCAATGAAGGTTCACGAGATTGATTCCTGGGATGGCGGGACTGTCATATGACAAGAGATTGAGTAAACTAGGCCTGTATTCTCTTGAATTCAGAAGAATGAGAGGGGATCTCATTGAAGCATACAAAATTATTACAGGGCTTGATAGGGTGGATGCTGGGGGAATGTTTCCCTTGGCTGGGGAGTCTAGAACCAGGGGCCACAGCCTCAGGATAAAGGGGTCAGCCATTCAGGACTGAGATGAGAAGAAATTTCTTCACAGAGGGTGGTGAATCTTTGGAATTCTCTACCCCAGAGGGCTGTGGAGGCTCAGTCATTGGGTATATTCACAACAGAAGTCGATAGATTTCTGACTAGTCAAGGGATATGGCGATAGGGCCGGTGAATGGAGTTGAGGCAGAAGATCAGCCATGATCTCATTGAATGGCGGAGCAAGCTCGAAGGGCCGAATGGCCTACTCCTGCTCCTATTTCTTCTTATGTTCTTATGTAAGTCTTCGCCTATATTCCCCAATACCTGTGGACAGGCTTGTAATTAAAGGGAATTGGGGAACAACTTTCTGGATGCTACAAAATGGGCTTCCCATTGCGAGGGCTGTGGCTGCTCAGTCATTAAATATATTCAAGACTGAGATCGATAGATCTTTGTACACTAAGGGAATCTAGGGATATGGAGATAGGGGTGGGAAAGTGAAGTTGAGGTAGAAGATCAGCCATAGTCTTATTGAATGCTGGAGCAGGCATGAGAGGCCATATAGCCTACTCCTGCTCCTATTTCTTATGTTATGAATCGAACTTTACATGATATACATTTTGGAGGAAGAGGAGCAGCAAGGGAAGCCAGATTAATCATGCAACACCAAACCATCCCAGCGGTACACATCTATCAGGAAGTATCAACCGAAGCCTGCTTTCTATGGCCTCTTACATGAGCTATGCTTCAGTAATGAAACTTTGAAGAGCATTATTTTTTTTGCTGCAACAAGATCTATTACCAAGGTCCACAGCATGAACAACTCTGGCTGTTGTGACCACAGCTCTCAACTCTATTTAACTGTATAGTTCCAGGGAACACAGAGGACTTTTGCCAACCTGGCCAATTCATTGTACATTCCTGTATAAGGCAAGTAAGCAATGACCTCATTGCCAGTGTAGCTCAACAGTGGTTTCACACAGATGACTTGAGAGGGGTTAACTTTTTTTACAGAATCGCAATAGAGTTGTTGGGCCTATTGAGTGCACCAATGTGCCTTTGCAGGCCTCGATTGTTAACCAATATTTATATCAGATACAAAGGCTTCCATTCCTTAACTGCAGGTCATTTGCCACAATAGGAACAGTTTCCTGCATGCACTTGATATGCTGGGAGCTGACATAATGCTTTTATATTTCAGTCCAGCATCTCCACTCTATTTCAGCAATGAGGTCATGGTGCAGGTTGCCTGCTGGGTGGCAAGGTTTACTCCCAGGGCTCATTACACCACTTTGTAGGATGACCAGTGTTGCAGAGAAACCCTACAATAGGGCAAGGATGACAATTAACCAAGCCTTGGAATGCTTAAAAGGTTCTGGGAGTACCTTACAATATGCACAGGGCACCATCTCGCGAATTGTGGTAGTATGTTGTGTGCTTCATAACGTTGCCCCAGAGAATGCCAGAGAGGCTGATGGTAACACTGCTGATGTATGAAGCAGATGCAGTGATTAGCACTGAAACAGCTGAGAGCCAAACTCATTCGACACATCTTTGCAGGTGTGTAGAACAATATTTTTGGAAGTTTCAGCCCATCAAAATCAGCCTCCTATCACCAGCCTCTCTCTGGTCTAAATAAACTCCTTTCTCCTCACAACTAGCCATCACATTATAACTTTTTCTACAAGATAACCAAACACCAAACAATCCTTACATCAAGAATTCCAATTATTTATTATAAGTCTGCTAAGACATTACTTGCTTTCTTCACCTTGTGACTGTGACTTTTTTTCTGCCTAATCTAAGACTTCTTTTACGTGCTGTCTGAGATGTAGGTGGCTGCTGCAAACATTTATGAGCCTCTTGGGATGGATGTAGCCTTGCTGTTGGGGCTCCTGATTCTTGGAATGGAATGCGACAGGCTGACTCTTTGTTATGGGCTCCTTGGCAGCTAGGTCCTGCAAAGTTGAAGGCTTCTGCAGGGAGCTGATGAAGTACTCCACCATGCTGCTGCCATGAGGGAAAGCAGCTTTATCAGCGCACACGCACACACACACACACACACACTAGCTACTCTACTGGTACTGGGAACAGGATTCTGGTTACCAGTCTGAGCGAGCAGACCTGCTGGAGGAACGGAGTCGGAGACCGGGGAGAAAGGCAGCGCGGAGCAGAGGCCTGGGAGTCTGAGCGAGCGGACTGCCTGCGAGGGAGACAGTCGGCAAGCGACACAATGGAGGAGTGACGTCAGAATTCAAAGGTGTCGCTGGCACAAGGGAGCTGAGAGGTGAGTATAGGGTGAGTATTTGTGGTAAGTTTTGTTTTGTTCTGTTTGAGTATATTTCTGCTAAGTAGATCATAACCTATCTAATAGAGGGAAGTGCTGATTGGTGGGTAGCTGTTGAGTGTTTCTTGTTAAGTTTTAAGTTTATTTCTGCCAAATTACCGCCATATTCTGGTAAATAGAGGCATGGCAGGGCAGCTCAGTCCCGTGATTTGCACATCCTGTGCCACGTGGGAAATCCTGGACGCTTCTTGCGGCCTGGACGACCACGTGTGCAGGAAGTGTCACCAACTGCAGCAACTCGAGCTCCGGGATTCGGAGCTTGAGCGGCAGCTGGAGTCACTACAGTACATCCGCGAGGCTGAGAAATACTTGTAAAGCACGTTTCTAGAACTGGTCACCCCGCAGCCTCAGAATATGCAAGCAGAGAGGGAATGGGTGACCGCCAGACAGAAAAGGAGAACCAGGCAGGTAGGGCAGGAATCCCCAGAGTGCATCTCACTTGCTAACCGGTTCACAGTTCTGGAAACTGGTGGGAGTGATGGCTCCTCTGGGGAGAGCAGCCAGAGCCAAGGCCACGGCACCACAGATGGCTCAGCTGCACAGGGGGGGAGGAAGAAGATTGTAAGAGCAATAGTGGTAGGGGATTCATTGGTTAGGGGAACAGATAGGCGTTTCTGTGGATGCAGACGTGACTCCAGGATGGTATGTTGCCTCCCTGCTGCCAGGGTCAAGGATGTCACTGAGCGGCTGCAGGACACTTTGAGGGGGGAGGGTGAACAGCCAGAGGTGGTTGTTCATATCGGTACCAATGACATAGGCAGAAAGAGGGATGAGGTCCTGCAGGCAGACTATAGGGAGCTAGGAAAGAGATTAAAAAGCAGGACCTCAAAGGTAGTAATCTCCAGATTACTCCTGGTGCCACGTGCTAGTGAGTACAGGAATAGGAGGATAGAACATATGATGCGTGGCTGGGGAGATGGTACAGGAGGGAGGGCTTTAGATTCCTGAGGCATTGGGACCATTTCCGGGGAAGGGGGGACCTGTACAAGCCAGACGGGTTACACCTCAACAGAGCCGGGACCAATATTCTTGCGGAGAGATTTGCTAGTGCTGTTGGGGAGGGTTTAACCTAACTTGGCAGGGGGATGGGTACCAGCATATAGGAGTAGAAAAGAGGAATAAGGTGCATAAAAGAGTGAGTGTGTTGGATAATACTAGAGAAGAAAGTAGTCCCAGAGGCGGAAGTAGTACCATATTAGATAGGAGCAGACTAAGGGAGCCTACGAAAAATTCAAAAATGAGTTTAGAATGCATGTACGGAAACGCACAAAGGAGGAAAAATTCGGTTGCTTAGCGCCTCCCATTAGCGCCCTCTAGGGTGCTAAAAGGGCGGAAAGCAACTAGCGCGCAGGCGCGGCGATGTTTACGCCGCTCGCAAAATTGACCAGACATTTTGCGGCGGTGCTAAACAGTACCGCCTCTATCTCCTGCGCCCGCAGATCGTGACGTCAGTTGAGTGTGCAACGCCCCGGTAGCGCCCTGGACCGGATATTGAGTGGCGCCCAATGCCTTACCGCCTGCCGCTAGCAATGACAGGTTGAGGGGAGTGTTTTGCAGTCAGGAAGGGACTAGGGGAGCGCTATTTAAAGGTGACTGCTTCCTGCCTTTGTTTGTTGGCGACATTTTTGCAACACGCATTGAGAGGGAGACTTCTGGAGAGATTCAATGCCGTGTGAAGGAGTTTTGGGTACTGAGCAGCACTTTGCAGGTTCATTTTGATTTGACCTTCCTTGCATCGATTTAGAAAAGGCTATGGGGGCTTCACTCTGAGCTCTTTCCCTGGGGCTCTCCATTGTTCTTTCCAGCAGATTTGATATACAGGTCTCTCCAGGCCGAGATTCAAGGCTGCAATGAGCAGGGTGTGGATGGAGAGCAAGATCGACCCTCCCATTTAAGAACTGGCCGGCGCTAGTGTGTCTGTGTTCCATTGCTGACTGACATCACATGAGCTTCGCCCGCGTTGAGTTAGGGCCTCGCTCCTCGGCCTTTGTGCCTTAAGACAGGTGTGTAGCGCCTGATTTAGCGCTCCAATCACCTCCAGGGGCGATAAAAGCCAAGTTTGCATTCGGAGGCAATAATTAGCGCCAGGCACTAAACTTTGCGCCCGGCCGATAATTGCACCCCACACGGGGCGATACCAAATTTCTCCCCCAAAGTGTGGTGAATAAGGTTGGTGAGCTACAAGCACAATTAGCCATGTGGCAATAATGGAAATGTGGCTTAAAAACGGTGAAGACTGGGCACTTAATATTCAAGGGTACAAGGTGTTCAGAAAAGATAGGGAAGGAAAAAAGGGAGGTGGGGTGGCAGTGCTGATTTAAGGAAGACATTGTAGTGTTGGAAAGGGAGGATGTTCTTGAAGGGACAAGGACAGAATCCATTTGGTTAGAGTTGAGGAGCAAAAAGGGTATGATCATGCTATTGGGGGTATTCTACAGGCCTCCAAATAGTGAGAGGGAGGTAGAGGAGCAAATCTGCAGAGAAATCGCAGAGATATGCAAGAGCTATAGAGTGGTGATATTGGGGGACTTTAATTACCCAAATATCGATTGGGATAATGCAAGGGTAAAGGGATAGGAGGGGGAGGAATTTCTGAAATGTGTTCAGGAGAATTTCCTTGACCAGTATGTTCTTGGCCCAACTAGGAAGGAGGCATTGCTGGATCTGGTGCTGGGGAATGAGGTAGGCCAGGTCGACCAAGTGTCTGTGGGAGAACACTTGGGTGCAAGTGATCATCGTATCATAAGATTTAGATTAGCAATGGAGAGGAGCAAGGAACAATCTAGTTTGGAACTTCTAAACTGAAATAGGGCTAACTTCAATGCGTTGCGAAAGGATCTAGCCAGAGTAAAATGGAACCAAAGACTGACAGGAAAAACTGTAATGGAACAATGGGAGATCTTTAAGGAGGAGATGTTCCAAGTACAGGCTAGGTACATTCCAACAAGAGGAAAGGGTAAGGGAACCAAAGCAAGGGCTCCTTGGATGACGAGGGAGATTGAGAAGATGATGAAACAAAAAAGAGGGTGTATGATGCATGTCAGGTGAATTCTTCAAGGGAGAACCAGACCAAATACAGTAAGTTGAGAGGGGAAGTGAAGATGAAAATAAGATTGGCAAAGAGAGAACATGAAAGTAGAATGGCGGTTAACATAAAAGGGAACCCAAAAATCTTCTACCGGCATGTAAACAGTAAGCGGGTAGTAATAGGTGGGGTGGGGCCTATTAGGATCAAAGAAGGTGATATATGCTTAGAGGCGCAGGGCAAGGCTAGAATACTCAATGAGTACTTTGTATCGGTGTTTACTAAGGAGGTGGATGCTGACAAAGTATCGGTAGAAGTGGAAAAGTAGAAGCAATGGAAGGGGTGAAAATTGATAGACAGGATGTACTAGAAAGACTGGGTGTGCTTAGAGTGGACAAGTCGCCTGGTCCAGATGGCTTCCATCCGAAGTTGCTAAGGGAATTGGGGGAGGAGATAGTGGAAGGGCTTGCCATAATTTTCCAATCTTCCCTAGATGTGGGGGAAGTGCCTGAGGATTGGAAAGTGGCAAATGTGACACCATTGTTCAAGAAAGGGTGTAAGGACAATCCTAGTAACTACAGGCCGGTCAGTTTAACATCAGTGTTGGGTAAAGTTTTAGAAATAATAATCAAGGAAAAAATTAACGGGCACTTGGAGAGGTTTAAGCTAATTAATGAGAGCCAACATGGATTTGTAAAAGGCAGATCGTGTTTGACTAATCTAATTGAATTTTTTGATGAAGTAACAAGGAGGATTGATGAAGGGAATGCAATGCATGGATTTTCAGAAGGCATTTGACAAAGTACCACATAGAAGGCTGGTTAACAAAATTGAGGCTCATGGAATAGGTGGGTCAGTGGCAGCTTGGATAAGGAATTGGCTTAAGGACAGAAAACAGCGAGTTGTGGTAAATGATTGTTTTTCAGACTGGAGGATGGTAGACAGTGGTGTTCCCCAAGGGTCAGTGCTGGGGCCACTGCTTTTTTTGATATATATAAATGACCTGGATATTGGAATACAGAGTAGAATTTCTAAATTTGCCGATGACACCAAACTTGGGGGGGTGGCAAACAGTGATGATGATACCAATCGACTGCAACAGGACATAGAAAGGCTAGCAGAATGGGCAGACAAGTGGCAGATGGAATTTAATACAGAGAAGTATGAGGTGATGCATTTTGGCAGAAGGAACAGGAAGAGGCAATATACACTTAATGGCACAGTTTTAAAGAGTGTGCAGGGACAGAGGGACCTGGGAGTTAATGTGCATCGGTCCCTGAAGGTGGCGGGACATATTGAGAGAGTGGTTAGCAAAGCATATGGGATCTTGGGCTTCATAAATAGAGTTATTGAGTACAAAAGTAGAGAAGTTATGCTAAACCTTTATAAAGCGCTGGTTAGACCACAACTGGAGTATTGCGTCCAGTTCTGGTCATCACACTTTAGGAAGGATGTGAAGGCACTTGAGAGGGTGCAGAGGAGATGTACCAGAATGATTCCAGGGATGGGGATCTTAGCTACAAGGACAGGTTGGAGAAGCTGGATGTGTTTTCATTAGAGCAAAGGAGTTTGAGGGGTGATTTGATAGAGGTGTACAAGATTATGACGGGTTTGGATAGGCTAGATGGGGAAAGGCTGTTCCCACTAGTTGATGGTACAAGGACTAGGGGACACCGATTTAAAGTTTTGGGCAAGAGATACAGGGGGGACATGAAAAACTTTTTTACGCAGCGAGTGGCGAGGACCTGGAACTCGCTGCCAACGGAAGTGGTGGACGCGGACACACTCAATGTTTTCAAGGGGAGGCTGGATAGGTACTTGAAGGAAATAAACTTGCAGGGCTACGGGGATAGAGTGGGGGAATGGGACTGACTGGATTGCTCTACAGAGAGCCGGCGCGGACTCGGTGGGCCGAATGGCCTCCTTCTGTGCCGTTATGACTGACTCTATGATCAGTGGGATAATTGACCCCAGTGAAATAGACATCTGTAAATCCCTGATAGACATTCAGCCAAATATCCTGTAGTCCCTCCAAGATGCAGTCCTATATAATTTTCAGTTCAGTTAATGTGGGCCTCTCCATGTGGTCCTGTAAGACTGGATCTCTCATGAAGTGAGTAATGGTTTGCAGATATTCTTGCAACTGCCACTTTCAGCAGGATACAACACAATGA
Source organism: Squalus acanthias (assembly GCA_030390025.1). Classification (NCBI taxonomy): domain Eukaryota; kingdom Metazoa; phylum Chordata; class Chondrichthyes; order Squaliformes; family Squalidae; genus Squalus; species Squalus acanthias. The sequence continues at coordinate 172,504,981 of CM059425.1, read as the reverse complement.
AGTGAAACCCTCTCCGCTGCTGGCGCACAGCAAGCCAGTAGGCTCTACCACTATCCCAGCTACCTGCCACACACCTTTGGAGAGGCTGTGCAGAACCTGTAGCCAGAGGTTAACATTTTTAATTTATTAATGTTTCAAAATATTTATCTTGAGACTACATACAGAGTAGTACACTGAGTCCTCCATCTAGAAACTTGCGTGTAAAAGAACTTCCCGGGAATCGTTAGCAATTGCTTATCCACAGCCATTCACAGTGCCTCGGCTTGAATGTAGCTATAGTTCCTGCTGAATTTTGCTTCCTTTCTGTGCTTTATAGTTTTAAAACATGCTTTCATTGTCCAATTCTTGTTGAGTTAAACCCTTAGGTGTTTTATGACCCTTGGGACATCAATAGGGGGCCTCCTATCCTGTACCAATGTTATCTTGGCAACCTTTGCTTCCTATGTGTCATTTACCAAACTATAGCTTTTGTCCTGGTGTGTCATTGTGATCAAAAGCTAAGATCTGGCCGCATACAGGTCAGTCCAATTTTGATTTACTCATGTGGTTTAACCATAATTGCTGCATAAGCTGTTCTGTCTTCGTTCTGTATTAAAATACTTTAAAAACGTATCTATATTCTTACAATATCCGCTGCCTTCCTTGTGCTCTGCATCCCCTTGTGTCCATTCCTCATCTACACTTATCTGTAAACTACCCCACGTGACTGTTTCTGAGCTGCTGAGTGCAAGGATGAGTGAGTGGGCGCCAGAGGTAAAGGAGACTGCAGTCTCTTGGTCATCATCCTTCTCTTCTGTTTCTTAGCTTGCAGCCTCTGGAGGAAAAAAACAGTTCTGTTAACTTGGGTCTTCATGAGCAGTATTCTATCTTAAATAGCTATTTTGTGTATCTCCTATAAGGAATCTGTTAATTGGTGGAGAGATTGAAGGATATATTTAAAAAATTCTATAGGAAAAGATGTATGTGCTCAGAAATCCACTGAAGGCACATTGTTGTTGATTTATTTTTGGGACCGATTTTTATCGGGCGGGATGCAAAGAGTGGAAGCCTGCTTGCCCGCCTGATGGAATCAGTCTAAAGCTTGACCAATTTTCACTGTTGGGGTCTCCTTTCCACACTGTTGTACATTTTGAGCAGCTTTCTGATTGGAGAAGGCTGAAAATCTATCAGCTCCAGTGCAAAGCTCAGCCAGTGCAAATAAGGCACTAAGGGAGTTGATTTTTATGGGGCCAGGAGGAGTATTAAAGCTTTTGCCTCCATCTCTTGTGGCTGCAAGTGCATTGCAGCTGTGTGTGTTGTGTAGAATTCCTTTTAGCTGAAATTTAGCTCTTTTTCCCTTGTGGCTTCCAATTTACTGTCTGCTTAGGGATTCTTGTGTCAGGAATTCTCAGACCAATAATGGGCCATCTGTGCTCCTGGACTGTTAGTCAGTGGTGGCATCTTTTCTCTCTGAAGTACGCTTCAATTTGTCACTTTGTTAAACCATCTGATGTTAAAGGAGCTGTCTATACTGCTTTTGGATGGCTTTGTTGGATTGTGACATTTTTGATCCAATTAGGAGCACAGCCTCCACATTGTTCTTGAGAGTTATCACTTTTTTCTCCCAATCGCATTTGATTTCCAGATTGAGTGACCTGCCCAAAATGGTGGCTGCCGCGGTCCACCCCGGAAGCGAGGCAGCTGCCATTTTTTTGACGAAACTGGCCATAACAGCCGGCGCTAAGGTGCCGAATTTCACGACCAGTGTCTTTCAGTCTGGCAATGTTGATTCCCTTTACTGCCTTTTTTTTCATTAGCTTCTTGAATTTGATTTCTAGTAGCAATGTACAATTGGTGATCACTGCCAATGTCAGCACTACAGAAAACCCTAACATTGTGAAAAGAGGATATCGCGTTGTTGAACTCAAGTCAGTTATGTCCTTCAGTGTGTTGTAAAAGCTCTCTAACTTCATCGCTTTGTCATTTGTGGGTGCATATCACTGCATAGTAATTTTGAGGTAATGCATCTGGAACCTGGCCCATTAGAATCTGCTGTTGATAGATCCAAATCTAGAAGGCCCTGTTTAGCTGCTTCACCAAAGATGAGTGCAACACCTTCCTTGCCACCTTCTGGCATTCCTGTGCGGTATGGTTTTCTCTTCTTTTGCAATCTTCATGAAGTCAGCTCCTGGCTGCCAATTGGTACCTGAAAATCTAATTGGGGTCCTATTGACGTCATGACCCTGATTTGCACTGGGCTAATGAGGCCGTCCATTTCAAGGACACTACCAAGATGGCAAGAATTGGATGGTAAGTTCTGCGTGCCCATTTTCCTTCCGGTACTGCCCCATTGCCACCCAAGAAACAGAAGATGATAATTGGTGCCATCGATTCCCACTTCTCCAGCTGCCAGACCAGAGTTGATTCTAATGACGGCCAGTGCTGCTGCTTCATGCTAACTTTAAGTGTGGATGTTTGCACTTCCTCACTCGGTGGCCTGTCATTCCCTGGCATTATGTGCAGTACTCTCCTGCTGTTTTTTTTTATTGGGTCAATGTCCTTGGATATCAGCCTCACGACGCTTCCACCTGTGTATTAGGGAAACCAGGAATTTCGGGCTTGATGTCTAGTCAACTATATGGAGTATTTTGAAGCGGCGCTAGAGATTTACATCTCTTTTTTTGGCCACAATGGGAGATGCCTCAGGACTGTGGTGTGAATTGACATAAAACGTGGCTGGTGTTACTGAGGCTCTGAGAAGAGTTACTGTTGGATGGGCTATATTTTTTCTCCTCACTTTCTTTTCTCCATTTCTTCCCTTCTCCCAGTCCAAAAAAGCTGAAGAATGGTGTATCCAGGTCATTAGCTTCTTAAAAACAGAAATGGCCAAATTTTGAATATGTATTGCATACCTGCGAAAATGGTTAATGCTGAATATTTGTTCATCAGGAACAAGTTGTAACTCTAATGCTAAATGTGATCATAGCAAGTCATGTTATGTTAAAAGATAGAAAAATAATTTTATTCATCCAGTTTTAAATTCTGAATGTTGTGCATGAATAATTTTTACTGATGCTCAACAGTACTTTGCAGTTTGAAACCCCAGTTAAATTAAGCAATTAGTTTCTTTTTGGTGTCTGCCCCACTCATATATTTTAATTGACTCATAAATATTTGAGTGAAAATTAAATTTTAAAATCCTTTGTTTTTGCTTGAGGATATTTTTTCCTGCTTTAGAAATTTAATAACTTATCAACCTTTTCTTATTTAACAGCTCAATGCACAAAGGCCCCCAAAGTTAATAAATGTAATGATTTGAAAGATGCCTTCATTTTGCCTATTTCATTTTTTTCAGATTGCTAGATGAACTTGGTGAAGGACTTGCAGCTCAAGCTATTTCATCTGTTGATCCACAGCTCCTTACCTTTATGGCTCTGGAAGAGCGATTGGCTCAAGCAATGGAGGTGGTAACCTTTATTAATACATTCTATGATTAAACCCAGAAATTTGTAATTGACTACGCTGGGATTTTAAAATATTATAACTGATGTATATTTTATATTGATTTGTATCCTTGGTATCCTAGTAATAACCTTTTGAATGTCCTCGCTTTAAAACACGATAGTCATGTTGAAGATTTGTTAAAGATTTTGGATTATTTTTATCCATTCTAGCTTTGGTTGTTAAATGAATAACTTTGTGATCAGCACATTATTTAACCAGAAGAAAAAGTGGACATTGTCTGTATCCCTTCAATTCTGAGCACTGGGTTCAAATTCAGTTTACCCCCTTCACAATCCAGTGTGAAATTTATAAAAGAATTAAATTGCATTTATAAAGCATCTTTCACATCCTCATGACAATACCAAAGTTTATGACCTGGGGATTTCAGGGGAGGGGGTGTATTGCTACCCATTACCGTTGATAATCTGGGGGTTTCGGGGGAGGGGGTGTATTGATGCCCAGTACCGTTCACAGAAATGAATTACTTTTACCTAAAGTGTAATCACTGCTGTTATGTAGGTAAGCATAATAAGTCAATTTTATGCACAACAAGGTCTTGCAAGCAGCAAATAAGATGAGTAACCAGTTAATCTTTTTGATGGTGTTGGTTGAGGGAGAAATGTTGGCCAAGGCACCCGGAGAACTCTTTACTCTTATTGTGCTGTGGAATTTTTACATTCGCATGAACGGACAAATAAGGTGTCCGCTCAACGTCTTATGTGAAAGAGAGCATCTCCAATAATGTAGCACTGCCTCATTACTGCACTGAAGTGGCAAGTCAAATTATATACTAATATGCTCAAGTAGGGCTTGTCAGCAACCTTCTGACTCAAGGGCAAGAGTCCTACCAACTGAGCCAAACTAACACTGTGTTTGTATCTGGCTTATGCTGTGCATGATCTTGGCAGGTTTGATGCAGATGGAGAGTTTCAAAAATGGAAAAATGTTCCATTCTCTGACGGTAACATCCATCATCTTGATGAGCATAAAAGTTTCTGTCAATGACTTAACCGAGCAGTAAATTTGTGGCCATTGTGTGTGACCTATTCCTCCATGAACTACCAAGATCAAACTCTTAACAATTCTCCCCTTGTTGAGGATGTTCATAAACTATACCCTGCTGATCTGCCATCTGATTTGATTTGGGGTGGGGAGAGGGGGTGCTTCCATCCAAAAATTCAGATCTCTAAATTTGATTTTCAACTAAGTTTCAACTCTCACAAGAATGGGTACGTATCTTTGTTGGTCACTGACTGAACCTCACAGAAAACTATGTTTTAAATATCCTAAACAAACTACTGAGAATTTCACAGTGGTAGAGTTTCAGCTTGCCAGAAATGGAGTGCACACTTTTTCCCCATAAAAACACTCACCCAAGTCCAAAGACTTTGGCACAAATTGGTAATAACTATGGCTTGGGGACCCCCAAAGGTGTGCAGGAATACTGCTAGTGTTTAACCAGTTAAAACCACACTGCATTCCAGCAAAGAGTACAGGTATGATTCCTGCTGCATCATCCTACCTATTTGGGCATTGGCTTGCTGAGTAATGTAGAGCCAAGTGGGAAGAATCCCAGCCCACGGTGGCAGGCCTAATAGCTGGTCAATCATTTAACGGCACCCAGGATTATTGTGGACCGCTCTAGCTCAGGAAACCAATGCACTTCCCACCTTGATGCTAAAAAAGCCATGCTTACTTTCTCCTCTTCTGTGCAGGAAGATGGTCATCTGTTGATCATTAGAAAGCTCACAGTTTGAGTCTTTATTAAGCCAACTGCAATAAAACAGAAACTTCTCAAGAGTGGCTTGGTGAGCAGTCTAAAACACCATGAAATGTGTGAGTGCATTACCAACACACTTATACAGCACCTTTTAAATTTAGAAAAGTGTCCCAAGGCACTTCCCAGAGTTGTAGGGGAAAGAAATGACACCGAGCCTAAGGAGGAGCTATTAGGAAGGTGACTAAAGAGGGGGGGGGGGGGGCATGATGCACAAGAGGCCAGAGTCTGAGGAAAAGGGTGTTGTAGTGCTGGAGGCGGTTAGAGGAAGGGAAGCGTGAAGCCATGAAGGGATTTAAAGATAAGAATGAGAATTTGAAATTTGAGATTTTGGGGAACTGGGAGCCAATGTAAGTCATTGAGGATAGGGGTGGTGGGTTGATGGGACTAGGTGTGAGATAGGATAGAGGGAGCAGAGTTTTGAATGAGCTGAACTCTATGGAGGGTGGAAGTCTGGCTAGGAGAGCTTTGGAGTAGTTAGTCAGTAGGTGGCAGAAGTATGATGGCCTGAGGTCGGGCCGAGGCTCGCGATGTTACAGAGGTAGAAGTAGGCAGTCTTTGTGATAAGAGTGGATACCGTGTCAGAAGTATAACTCTGGGTGGAATAAGACACCTGAGGTTGCAACAGTTTGATTCAGCCTGAGACAGTGGTCAGAAAAGAGTCGGCAAGTTTTTGGCGGGACTGAAGACTATGGTTTCGGTCCTCCCAATGTTTATCTGGAGGAAATTGTGGCTTATCCAAGACTGAATGTTGGACAAGTAGTCTGACAACACAGAGGCGGATGGCTTGAGCGTCATCAGTGGACATGTAGAAGCTAACCCCATGTCTGGGGGGTAATGTTGCCAGGGGTGAGCATTTGATGAGGAAGAACAGGGAGCAAAAGATGGATTTCTGGGATATTCCAGAGGTAACAGTGTAGGGGTGGAAAGAGAAGGCATTGGTAGAGATGTTCTGGCTATGATTGGATAGGTAAGAGTGGAACCAGGCGAGGGCAGCTGCATAACAAAAGGGAGGCATTGGAGGAGGATAGTGTGGTCGCCCATGTCAAAGGCTGCAGAGAGGTCGAGGATGGATATTGTACATGGTCACGATCACAGAGAATGTCATTCCTGCTTTTGGTTAGAGCCGTTTTAGGGTTGAGGGGCGGAAGCCTAATTGGTAGGATTCAAGCATGGATTGCAGGAGAGATATACTTGGATCTGAGAAGCAACAGGTCATTCAAGTATTTTGGAGAGTGAAAAGAGGTTGGAGCTGGCAGCAGTAGTTTGCAAGGACAGATTGGTCAAGGAGGGGTGATGATGGTGGTTTTGGAAAGGAAGGGGACTATGGCTGAAGAGCGAGAACCATTGATAATATCAGCTAGCATGGAGGCTCTGTAGAGAAGTTGGAAGGTCAGCAATTTAGTGGAAATGGAGTCTAGAGAGCAGGAGGTGGGTCTCGGACGAGGTGAGCTTGGAAAAGGCATGGGGAATGGAAGAGAAACTAGAGAGATCAGGGTTTAGAGCTACGGTAGGGAGAGCCTTTGGCATGTTTGGTTTGGTGGACAAGGGAATGGGGTAAGCAGCAGAATGGGTGGTTTCCGTCTAGGTGACTCAGAACTCTGAGCTCCTGGCATTTGTTGTTATGAGGGTGGAGGAGGTAGGGAAGAGGGATTTAAGGATGTGGTTGATGGTGGCAATAGAAACCAGATATTTTTGCTCTCCAGAATGTTGTTGAGTTGTCGATTGGTTTTGGCAGAGAGTGAGGCCTGGTAGAGCTTGATATGCACCAGCCCAGATCTGATGATGGATGGCCACCACCATCATTAAGAGCATATAAAGTCACCATACCATCAAATTGTGGTTCCACCATTTGGAAATGTAGAGCTTCATCAGCAGTTGTTTGCCTCTTTGTATTCCAATCAAGATGGGCACTGAATCCTGGATATATGAGCAGGTTTTCTCATAGATTCCAGGTAGCTCCTTTCAGTAGCTGTTGTCCCAGGTTTGAGCTTCCACATCATCTGCATAACTGACACTTTGAGATCATCCCTTAAAATACCATCCAACACATCATTGATCAAGGCATCAAATAAGATAGTTGACTTTGCATGACCTTGCCTGACTCCTCGAGAAGAATTGAGTTCATATCTTTCATCTATGCTTTCATATGTCTTGGAGTTGGAACATGTATCTTGGATAAAATCTGAGATTCAGCCAAGTACTTCCATAGCTTCCAACTTTTTAATGAAACTACGCTGAAAGCCTTATGAGAATCAATGAAAGCAATGTAGGTATGCTTAAGATGTTTCACAATTTCTTACAAAATTAACACTTAGCCTACACATTCCTCAAGATCAGAATCCAGTCTTTACCTTGCATTACTCCATAGGCCTCCAAAGCAACCAATATATATACCACAGCAACCTGAAAAACTACTTTTAAGAGCTATAGATAGTGAGATTCCTCTATAGTTTGTTGGTCTCACCATGATCTAACTTCTTGTAGATAAAAACTACATCTACTCTCTGCACTATCGAGGGTCTGCTTGCTTCAAACTGAATCATATTACCCAGCCTTAGAAAGATACATCCAAGGCAAGTCAAAGGTGCCTGGCACATGACCTCCAAGACCATTGCCACTATCCCGGTCTTGGCAAGAGCAGCTTTTAGGAATTTGGCATGAATACACTTTATGCCTGCCACCTTACCATGATTTAAGCAATGCAATGTGGAGTCCATTCCGTTCCAGCAAACCAGTTTATTAAGAAGCCTATCTGCATAGTAGACTTCAGATGCTTTTTCAACTCTCATGCAGATAGTTCTTTACTGTGGCCTTTTGGGCCTGATTATAAACCAGTATAATACTCTTCCCAGACTCCAAGGATGGTCTTGGGTTTGTTGGAGAGCATTGGATTTCTCAAGTCATTGCCACTAGCCCAGAGGAACACTTTCAAGCATGATTGGCAATAGACTTTAACCAGCAGAAAAACATTTTGGGAACATTTTTGTGCAATTGTGATCAGATGAGCACAACCCACTGATCCTGTTTCATCTCCCTAGAGGCCTCACGCTGCATCATAATGCATCTTAACAGGTGCTCTTAATTGCTCTGGAGGCTTCAACAACTGATTTACAGACCTCTGCTTCTGTCTTACAGCTCTCCTTGCTCAGTTTTTGTGCCCAAAATAGAATTATCCACAGAGCAAAAGAGATTTGTGTGAAACTTGAAGTTAAGGGAATATGGGAAGGGATTAATAAATGTTACTCGTGTAAGTTTCTTCTGCCGTACCCTACTATGTGAAATATTTAGCCTCTGCTTGCTGGTGCGCTGTCTGATGGCGCCACTGAGATGAGGAATTTGCTGTAATTGTAATCGTAAATTTGCATCCTTTGATTCAGTAATGCAGCATATTGATACAAATATTAAGCCCACCTAAATGTGGTGGTTCAACCTTTTAGGTACAATGCCCAAACAGTGCAGTTGCAGTTCCTTTGTACCTGATTCAATGGTGCTTATGCTGTCATTTTGTACAAATTGGGTTCCATTTACAACTTCAGTGCTTTTATTGTCTATAAGCGCACACACACTCTGTGTGTGTGTGTGTGTGTGTGTGTGTGTGTGTGTGTGTGTGTGTGTGAAAAATATATGCTAACTAAAATGTTTTAATTTCCTGAATGCTTCAGTTTTAAATGTGTTTTTATTGAAAGGCTGCTTTGGCACATCTCGAGTCTCTGGCCATAGATGGGGAGCAAGCTCCACCTCCAGCTCCCAAGGAAACAATTGAATGCTTACCACAAGTTGCAATCACTGAGGAGCACAATGGTAAGTCATATAACTGTCAATGCAGATATTGCTGGTATTGTATTATTGGATTGGTGTTTCTCAAATTTAGGGTTTAATTTTGGTCTCTTAAATGCATTGAGTAGGCCCTGGTACCATCTTGAAAGAACCAATAAAGTCATACAACGGGAATTTCCTCGCAGCTGGTCTTGCTCCATCACCAGAGGTGCAGTGGAACTCCAGTTGATCATTTAGATTGTAATTTGATACTGCAAATGTCTGCCTTGCCTTACTTCAGAAAATAAATTGAGCAAAAAAAGAGATTTAATCCCTTTTGTGGGCTGAATTAGCTGATCCTTTGCAATGGCGGCGTTGTAGTTGTCCTCTAGAATATGTCTTATATGTACAATATAAGAGGGCCACGTAAATAATATGATCCCTGTCTAATGACAAAATCTTAGCTACTGCCTTAGCGACTCCACCTGTTCACACCCTCTTATTCTCAACATTGAACTGTACTCAAAAAATAAGGGAGACTACCCAATGTTGATTTTTTTTTTTTAATTGTTCTTGTATTGTGGGTAACACTGGCAAGGCCACCTTTAACTGCTATCCCTAGTTGTCCCAAGAAGGTGGTGGTGGGCCGCCTTAAACCGCTGTAATCCATCTGGTGATGGTGCTCCCACGATTGTGTAGGGTGGGGAATTTCGGAATTCTGATCCAGCATCGATGAGGAAATGGTAATATATAGCCAAGTCAGGTTGGTCTGACTTGGAGGTAATGGTGATCCCACAACATTGCTGCTTTTGTTCTTCTTGGTGGTAGAGGTTGCAGAGGATGGAGGTGCTGTCAAAGTAACATTGAATAAATTTAACATAAGGTGTTTGGAGATAAAACATTTTGTTATTCTGTAATGAGAAAAATTGCTAATCCAGTGTCATTCTAACTGAATGCTTAATTTCTAAACAGACTGGTTATTGCTCAAATGTGTGACCTACTTGTACCATTTTCCCCTTTTCTCAAACTGGGTGCAGTTCCGTGCATAAGAGAAGCCTCCTATATTTGAATGGGAGAAAAGGATTTTAACGTGCATCTTGCTAACCGGCTGCGTAGTGTCCAATATCCTGAAAGAAAAACTAAAACCGAGCTAATTTGTAGAGACTAAGCAATATTATTGCTATAGTTTGAAAGAAATAATAGAATATTAATGTATTAAGACCTTCTAAATGCAATGTCGTTACCTGTTAGTCACTTTAAAAAAAGTTGATTTTTTAAATTTATAATCAAAATCGTACAATCTTGTTTTGGATCTGTGTTGTAATGTATGGGCATTCTACTATTGATCCTCCAGGCCTGGAGCAATCCTGTGCCATCTGTTGCAGTGAATATGTGAAAGAAGAGTTGGTGACAGAGTTACCATGTCACCATCTATTTCATAGACCATGTGTGACCCTCTGGTTACAGAAGGTATGTACTTCTGATCTAAACTCACCTCCATTTGTTCAAAAAACTTTCCTGCAAGCAAAATACTAATGTTCAGGAATTTTAAGCAATGTGATTGTCTCTGGCCAACATTTCAAAAAAAAGGTTAAGTTACTATTTTCTTTCATATCTTTGTAATCTGTAAACCTAATGTTTAAAATATAAAACAACAACTTGCATTTATATATTGCCTTTAACATAGTAAAATGTCCCAAGGCGCTTCACAGGAGCATTATCAAACAAAATTTGACACCCAGTCACAAAAATAGATATTGGGGCAGATGACCAAAAGCTTGGTCAAAGAGGTAGGTTTTAAGGAGCGTCTTAAAGGAGGAGAGAGAGGCGGAGAGGTTTAGGGAGGAATTCCTGAGCTTAGGGCCTTGGCGGCTGAAGGCATGGCTGCCAATGGTGGAGTAATTAAAATTGGGGATGCGCAAGAGGCCAGAATTGGAGCAGCGCAGAGATCTCGGAGGGTTGTGGGGCTGGAGGAGGTTACAGAGATAGGGAGGGTTGTGGGGCTGGAGGAGGTTACAGAGATAGGGAGGGTTGTAGGGCTGGAGGAGGTTACAGAGATAGGGAGGGTTGTAGGGCTGGAGGAGGTTACAGAGATTGGGAGGGTTGTGGGGCTGGAGGAAGTTACAGAGATAGGGAGGGTTGTGGGGCTGGAGGAGGTTACAGAGATAGGGAGGGTTGTAGGGCTGGAGGAGGTTACAGAGATAGGGAGGGTTGTAGGGCTGGAGGAGGTTACAGAGATAGGGAGGGTTGTGGGGCTGGAGGAGGTTACAGAGATTGGGAGGGTTGTGGGGCTGGAGGAGATTACAGAGATAGGGAGGGTTGTAGGGCTGGAGGAGGTTACAGAGATAGGGAGGGTTGTGGGGCTGGAGGAGGTTACAGAGATAGGGAGGGTTGTGGGGCTGGAGGAGATTACAGAGATTGGGAGGGTTGTGGGGCTGGAGGAGATTACAGAGATAGGGAGGGTTGTGGGGCTGGAGGAGGTTACAGAGATAGGGAGGGTTGTGGGGCTGGAGGAGGTTACAGAGATTGGGAGGGTTGTGGGGCTGGAGGAGGTTACAGAGATTGGGAGGGTTGTGGGGCTGGAGGAGGTTACAGAGATAGGGAGGGTTGTAGGGCTGGAGGAGGTTACAGAGATTGGGAGGGTTGTGGGGCTGGAGGAGGTTACAGAGATAGGGAGGGTTGTGGGGCTGGAGGAGGTTACAGAGATAGGGAGGGTTGTGGGGCTGGAGGAGGTTACAGAGATAGGGAGGGTTGTGGGGCTGGAGGAGGTGACAGAGATAGGGAGGGTTGTGGGGCTGGAGGAGGTTACAGAGATAGGGAGGGGCGAGGTCATGGAGGGATTTGAAAACAAGGATGAGAGTTTTAAAATCAAGACGTTGCTGAACTGGGAGCCAGTGTAGTTCAGCGAGCACAGGGGCGATGGGTGAACGGGACTTGGTGCGAGTTAGGATACGGGCCGCAGAGTTTTGGATGTGCTCAAGTTTCTGGAGGGTGGGAGGCTGGCCAGGAGTGTGTTGGAATAGTCAAGTCTAGAGGTAACAAAGGCATGGATGAGGGTTTCAGCAGCAGATGGGCTGAGGCAGGGCGGAGTCAGACAATGTTACAGAGGTGGAAGTAGGCGATCTTAGTGATGGCGCGGATATGTGGTCGGAAGTTTATTTCGGGCTCAAATACAACACCAAGGTTGCAAACAGTCTGGTTCAGTCTCGGACAGTTGCCAGGGAGAGGGATGGAGTCATTGGCTAGGGAACGGAGTTTGTAGTGGGATCCAAAGACCATAAAAATCTTACGGGGAAAGTCAAAAGGCATCACTTACTATATGCCCCTAAAACCACCAGTAAATTTAATAATTATTAGTACATTAACCTTGCTACATAACGTCAGTTTAATAAAGGTAAGTCAGTGAATGAGCATTAACTCTAAACTATAACCAACTAGTTGCTACTGTTCTGACGAAAGGTCATCGACCTGAAACGTTAACTCTCTTTCTCTCTCCACGGATGCTGCCTGGCCTGCTGAGTTTTTCCAGCGTTTTCTGTTGTTATTTCAGATTTCCAGCATCCGCAGTATTTTGCTATCGTCGTAGTTGCTACTGTTATAAGTTTAGGTGTTTGCTTTAAATATCCTCACAGGTACAGCAGTTCTAGTCACTCCCGTAAGCAGTCTGAGCGTCTTACCTTAAGGGGTGTACCCATACTTTCCAATCTGTAACTGATATAACAATAATATCCCTTGTGATGTGCAATGAATATTCATGTTGTTCACACATGTGCTTCTTCAAATTCTCCAAAAGCTGACCGAGCAAACGCATGATGGGATGAGACCAGATACTCAATGTTAGGCTGCTTTATTTCACAGCGAGTGAACTCTGATTAACAGCTGTGATCCGATTCACTTTGTTCAATCAGTACAACTTATTTTCGCATAATAATACAATAAAATGAATACGGTATGCTTCCCCATATCAATGAGTCATCTGGCTTGACTTAAAATAATTTCTAACTAGTCTTCTGTGTTCTAAACGTCTCACAACCTTTGCTGGGCCTTGCTGCCTCCCACAGTTTACTGTTTTTAAAAAAAACTGACTGCCTTCATAGCTTTTTCTGTCTTTGCTGGACCTAACTGACTGTACCTGTGTGTTACTCTTTTTAAAAAAAAAAATCTCCCTCTATTGACTACTGGAATGATGTGAAGTATTATTACTGTTGGACTGGGGTGGACAAATGTGAGAAGTCGCCAACACCAGGTTATAGTCCAACAGTTTTATTTGAAATCACAAGCTTTCGGAGCGCTGCTCCTTCCTTCACCTGACGAAGGAGCAGCGCTCCGAAAGCTTGTGATTTCAAATAAAAATGTTGGACTATAACCTGGTGTTGTGCGACTACTGGAAGGGAAGTCCTGCCAGACCCCTGTCAAATGGTCAGGATAAGAGACTTCCCAACACCATGAGTGTGAGACGCTTATTGATTATAGAGATAAGCTAATAAATTGCTTATTGTTTACAGTCTTTGGGGAAAACAGCTTCATGAGCATATTAACAATCTTTCACCTAGATGCCCTTTTTTCTTAACTTGTGTGAATACGCCTTGCTTTAAAAACCCAACATTAATAGTAACTCTAAAGCAAAATACTATGGATGCTGGAAATCTGAAATAAAAACAGGATATGCTGGAAATACTCAGCAAGTCAGGCAGCATCTGTGGAGGGCAGTGAATTCAAGACTAAAACAAAAGCAAAATACTACGGATGCTGGAAATCTGAAACAGATGCTTACTGCCTGACCTGCTGAGTGTTTCCAGCATTTCCTGTTTTTATATTAATGGTAACTCTCTCCAAATCCTTATTGTGGAAAAATGGTCAGAAAATCCTGAAATGTAACCGCTTACTAACTATTACCAACACACTTACCAACTATTATTTCAATGAACAGAGCCTAAGACCCTGATTTAACTGGCCATTTTCATAGAAAATACACTCAATGATTGTATTGCTACGTTTTACTGTGTATTGAAAGAACTTGATTCTGCTGTGGGTATGAAAATACTTACTGTTACGCTTGAGGTCTTAAATGCTGCAGAGTTGGAGTTGGGACTTGTATGCAACAGAATAGGGGGGACATTACCAGACCAAGGTAGTAATGACACTAAAAATTTCTTGAGGGGCAATCTCCCTAGGTATGCGCCTTCTTCCCATGTATGATGACAGCAATTCATATTTGTATATGAAAGTTTAACCTTTTTAAAAAAATTAAAGGGACTGCAGTTAATAATTTAATATTTTCATTCTTGGCAGAGAAGTCAGGCTGGATACTGCCAACAATGTTTGTTTATAGTTGGCAATTAAGTGGTACTTGAGTAGTCTGGAATAACTGGTCTTCAAATCTTTTTACCTGTCTTTTGAGAAGCTCCTGGCCTTTCATCTACATCTCCCCACAATTATGTGCATCCCAGCACTTCTAAGCAAAGCACATTGGAATTTCATTGGTACTTCTTTAAATATTCATGTTAAGGAAATAGCCATCCACTTTCAAAAATTTGAGGGCTGATTGTACAAATGCCAATTACCAATGGGGAAACCTGCTTGCCAACAGACACATGTCCAGTAACCAGGTTCTCCATTGAAAGTGTGCATTCATAAGATCGTCTGTTGAATATCTGTGCAGATTATTTCAATTTACAGTATTTACATATTACTACAAGCCACTACAAGAATTTCTAATAACTTCAGAGCGCCACTACTGTAGGAATTACAGAAGTTCAAATTCTATGGGCTTGTCTTTTTCTTATTCAGTGCTGACATAAATGTTCTTCAATCAACAGTCCTGACTAGAAACTGTGTGAAAAGAGTAGAAGAGGGAATTGGCTTTGCTGACTGATTACTTGTTCTTTTTCAGTCTGGGACATGTCCTGTATGTCGTCACATTCTTGCGTCGACACTTCCAGAAGCTGCTGCTGCTACTACTGCGTTTTTATCAGAACCAGGGACCCCTCCTTCTACTCGTGATGGTCCAGCAATCCGATGAAGCCAAAATTTGCCCAATGAATGTGAAAGGGAACTGCACTATTTAAATAGGAGCAGAAAGTATGAAAAATATGTTTGTGATTTTGCTTGTAGGCTTATTTTGTTAAAGGCTAACAAAACTGTCTTACTACTGGTGAGGTGTTTAATTCTGCATTATAATTATATGTAAAAACTTCATTAATGGTTGTATTTTTGTGACAGAAAATTAGACTTTTTGTTGCTGTTAATATTTGGGGGGATTTGTGATGTGTTTGATTTATTTCTCTTTAAATGAAATTCTAAATATGCATTTTGGTTAAAAGAAAATTATCATGTATTTTGATGCTGATATCAGTATTTGCACAAGAGAGCTTAGGGCACAAATGTATGAAGTTTTATTTTAGAAGTTAATTCTAAGGGTTTTTGTTTTGTCTAATGCAGTAATACACTGCCTTTACATAGGGTGATGGAGCGTGAGGAAGTTGTCTTAATTCCATGGGATAAAAAAGTTTAGTTTCTTTCAATGTGACCAGCACAGTGACCAGAAACGAAGACATCATCTGATATCACAACAGTATTGAGATTTGTTTCACCTCCAATAAACCGCATTATTAAAATTGCAAGCTCTGTCATACTGTTTAAATGAAATAAAATTTTATTCTGAACTCAAAACCCTGAGGAGAGAAATATTCTCAAAACATTTAAACTGGAACATTTTTTAAAAGATTTTGTATTGGGTAGTTATACAGCACTAATATTTGATGACTTTTTTAAAAATTAAGAATCCTTTGAATGCTCTTCCACGTTCTGTATGTGAGACCACTGCCACATGATCTCATATGACACATATCACTGAATGTGGTAGTGTTGAATTATAGTGAAGTTACTGATCAGAATTGCATACAGGGCATCTGCTTACTTGGTAAGTCAGAAATAAAAAGCTTGGTTCATAAACTTTTGTTTAAACTGTGCATCTTCGGAGAAAACTGCAGTGACTTATTGCTATAATCTAATTTCCCAAAAGCAGAAATATTGCGTGGGAATGTTTCTTTAGAAAATATTGATGACTGGCTTTTTAAAGGCATAAGTTGACATTTTCAATTTTTTAAAATAATGTATTATTCACAAAAACCTGAAATGGAGGCAATGGGATTGAAATTAGTGACTTTTAAATACCTACTTTATTTTGATCTAATTATACTGTGTTATTTACATCTAATTATACAGGTTGTCAGAAGTGCCAAGAAGAGGATTTGTACAGTAGTGGAAATTGTGCAGTTTGTGTTGGGCAGCTAGTGTCTTTCCTTTACAAAATGTCAGAAGGGAGCAAGTCTAACAATTATGTATTTTATTGAAATGACAATGTCTTTGATTACTCTCAGTTTAGTGTTTATGGAAAAAGAATCTACGGTTGAATTTATTTCATTCATTCTCAGGATGTGGGCGTCACTTATTGCCCATTCCTAGTTGCCTTGAACTTGAGCGGCTTGCTAGGTCACTTAAGAGGGCAGTTAAGAGTTAACCACATTGGTGTAGGACTAGAGGCACATATATGCCAGACCGGGTAAGGACGGCATGTTTCCTTCCTTAAAGTACATTTGTGAACCAATTGTGTTTAATTTTTTTTAATTTAAGCATACCAAGAGATGCACAAAGGCCAATATAGTTGCATAAGAAAAGCACCATGTTTTCTGGTTTGTTTCTGAACCAATTTCACCATATCTCTTGATTTAATTCATCCCTGTATTGAAAGTGTCCAAATGTAGAAAAATTACTACAGTATTTATATACTGAGAAGAATTGGAAAACGAGAATTCATGCATAGGCTAAATAACGCTTTAAAATAAATTTAATCCTGTAGCTGGTGTTTTGTATTTTAAATTTTGGTTGTGATTGTAGTTAACAATTGAGGAAAAACTTGCCTTTAGCTATAACTATTCAACTAGATGTTTTTCATTGGAGATTAGTGACTTGAGCTCAAAGGTGTAGTATAGGTTGTGAGAAAATTAGAGTACAAACATGAGTAGATTTTCCAAGTCACTGCCCATTACCAGCACGTATCGGAAAATCACGAGCGGCATGCCTACAATTTTCAGGATGCGGAGATGCCGGTGTTGGACAATTTTCAGATACTTGTTGGCGATGGAAAAGGACTTGGAATACCTACCCCATAAATTTTCCCTCCTTCATTAATCATCCACACACGATTAGGAAAGTCCTTTCATTTCAAAATAGTAAATCACTTTGAAACATAGTGTCCCTTTAAAATATCACACTGATTCTCAGTCGCACTCTCTGGGTCCTGTGCTGCATCCTCTGTTTTTTCTGTGAGTCATGTAGGATATTTACTTGTGTGTAAGTATGCAACAGGGACATTTTAATTTTCAGTGCATTGTAACCTAGGATCAGAATTATTTCAAGTAGACTAGAAGAGAAGTCAGTGGGTGGAGTTTCAACGGGATTGAACTTCTGCCTGCCTCCCTGGATCCGCCCAACCTTGACTTAGTTTCCGAATCCCATGGGATTCCCACTGTTGAGAGGGAGTTTGCCAGTGCAAGGGTTGAAAATGCTGCAGCAGAAGAGGCAGTGAGGGACCTTAAAGGGGCAGAAACATCCTGAAGGTGGCAGCAAGGCTAAGACTGAAGCCTTCAGCAGGTAAGTGCTGGGCCCGACTTGGAGGGGGAGGAGTACAAGGGGACCTTGGATCCTTTGCTGCTTCTACATGGCAGCCCCGGGAAGCAATGGTAGTTGAGGGAAAGAAGGAGCTTTGAGGGATTGTGGAACTGGTAGCAGAGCCTTCAGCCACCTGGGTCTGACTCTGTAAACTTCTCCTGTCCCTCCTTTAAAAAGAAATCTCCTCACAACCCATCTCTTTGACTAAGTTTTTATGATGCGGAGATGCCGGTGTTGGACTGGGTGGACAAAAGTGAGAAGTCGCACAACACCAGGTTATAGTCCAACAGTTTTATTTGAACTCACAAGCTTTCGGAGCTGCTGCTCCTTCGTCAGGTGAAGTGATTTCAAATAAAACTGTTGGACTATAACCTGGTGTTGTGCGACTTCTCACTAAGTTTTTAGTCACGCCCCTCAATTTTACACCTATCTGGAAAGAGCGGTGAGACATTTTCTATGTTAAAAATGCTGTATAAATGAAAGTTGTTGTTGACTACTGGGTTATACTCCAGAGCTGAGTAGTGTAATAACTAGAATATAGTGACAGTCCATAAATGGAAGAAGGATGGCAATCCATTGTTATGTGACTTGGCCTTAAATGCTAAACCTTTAATAGTCCTGATTGCTCCAGTTAATATAATTAAGAGTACCAACCTCACCAACTCCTTTCCAATTCAGTATCTTAGGATACCAGAAGTGCAAACAAAATAATGTGCAATATTTGTGACATAACATCTTCAGTTGACTGCTACCGGACAGCTTTGGGAACAATTGACAACTGATGCCCCACATTAAATCTGTAATCTCACAGTTCAGTTTCTTCATACCTCACAAAGATGAATTAGCTCAGGGCCCACAGAATGCAATATTTATTTTAGCTAAGAAACTAGCCTGTCCTCACAAATTGAATCAGGAGAACATGACTTCTTGAGTCATTCACCATGGATCCCCAGTCTGAAAAGAAAATGACCATTCTGGAAATACTGAAAGAAATCAGTCCCATACATTATCAAATGATACATCTGGGAATTGGTTAGCAGCCATAGGTCTAAGAATACATATTTTCTCATTGCAAGTTATATAATCTATGGAATTATAGAATATTACAGCATAGAAACAGCCCATCTGGCCCAAGTCTGCAATGGTCTTTTTCTCTACGTGATCTACCTAGTCTAATCCTCATACTCTTCAATATTCATATTTTTCAAGCAACTATCTAACTCCCTTTTAGAAGAACTTAAGAACTCTGCTTCAACAATGAAGGCCTAATCAGTGATTTATAAAGTTCTGGCATGATCTCTTTGCTTTTATATTCTATGCCTCTATTTATAAACCCAAGTAACCCAAATTACTTTTTAACCAACTTGCTCTGCCACCTTTTAAGGGTTTGTGTATAGGGACACTAAGGTCTCTCTGCTCGTCTACACTTTTCAGAATTGTGCCTTTTATAGTATACTGGCTTTCCATATTAGTCCTCCCAAAGTGCATCACTTCACACTTCTCGGCATTGAACTCCATCTGCCATGCTTCTGCCCATTTAACCATCCTGTCTATGTCCTCCTGAAGTCTACAACTATCCTCATCACTATCTACTACATTACCCAAGTTCAGTATCATTCGCAAACTTTATAATGCTGCTCCATACACCCGAGTCTAGGTCGTTTGTAAAACTTGAAAAGAGTAATGGACCCAAAACTGACCTTTGGGGAACACCACTGAAAACCACCACCCAGTCTGAAAAACATCCATCCATTACCATCCTCTGCTTCCGGTCACTGAGCCAATTCCATATCCATGCCACCACTTTCCCCTTAATTCCATGGGCTTCCATCTTCTTAACAAGCCTCCTGTGTAGCACTTTGTCGAATGTCTTCTGAAAGTCCATATATACAACATCTACGGCACTACCGTGATCAACCTTCTATATTACCTCATCAAATAATTCAATTAAGTTAGACGGACACTATTTGCTTTAACGTGCTGGTTCCTTGATTAGCCCATGATTTTCCAAATGAAAGTTTATTTTGTCCCTGATTAATGTTTTCCAATAACTTCCCCTCCACCGCTGTTAGGCTAACTGAGCTGTAGTTATAATAGCATCTGTCTGAGGCTGAACCAGACTATTCGCAACCTTGGTGTCATATTTGACCTTGAAATGAACTTCGGACCACATCCGCGCCATAACTAAGACTGCCTATTTCCACCTCTGTAACACCGCCCGACTCCACCCCTGCATCAGCTCATCTGCTGCTGAAACCCTCATCCATGCTTTTGTTACCTCTGGACTTGACTATTCCAGTGCACTCCAGGCTGGCCTCCCACGTTCTACCCTACGTAAACTTGAGGTCATCCAAAACTCGGCTGCCCGTGTACTAACTCGCACCGTGTCCCGTTCACCCCTGTGCTGGCTGACCTGCTTTGGCTCCCGGTTAAGTAACGCCTCGATTTAAAAATTCTCATCCTTGTTTTCAAATCCCTCCAATGCCTCACCCCTCCCTATCTCTGTAATCTCCTTCATCCTCACAACAACCCCCCCCCCCCCCGCCAAAGATATCTGCACTCCTCTAATTCTGGCCTCTTGAGCATCCCTGATTTTAAATGCTTCACCATTGGTGGTTTTTCCTTCAGCTGCCGAGGCCTTAAGCTCTGGAATTGCCTCCCTAAACCTCTCATCCTCTCTACCTCTCTTTCCTCCTTTAAGATGCTCCTTAAAACCTACCTCTTCGACCAAGCTTTTGGTCATCTGTCCTAATATCTCCTTATGTGG
This sequence comes from Squalus acanthias, assembly GCA_030390025.1. Classification (NCBI taxonomy): domain Eukaryota; kingdom Metazoa; phylum Chordata; class Chondrichthyes; order Squaliformes; family Squalidae; genus Squalus; species Squalus acanthias. The sequence goes on along the minus strand of CM059425.1, from coordinate 172,484,522 downwards.
CTCGGTGTCAAATTTTGTTTGATAATGCTCCTGTGAAGCACCTTGTGACGTTAAAGACCCTATGTAAATGCAACCTTTAAACAAAAAGCAAAAACTATAAATGTTGGAAATCGGAAACACTCAGGAGATCAGGCAGCATCAGAGTTTCACTCCTTATTCTTCTCACCTCCAGTGATAAAGCCCAAACATCTCAAGTCTTAATAACTGCAATCCCTCATCACCGGCAACTGTGGCTTAACTAAGGTCTTGGACAAGTTCAGCATTACTGCCTTCCTTTTGTATTCTATGCTTCCAGATGCAAAACCAAAGATGCCTTTTTTATGGGTTTATCTACTTCACACTGCACCTTTCCTCTATTGTCCAGCTTGGAGAGACTGCCCTTGATTCCACATTTACCTACCTGGTCATAACCAGAGGATTTCTACTAATGACTTCTCTTCCCACACCTACATCGTGACCTCAACAGTCCTTCAATAATCCATCCTTGGCACCTTCTTCCTCATCTATATGCTGCCACTTGGAGACACCATCCACAGGAATGCGGTCAGTTTCCATATATACACTGATAGTACCGAGCTGTACTTCACCACCTCTCTCGACCCCTCAATTGCTTCTGTACTGTCAGGCCGCTTGTCTGACATTCAGTCTTGGATGATTCGCAACTTCTTCCAGCTATACATTGGAAAGTCTGAAACCATTATTTTCAACTCTGACCACAAAATCTATACTTTCAGGAGCATAAGAACATAGGAATTGCTAGATGAAAAAAGACCACGGTCTATCTAGTTCGCCTTCTACCATCCTGGTAGTCGCATGATACAATGATAATGGAGTTGTTGACTAATCATAGCAAATAATCTCTACAACAGACCCAGACATGACAACAGAAAAACCCCACTGGTGAAGAGCTTTGGGAATCATAGGTCCAAAGTCACCTGTTCCTTCCAATCATGCTACACTTACCACGTCATGTCTCAAATTACTCGTATACTGTAACCCAAAATGTTACTTTCTAAGAGAAATATATCTAATTTGAGTTAATCAATACTAGCTCCTTCCACCGTCTCCCTAGGGGGCCTGTTCCACAGATTGAGAACTCGCTTACCGAAATATTCCGCAGGTTAGTTTTGAATTCCCCCTTCAAGCGCAGGCCGTATCCTCTGGTTCTGGACAAGGTGAAATAGGCTTACAGCTATAGAACCATAGAAATTTACAGCACAGAAGGAGACAATTTGGCCCGCTTGTCTGTGCCAGCTCTTTGCCTGGGCCATCTAAATCGAATCCCACTACCCTGCTCTCCCCCATAGTCCTGTATCTTTGTTTAAAATATTTATCCAGTTTTCCCAATGGTCTCTGCCTAATCTATTCCCAGTGGCAACCCTCCACATAAAGAAATCTTTCCTAACCGTACTCTTTTAGTGACAGTTTAAATCTCATCACTGACTCTGCAAGCAGAGGAAATAGACTCCCCATCAAAACCATTCATCATTTTATAAATCTGTATTAAATCTTCTGAGCCTTCACTGCTCCAGTGAAAGTAGTGCTACGCCAGGACTTGCAACTTTGGCAGGGGTGTAAATAAAGGCAGTAGCCCAGGTATACACTTTTGCCCGATTTTCCTTTCCATTGAAGTGGAAAGTTTCATCCCTAGTATTTAAAATTTCTCCTCATAACTATTGTTATCATCCTGGTGTGGCTACATTGTACACTCTATGGCTTTAATGCCCTTTCTATAATGGTACACCCCCAAAACTGTACACAGTACTGTGGCCTAATCAATGTTTTGTACAAACTTACTGTTTTTTCTACTCTTATGCTCTATGTCCCTATTTAGAAAACCAAATGCTGTTGACCTTTTTTATGGTTTTGTCGACCTGCGCACACGTTTTCAGGGAATTAAGTACACATCCCTTTATCAAAATGGACACTTCTTCAAAAAAAACTCTATTAAACGTTATTATTTGTTCTTGGGATATGAGTGAGGCTGGCATGGCAGAATTTATTACCCATCCCTAATTGCCATGAAGGCTCTTAACTCTTATAAACGCCCTTTTCACTTCCCCACTACACTTTATATATTCCTTATGATTATCTTTAATATTGTTAGCCCTAATTCTATTATATGCCTCCTTTTCCGTTTCAGTTTAGTTTAAATCTCTATATTTATCCGTGGAACTCTGTTCTTTGAATTCCTTAACGGCCTTATAGGAATGTATTTATTTTGTACTCCGTTCATCTCATATTTGACGAATTGCCTGGGTTGTATTCCAGAAGATAGAAAGCATTATGCCTTCTTACTTTCTCTCCTTTTTAGATTATGCACCCACAGCCTCGAGACTGGCACTGCTTATGAGAAGGAAGCTTTGCAACTGTTAGGTAGGCATAGAGGGGAAGCATTGCGAGATGTGAATGTAGTAGGAAAGGTGACCTCTGCAGTTTGGCATGAAATCCATCTTCTCATTTCTCTTCAGTTGCAGCTGCACAAATACAATCTGGCATCACAATACCTTGCTCATATCTTGTTCTGAAAGCACTACGGCCATTATCATCTACCCCTACATTTTTTCTTTTTCTATGCTACGTGTGCCAAAGCAACAAGAGGAAAAGCAGCAAGAAAAAACTGAGCCCCTCTGCTTCAGAAATGCACAGTGAATTCCTGTGTGGACTTTTAATACTTGTGTTAATTAATATATATATATATATATATACGAAAGCAAGCTGGCGGAAAATATAAAAACTAACTCCAAAAGCTTTTATAAGTATATCAAGAGGAAAAGACTGGTGAAAACCAAAGTTGATCCATTGCAGTCAGATACGGGGGAATATATAACGGGAAATAAGGAAATGGCAGACCAACTAAATGCATACTTTGGGTCAGTCTTTACGAAGGAAGACACAAAAAACCTCCCTGGGATATCGGGAAAAATAGGGACATTGGCAAAGGAGGAACTGACGCAAATCAATATCTCTAAGGATATGGTGTTAAGGAAGCTAAAGGGATTGAAGGCGGACAAATCCCCAGGGCCTGATAACATGCATCCTAGGGTACTGAAGGAGGTGGCCCTAGAGATAGCGGATGCACTAAGTATAATTTTTCAGAATTCATTAGACTCGGGAACAGTGCCCATGGATTGGAGGGTAGCTAACGTTACCCCACTATTCAAAAAGGGGGGTAGGGAAAAAGCAGGTAATTACAGACCTGTAAGCCTTACATCAGTTGTGGGCAAAATGCTGGAGTCCATCATTAAGGATGAAATAGCGGAGCACTTAGCAAATGGGGACAGGATAGGACAGAGTCAACATGGATTTACAAAGGGTAAATCGTGCTTGACTAATCTATTGGAATTTTTTGAGGGAGTAACTGGTAAAATAGATGAGGGAGAGCCAGTAGATGTGGTGTACCTGGACTTCCAAAAGGCCTTCGACAAGGTCCCACATAAAAGATTAGCATGGAAAATTGAAGCTCATGGGATAAAGGGGAAAGTATTGACGTGGATAGAGAACTGGCTGTCAGATAGAAAACAGAGTTGGAATAAACGGCTCATTTTCTGAATGGCAGGCAGTAACAAGTGGGGTACCGCAGGGATCTGTCCTGGGTCCCCAGCTGTTCACAATTTACATTAATGACCTGGATCAGGGAGTCGGATGCAGCATTTCCAAATTTGCAGACGACACTAAACTAGGAGGGGGGGTGGGCTCAGAGGAGGAGACCAGGAAGCTCCAGAGCGATTTGGACAGACTGGGTGATTGGACGGATAAATGGCAGATGCACTATAATGTGGACAAGTGCGAAGTTATCCACCTTGGGTGCAGGAACGGGAGGGCAAATTATTATTTAAATGGCAATAAATTGGGAGAGGGGGAAGTACAGAGAGACCTGGGTGTTCTTGTACACCAGTCACTGAAGGCGAGCATGCAGGTGCAACAGGCGGTCAAGAAGGCAAACGGTATGCTGGCCTTCATAGCAAAAGGGTTGGAATACAGGAACAGGGATACCTTGCTGCAGCTGTACAGGGCACTGGTGAGACCACACCTCGAGTACTGTGTACAGTTTTGGTCGCCTCATCTGAGGAAAGATGTTCTTGCCATGGAGGGGGTGCAGCGGCGATTCACCAGGCTGATACCAGGAATGGCGGGATTGACCTATGAGGAGAGACTATGTAGTTTAGGGATGTACACACTGGAGTTTAGAAGATTGAGAGGGGACCTCATAGAAGTGTATAAAATTCTGACAGGTCTAGACAGACTAGATGCAGAAGGAATGTTTCCCTTGGCGGGTGAGAACAGAATTAGAGGACATAATTTAAGGATAAGGGCTAAACCATTTAGGACAGAAATGAGGGGGAATTTCTTCACTCAGAGGGTGGTGAACCTGTGGAACTCATTGCCACAGAGGGCAGTGTACGCCAGCTCATTAAATATATTTAAGAGGGAATTAGATATATTTCTACAGGCAAAAGGGGTTAAGGGTTACGGAGAGAAGGCGGGGACGGGATACTGAATTGGAGGATCAGCCATGATCTCATTAAATGGCGGAGCAGGCTCGAAGGGCCGGATGGCCTACTCCTGCTCCTATCTTCTATGTATCTATGTATATATATAGAGAGAGAGAGAGAGTTCTGGTATGGATATTTTAAAGAAACAAAATTCTGTGTAATTCATAAAGTGTGGTGCTCAAGGATAGTGTGAATACTTCATGACACAGCAGGTGCAAAGCACACAAACCTTAGCAGAGCAAACCTACATGCATATGCATAAAAACACCAGGTCAGTTGCGGAATGCATTTTTGTGATGCTGAGGAAGAGATGGAGGTGTCTGAATGGATCTAGTGGCACCTTATTATAACCAGCCAATTTGTTGGGAATGTCTTGTGCAAAATATTTGTAATATACCATATATTACATAATCTAATATTAAGTGGAAGTGTCCAACCAGACTGATGAAAAGTGAATGCCTGCCCAGGGGGTGATATCCTGGAATTGACTAATAAAAGAATGCATAATCAAGTGACTGAAAACTATTTTACATGAAGAAGCTGCATCTTCTAGTTTAATAATTTATCCTTTATGAGCTGGTTACCAAAATGGTACTATTCATAACAGTATGTTCAATAAATATGTTTATAAAATGCTTATCTTGGGTTATATAAAATAACTTCATAGAATTGCCATCATACAAACATGAACTTAGTGCCCAAGTAACCTGTACAAAAAGAAAAATACTTGGACACAGTTCATTCACTATACACTATGAGGGAAAATTTCCATGGGGGTTCTCCCGATTGTCTGCCGTAACTTTGGCAGCAGAGTCGTGAACACCCCAGAAAAATAACATAAACATTACCTTGTTTTCTTGGGATTTCTACTGGTCTTATGCTGAAGTCACGACAGAAAATCAGGAGAACCCCTATACATAGTACATAGTTTGGGGATTTAGCACCTTCACAATTGACGCTACTATGAAGAATTAAAACAAAACTTTTATTTACAAATTTATTTTCAAAGTGATGTAGTGGTTTATATTTTCCTCTTGTTACTATGGAATATCTCGCACTAGTGGATGATTGAGACCCCTCTAATAGCAGCACCACTTAAGGAAGGAGTTATGTGAACAGGTTGAGGATTCCTCAACAATACACATAGCTGCACTAGCCAATGGCTATGCAAGAGATGTCTTGAGGCATCTACGTGAAGGATGAGTGCCTTATTGATGAAGATCTATAAATATAAGGGGTGAATGTCTGCAGGAGTTCTCTCCATCTCATCCATTGTAACTTAAGTGAATGAGTTGCAGAAACATTGAAAAAAAGGGCATACCAGGTACTTGGGCCAGCTGTAGCTAGCACCCGATTGCTCTTTAGCTGAAATCAGGCAACTCAACATAGGGGGTGAAATTCCCATCATTAGCGCCTCCAGTGAAATTCCGCGGGAGGTAAGTGGCGGTGCTACCGGGTATCGCCCCAATCTTCTGCGCCCGGAGATCATGATGTCATCTGCGGGCGCAGCGTCCCGGTAGTGCCTTAGGAGAAAAATTCCCCCTCACGCCCCGCAGCAGCGCTGGGCGATGTTACCGACTGCTGCAGGGGTCGCAAACAGTGAGGCCAGCCGCTCACAGGGGCGCCATTTAATGGTGCAGTGGCCAGCCGGCATGAAAAAATCGTTGATTTTTTCTAAAAAAAAAAATTCTGAGCATCGGACGTGGGCTGAGTGCCGCGATCGTTCAACTTGATCAGCTGATCGTGCGTCACTCCTGCACCCCAGTGCTCCAGCAGATGCCCCAAAAAATGCAGCGCTCGCAGCAGGAAGCCCTTCCCTTTAATTGAAGGAAGAGCCCCTGCAACGCAGCTGCGCCACGCATGGCCACACGTGGCACTGCTGAGCACATCGCCCCGGAGCGGGACATTCCTCGCCTCCTGTACTCCAAGAGGCAAGTGAAGCGCTTGATTTAGCGCTCCACTTCCCTCTTGGAGCAAAAAATGAGAATTTCTCAAATGTTTCAAAAGGTTAGCGCCTGGCGCTAACTTTTCAAACATTTTTGACTTAGCGCCCCAAATGGCCCTCTAGGGTAATTTCTCCCCCATAGAATCTGCACTTAACTTAGTTCCCTTTGGTCTGAATATCTTTGTAGTACACTTCATCCTGGCTCTACATACTGAGCCATTGATTGGTAAAACAAATTCAATAAAAATCCTTTGTCAAACCTCCATCATATAAGAGTAATGATGATCATGTTCTCTATATATCCTGAGAACAAAAATGCATTAGAGGCACCGAATGAAGTTCTTGAGGGATCTTTGGTGTTTTGTTTGGACGTTACTAAGCATCAGTCTGTTTCCTGGATTGAATTAGTCGTACTATAAATGAACAGAGAACAATATTGGTATTGCTGTTAATTTAGGAATTGGTTGCTCACCATGAACTACTAAATGTTATTGATAAATTTGTTTGTCCTGTACCCAGTAACCTGTTTCATTATTAATCAGTTATAATACAAGTCATCGTATCATTGCTTGAGGATATTTCCTTGATTATTGTTTTTTCATTATTATGCAGTTTTGCCATCTGATTCCTGCCTCTCAGCAATTTGTTGTTAAATTGTTATTGAATATTTTTATCATCTGCAATGAACTTATTGATTTGATTTTGACTAATCAGATATTTGTTATGTTTTCAATTCTTATTTATTATAGATATCTCATTTTAGCTGCTCTTTTGTTCTTAAGTAGGGGTTAATTTGATCTTTTTTCTGCATTTGCTAATGTTATAAGTTTTTCAGTGATTCACACATCTGTTGAGTATTTATTTATTCATTTTATTTACTTAGTGCATTTAAGGATGATTATTCACATGGAATTATGATATATATTTCTTTGTAGAGAGTTACTAATATTATGCATGAGGTTTTTAACTTGTTTTGTGCTTTTTTAAGCTCTGCACTAGAAAATATGCCACACATTTACCATGTTATTACAGTATTCTAAATCATGGATAAACTAATGAATACTTGCTATATCACCAGAATCACTGGATTCTCTGGAAGTTAAGTGGGAAAGCCATAGTCAGGGATATTGTAATATGAAAGGAGCTACTTCCTGTAACACCAGGGAAAATAGAATATCCAATTATATGAAACATTCTTCTTCAAATGAAAGGGTAATCACTTACTTAGGTGGCCCCTGTGATTAAGAAGCATAGTTTCATGCATCGACTACTTGATCTTTCATCCTGATAGTTCTGAAAACTCCAACAAGATCACCAAACACATGATCCTATGATTTCAGATTCCCAAAACATATCCAATAAACTTAAACCGTCTCAGTGAGTGGTTCCACTGAGTAAGAAATGCAGTGCGAATAATGGATTTCTCTACTGTATATGGCCTTTTCAGCCAAAATCTTATTTGATTTTGTTGGGCTCTTACTGAGATAACTACCAGGGAAAACTGTAAAGGACTGCAACCTAATTTATAGTGGATGGTCCAAGATCAAAATATTCTAATGTGTGTGTGTGTGTTACAAATTTTGTTCAACACGGTGGCATAGTGGTTAGCACTGGTGCCTCACAGCGCCAGGGACCCGGGTTCGAATCTGACCTCGGGTGACTGTCTGTGTGGAGTTTGCATATTCTCCCCGTGTCTGCGTGGGTTTCCTCCGGGTGCTCCGGTTTCCTCCCACAGTCCAAAAATGTGCGGGTTAGGTTGATTTGGCTATGATAAATTGACCCTTAGTGTTAGGGGGGGATTAAATATGTGGGGTTATGGGGATAGGATGGGCTATGTTAGGGGGAATTAAATACGTGGGGTTACGGGGGTAGGGTGGGATATGTGTACTGTGGGGATTAAAGCAGGGACAGGGTATTGGATTTGGATGATCAGCCATGATCGTATTGAATGGTGGAGCAGGCTCGACGGGCCGAATGGCCTACTCCTGCTCCTAGATTCTATGTTTCTATATGTATGTTCTTCGGTTTTTTCTCAGGTTCAGCATTACTGGTCTCTCCTGTAAATGGACCTAGATCCCCTTACATTCAGGAGTTTATCTTTATTGCCCAATATCTAGTCATATGATAGTATGAACAAGGGCTCATAACAATGAAACCCTTCGTTGTGTGAACTGAACACTATAATCTCATACGAGACCCTACATGCATTCCTCCTATCTTCTGGAAGGTGTACTGAGGAGCACTCTAGTGAGACAAGGCCAATTGTAAATCAACAAACAAGGTTTAGTTTAATATATGAATTAACAGGATACAGTTGACAGTATATTTCAATCTATTTCCTCACACTCCTCATAATAAAAAAATAACAAAGCACACCACACTATCTTTGTTGGCAGGCTGGTCTCACTATTTAATATGCAAAGCAGGATAAAGATGGTCCTTCTCCATTGCTGGGAGAGAGAGAAATCAGATTAAGCTGCAGCAGTCAAAAGGCCAGAAGGCAATACAAGTGTTAAGAACACAGAGACCAAAGGACCCAGCGAGAGGAGAATGCAAAAGGTGGACTAGCAGTGGGGTTATCTGCTGTGGTCAAGACCCCAAGTTTTTCTGAAGCTTCTGTGGAGGTGATGTTGACAGAGATGAAGATAATGAGGGCAAGACTATTTGGTACCCAAGAGAGGAAACCCCAGAAAAGAGCAGGCAATCAGCACCACATCAATCATCCACAAACGGGAATGTAGTACCAGAAATGTTTTAATGAGCTAAGGTAAGTGAAGGCAGGAGTAGCCACACACATCGTGAAATAATGCTGGAAGCATGACACCTCCACACCATCCATGTCCACATAGTGCAAAGAAAAAGATAAATGAGACAGTTAATATGCACTAGATACCTCTCCAATTCCTCCCTCCCCTCCAGTCACACATCCCTCTCCCACCACTCCACTGTTCATTGTCTCACTTTTCAAGACCAAAGATGATGGAGTTTGAGTGAAAAGTAAAGAGATTGCAATATAACCTGCACCTGAAACCATAATCACAATGGAATGTCTCTCGTGAAATTCAATTTTGAATTAATCCCTAGCCATTCTATATATTCATCTATTTGCAAAGGAAAAGGTTGCCCAAAATCAATGGCAACAAAGTGGACTGGCATCCATCAGGACCTTGATAGGCATGATGAGGAAGCTCTGCAATTGCGCAAATACACCAGTGAGGTGATAGGAGGTAGTGATGTTGGAGGAGAGCCTGTCGGTTCAAGTTAGTAATGGGAAGGATCACATACTGTGAGTGTTTACAGTCTTTAAACATTCTAATTTATTGAAATGCTTCCAAACATTGCTCAGTCACTTCTTCTGAATCACAAGTAAGAATGTACCATCCTAAAATGAATGCCCTTTGTGTCCCTCACAAGTGCTGGCCCTTTACAGAAAGATCTGACAAGCAGCCACAGCAGCCAATCCTGCACCTGATTCACCGACTCTGCCATGGCACCTTATTCAAGCATCAATCCACATACAGCCACCTAAGATGATGTAAGTTGTGAGATAGAAGGTGTAGCTAAGGTGTAACACAGCACCAGTGAACAGAAGGAGCTGGGAGGGAATGATGAAGAACCCGTCGTCTCTCCCCGGGGTGGCAGAAATGACAGAGCCAGTGACCCAGATCTCAATGGTCCAGTCTTCAAAAGGTGTATGATTCAAGAGCATAGATCTCGTGCAGGCAGTGAAGACAGTCTCCTGTCTTGTTGGAGATAATGGATAAATTGAAGGCGTACACAACCTGCTTCTGCAACATGATGCAGGGCATGGAGAACATTCTAGTGAGTGTGGTGGTCCAGAAGATTTCTGCAGCAACAAGACGTCAGGAGGAGGTTCTAAGAATGATCATTGCTTCCAGAGTGGTAGTCACAATTGCTTCCACAGATTCCTTTAATGGGACTATTTAGTCTGTTCTCACATAGACCAACTGAGTCATGCCCAGCACAAGTGGGCTACAAGGAGTGAGCATAGATGCTGCCGCTTTTTCATAACAGTGATAATGTGGCTGCATCAATCTAGCCCCCTAAAATGCTAGGTCTAGAGGGAACTTATTGTCTGTGCCAGGTAAGCATTCAATGCACAAGCAACATGACATAAGGAGCAGGTCCTGCAAGGATATTAACATCACTAAGGTAAGTGCCACCTCAGTCCTTGATGGTTCCATCAGTACTGAGTGTAAGGTATCCAAGTTTTTTAAAATTCGTTTATGGGATGTGGGCGTCACTGGCAAGGTCAGCATTTATTGCCCATCCCTAATTGCCCTTGAGAAGGTGGTGGTGAGCCACCTTCTTGAACCGCTGCAGTCCGTGTGGTGAAGGTACTCCCACAGTGCTGTTAGGGAGGGAGTTCCAGGATTTTGATCCAGCGACGATGAAGGAACAGCGATATACTTCTAAGTCAGGATGGTGTGTGACTTGGAGGGGAACTTGGAGGTGGTGGTGTTCCCATGCACCTGCTGCCCTTGTCCTTCTAGGTGGAAGAGGCCACGGGTTTGGGAGATGCTGCCGAAGAAGCCTTGGCGAGTTGCTGCACTGCATCTTGTAGATGGTACACACTGCAGCCACGGTACACCGGTGGTGGAGGGAATGAATGTTTAAGGTGATGGATGGGGTGCCAATCAAGCGGGCTGCTTTGTCCTGGATGGTGTCGAACTTCTTGAGTGTTGTTGGAGATGCACTCATCCAGGCAAGTGGAGAGTATTCCATCACACTCCTTACTTGTGCCTTGTAGATGGTGGAAAGGCTTTGGGGAGTGAGACACTCGCCACAGAATACCTAGCTTCTGACCTGCTCTTGTTGCCACAGTATTTATGTGTCTGGTCCAGTTAAGTTTCTGGTCAATGGTAACCCCCAGGATGTTGATGGTGGGGGATTCGGCGATGGTAATACCGTTGAATATCAAGGGGAGGTGGTTAGACTCTCGCTTGTTGCAGATAGTCATTGCCTGGCACTTCTGTGGCATGAATGTTACCTGCCACGTATCAACCCAAGCCTGAACGTCATCCAGGTCTTGTTGAATGCGGGCATGGACTGCTTCATTATCTGAGGAGTTGTGAATGGCACTGAACACTGTGCAGTCATCAGCGAACATCCCCATTTCTGACCTTATGTTGGAGGGAAGGTCATTAATGAAACAGCTGAAGATGGTTGGGCCTAGGACACTGCCCTGAGGAACTCCTGCCGCGATGTCCTGGGGCTGTGATGATTGACCTTCAACCACCACAACCATCTTCCTTTGTACTAGATATGACTCCAGCCAGTGGAGCGTTTCCCCCCTCCCCCCCCCCCCGTTTGCTGATGATACAAAGCTAGGTGGGAAAGTAAGCTGTGAGTAGGACACAAAGAGTCTGCAAAGGGATATAGACAGGTTGAGTGAGTGGGCAAGAAGGTGGCAGATGGCGTATAATGTGGGGTTAATCACTTTGGTAGGAAGAATAGAAAAACAATATTTTTTAAGTGGTGATAAACTATTAAATGTTGGTGTTCAGAAGGATTTGGGTGTCATTGTACACAAAACACAAAGTTAACACGCAGGTATAGAAAGCAGTTAGGAAGGCAAATGGTATGTTAGCCTTTATTGCAAGGTGGTTGGAGTACAAAGGTAAAGAAGTCTTGCTGAAATTGTACTAGGCTTTGGTGAAACCACACCGAGAGTACTGTGTACAGTTTTGGTCTCCGTATCTAAGGAAGAATATACTTGACTTAGAGGGGGTGCAATGAGGATTCACTAGATTGATTCCTGGGATGAGAGGGTTGTCCAATGAGGAGAGATTGAGTAGATTAGGCCTATACTCTCTGGAGTTTAGAAGAATGAGAGGTGATCTCATTGAAATATATAAGATTCTGAGGGGGATTGACAGGGTAGATGCTGAGAGGCTGTTTCCCCTGGCTGGAGAGTCTAGAACTAGGGGCATAGACTCAGGATAAGGGGTCAGTCATTTAGGACTGAGATGAGGAGAAAGTTCTTCACTCAGAGGGTTGGGAATCTTTGGAATTCTCTGCCCCAGAGGGCTGTGGATGCTCAGACATTGAGTATATTCAAGGTGGAGACCAATAGATTTTTGAACTCTAAGGGAATTGAGGGATATGGGAATTGGGTGGGAAAGTGGAGTTGAGGTTGAAGATCAGCCATGATCTTATTGAATGGCGGACCAGGCTTGAGGGGCAGTATGGTCTACTGCTGCTCCAATTTCTTAGGTTCTTATGTACAGTCCCAGCTGCCAACCCCACAACCTCCTGACCCTGAGATAACAACACATAGGAGTAAGAGGTTAGGGTCATACACTGAAAATTTCCTCAACTTTGCTTTCAATTTCCATCCTTCCCTCACCTTCACATGGTCCATCTCCAACTCTTCCCTTCTTTGACTTCTCTGTCTCCATTTCTGGGGATAGGTTGGCGACCAATATCCACTATAAGCCCACTGACTCCCATAGCTACCTTGACTATACTTCCGCCCACCCTGCTTTCTGTACGGAAACTATTCCATTCTCCCAGTTTCTCCATTTCCATCGCTTCTGTTCCGACGATGATACCTTCCATACCAGTGCTTCCGATATGTCTTCCTTTTTCCTCAAACGATGATTCCCCTCCACCGTGGTTGACAGGGCCCTCGACCATGTCTGTTCCATTTCCAGCACTTTTGCTCTCACACCTTCCCCTCCATCCCAGAACCACGATAGGGTTCTCCTTGTCCTCGCCTTCCACCCCACCAGCCTCCACATTCAACGGATCATCCTCTGCCATTTCCGCCACCTCCAGCATGATCCCACCACCAAACACATAAGATTACATAGGATATACGGCACAGAAACATAGAAGATAGGAGCAGGAGTAGGCCATTCGGCCCCTCGAGCCTGCTCCGCCATTCGATGAGATCATGGCTGATCATCCAAACTCAGTACCCTGTCCCTGCTTTCTCCCCATATCCCTTGATACCTTTAGCCTTAAGAAATATATCTAACTCCGTCTTGAATATATTTACTGACTTGGCCTCAACTGCCTTCTGTGGTAGAGAATTCCACAGGTTCACCACTCTCTGGGTGAAGAAATTCCTCCTCATCTCTGTCCTAAATGGCTCACCCCTTATCTTTAGACTGTGAAACTTGTTCTGGACTCACCCGCCATCGGGAACATCCTTCCTGCATCCAGTCTGTCTAGCCCTGTTAGAATTTTATAAGTTTCAATGAGATCTCCTCTCATTCTTCTAAACCCCAGCGAGTATAAGCCCAATCGACCCAATCTCTCTTCATACGTCATTCCTGCCATCCCAGGTATCAGCCTGGTGAATCTTCGCTGCACTCCCTCCATGGCAAGAACATCCTTCCTCAGATAAGGCGACCAAAACTGCACACAATACTCAAGGTGTGGTCTCACCAAGGCCCTGTACAGCTGCAGCAAGACATCCTTGTTCCTGTACTCAAACCCTCCCGCTACGAAGGCCAACATACCATTTGTCTTCTTAACCGCCTGCTGTACCTGCGTGCTTACCTTCAGTGACTGGTGCACAAGGACACCCAGGTCTCGTTGCACTTCCCCTTCTCCCAATCTATTGCCATTCAGATAATAATCTGCCTTACTGTTTTTGCCACCAAAGTGGATAACCTCGCATTTATCCACATTATACTGCATCTGCCATGCTTCTGCCCAATCACTCAACCTATCCAAATCATACTGGAGTTTCTCGGCATCCTCCTCGCAGCACACACGCCCACCCAGCTTTGTGTCATCTGCAAACTTGGAGATATTACATCTAGTTCCCTCATCTAGATCATTAATATATATAGTAAATAGCTGGGGTCCTAGGACCGATCCCTGCGGAACCCCACTAGTCACTGCCTGCCACTCGGAAAAAGACCCTGCCACTCGGAAACAGGCCATTGGGCCCATCCAGTCCATGCCGGCATTTATGCTCCACACGAGCCTCCCATCTTTCCTCATCTAACTCTATCAGCATAACCCTCTATTCTCTTTTTCCTCATATGCTTGTCTAGCCTCACCTTAAATGCATCTATACTATTCGCTTCAACCACTCCCCGTGGTAGCGAGTTCCACATTCTCCCCACTCTTTGGGTAAAGAAGTTTCTTCTGAATTTCCTATTGGATTTCTTGGTGACTATCTTATATTGATGGCCTCCAGTTATGCTCTTCCCCACAAGTTGAAACATTCTCTCTGTATCCACTCTATCAAAATTTTTCATAATTTTAAAGACCTCTATTAGGTCACTCCTCAGCCTTCTTATTTCAAGAGAAAAGAGACCCAGCCTGTTCATCCTCTCCTGATATGTATACCCTCGTATTTCTGGTATCATCCTTGTAAATCTTCTCTGCACCCTCTCCAGTGCCTCTATATCTTTTTTATAATATGGCGACCAGAACTGTATGCAGTACTCTAAGTGTGGTCTAACCAAGGTTTGATACAGGTTTAGCATAACTTCCCTACTTTACAATTCTATCCCTCTAGAAATAAACCCTAGTGCTTGGTTTACATTTTTTATGGCCTTGCTAACCTGTGTCGCAACTTTTAGTGATTTGTGTATTTGTACTCTTAGATCCCTTTGTTCCTCTTCCCCACCTAGACTCGTACCTTCTAAGTGATAAGTGACCTCCCTATTCTTCCTACCAAAATGTACTACCTCACATTTATTTGTGTTGAACTTCATTTGCCAATTATATGCCCATTCTGCAAGTTTATTAATGTTCTCCTGTAACTTGTTGCAGTCCTCCTCAGTATTGACTATCCCCCCCCCCACTCCCCCCAATTTGGAGTCATCTGCAAATTTAGAAATTGTGTTTTTGATTCCAAAGTCTAAATTGTTAATGTAAATTGTGAACAGCAGTGGTCCCAGCACTGATCCTTGTGGAACACCACTACCCAACTTCTGCCACTGTGAATAGCTACCCTTTACTCCTACTCTCTGCTTTCTGTCCTGAAGCCAGCCAGCAATCCATTCTGCTACTTGTCCCCTGACTCTGCATTCTCTGACCTTGTTCATCAGTCTATTATGGGGTATCTTATCGAAGGCCTTTTGAAAATCCAGATAAAATACATCTACTGCATTACCATTATCTACTCTCTCTGTTACCTCTTCAAAAAATTCAATAAGGTTGGTCAAGCAAGACTTTCCCTTTTGAAATCCATGCTGACTATTCATTATTATATTTTTGGTTTCTAGATGTTCTTCTATTTTCTCCTTTAGTAGGGATTCCATTATTTTTCCTACCACCGATGTTAAGCTGACCGGTCTATAATTCTCTGGCCATGTTCTATGCCCCTTCTTAAATATCGGTATTACGTTAGCTATCCGCCAGTCCTCTGGCACTATACCTTTTTCTAATGAATTATTAAATATGCGTAGTAATGTCTCAGCTATCTCTTTCCTAGATTCTTTTAAAATGTGTGGATGCAATCCATCTGGACTAGGGGTTTTATCCTCTTTTGAGTTTGATTCATTTATTTAATATATCCCCTTTTTCCCCTCCCCTCCACTTTCAGCATTCTGAAGGGACCACTCCCTCCACGACACCCTGGTCCACTCCTCTATCACCCCCAATGCCCCCTCCCCTTCCCATGGCACCTTCCCATGCAAGCGCAGGAGATGTTCTTTTACCTCCTCCCTTCCCACCGTCCAGGTCCCCAAACACACTCCTCTATATTGGGGAGTGACCGCTTTGTGGAACATCTCCGTTCAGTCTGCAAGCCTGACCCCGAGCTTCCCCGGCCTGTCATTATAATTCTCTGACCGCTCTGTCCTCAGCCTCCTACGTTGTTCCACTGAAGCACAGCAAAGGGAACAGCTCCTCATCTTTCTATTAGGCACTTTACAGCCTTCTGGACTCAACATTGAGTTCAACAATTTCAGATCATAACCTCTGCCTCCATTTTTTCAGACGGCAGCTGTTGCTGATGATTCTGATATTCCCATTTACACCTCTTCTAGACCCATCTTTTGTTTCTTTACTTGTCCCATTACCATCTCTTTTTGCCTCGCACCATCATCCCTTTTGTCATTTAATCTCTCCTGCCTTCCACCCTGTCACAGACCTTTCCTTTTGTTCTTTCCTCCACCCTGCCCGCCCCCCCCCCCCCCCACCTTTCCCTGCCTCTGTACTTAAAATCTGTTACATCTCTAACTTTTACCAGTTCTGAAGAAAGGTCATCGACCTGAAACGTTAACTCTGTTTTTCTCTCCACAGATGCAGCCTGACCTGCTGAGTATTTCCAGCATTTTCTGTTTTTACTTCAGAATCCTAATAATCTGTTCAATAATCATGCATGCAGCACCCAAGGCTTCACTGACACTTGTGTTTCTCTCAGTCCTTGGAAGATGCAGGGTTGTCATCAGCCGTGATTGAAGTTGGTAACCAGCGTTTCAAAGCAACAATCCTGACACACAGATCTGGCTGGAAATTGTAGGGATATTTTGATTGTCAAAGAAAAAATAAATCTTGCCAGCTTCCAGGGGAGCATGCATTCACATACAGAGTGACGTGGTTGGCACCACTCACAAACTGCACATTTACAGAATGAAAATCCTTCCCTTGATAAAATTTATGGCGTCTTCAGTTGGTTCCATCATGCCACATGGATGACATCAATGGAACCCTGTACTTGGGAGAATTTGAGTGCTTGGTGTCTCCCTGCTCCGGAGTGGATCCATCGGGAAGGATATGAAATATCTAGCCCACCTGAGCAGAACATCTGTCACCTGTTTAATGCAGTGGTTTACTGCTGATAGCCAATGGCAATTTTTTTTTAGAACTGTAGGGCCACTAGAAAGGCTACAGGTGTGGTGCCAACACCTGGCGTAACTCACTGCCTGATTGTGGAGGAAACTGCAGTCTTCTCACATACTGCCTTTGGGAGAAATCCATATATGACCTCCTTTGTAGACCTCAGGTGTGGTTGCTTATATTTTGGGTCATGCCTTTGTACATGATGCCGAACTCTCAGGGCTTCCCTCCTCTCCTCCTCCATGTTTTCATCAACCTCTTCAGGAACAATGTAATTCCTAGAGGGAAATCTATTATTTACTGGTACGGTTATCCTGACTCTAAATTGTTTGTAAATAAGAGCTACTATCTTTAAATCCTGATTCCTCACTATTCTGGTGTAATGGAAGTTACTTCCAGTCTACACAGTCCTGCAGGAATGCTGTGTTTAGTGACCTCTAACCTTCATGATGTTTTATCACCTCTGGGACTCCAATCTGGTCCCTTTACCAACACGTTTTATACTAGCAATGTTTCCTAGGGGCGGCCCAAACACAGGGAGATAGCAGGGACTATAAAGCCGTACCCCTTCACTTTCATCTACATGCGCCAGTGCAGTCTCATGGCAGGCAGATGCGAGTTATGGTAGGGTCAGCAGAGGAAAATTGGACCAGCCATTTTTTGGAGCTGGGTATCAGCTGAAGGCCTTTACAACCCATTTCCCTTGCCAGACCACCACTATACTACCCATATTCAGGCAGGTTTGTCCAGGAAATCCAGGCCAATATTTGTGTATGTTTACTGGAATGGCTTAATGGCCTCTGTTGTCTCAAGCCGATGTGATATGCAAAAACATCCTGATCAGACGCTTCAACTGGATCTAATTTGTATTCCCCGAATTTGTGTGCTCTGTGGATTTAATCCCTCATAAGCTAAATATAACTAAACCAACAATATCTTAATATAAATTGCCCCAAATTCCTGCTAAATCAACTAGTCAAAATTTCAAAGTAGCTAATGGATATATTTATTCTATGAAGTTAATCATTTTCCTTATATCAAAGGGTAAACAGACACTGGCGGGCTAAGAACGTGTGCCAAACGGCATTGTTTGAGGGAAATCGATGAGGCACAAACTCCATCAAATTCAGATGTATAAATAAGGTACAATACTCCCAAGCCTACTGGCTAAGATTTTAGTAAAAATGTTGTAATCTGTATAAATAAAAGAGGTTCTGGCCTCTCTAGTGGCCCAAGCAATTCCTGTTCACAACATCCCTTCTCTGCCAAGTTTAACTTGCTCTCACCTTGAACAATGTCTCCTTTAACTTCACACACTTCCTCCAGATAGAAGGTGTTGCTATAAGCTCCACGGGTCCCAGCAATGTATGTCTTTTTGTAAGATATGCGGAACACATTTTATTCCAATTCTACTCAGGGCCACTACCTAACTCTTCCTCCATTACATTGATGACTGTATTGGTGCTGCTTCTTGCTGTCACTCCGATCTGGAGAATTTCATTTTATATGCATCTAATTTCCACCCATTCCTCACCTTCACATGGCTCATCTCTGACTCTTACCTTTCCTTCCTGAAGTTCTCATTCTCCATCTCTGGTGATGGGCTTTCCACTGACATCTGTTACAAGCTCACTGATTGCCACTGGGTTATAGTTCTTCCCACTCTGCCTTCTAAAAGGATTCTACCCCTTTTCAACATTTTCTTAATTTCCATCATATTTGCACTGATAACTCCATTTTCCAGACCAGAACTTCTGAAATGTCTTTCTTTTTCTCAGCCAAGGTTTCCCTTCACAGTGATGAACAGAATCCTTGACTTGATCTGGCCCATTTCCCGGGCCTCCTTTCTTACCCCTTCCCCTTCCTTTCACAGCAGCAGCAGGGTTCCCTTTATCCTCATCTTCTACCCCACCAACTTCCTTATTCGCCAGATCATCTTTTGCTACTTCTATCACAATACGATCCCACAACCATATTTTCCTCTCTCCTCCAATCTCAGCCTTTCAAGGTGATCTGTTCCTTTGTGGTACCCTTGTTCAATCTTCCACCACCCCTACTTCCAGTTGCCTTTCCTCAGGCACTTCCTGGACAATTGCAGGAGATGCAACACATGTCCATTTACCTTCTCCCACCCCACTGTCCAGGGCCCCCTAAACTCCTTCCATTTAAAATGGCAGTTCACATGCACTTCCTCCAATCTAGAATATTGTATTCACTGCTCATAGTGCAGGCTGCACTACAACAGGGAGACCAAACATAGATTAGCTGACCGTTTCACTAAACATCTCTATTCAGCAAGTGTGACCGCCTTATGGCTCACTATTGAGCTCCACTTCCCATTCCGACAATGACCTCCATATTAGGTCTCCTATACTGTTACAATGAAGCTGAATGCAAGCTTCAAGAATGGTATCTTATCGTTCTGCTGGACACTCTACAGCTCTCTGATCTTAACATTGACTTTAGTAACTTAGGACCTTAGCTACACCTTCCATTTCCTTCACAGCAGAAGACACTTGTTGTGCAGAGGATCTGTCAGTGCCTGAGGGTTTCATTGACATTCGAGGTGGAGTCCCTTCATCAGAGCCCAGTACTGGCAGGGGTCTGAGCCCATTCAGTGCACCCCTATTTTTTCTCTCCCTGCGACTGGCAGATCAACTGTGTTTTGCTTGCAGCTTGTGTTTCAATTTCACATCTGCTGCATTTGTAGCTTGTTTTTTCTCTTTATTTTTCATTATTTTCTGATGCTTTGGTTTTGTGTTCTAAATCTCTTACACTTGCTCCCACATTGAGTGGGACTAATTGGACAGCTCTTTCAAAGAGCCGTCACAGGCACAATGGGCTGAATGGCCTCCTTCTATGCTGTATGATTCTATGATCTAATCTTATAACCTATACCCCTTCATTCTTGACCCCTCAATCACTGGAAACAGTCTATTTCTACGTCCCATTTTAAACACCTTTATCCCCTCTGTTCTAGTCAAAACAGCCCCAATTTTCCAAGTCAATTTTTCTGTGTATGGTGCCTTCATACTTAGGTTTCCCACATTACAATAGTGACTACACTCCAAAAGTACTTTATTGGTCGTGAAAGGCGCTATATAAATCCAAGTGTCCCTGACGACCATGTGTGCGGGAAGTGTATCCAGCTGCAGCTACTGGCAGACTGCATTGCGGTGCTGGAGCTGCGAATGGATACATACTGGAGCATTTGTGATGCTGAGGACATCATGGATAGCACGTTTAGGGAGTTGGTCACACCGCAGGTAAAGGCTGCACAGGCAGGAAGGGAATAGGTGACCGCCAGGCAGAGTAGTAGGTGCAGGCAGGTAGTGCAGGGGTCCCCTGTGGCCAGCTCCCTCTCAAACAGATATACCGCTTTGGATATTGTTGGGGGAGATGGCTTATCGGGGGAAGGCAGCAGTAGCCAACTTCCTGGCACCATGGGTGGTTCTGCTGCACAGGACGGGAGGAAAAAGAGCGGGAGAGCTATAGTGATAGGGGATTCTATTGTAAGGGGAATAGATAGGCGTTTCTGCGGCCGCAAATGAGACTCCAGGATGGTATGTTGCCTCCCTGGTGCAAGGGTCAAGGATGTCTCGGAGCGGCTGCAGGGCATTCTGGAAGGGGAGGGTGAACAGCCAGCTGTCGTGGTGCATATAGGTATCAACGATATAGGTAAAAAATGGTCCTAAAAGCTGAATATAGGGAGTTAGGAGGTAAATTAAAAAATAGGACCTCAAAGGTAGTAATCTCAGGATTGCTACCAGTGCCACGTACTAGTCAGAGTAGAAATAGAAGGATATTTCAGATGAATACATGGCTAGAGGAATGGTGCAAGGGGAGGGATTCAAATTCCTGGGACATTGGAACTGGTTCTGGGGGAGGTGGGACCAGTACAAACTGGACGGTTTGCAACCGATGTCCTAGGGGGAGTATTTGCTAGTGCTGTTGGGGAGGGTTTAAACTAAAATGGCAGGGGGTTGGGAACCTGTGCAGGGAGACAGAGGAAAGGGAAGCAAGGATAGAAACAAAAGACAGGAAGGAGAAAAGCAAAAGTGGAAGGCAGAGAAATCAAGTGTGTAAATCAAACAGGGCCACAGTAAATAATAATTCTAAAAGGACTAAGAGTGTTAAAAAACAAGCCTGAAGGCTTTGTGTCTTAATGCGAGGAGCATTCGTAATAAGGTGGATGAATTAGCTGCACAAATAGATGTAAACGGATATGATATAATTGGGATTATGGAGACATGGCTCCAAGGTGACCAAGGCACGGAATTCAACATCTAGGGGTATTCAATATTCAGGAAGGACAGGCAAAAAATAAAGGAGGTGGGGTAGCATTGCTGGTTAAAGAGGAGATTAACACAATAGTAAGGAAGCATATTAGCTCTGATGATGTGGAATCTGTATGGGTAGAGCTGAGAAATACCAAGGGGCAGAAAACGTTAGTTGGAGTTGTAGACAGACCCCCAAACAGTAATGCTGAGATTGGGGATGGCATTAAACAGGAAATTAGAGACGCGTGCAATAAGGGCACAGCAGTTATCATGGGTGACTTTAATCTACATATAGATTGGGCTAACCAAATTAGTAACAATACAGTGGAGGAGGAATTCCTAGAGTGTATATGGGATGGTTTCCTGGACCAATATGTCGAGGAACCAACTAGAGATCAGGCCATCTTAGACTGGGTATTATGTAATGAGAAAGGATTGATTAGCAATCTTGTTGTGCGAGGCCCCTTGGGGAGGAGCGATCATAATATGATAGAATTCTTCATTAAGATGGAGAGTGGAGACTAGGGTCCTGAATTTAAATAAAGGAAACTACGATGGTATGAGGCGCGAGTTGGCTAGGATGGATTGGGGAATGTTACTTAAAGGGTTGAGGTTGATAGGCAATGGCAAACATTTAAAGATTGCATGGATGAACTACAGAATTTGTTCATCCCTGTCTGGCATAAAAATAAAACAAAAATGGTGGCGCAACCGTGGCTAACAAGAGAAATTAGGGATAGCATAAGATCCAAGGAGAGAACATATAAATTGGCCAGAAAAAGCAGCAAACCTGAGGATTGGGAGCTGTTTAGGATTCAACAAAGGAGGACAAAAGGATTAATTAAGAGGGGGAAAATAGAGTATGAGAGTAAGCTTTCAGGGAACATAAAAACTGTCCCACAAATAGCAATGTGCTAATGACCAGATCATCTGTTTTTAGTGATCACCAAAGTTGAATATAGGAACATTATCAGGGTAATTTCATGGTAGCTCTACACTGAATTTGCCCTGTGTTTTACTGGACCTAGAAATGCGATAGAAACATAGAAGAAACATAGAAAAATAGGAGCAGGAGTAGGTCATTCGGCCCTTAGAGTCTGCTCCGCCATTCAATATGATCATGGCTGATCCTCTATCTCAATACCATATTCCTGCTCTCTCCCCATACCCCTTGATGCCTTTTGTGTCTAGAAATCTATCTATCTCCTTCTTAAATATATTCAGTGACTTGGCCTCCACAGCCTTCTGTGGTAGAGAATTCCACAGGTTCACCACCCTCTGAGTGAAGAAATTTCTCCTCATCTCAGTCCTAAATGTCCTACCCCGTATCCTGAGACTGTGACCCCTTGTTCCAGAACCCCCAGCCAGGGGAAACATCCTCCCTGCATCCAGTCTGTCTAGCCCTGTCAGAATTTTATATGTTTCAATGAGATCCCCTCTCATTCTTCTAAACTCTAGTGAATACTCAATGAGATCCCCTCTCATTCTTCTATTCTAAACTCTAGTGGTACTCTGACTAGGTGAGAAAAGGAGGAAATGTTACATTTCCTGTCACTGTGATTCCTCACCTTGAGGAGATTGATAAAGCAATACTTCCTGTGAGAATGCATTTTATTTAATGGGAAGGGCTTAAAATAGGACTGCCTGATCAGTAAGAGATGATTGTGTTCATGTGTCTGAAAAGTTAGGATGTCTCTAATTGAAAATTGGCAGAAAATGTACCAATCTCCAGCATAGCAAATTCCTGAGTGCAAAAAATATTTACTTTGATTTACACAGCTACAGAAGCCCAGTGTTGTATGTGCACCCATGAATATGCTTGGCACAGCTGATGCATGTATCTGGGACACAACATACATTTCTGCTTTTGTATAAATTGAGTTTTCCTCTTCTTTGAAAAGCAAATAATATGATAGACGTACTCCTAAAACTGCTAAAACAATGCATCAAAATTGACTTGAAATCCCTCATAGATGAGCATTTAATACTTTGTAGACAGGGATTTTCTTGATAGAATAAAGAAGGGGGCGTCTTGTAGGTACAGAATGTATTTGTTTTAGATTATTGTGGCTGTAACATGCTTCCTGAAGATTAGCTAAAACTTGACACAGAAGTTTTTCATGGCTAATGAATTGTAAAATCATTTCCTTACAGTCTTTTAATTCTGTTTTTTAATCAAGACCTTTCCATACAACTGCTCACTAAATTATATGATTTCATTTGTTACAAAGGATATACAGTCACTCTGTTGCCAAGTACAGGCTTTTTGCTCTGTAGTAGTTTATTTTATCAGGTGTTTGATTCATGCTTTCTAGTCAGCTGTTCTTCTGGAACTGGCACAGTTTGGATGCATGAGTGTGTCACAGAGAGGGTATGATGTGTAAGATTTTAATTTGACAGCATCTGCTGTGAAGAAAACATTGACTCTCCCCTATTGATTGCACCTGCTGCCCAATTTATAAAAAGCAGGGGCAGTCTCTCAGGTCAGCTCTATAACAGAAAGAAAATGTTTTGGAACTGAGAGAAAGGGGAGCACAAAATCAGTGCAGGAATGGCAATACATTATAGAGAACATGCATTCAGAGAATTCTTAGCATTGTATTTCATAGATTTGAATTCAAATTTTTAAAAAACTGATGAGAAGATTTCAACTCGAGACATCAAGTATTAAGCCACTTCTCACTCACTCGCATTATATGGAATATCTGATTTAAGAATTATTCACTGCGCACTAAGTAGTGTCAACCTATTGCATGTCACATAGGAACAGCAGCATGTAAATAGCTTATTTTCTGAAAAAAGTAAAATTTTAGCTTTGTGTGAAGAAGTAATGACTGAATAGGTTTTGATGCAAATATAGCAACTTGGTCTGTGTATTTTCTTCAGGTTTTCTTCAAACACAATCCTCATTTACAACAACAACAACTTGCATTTATATAGCACCTTTTAATGTAGGAAAACATGCCACGGCACTTTACAGAAGCGTTATCAGTCAAAGAATGACACCAAGCCAAAAGACGATATTAGGAGGGATGACTAAAAGCTTGATTAAAGAGGCAGGTTTTAAGGTTGGCCTTGAAGGTAGAGAGAGAGGAGGAGCGGCATAGAGGTTTAGGGAGGGAATTGGGGCCGAGACGGCTGAAGGTACGGCCGCCAAGCCCTCTTTCATCAGGGATGCTGTTGTAAGAATATAAGAAAGCATGAAACAAGAAGACTCAATAGCTCCAGAAATCCCAACAGTTATGCTGTGATCACAATCACCATGGAACTCCACAATTGACCCCACCAAAGTCTACAGGAGCAGGACCAACCAGGAGAAGGCCTTTGGTGCCAGTTCTGCAGTACACCACCCCACCCCCTCCAACGCTCCCAGAAACAAGTTTCAAAGCTGGCCTGGTGGTGGGAGGGGTGCCAGCACTACCAGTTCTCCCCTCCCCCCCCCCCCCCCCCACCCCGTTGGAAAATGGTGAATCCTGGGCCACATTTAACACTTTTTTTTGAAGAAATTATGCCTCCAATTTTTGGAGGTCCAAATGCTGACATGGCCTGGATCCTCCATGGAGCAGGTGCACGTCTGCCCATCAGGGAGCCAGTACACATCAGTTCACTTGGCATGCTGGCTTTCAAACAAGGATGCCTTTGAGGCCCAGGAAGAAGAATTCTGAGCATTGGAAGTCACCACCCTCAACCCTGCCCCCTCTATGTCAGTAGATTTGTTTGAGACAAGCAGAGGCTCCGCCCTGAAACAAGTCCACCGAAAGCTCCAGTATCAGGCTTGGTTGTTTCCGGTTCCTGGCAACAATTTGCAACCATTCTGTTGGACTCCTGCCAGAGGTATGGCTGAGTCCACCGGAACAACAGACATTTCGGGACTCATTTGACTATCAAGCCTGCTCATTCTACTGCACTTGGAAGATTCTGTACAACAACAACGCAATATCTATAGTGCTCCTCACATGCTTCTGTGAAAGCATTTTATATTAAAGAAGGCAAACTGATTATCAGTGGAAAAAGGAAAAGCAGGAAGGGCTAGTGTGCACAGTCCAAGAGTAAGGTTTTGAGGAAATTATGAAAGCAGGTAACGAGGTGACAAATTGGAGAGGAGCACCAAAGGGTGGGAACATAGTGGCTAAAAGAATGACCATCAGTGGTGTAGTGGAGGGTGCAGGGAACAAAACCCTTGGTGTTAGAGGAACAGAGGGTGCGTGCATGGACGTAAAACTGGAAGAAATCACTAATATAGGAATTTGAAAGTGAATATGAGAATTTTTAAATCCATTCACTGGAGCGCGAGGAGCAGTGGTGCTTGGAGAGAATGAGGGTGATGGAAGCGAAGGACTTTGCACAGGAAGGCCACTAGGAGAATATTAAAGCCTTGAAATGATGAAGGTGTGGACTAAGATTCCAGAATCAGCGGAGCAGAAGTAGAAGAAAGAAGTTGGGAGAGAAAACTGAGCTTGGGGCTGAACAGTATCCTGAGGTTAAAAAGCTCCCGTCTCAGCCTGAGCTTGCAGTTAGGGAGACTATGGAGACACGTGGTTGTTAGCAGGTCAAAAAGGATGGCTTCGGTATTACCAACATTATGCAGATGAAATATTGGCTCATCCAGGTTTTGATGTCGACAGGCAATTGGGGAGTAGAGCAACAGCCTGAGGATCGATGGAGGCAGAGAGGTAGAGCTGGAAGTATTCACAGCTGGGTGTCAGCATACATGTGATTCTTGGGTTAAACTGCACAGAGGAGAAGTCATTATGGAGCAATATAATGCCCATGTTGCAATGAGCATGAGTGGAGTCAGGAGAGAAGAGTGCCATAGAGGTGAAGGTACACTGAAGGATGATGGAGTGAGCAAAAGTGTCAAAGGTCAGCAGAGAGGTCAAGGAACAGGGAACGGAGAGACAGATGACTGTCACAGGGATGCTGATTGAGATTTTGATCAGTGCAGTTTATGAGCACGATAGAAACTAGATAGGGGTGTCTCTCATAAGGAGTCATAATTGATTTTCCATAATGTTGTCTACATTAGGAATGCACACTTCAAAGAACATTAAAACCGGAAAAGGTAGCTGGACTGTATTACAAACAATGATTTATTTGGAGAATGGTGTTCACCTTTTCCCATAACACACACATTGGGGGGAAATTTGGTTGATTAGCGCCTCCCGTTTGCGCCCCAAGAGGGTGCTAACGGGGCACAAAGCAACTAGCGCCCGGGCGCGGTGATGTTTGCGCCGCTTTCAAAATTAACCAGAGTTTTTGCAGCGGCGCTAAACTCTACCACCACGATCTCCTGCGCCCGCAGATCATGACGTCAGTCGAGCGTGCAATGCCCTGGCAGCGCCCCAGACCGGATATTGAGTGGCGCCACCTTCCTTTTCGCCTGCCGCTAGCAACAACGGGGAGAGGGGAACGTTTTCCAGTCAGGAAGGGGCTGGGGAGCGCTATTTAAAGGCGGCCTCTTCCTGCCTTTTTTTGTCGGAGACATTTTGACACCACGCATTCTGAGAGAGAGAGAGAGAGACTTAGAGATTCAACACTGTGTGAAATAGTTTTGGCTACTGAGCAGCACTTTGCAGGTTCTTTTGGATTTGACCTTCATTGCTTCAATTGTCAAGAGACTTTGGGGGCTGCACTGATTCGGGGCGTCGTCCTGTGCCTGCAGAATTGGAGGCATCAGAGATGCAGACAGAGAGTGGCAAACATGGCCAGAGGGAGGATGGCCAATGCACAGGAGACCTACCGTCCCAGGGTATTCCGGGAGCAATTCTCCTACATTCATTTGTCTGAGGAGCAGTGTTTGCACAGGCTGCGCTTCAGCAAGGAGGTGGTCACTGAGCTCTGCCACCTACTGCAACCAGATCTGCAGCCTCAACTGAGGACCAGGACGTCTCTGTCGGTGGCAGTGAAGGTGACAGTGGCTCTGAATTTTTATGCCACCGGCTCCTTTCAAGCAGCTACTGGGGACATCGCCAATATCTCCCAGTTCGCGGTCCTTAAATGTCCAGTTGGTCTGTGACCACAGACAGCTGATACTCGCCGTCAATACCCGCTATCCTGGCAGCAGCCACGATGCTTGCATCCTGCGCCAGACTGGTGTGCCAGACTTTTTCCAGGCACCGCATCAGCCAAGTGGTTGGCTCCTCTGGGACAAGGGTTATCCACTCTGCACCTGGCTGATTACACTGCTCCGTAACCCCAACACCCCTGCCAAGCTGCGGTACAATGAGAGCCATATCGCCACCAGGAACATAATTGAGCAGACGATCGGTGTGCTCAAGCAACGGTTCCGCTGTCTGGACCACTCAGGAGGAGCCCTGCAGTACTCTCCTGAGCAAGTCTCCCTCTTCATAGTTGTTTGCTGCATTCTTCATAACCTTGCAATCCTCAGGACCCAGCCAATGCCACCAGGGATTGGTGCACCACCGGAGGAGGAGGAGGAGGAGAGGAGGAAGAGGAGGAAGAGGAGGAGGATGATCAGCAGCAGCACCAAAGCGGGAGGGAGGCCCACAATGTTGAAACTGCAAGGGCCATCCATCAACGGCTGATAACAAGCCGCTTCTAGGCCCCTACTCAGAAGATGGCTTCTGGCATGGAGAACAACATGATGCTTTCGGGCACCCTTCCCATTGCACCCATGAGCTGAGTGTGCATGTTCACCACCTGGGTGTTCATTTCCGCGATGAGCCGCTCCTCCTCTGCGTCCAGTGCGGCAGGACTCACTGGCCTGATCTCCCTCCGAGGAGAAGGCCCCCGAGCTTCCCTACCCCCATGGCGTTGCTGCAGCCTGCTGGGTCCCGGAGCTTCACCCTCATCAGACCCTTCCCCCCTGCTCCCCTCCAGGGAAGACGTGGTCCCAGTGTGGGCATGGGCTCCCTCGGGAGACGTTGGCGCTGAGGCTCCAGCTTCTCGTCCTCCTCGCCTATGGCTTCGCTCCCACTGGCTGCTTGAGGGCCCGTCTCCTCAGCTGGTGGTTCACCATCTGAAAGCAGGGAGGTACAAGAGTGGCTTTAGCATGAAGACAGGGGGTGCAGTAAGGGAGCAAGGAGTGGAGCGATTTAGTAAGTTGGATTGAAAGTGTAAAAGGCTGGTGTTGTGAGGGACAAGTGGAATGAGAGAGGAGAGAAAGCTGATGAACTTACCATTGCTGTCCCGAAGGGGGTCGACCTCTCCAGCGGCCACGGGACTGATCACCCGGCTTGCCACAATCCTGTGGACGCACGCCTCCAGATCAGTGAGGGTTTGCAGCTGAGGTGGCCCTCCACCCGTCCGTTGCTGCTGCCACCTGTTGTGAGATAGCTTGGCCTGCAAGAAAAAGGACGGCGTCTGAGTAAATATGCAGCAATGTGCTTGCCTGATGTGCCTCCCATAGTTGAATAGCCCTTAATGTATGCAGCCATGTGCTTGCCTGATGTGCCTCCCATAGTTGAATAGCCCTTAATGTATGCAGCCATGTGCTTGCCTGATGTGCCTCCCATAGTTGAACAGCCCTTAATGTATGCAGCCATGTGCTTGCCTGATGTGCCTCCCATAGTTGAATAGCCCTTAATGTATGCAAGG
The DNA here is from genome assembly GCA_030390025.1 of Squalus acanthias. Taxonomy (NCBI): domain Eukaryota; kingdom Metazoa; phylum Chordata; class Chondrichthyes; order Squaliformes; family Squalidae; genus Squalus; species Squalus acanthias. The sequence goes on along the minus strand of CM059425.1, from coordinate 172,455,471 downwards.
TGTGGAATGTGCGTGTGTGTTTTATGAGATGGCCATAGGTCTTGGATGAGTGTTGGGCATTGGGGTTTTTACACCCTCTGGCCATAGAGTGAGGTTGAGATGGAGGGATGGAGAGGTATTGAAAAGCAGCCACTCACCCTGACCACCCGAGTGAGGTCGTTGAACTTTTTGCGACATTGTGTATGGGTCCTGGGCACCATGCTCCTGGAGGAGACATGATGAGCCACCTCCCTCCACACTCTTCTATAGTCGCGGGGCAATGGCCTCCTGCCACTCTCTGGGTACAGTATTGATCTTCGGCGCTCCACTGCGCCAACCAGAGCCACCAAGGCCCGGTCGCTGAAGCGCTGAGCTCGTTCCCTGGCCCTCTCCATAGTTCTTTGCAGCAGCTTTGAGGTTGCGGTCTGTCCAGGTCGAGATTCAAGGCTGCAATGAGCAGGATGTGGCTGGAGAGCAAGATCGACCCTCCCCTTTAAGAACTGGCCGGCGCCAGTGTGTCTGTGTTCCATTGCTAACTGACATCACCTGAGCTTCGCCAGTGCTCTGAGGTAGCGCCTCGCTCCTCGGCCTTTGCGCCTTAAGACAGGTGTGTAGTGCCTGATTTAGCGCTCCAATCACCTCCAGGGGCGATAGTAGCCAAGTTTGCAGTCGGAGGCGATAATTTGCGCCAGGTGCTAAACTTTGCGCCCGGCCGATAATTGCGCCCCAAACGGGGCGATACCGAATTTCTCCCCCATTGTGTTTATTATTATAATAACATTATGCAACATGACATCACAACTACAGGACTCAGCTGGTTGAATATAAATCACCTACTAACAACTGTGGTTAAAGAAATGGGAAAAAGGCCAATACACTAATTCACTGTGAATGTGAAGCAGCCTCAGCCTTATGTGAATTACCTGATACATCTTGGCAAAACCTCATACAAATCTGACAACATTATTTAATGTAGAAAAAACAAAACAGAATTAAAATCTCTTTTAAATCAAATGATACATTTTCTATTGTTAAAATTGATGCCATTTTCTGCTCAAAGAACCAAAATCATCTTATTTAAATCAGTATAAAACAAAAATAATTTAATGCTGGTTGTGTCATATTTAAAAGAACATAATTAAGAAAACTAACAACAATTTGCATTTATATAGAAAGAACTTGCATTTCTATAGCGCCTTTCACAGCCTCAGGACATCCCAAAGCGCTTCACAGCCAATGAAGTACATTTTATATGTAGTCACTGCTGTAATGTAGCCCGTGTAATGGAGAAGAGTGCCACAAGGTGCTTTACAGAAGACAAAATATGTGGCCACTAAGTCTTTGTGGGAGGTTTAGGAAAGGTGAGGCAATTGCACAGATGGTCTCAAATCTTGAATGAAGAAATTTGAGTTACTCAACATTCGGTGTTAGAAGATGATGGTGGAAGAGATGGGGATTTGAAGAGGTAATTTAACATGAAGAAAAAGAGTCACAAATTGTCTTTTAGAAACATAGGAACAGGAGTGGGCCATTCAGCCCCTCGAACCTGTCCCACCATTCAATCAGATCATGGCTGATGCAGGAGCTACAAGCACAGAGCTCTTCACAAATCAGTCACAAAAGAGAATTGTCAAGAAAAGCTTCGAGCATATTACTGGGAGATGTCAAAGCCAGCAAAGAGCGTACTCATGACACAGGGTTGCTTTCATCACTCTTTCACAAACATCAGTGTATTTCGTTTACAGGCCTAGTCTGCCTACAACTGCAGTGAAGTCTCAAAGCAGTGAGGGACCAAACATGGCACATAGATCTGTCATGATGCCATTTAGACCTCGGTTATAAAAGATTGTGACTGCTGGATTTGACTAACTGGGTCACCGAGAACAAGCAGTGATGGTGGGTTTCGCTCATATTAGAGATATCCCAGCCCCAAGGTCATAAACAGAGAAGGGTTTCATGAGGTGATCTCCTCTCAAGGGCCACTCAAGATCTCCCTAGAGTCAGGCACTAAATAATTGAGAAGTTCTCAGAAAGTGGGCCGTGCTGGCTGCCACAGTGTCTGACATTGGCCATCCCAATAAGATCTCATCTTCCCTCACTGCCTACCACCAGAGTTGGTTCTTTCATTAGGGTAGCACCTCATCACAGTGTAAGGATAGAGAGCTGGACTAAGATACCAGCACAGGCACAGGGATCAGAGAATACAGGGATTAATTTGGAGACAACGGTAAAGCCATCTCATTTTGAGTTCTGGTTATAGGTGTTGTGCTTTTTGAGGTGTGGGGTGCAATGGTTTCTGAATAATAATATGGAGCAGAAGCTCAGCAATTCATTTTCAGTTGATGGAATATGTACCATCTTCCTGGTAGTTAGAATATATTGGCTTTAATTGGTGAAGTACATACATTTTATGTTTTATCAAGATAAGGATAAGAAAGGCCATTTGGCACACCTTAATTAATTCATCCAGAACAACCTTACACTCCCACTATTGGTGTATCTAATTGTTTTTTAATATTATTCCAGGGTTTTGGCTCCACCAATGTGCCAATAAGTCCATTGCAAGTATAGATCATTCTCTGTGTTAAATACAGTGGACTAGTTTTCTTGTTATAGGATTAATCTATCCCAATTCAAACTTTGACTGTCCTTGCCTTTCTCTTATTTTGATGAAATAGCTACAACCATGATGTAAATTTGCTGATATGAGTTGCCTACCATCTTCCCTACCCAATTTACCCAATTATGGTGCATTAAAGTATGGATGGAGTCACATCATTAGTGATACCTATCTACATATTGGAACCATTATAACCAAGATTTTTGTGGTTGGATGAGCTGCAGCTAATTTCTACACGTCTTGAGTTATTGGAGGTTATAAAACAATTGATTAGAGGCTGACAACACAAGCTGAATACAGCCCAAGCCCTCTGCTGGGCAATATTTTAATTCCCTGTGCCACTTAGGTAAGCATAAAAAAAGCCTGTGTTTATTTGGCCTGAGATCGGAAGGAGTGGACCTGCAGGGAGCACAGCGAGAGCGGAGCAGTTAAAAGGAGCATTCCCGAGCGGCAGGAGCCTGAGACCGGAAGGAGTGGACCTGGAGGGAGCACAGCGAGAGCGGAGCAGTCCCGAGCGGCAGGAGCCTGAGACCGGAAGGAGTGGACCTGGAGGGAGCACAGCGAGAGCGGAGCAGTCCCGAGCGGCAGGAGCCTGAGACCGGAAGGAGTGGACCTGGAGGGAGCACAGCGAGAGCGGAGCAGTCCCGAGTGGCAGCAACTCAACAGAGGCAGTTTTTGAAAAAGTGACATCAGAGTAAAAAAAGTGATATCGGCACAAGGGAAGGAGCTGATTGGTGAGTAACTGGGGATTGTTTTTTGTTAAGTTTTAAGTTTATTTCTGCTGGGTTAGTTCTTAGTCTATTAAATAGAGGCATGGCAGGGCAGCTCAGTCCCATGGAGTGCACATCCTGTGCCATGTGGGAAGTCCTGGACGCTTCGCGTAGCCTGGACAACCACATGTGTGGGAAGTGTCGCCAGCTACAGCAACTTGAGCTCCGGGTTTCAGAGCTTGAGCGGCGGCTGGAGTCACTGCGGTGCATCCGCGAGGCTGAGAGTTACGTGGATAGCACGTTTCGAGAGGTGGTCACCCCGCAGCTTAAGAGTGTGCAGGCAGAGAGGGAATGGGTGACTGCCAGACAGAAGAGGAGGACCAGGCAGGTAGTACAGGAGTTCCCGGAGTGCATCTCACTCTCCAACCAGTATTCTGTTCTGAGTACTGGTGAGGGCAATGGTTCCTCTGGGGAGTGCAGCCAGAGTCAAGTCCACGGCACCACTGGTGGCTCAGCTACACGGGGTGGGGGGGGGGAGGAAAAAGAGTGGAAGAGCATTGTGGTAGGGGATTCGATACTTAGGGGAGCAGACAGGCGTTTCTGTGGACGCAGATGTGACTCCAGGATGGTATGTTGCCTCTCTGGTGCCAGGGTCAAGGATGTCACTAAGTGGCTGCAGGACACTCTGAGGCGGGAGGGTGAACAGCCAGAGGTCATTGTCCATATCGGTACCAACGACATAGGCAGAAAGAGGGATGAGGTCCTGCAGGCAGAGTTTAGGGAGCTAGGAGAGAGATTAAAAAGCAGGACCTCAAAGGTAGTAATCTCTGGATTACTCCCGGTGCCACGTGCTAGTGAGTACAGGAATAGGAGGATAGAACAGATGAATGTGTGGCTGGAGAGATGGTGTAGGAGGGAGGGATTTAGATTCCTGAGGCATTGGGACCGTTTCTAGGGAAGGTGGGACCTGTACAGGCCGGACGGGTTACACCTCAACAGAGCCAGGACCAATATTCTCGCGGGGAGGTTTGTTAGTGCTGTTGGGGAGGGTTTAAACTAGCTTGGCAGGGGGATGGGCACCAGCATAGGGGAGTAGAAAAGAGGAATAAGGTGTATAAAAGAGTGAGTGTGTTGGATAGTACCAGAGAAGATAGTACTACAGACAGTAGTATTACCATATTAGATAGGAGCAGACGAGTAAAGACTACAAAAAATTCAAAAATGGGTTTAGAATACATGTACGTAAACGTACAAGCACAATTAGCTGTGTGGCAATATGATGTTGTGGCAATAACGGAAACGTGGCTTAAAAACGGTGAGGACTGGGCATTTAATATTCAAGGGTACAAGGTGTTCAGAAAAGATAGGGAAGGAAAAAGGGAGGTGGGGTGGCAGTGCTGATTAAGGAAGACATTGTAGTGTTGGAAAAGGAGGATGTTCTTGAGGGGACAAGGACAGAATCTATTTGGTTAGAGTTGAGGAGCAAAAAGGGTATGATCATGCTATTGGGGGTATTCTACAAGCCTCCAAATAGTGAGAGGGAGGTAGAGGAGCAAATCTGCAGGGAAATCGCAGATATGTGCAAGAGCTATAGAGTGGTAATATTGGGGGACTTTAATTACCCGAATATCGATTGGGATAATGCTAGGGTAAAGGGAAAGGAGGGGGAGGAATTTCTGAAATGTGTTCAGGAGAATTTCCTTGACCAACATGTTCTTGGCCCAACTAGGAAGGAAGCATTGCTGGATCTGGGGCTGGGGAATGAGGTGGGCCAGGTCGACCAAGTGTCTGTGGGAGAACACTTGGATACGAGTGATCATCATATCATAAGATTTAGATTAGCAATGGAGAGGAGCAAGGAACAATCTAGAGTGGAACTTCTAAACTGGAATAGGGCTAACTTCAATGGGATGCGAAAGGATCTAGCCAGGGTAAAATGGAACCAGAGACTGACAGGAAAAACTGTAACAGAACACTGGGTGATCTTTAAGGAGGTGATGTTCCAAGTACAGACTAGGTACATTGCAACAAGAGGGAAGGGTAAGGGAACCAAAGCAAGGGCTCCATGGATGACGAGGGAGATAGAGAAGATGATGAAACAAAAAAAGAGGGTGTATGATGCATGTCAGGTGAATTCTTCAAGGGAGAACCAGACCAAATACAGTAAGTTGAGAGGGGATGTGAAGATGAAAATAAGATTGGCAAAGAAAGAATATGAGAGTAGAATGATGGTTAACATAAAAGGGAACCCAAAAATCGTCTACTGGCATGTAAACAGTAAGCGGGTAGTAAGAGGCATGGTGGGGCCTATTAGGGACAAAGAAGGTGATATATGCTTAGAGGCGCAGGGCAAGGCTAGAATACTCAATGAGTACTTTGTATCGGTGTTTACTAAGGAGGTGGATGCTGACAAAATATCGGTAGAAGTGGAAAAGGTGGAAGCAATGGAAGGGGTGAAAATTGATAAACAGGATGTACTAGAAAGGCTGGGTATGCTTAGAGTGGACAAGTCGCCTGGTCCAGATGGCTTACATCCCAGGTTGCGAAGGGAATTGTGGGAGGAAATAGCAGAAGGGCTTGCCAAAATTTTCCAATCTTCCCTAGATGCAGGGGAGGTGCCTGAAGATTGTAAAGTGGCAAATGTGACACAATTGTTCAAGAAAGGGTGCAAGGACAATCCCAGTAACTACAGGCTGGCCAGTTTAACATCAGTGGTGGGAAAGTTTTCGAAACAATAATCAAAGAAAAAATTAACCGGCATTTGGAGAGGTTTAATTATTCATTATTCCAGGGTATAGAATCTTCAGGCAAGACAGAGGAGGGTGTAAAAGAGGAGGGGGTGTCGCAATATTAATCAAGGAGTCAATTACTGCTGTAAGGAGGGATGATATCTTAGCAGGTTCCTCTAATGAGGCCATATGGGTAGAACTTAAAAACAAAAAGGGGGCAAGCACTTTGTTGGGAGTGTACTATAGGCCCCCAAACAGTCAGGGGGAGATAGAGGGACAGATATGTAGGCAAATCTCAGAGAAGTGTAGAAATAATAGGGTAATAATAGTAGGGGATTTCAACTTCCCCAATATTAACTGGGATAGTCAGAGTGTGAAAGGCTTAGAGGGTGCAGAATTCTTAAAGTGCATCCAGGAGAGCTTTTTGAGCCAGCATGTAGAAAGTCCTACAAGAGAGGGGGCGGTACTGGACCTAATTCTAAGGAATGTAGCCGGGCAAGTGGTAGAAGTGTCAGTAGGAGAGCATTTTGGTGACAGTGACCATAATTCGGTGAGATTTAAGGTAGTCATGGAAAAGGACAAAGATGGACCGGAAATAAAGGTTCTAAATTGGGGGAAGGCCGATTTTAATATGATAAGGCAGGATCTGGCCAAAGTGGACTGGGATCAGCTACTTGTAGGAAAATCCACATCAGAGCAGTGGGAGTCTTTCAGAAAGGAAATAGAGAGAGTACAACGCCAACATGTTCCCGTAAAGGTCAAGGGTGAGACCAACAAACCCAGGGAACCCTGGATGTCAAGGGATATACAAGAATGGATTAGGAAAAAAAGGGAGGCTTTTGGCAGATACAAAGGACTAAAAACAGTGGAAGCCCTAGAGGAGTATAGAAAGTGCAGAGGGGTACTTAAAAAAGAAATTAGGAGAGCGAAGAGAGGGCATGAAAAAACACTGGCGGGCAAAATAAAGGAAAATCCCAAGGTGTTTTATAAGTATATTAAGGGCAAGAGGATAACCAGAGAAAGAGTAGGGCCCATTAGGGACCAAAGTGGCAATCTGTGTGAAGAGCCGGAAGATGTAGGTGAGGTTTTAAATGAATATTTTGCATCTGTGTTCACTATGGAGAAGGACGATGTAGGTGTAGAAATCAGGCAGGGGGATTGTGATATACTTGAACAAATTAGTATCGAGAGGGAGGAGGTACTAGCGGTTTTAGTGGGCTTAAAAGTGGATAAATCCCCAGGCCCTGGCGAGATGTATCCCAGGCTGCTGTGTGAGGCAAGGGAGGAGATTGCAGGGGCTCTGACACAAATTTTCAGAACCTCTCTGGCCACAGGGGAGGTCATGATGCGGAGATGCCGGTGTTGGACTGGGGTGGACAAAATTGAGAGGTCGCACAACACCAGGTTATAGTCCAACAGTTTTATTTGAAATCACAAGCTTTCGGAGCTGTCGATTGCTCCTTCCTCAGGTGAAGTAAATTAGATACAGAATCGACAAAGCATATATAGATAGAGAACAAAGCATGTGTACCTTACAATTGCAGACCACTAAATTAAATCATCCTGACTATCTGCCGAGGTGTGATAAAGTTAATCAAGTCAGCCAGGAAGGTACCACATCAAAGACATAGCAAGATACAACTGAGACAATGAGGTGTAGTCGCAGGGGTTCTAACGTGTCAAAAGCTGCCGTCTGTATGTAAAACGAAAAGCTTTAAAAATTTTTACTTTTTTACTGGGAAAATTTTTACTTTTTTACTGGGAATCACATCTGTGAACAAGCCAACAACGACTGGAGGACTGGAGAACAGCTAACGTAGTACCATTATTCAAGAAGGGTAGTAGGGATAAACCAGGGAATTACAGGCCAGTGAGCCTAACATCAGTGGTAGGGAAATTATTGGAAAAAATTCTGAGGGACAGAATTAGTCTCCACTTGGAGAGGCAAGGGTTAATCAAGGATAGTCAGCATGGCTTTGTCAGGGGGAGATCATGTCTTACCAATTTGATTGAATTTTTCAAGGGGGTGACGAGGTGTGTGGATGAGGGTAGTGCAGTTGATGTCGTCTACATGGACTTCAGTAAGGCTTTTGACAAAGTCCCACATGGGAGACTGGTCAAGAAGGTAAGAGCCCATGGGATCCAGGGCAATTTGGCACATTGGATCCAAAATTGGCTTAGTGGCAGGAGGCAGAGGGTGATGGTCGAAGGTTGTTTTTGTGACTGGAAGCCTGTGTCCAGTGGTGTACCGCAGGATCGGTGCTGGGTCCTTTGCTGTTTGTAGTGTACATTAATGATTTAGATATGAATGTAGGAGGTATGATCAGTAAGTTCGCAGATGACACGAAAATTGGTGGAGTGGTAAATAGCGAGGAGGGAAGCCTCAGGCTACAGGACGATATAGACGGATTGGTTAGATAGGCAGAACAGTGGCAAATGGAATTTAACCCTGAAAAGTGTGAGGTGATGCATTTTGGGAGGACTAACAAGGCAAGGGAATACACAATTATTGGTAGGACCCTAGGAAGGACAGAGGATCAGAGGGACCTTGGTGTGCATGTACATAGATCCCTGAAGGCAGCAGGACAGGTAGATAAGGTGGTTAAAAAGGCATATGGGATACTTGCCTTCATTAGCCGAGGCATAGAATATAAGAGCAGGGAGGTTATGATAGAGCTGTACAAAACGCTAGTTAGGCCACAGCTGGAATACTGTGTGCAGTTCTGGTCGCCACACTATAGGAGGGACGTGATTGCATTGGAGAGGGTGCAGAGGAGATTCACCAGGATGTTACCTGGGCTGGAGCGCTTCAGCTATGAAGAGAGACTGGACAGGCTGGGGTTGTGTTTCTTAGAGCAGAGAAGGCTGAGGGGAGACCTGATTGAGGTGTACAAAATTATGAGGTGCATAGATAGGGTAGATAGAAAGGAACTTTTCCCCTCAGTAGAGGGTAGTAGAGGGTTCAATAACCAGGGGGCATAGTTTCAAGGTAAGGGGCAGGAGGTTTAGAGGGGATTTGAGGAAAAACTTTTTCACCCAGAGGGTGGTTGGAATCTGGAACTCACTGCCTGAAAGGGTGGTAGAGGCAGGAACCCTCACAACATTCAAGAAGCATTTAGATGAGCACTTGAAACGCCATAGCATACAAGGCTACGGACCAAGTGCTGGAAAATGGGATTAGAATAGACAGGGCTTGATGGCCAGTGCGGACACGATGGGCTGAAGGGCCTCTTTCTGGGCTGTATAACTCTAAGCTAATTAAGGAGAGCAAACACGGATTTGTAAAAGGCAGATCGTGTCTGACTAATCTAATTGCATTTTTTGATGAAATAACAGGGAGGATTGATGAAGGGAATGCAATGGATGTTGTCTGCATGAATTTTAGGAAGGTGTTTGACAAAGTACCACCTAGAAGGCTGGTTAACAAAATGGAATAGGTGGCTCAGTGGCAGCTTGGATAAGGAATTGGCTTAAGGACAGAAGGAACAGGGAGAGGCAATATACACTTAATGGCACAGTTTTAAAGAGTGTGCAGGGACAGAGGGACCTGGGAGTTAATGTGCATAGGTCCCTGAAGGTGGCTGGACATATTGAGAGAGTGGTTAACAATGCATATGGGATCTTGGGCTTCATAAATAGAGGTATTGAGTACAAAAGTAGAGAAGTTATGCTGAACCTTTATAAAGCGCTGGTTAGGCCACAACTGGAGTATTGCATCCAGTTCTGGTCACCACACTTTAGGAAGGATATGAAGGCACTTGAGAGGGTGCAGAGGAGATTTACCAGAATGGTTCCGGGGTTGGGGGAATCTTAGCTACAAGGACAAGTTGGAGAAGCTGGATTTGTTTTCATTAGAACAAAGGAGGTTGAGGGGTGATTTGATAGAGATGTACAAGATTATGACGGGTTTGGATAGGCTAGACGGGGAAAGGCTGTTCCCACTAGTTGATGGTACAAGGACTAGGGGACACAGATTTAAGGTTTTGGGCAAGAGATACAGGGGGGATGTGAGGAAAAACTTTTTTACGCAGCGAGTGGTGATGACCTGGAATTCGCTGCCAACAGAAGTGGTGGAAGCAGAGACACTCAATGTTTTCAAGGGGAGACTGGATAGGCACTTGAGGGAAATAATCTTGCAGGGCTACGGGGATAGAGCGGGGGAATGGGACTGACTGGATTGCTCTAGAGAGAGCCGGCATGGACTCAATGGGCCGAATGGCCTCCCTCTGTGCCGTTATGACTCTATGACTATGAGAAGTGGGTTGGACCATATTTCTGATTGGTCCCCTTGGAGGACAAGACGCACCCAACAGTTTGTCTGGAATGTGTAATTTGATCCTGCCTGCTGTAGACAACCCTGCAATCTGTAATTTGATGCAGTCTTGTCAGGCAACCTACAGAGTGGAGTTATAGTTAGCTTTGTGAAGATCCACTGTTATCTAATGCAATTGTAATTATAGTTGCCCTTGGCTGGTAAAATAAAATACTTTATACTCTAATTAGTGGGTTAGTTACTGCTTTGGAGTTTTATGTTTGTTTTTCTTCTGGAAGTGATAAAAATTCTTTAATTCAGAATGAAGGGACCAAGGTTAAGACTACAACTTTAATAAATCCTCATTAAAATAGGAAATGGAAAACAAGAAGTGCAAATTCTCAATGGCCTCCGGATCTTAGGTGGTGCTACTATAGCAGGAAGCAAGTAAGTATTTGCCTGTCAATAAACCAATGGGTGTGTGTGTGTGTGTGTGTGTGTGTGTGTGTGGGGGGGGGGTTCACGTGTGCATCCAACCTTCTGACACACCAGCGAGTTCACATTGGGAAGTGGCTGTTCACCTGCTCCGTGTATGGGAAGGGATTCACTAATTCATCCGGTTGGAAGAACATGATCCATGTCTAACAGAAGGGGGAGAACGTGATCTATCTTCCCACCTGGATCACGATCTCGCTCTCATCAACCCCCCTTTTAGATCTGGATCACGTTCTTCCCCTATCCCCACAGTTCTCTCTGTGCTCTAACCCCACCCTCCTCTCGAGTTCCTGACCTCCGCCCGCCAGAGTTACTGACCTTCCCCCCCGAGCTCCTGACCTTCTCTGCCCCATCCGAGCTCCCCTCCTCTCCCCCAGCCCCGCTCCTCTCATCCCTCTGATCGCCTATCCTCTTCCCCACCCGAGCTCCTCTCCTCTCTCCTCCCCGAGCTCCTCTCCTCTCCTCCCCACCCGAGCTCCTCTCCCCCGAGCTCCTCTCCTCTCCCCGAGCTCCTCTCCTCCCCCCCGAGCTCCTCTCCCCCGAGCTCCTCTCTCCCCCCGAGCTCCTCTCCTCCCCCCCGAGCTCCTCTCCCCCCGAGCTCCTCTCCCCCGAGCTCCTCTCTCCCCCCGAGCTCCTCTCTCCCCCCGAGCTCCTCTCTCCCCCCGAGCTCCTCTCCTCCCCCCCGAGCTCCTCTCCTCCCCCCCGAGCTCCTCTGCCCCCCCCGAACTCCTCTCCTCCCCACCCGAGCTCCTCTCTCCCCCGAGCTCCTCTCTCCCCCCCCCGAGCTCCTCTCCTCCCCCCGAGCTCCTCTCCGCCCCCCGAGCTCCTCTCCGCCCCCCCCGAGCTCCTCTCCGCCCCCCCGAGCTCCTCTCCTCCCCCCCGAGCTCCTCTCCCCCCCCCGAGCTCCTCTCCCCCCGAGCTCCTCTCCCCCCCCCCCCGAGCTCCCTCTCAGCCCCCCCCCCCCCCGAGCTCCTCCTCCCCCCCCGAGCTCCTTCTCCCCCCCCGAGCTCCTCTCTCCCCCCCGAGCTCCTGTCTCCCCCCGAGCTCCTCTCTCCCCCCCCGAGCTCCTCTCCCCCCCCCCCCGAGCTCCTCTCCCCCCCCCCCGAGCTCCTCTCCCCACCCCCGAGTCTCTCTCCCCCCCCCGAGCTCCTCTCTTCCCCCCCCCCGAGCTCCTCTCTTCCCCCCCCCGAGCTCCTCTCTTCCCCCCCACCCAGCTCCTCTCTCCCCCCCCGCAGCTCCTTCTCCCCCCCCGAGCTCCTCTCTTCCCCCCCCAGCTCCCTCTCTTCCCCCCCCCAGCTCCTTCTCTTCCCCCCCCCCGCAGCTCCTCTCTCCCCCCCCCGAGCTCCTCTCTCCCCCCCCCCCGAGCTCCTCTCTCCCCCCCCCGAGCTCCTCTCTCCCCCCCCCCGAGCTCCTCTCTTCCCCCCCGAGCTCCTCTCTCCCCCCCCCGAGCTCCTCTCTCCCCCCCCCGAGCTCCTCTCCCCCCCCCCCCCGAGCTCCTCTCTCCCCCCCCGAGCTCCTCTCTCCCCCCCCCGAGCTCCTCTCCTCTCCCCCCCCCCGAGCTCCTCTCCTCTCCCCCCCCCCCGAGCTCCTCTCCTCTCCCCCCCCCGAGCTCCTCTCCTCTCCCCCCCCCCGAGCTCCTCTCTCTCCCCCCCCCCGAGCTCCTCTCCTCTCCCCCCCCCGAGCTCCTCTCCTCTCCCCCCCCCGAGCTCCTCTCCTCTCCCCCCCCCGAGCTCCTCTCCTCTCCCCCCCCCGAGCTCCTCTCCTCTCCCCCCCCCGAGCTCCTCTCTCTCCCCCCCCCCGAGCTCCTCTCCTCTCCCCCCCCCCGAGCTCCTCTCCCCTCCCCCATAGCTCCTCTCCCTTCCCCCGAGCTCCTCTCCCCCCCGAGCTCCTCTCCCCTCCCCCGAGCTCCTCTCCCCTCCCCCGAGCTCCTCGCCCCTCCCCCCGAGCTCCTCTCCGCTCCCCGCTCCAAGCTTTTATTTTATTCCCCCTCTGATCCCCTCTCCTCTCCCTCCCTCCGATCCCCTTTCCTCTCCCCCCCTCCGATCACCTCGGCTCCCCCCTCCAAGCTCCTATCTTCTCCCCCCACCGAGCTCCTCTCCTCTCCCCCCTCCGATCCCCTCTCCTCTCCCCCCTCCGATCCCCTCTCCTCTCCCCCACCCCACCCCACGATCATCTCTCCTTTCCCCACTCTGAGCTCCTCTCCCCTCCTCGCTCCGCTCTGTCCTGTCACCTCCGAACCCCTCTCCTCTCCCCCCACCCCGATCCCCTGACCTCCACAAGGAGGAACATAGGAACAGGAGTGGACCATCCAGCCCCTCGAGCCTGCTCCATGGCTGATCTGCTCATTATTTCCATATACCCGCCTTTGGCCCATATCCCTTAATACCTTTGGTTAACAAAATGCTATCAATCTCCAATTTAAAATTAACAATTGATTTAGCATCAATTGCTGTTTGCGGAAGAGAGTTCCAAACTTCTACTACTCTTTGTATGTAGGAGTGTTTCCAAATTTCACTCCTGAAAGGTCTGGCTCTAATTTTTAGACTATGCCCCCTAGTCCTAGAATCCCCAACCAGCGGAAATAGTTCCTCTCTATCTACCCTATCTGTTTCCCTTAATATCTTGAAAACTTCGATCAGATCACAACTTAACCTTCTAAATTCCACGGAATACAACCCTAATTTGTGTAATCTCTCCTCATAACTTAACCCTTGAAGTCCAGGTATCATTCTGGTAAACCTATGCTGCACTCCCTCCAAGGCCAATATATCCTTCCTAAGGTGTGGTGCCCAGAACTGCTCACAGTACTCCAGGTGTGGTCTAACCAGGGTTTTGTATAGCTGCTGCATAACTTCTACCCCCTTGTATTCTAGTCCTCTAGATATAAAGGCCAGCATTCCATTAGCCTTTTTGATTATTTTCTGTACCTGTTCATGACATTTTAATGATCTATGTACCTGGACCCCCAAGTCTCTTTGGACATCCACTGTTTTAGCCTTTCACCATTTAGAAAGTACCCTGTTCTATCCTTTTAAGGTCCAAAGTGGATGACCTCACATTTGCCTACATTGAAATCCATTTGCCACAGTTTTGCTCATTCACTTAATCTGTCAATATCCCTTTGTAATTTCGTGCTTCCATCTACACTGCCTACAATTCCACCTATCTTTGTGTCATCGGCAAATTTGGATATATGACTTTCTATGCCATCATCTAAGTCATTAATAAATACGGTGAATAGTTGAGGCCCCAACACAGATCCCTGCAGGACCCCACTCGTCACCTCCTGCCAATTTGAGTACCTACCCATTATCCCTACTACCTGTCTCTTGCCGCTCAACCAATTTCCTAACCAGGTCAATAATTTGCCATCAATTTCGTGGGCTTCTACCTTAGTTAACAGTCTCTTATGTGGGACTTTATCAAATGCCTTCTGGAAGTCCATATAAATAACATCCATAGACATTCCCCCGTCCACTACTTCAGTTACCTCTTCAAAAAATTTAATCAGGTTTGTCAGGCATGACCTACCCTTCATAAATCCATGCTGGCTCTCTGATCTACTGAAAATTTTCGAGGTGTTCGCTCACCCTATTCTTAATTATAGACTCTAGCAATTTCCCGACAACAGGTGTGAGGCTAACTGGTCTATAATTCCCTGGTTTCCCTCTCTCGCCATTCCTAAATAGCGGAGTGACATGCGCAATTTTCCAATCGAAAGAAATGGTTCCTGAATCTAGAGAACTTTGGAAGATTATAGTTAGGGCATCTGCAATGTGCTCACCTACTTCCTTTAAAACTCTGGGATGGAAACCATCTGGTCCTGGGGATTTGTCACTCTTTAGTGCCATTATTTTCTTCATTACTGTTATTTTACTTGCATTAATTTTATTGAGTCCCTGTCCCTGATTTAGTTTCCTTGGGATTTCCGGCATGCTATCCTCTTCCTCTACTGTAAATACTGACGCAAAGTAATTATTCAACATGTCCGCCATTTCCTTATCATTGACAATATCACCGCTTTCAGTTTTTAAGGGGCCAACATTGCTCCTGACTACCCTCGTTTTCCTAATATAATTGTAAAAAAATTCTGTGTGTTGATTTTGATATCCCTTGCAAGTTTCCTTTCACACTCCCTTTTTGTAGCTCTTACTATCTGTTTTGTGACCCTTTGCTGTTCTTTGTATCTTTCCCATTCACCTGGATCTGTGCTATTTTTGCATTTTTGTATGCTTTTTCTTTTAGTTTTATGCTGTCCCTTAACTTTTTAGTCATCCATGGCTTTTTTTTTGGCAAGTGGAGCTCTTGCCCCTCGGGTATAAACTGGTTCTGTATCACCTTAAATTCTTTTCTGAACATCTCCCACTGATCTTCTGTTGTTTTACCCATTAACACATTTGCCCAGTTTACTGTGGACAGTCTCTGTCTCATCCCTTTGAACGGCCTTACCCAAATCTAGAATCTTAGTAGCTGTTTCGCATTTCTCCCTTTCAAACGCTATGTTGAACTCGATCATGTTATGATCGCTATTAGATAAATGGTCACGCACTGTTAGACTGTTAACTAAATCTGGCTCATTACTCATTATTAAATCTAATATGGCATTTCCCCTTGTTGCCTCTAGGACATATTGTTGTAGAAAATTATCCCGACACACTCAAGAAATTCACTACCTTTCTGACAGGTGCTAGTCTGCTTATCCCAATCTATATGAAAGTTAAAATCCCCCAATTAAAAACACGCTGCCTTTGCTACACGCTTTGTCTAATCTCTGCATTTATACAATCTAGCACTTCACAGCTGCTACCCAGGGAGCCAATACACAACTCCCACTACAGTCTTAAATCCTTTGCTATTTCTTAATTCTACCCATAAAGTCTCCACTGCCTGCTTACCTCTCATTATATCCTCTCTTATCAATGAAGTGATTTCAACCTCAATCACGAAGGCTACTCCTCCCACTCTGCCATTTTCCCGATCTTTCCTGTAGACCTTATAACCTGGTATATTTAGTTCCCAGTTCTGACTGTCTTGCAGCCATGTCTCAGTAATGGCTACCATGTCGTACCCTCCAATTTGAATTTGCGCCTGCAGTTCATTCAATTTATTCCTTATACTCTGTGCATTTGTGTAAAGAACGCTTATTTGGGCCACACACCCTAGCCTGTCCTAGGCTAGGCGCATGCACGGTTCGGGTGGGGGCTGGACGGTGTTTAGGCTCCACCCCCATACAGTGCGCATGCGCAGAAGGATGCAGAAGACCTTGCAAATAATCACTCCGTAAAAAAACACCAATCTGCATGAGCTGCTAACAGCCCTAATACATGTGATAAAGACAGCTGTGATCACTGAAACAGCTATACAGCATGGAGGGACAAAAATTGTGACTAGTGTCTGTTCCAGGAATGCACGATCTGTGTTTGTAGCTGTAATGCTGGCTCATTAGCAGCAAATATCTGTGATAGCAACTTAAACAACAACTAAAGCCCACTGCCACCATGCATGGGAGGAACGATACTGTATCTGAAACCAAGAGAAGCATCAAGGAAATGCAAAAGAAATTCGATATCAAGTAAACGCACCAAGGTAAATGGAGACACTGTACAGCATGTTAATCCACTAGGATTAGAAGAGTACTCTTGCTGCAGCCATTGGTGATAAATATGATATCCCTTAAGGGAAAAAATGAGTAAAGCTGTCATCTCAAAGAGATACCATATTGAAATAATAGCTTGAAATAATAGAGTACCTGGTGTATGTGAGAACACAATATAATTTAAAATAGGCGAAGGCCAGCTAATCTTTTCATTCCTGTGTGACTAGTGCCCAATTGAAGGCAGAAAAGCAGAACCATGTGAGCAGTTACAGGATAGTTAGGGTAAGCAGCAGACATGTTACTAAGGCCGCGATTTTCCTTACTTCGGCGGGTCCATGGTAGGTGACGTTGGTGGCGGGTCCCGGCCTCGCTCCTGTCTCCATCCCGGCCTCCGACATGACTTTCCCCTGATTGGGCTTGTTAAGCCCGCCCAGCGAGTTTCCTGGACAATTGAAAGAAACTGGTCTGGTGGTGCCAACCTGGCGCATCATGTGGCAGCCAGGGTGTGCAGCGTCAAGTGAAGTATATGTGGCCATGGTGAGGTCATCCATGGAGTCCCAGGCAGCAATGTGGTTGGGTGCTGATGCCCTGTGCAGCATCAGGTGATTGCGGAGAACGTTGGTGTGGTTGTTGGTGCGCCTGGTGTTGGGGCTGATTGTGGTCAGATTCTGAGGACCAAGGTGAGAGAGTATAAAGTGTACCCATACTGATGGAATAGATGGCAGGTGAAGTAGAGATGACAGAAGCGATGTCAATGGCCTAAAAATCAAGAATAAAAAAACTGGACGGACCACCCAGTGCCGAGGTCGATGCCGGGTGGTCCGTCCAGTTTTTTAATTCTTGTTTTTTGTAGTGGTTTTTTAGGCCATTTCAGAGGGCAACCACTGTGGGTCTGGAGTCACATATAGGCCTTCCAGGTAAGGACGGCAGATTTCCTTCCCTAAAGGACATTAGTGAACCAGATGGGTTTTTACAACAATCCGATAGTTTCATGGTCACTATTACTGATACTAGCTTTTTATTCCAGATTTATTTTATTTAATTAACTGAATTTAAATTCCTCAGCTGCCGTGGTGGGATTTGAACTCACATCTCCAGATCATTAGTCCAGGCCTTTGGATTACTAGACCTCGGCACCGGCTACTGACACGACAATGGCACACCATCCATCACCATCCCTGGGTATGTCCTGTCCCACCGGCAGGACAGACCCACCAGAGGTGGCGGCACAGTGGTATACAGTCGGGAAGGAGTGGCCCTGGGAGTCCTCAACATTGAAGTCTCATGGCTTCAGGTCAAGCATGGGCAAGGAATAAAGTGCTGATTACCACCTACTGCCCTCCCTCAGCTGATGAATCAGTACTCCTCCATGTTGAACACCACATGGAAGAAGCACTGAGAGTCGCAAGGGCACAGAATGGGGGACTTCAATCTCCATCACCAAGAGTGGTTCGGTAGTCTGGGGCCTGCGAAAGGTGGTGAGAGAACCAACGAAGGAAAAACCTACTTGACCTCGTCCTCATCAATCTACCCTCCATTGTGTTGTGTGGCATTACCACTGTGCTAAATGGGATTCAGAACAGATCTAGCAGCTCAAAACTGGGCATCCATGAGGCGCTGTGGGCTACAGCAGCAGCAGAATTGTATTCCACCACAATCTGTAACCTCATGGCCTGGCATATCCCTCACTCTACCATTACCATCAAGTCAGTGGACCAACAATGGTTCAATAAGGAGTGTAGAACATGCCAGGAGCAGCACCAGGCTTACCTAAAAATGCAGTGCCAACCTGGGGAAGCTGCAACACAGGACTACATGCATGTTAAAAAGTGGAAGCAGCATGCTATAGACAGGGCTAAGCGATCCCACAATCAACGGATCAGATCAAAGCACTGCAGTCCTGCCACATCCAGTCGTGAATGGTGGTGGACCATTAAACAATTAACGGGAGGAGGAGGCTCCAAGAATATCCCCATCCTCAATGATGGTGGAGCTCAGCACGCGAGTGCAAAAGACAAGGCTGAAGCGTTTGCAACCATCTTCAGCCAGAAGTGCCGAGTGGATGATCCATATCCGCCTCCTCCTGAGGTCCCCACCATCACAGAAGCTAGTCTTCAGCCAATTCGATTCACTCCACATGATATCAAGAAATGGATGAGTGCACTGGATACAGCAAAGGCTGTGGGCCCCGACAACATCCCGGCTGTCATGCTGAAGACTTGTGCTCCAGAACTAGCCGTGCCTCTAGCCAAGCTGTTCCAGTACAGCTACAACATTGGCATCTATCCGACAATGTGGAAAACTGCCCAGGTATGACCTGTCCACAAAAAGCAGGACAAATCCAACCCAGCCAATTACCGCCCCATCAGTCTACTCTCAATCATCAACAAAGTGATGGAAGGTGTCATCGACAGTACTATCAAGCAGCACTTACTCACCAATAACCTGCTCACTGATGCCCAGTTTGGGTTCCGCCAGGACCACTTGGCTCCAGACTTCATTACAGCCTTGGTTCAAACACGGACAAAAGAGCTGAATTCCAGAGGTTTGGTGAGAGTGACTGCCCTTGACATCAAGGCAGCATTTGACCGAGTGTGGCATCAAGGAGCCCTAGTAAAACTGAAGTCAATGGGAATCGGGGGGGGAAAACTCTCCACTGACTGGAGTCATACCTAGCACAAAGGATGGTGGTTGGAGGTCAAGCATCACAGCCCCAGGACATCACTGCAGGAGTTCCTCAGGGCAGTGTCCTAGGCCCAACCATCTTCAGCTGCTTCATCAAGGACCTTGACTCTATCATAAGGTCAGAAGTGGGGATGTTCGCTGATGACTGCACAGTGTTCAGTGCCATTCGCAACTCCTCAGATAATGAAGCAGTTCATGTCCGCATGCAGCAAGACCTGGACGACATTCAGGCTTGGGCTGATAAGTGGCAGGTAACATTCGTGCCACACAAGTGCCAGGCAATGACTATCTCCAACAAGCGAGTGTCTAAACGCCTCCCCTTGACATTCAACGGCATTACCATCGCCAAATTTCCCATCATCAATATCCTGGGGGATATCCAGAAACTTAACTGGACCAGCCACATCAATACTGTGGCTACAAGAGCAGGTCAGAGGCTAGGTATTCTGCGGCGAGTGTCTCACCTCCTGACTCCCCAAAGCCTTTCCACCATCTACAAGGCACAAGTCAGGAGTGTGATGGAATACTCTCCACTTGCCTGGATGAGTGCAGCTCCAACAACACTCAAGAAGCTCGACACCATCCAGGACAAAGCAGCCCACTTGATTGGCACCCCATCCACCACCTTAAACATTCACTCCCTCCACCACCGGCGTACCGTGGCTGCAGTGTGTACCATCTACAAGAGCAGCAACTCGCGAAGGTTTCTTTGGCAGCACCTCCCAAACCCGCGACCTCTTGCACCTAGAAGGACAAGTGCAGCAGGCGCATGGGAACACCACCACCTCCAAGTCACACACCATCCTGACTTGGAAGTATATCGCCGTTGCTTCATCGTCGCTGGGTCAAAATCCTGGAACTCCCTCCCTAACAGCACTGTGGGAGTACTTTCACCACACGGACTGCAGCGGTTCAAGACGGCGGCTCACCACCACCTTTTGAACGGTAACTAGGGATGGGCAATAAATGCTGGCCTTGTCAGCGACGCCCTCATCCCATGAACGAATACATAGTGAGCATTGAGCATGTATATCGTCATGTACATAAGGTATGTTTTCCCATTGGTCAGGACTATCTCAGCATTATGTTTGAGATTATTTATATCAGAAGTAATCAGTGATGCAATTACCCCAACACAACACACGAAGAAAAAAGAGTCAAACTGGACCCCTCCGGAGGGTCGCTGCCCCAAGCTTGACATGTATGCTCAAGCTGTCAGGAGATGCATCAACGCCAGATTCATCAGCCGCACTCACAAGACAGTCCAGAATGTCACCCGAGCACAACGCAACGCCATCCACGCTCTCAAGACCAACCGCAACATCGTCATCAAACCAGCGGACAAAGGAGGAGCCATCGTCATACAGAACAGAATGGACTATTGTAAAGAAGCATACCGACAACTGGACAATCAGGAACACTACAGACAGCTACCCGCAGATCCGACCAAAGAACACACCCGCCAACTCAATAGACTGATCAAGACCTTCGATCCAGACCTTCAAAACATCCTACGCGCTCTCATCCCACGTACTCCCCGCGTGGGAGACTTCTACTGCCTCCCTAAGATACACAAAGCCAACACACCCGGACGTCCTATCGTATCAGGCAACGGAACCCTATGTGAGAACCTCTCTGGATACGTCGAGGGCATTCTGAAACCCATCATACAGGGAACCCCCAGCTTCTGTCGCGACACTACAGACTTCTTACAGAAACTCAGCACTCACGGACCAGTTGAACCAGGAACACTCCTCGCCACGATGGACGTATCGGCACTCTACACCAGTATCCCCCACGATGACGGCATCGCTGCGACAGCCTCAGTACTCAACACCAACAACAGCCAATCTCCAGACGCCATCCTACAACTCATCCGCTTCATCCTTGACCACAATGTCTTCACCCTCGACAACCATTTTTTTACCCAAACACACGGAACAGCCATGGGGACCAAATTCGCACCCCAATACGCCAACATCTTCATGCACAAGTTCGAGCAAGACTTCTTCACTGCACAGGACCTCCAGCCAACGCTGTACACCAGATACATCGACGACATTTTCTTCCTTTGGACCCATGGCGAAGGATCACTGAAAAGACTACACGATAACATCAACAAGTTCCATCCCACCATCAAACTCACCATGGACTACTCCTCAGAATCGGTTTCATTCCTGGACACACGAATCTCCATCAAAGACGGACACCTCAGCACTTCACTCTACCGCAAGCCCACGGACAACCTCACGATGCTCCACTTCTCCAGCTTCCACCCTAACCACGTTAAAGAAGCCATCCCCTATGGACAAGCCCTGCGAATACACAGGATCTGCTCAGACGAGGAGGAACGCGATGGACACCTACGGACGCTGAAAAACGCCCTCGTAAGAACGGGATATGACGCTCGACTCATCGATCGACAGTTCCGACGGGCCACAGCGAAAAATCGCATAGACCTCCTCAGAAGGCAAACACGGGACACAACCAACACTTACCGGAGCGGAGAAACTACGCCATGTTCTTCGCAGCCTTCAACATGTCATCGATGACGACAAACACCTCGCTAAGGCCATCCCCACGCCTCCACTACTTGCCTTCAAACAGCCGCCTAACCTCAGAAGTACCATCGTTCGCAGCAAATTACCCAGCTTTCAGGATAACAGCGACCACGACACCACACAACCCTGCCATGGCAAACTCTGCAAGACATGCCAGATCATCAACACAGATACCATCATCACACGTGAGGACACTACCCACCAGGTACATGGTACATACTCATGTGACTCGGCCAACGTTGTCTACCTCATACGTTGCAGGAAAGAATGCACCGCGGCATGGTACATCGGCGAGACCATGCAGACACTGAGACAACGTATGAACGAGCACCGCGCAACAATCGCCAGGCAGGATTGTTACCTCCCAGTCGGGGAACACTTCAGCAGTCAAGGACATTCAGCCTCGGATCTGCGGGTAAGCGTTCTCCAAGGTGACCTTAGGAAAACACGACAACGCAAAATCATCGAGCAGAAACTGATAGCCAAGTTCCGCACTCATGAAGACGGTCTCAATCGGGATCTTGGGTTTATGTCACGATACATGACGTTGGCTTGTTCACAGATGTGATTCCCAGTAAAAAAGTAAATTTTTTAAAGTTAATCGTTTTACATACAGACGGCAGCTTTTGACACGTTCGACCCCATGCGATTCCACCTCATTGTCTCAGTTGTATCTTGCTATGTCTTTGATGTGGTACCTTCCTGACCTGATTAACTTTATCACACCTCGGCAGATAAACAGTCAGGATGATTGAATTCAGTTGTCTGCAATTGTAAGTTACACATGCTTTGTTCTCTATCTATATATGCTTTGACGATTCTGTATCTCCTCACTTCACCCGACGAAGGAGTTTTAACTCCGAAAGCTTGTGATTTAAAATAAAACTGTTGGACTATAACCTGGTGTTGTGCGACCTCTCAATTTACTCCTCTATATACAGATATAGTGAATGAAGTGTTTTCAAGAGTCATTACCATGGTGACAATTCCATTTTAAAAACAAATTATTTACTTCACTTCACACCAAAGAAATACCACTTCTAATCTAATCTGTACTATGGCATTAGGTCAGGAATACATTAAACTAGGCAAAACAAACAGATTAGCAAACAGAATTAATGTGTGAAGTAATTAGTTATGTATAAGAGTTTGGCCTGGTGTTGCACTTTGCAGCAGAAGGCAATTTCCCAATATTGCTGAAAAAAGTTACGACGATAATGCTGACAGTTCATTCTGTTTATTAAGAGATTACAGTATAAATATCAACAACAGACTTGTTAGTGGTATTTGGTCCAATATGACACAGAAGCAGTTCAGGAACAAGTCTGCAATTCACAAGAGCACGGAATACAGAGAATATGATAACTGATAAATCATTTCAAAATCCCTGTAAATTCACTGTAAAAAAAAGTACAAAATAAATAAATGTTACAAACGGGATTGTGTTAAAAAAATTACAAGAGACAAGTATTTCTGTCTGTGATATTTTGAACATTACTCCCCCATTGGACACATCAGAATTCAGTCTGATTTTCATTGTATAGTTTTGGGGCAGAAATATTATACATCCTTAAAAGTAAGACTTTAAATTTAAAGTGAACATTTACTTTTAAAAGTACATTTTAGCCTTTGACAGAAAGTTTAAGACATTTAAAAGAATCACATAGTTCCAGTGTTGAAAGTTTGCTTTATTTTCTTTTAAAACACAGAAGCTTAACATTAGAAAAAGAAAAGGTGCATTTTTATAAAAATTCAGAATTCTGGTTTTTATTGTGGCACAAAATGAAACTCTATTGGGGCTTTTGAAAAGCACAATACAGCTTGCTCTTTCATTCATTATTACTGGCAGGAGTTATAAGTTAAATGGCAGAAAAATTACCATTTGGTTAGTATAAAGACAATATGTATGGCACACAGCAAGAAATTGGAGGCTTATTACCACTGGCCTGTGGCAGCGTGAAAGCTGAGAACAATGGGACATCAGGCAAGATTAACTCTTTATACTGAAACACTGATTAAAAAAGAAAAAAATAACCAAAACATTCTGAAATGTATATATAGTCACATCAACATCAGAGCAAAGGGCCAGGCGTATTCTTTGTATTTTGTTAGAGTGAATGCAACAATATAGAAGATAAACCATGTGGGTTTGTGCCAACCAGAATAAAGGTTCAGACTATCCAAACTCATGTCACATAGAACCTATACAGGCAGCACAGAGAGGAGTTTCCTCCCATTAATCTGGGCTGGTTTCAAACATTGTTGAAAGGTCAGCGGTTAACTCCCTGTACCACAAGATTGAAAACATTATTAGGGTTTGAGCTGTGGCACATTATGGTACTCATATGGCACAATGATATATACAATCTCACACATTTTTTTTCTCCAGTTTATATTTACCAATTCAATGTAAAATCTCATCTGTCTTCACAGATTAAACCAAATATCAGTCCCATCTACTAACAAGATTTGTAACCTGGTAGTTGCCAGGCAAGTCTACTGCAATGTGCAGCATCTTGCTTAGGATTCTAATGTAGTAGATATTCAGAAATGGCATTTTCATTGCCACAAAAAGCTATATGAAATTCAAAATACACAGTTGAATTCTAACATGCACGTATTACTGTCATCTGAATATGAATTTAAATGTATATAAAAGCATTTAAATTAGAGACGGTGTATTTTAATAATTTCCACCAATGGCTAGATAATGCTATTCATGTTGTTCAAATGTGACTATATGGCATTTTGTCATGAATTGAAAATATATTTTATGACGTGGTTTGCACATTACTTCGGAATGCAAGCATGGTATAATAGCATGCTACCCACAATAAAATCAAAGTCTGCTTACAGCATCTATGATCACTCTGGAATTGGTTTGGCAACAGAACCATTTTCCCAACCTAAGGGAATTTACTGACTTTACTGTGACTACACTCGGTTTACAAGGTTGATTATAAAAGGACAGCGCGATTTTTGAGTAAAATTGAAACTCCTCTGCAGCACCCAGATCACCTGTTTAAAAATACTGATATTTCTGTAAACATTTAATGTTCCCTTTTACTGCACTGAAACATTTTCTGTGGAACTTGTTGAGCATTCATTTTCCATGTGTAAAGCTGAACTTGCCTTGAAACAGTGCAATGAAGGCAATTAAATATTTACTATGTCTGTAGAAGTATTGCGGCATAAACGTAAACTTCATTCTTTTTAAAATGAAAGCCCTTACAATGGATTAGCTACAACACTTCAAATAAAATCAGTAGAAAGGCTGTTAAATAACAATGTTAAAAAAATTTCAGTAAATGCTGCACAAAGTACTTAAAATATACTAAGGACAGCTTATTTAGTTTCTATTAATACAGTAATTCCATAGAATCTGAATCCATAAAATTCCTATATATTGTACTGATGTTTACAAGACAGGTTTAGTTTTAAAAGTACTGTAAATCACATTATTTTCCGCAAATTTCAAACTTGTCAAAGATCAAAATTGACTAAACACATGAAACAAACTGAAAGGTACATCAGTTCATACTTTGTAAACATATTTGAAAAACAAAACCATGGAAATGTTAAACCTGTAGTTTTGGAAATATTGCAAACATAGCCAATAAAATTATGATTTACAGTACAGGATTTCAAAGTGTTTGATGTTTGTTACTACATATCAGTACAGATTTTAGTTCTACAGTCCAATAAATGAGATTTTCAAGAACACTGCAGATCAGTGTGCTGTAATCATCTCCGAACACCATAATGTTCAACATCATTTTAGATAAAGATTCAGATGTGGAGCAAAACATGTAACAATCCATGACTAGTGAAGCATACAGGACCCACTTGTGAATCTAGACGATTCAGTAACTCTTGCTTCATGAGTACGAGACTGGTTCAGTGTCATGCCAGTGAATCTTTATCACAGTAATATTTTCTGAAATAAATGTTCTCTTGGACTGTGTGTTAGGAGTTTTGAAATTTTTTACAATTCTTAATATGGTCGGAGCAAGGTAGAGGAGGTAAATGTGGAAAACAGAAATTGGAACCAGCCTTAAAGCACTGCATCAGATATCCAGGCATTGAAGGCATGATAAATGTATTGAGCTTTGAAACATCACAGCTTCATTACAACTCAGTTTTTATGGCCTCTTGTGGTCGTCTGATGTTCACATAAATGTCAGAAGCTGATGCCTGTGTGCTGGCTGCATAAATTCACATTGAAAGCTTTGCCACAGCAACAGAGTGAGGTGATGTGACCAATGTTCCCTCTAAGCTGCGCAGTAATGGGAAAGGTCCTGCGCAGACCGCTCACTGGCTTTTACATTGTAAATACCGCGCATGCTTTAAAGGGATTAAAAGAAACAGGCCGCACAGAACAAAGCGCAGCTTATAGGGAGCATTAGATATAACTCATTCTGTAGAGTGGTCTCCAGTTGACTTTGCACCCCTTCAAGCCATGCACAAGTCTGTGCCACATTAGCAACAAATGCTGGTTATGGGGGTTTGTGTGTATACTAAAGCAACAGAATCATAAGTCCCCTCTATAATAATAGGGTATATACAATTTAAATAATAATGAAATGGTGTATGTCATCACTGAATCAGAATGGCAACACTAGCGTTGACAAGAGGTGCGTTCCTTTCTAATCTGTGACAAGACAAAATATATCCAGCTATTTAGCTTCTGTATGATCTTTTGAGCGTTGTAATAATAGCCACCAAAATCAAAAACTACAGTTATAATTTGGAAGATTATTTCTGAGCAGTTATGAATTAAAAAACACTGCATGGTTCTGCATGCTTCTCTAATCCTATTTTAACTGATTCATCATTAGAAATTAATAGAAATCATTATTTCAGATTCTCTGAAAGCAGGAAAGGTTAGTTAATAGTCAAAGGGTTAACTTATCAGCAATGATATATGGACAGCAAAACAATGTCGTTCCTGTTAAAGATTGGCCAAGAGCCCAGTACTGCTCACAAAATGTTCAAACATTTTTAACAGTCAGACTACAAGGTGCATTTGCAAGCTAATAAGATCAAAGATCTCAAAACTGAAGTAAACATAAGAACAATATTAATTTGTTTTTTTTAAAAGATGGCACTTGCACTGTACAGTACTTTGGAATCTCAGGCACATCATGGAAGGCTTATTCCAACATTTGCAACAACTGCAACTCAAAGAATTCTGTGCACAGGCACATTTACAGTATAAGATTACCATACAGGCCTCTTGCTGGTATTTCTCATGTTTTATATGTCTGATCTGGACAGTTCAATGCTTTTCAAAATATGTGGGAAGAATCACCCTGTCCCAGGGACCTATTTTTCCTGGTAGTCTGTGGTAAATATTATTGGAGTTCTACAATACTAATTTAAAATAGGCCAGCTTCAGGATCTGCGCCACAGAAAATCTTTGTATTGCATTTCAATAGCACGAAGTAAATGTACCATAACCGGCTGTGCTTTATCTATTTAAATTTTATGAAAATGATCACTGTAGAATTTTACTTATTCTTGAAATTTTACTTATTCTTGAAATTAGGTGTGAAAATATTTGGCAATTAGTATCTTTTTAATGCTTTGAGAAGCCTTTTCTCCATGATGTACCTTACAAATATTTATAGGCCAAAACCAAAACAGGAAACAAATGTTTATAAATTGCAACAAAAATATGCTGATGCAATATAACAAGCGTACATAACTTTAATTACAATATATTGGAGGAAAAATGATATCTTGTGACTCCTGATTTTTTCAATAACTGAATTTCCTACAGTCAGCATTTACTCTCTGTGTCACTACGTTATCTTCTTCTTGATACACAAGAGTTCTTTGTGTATATCGCTGAAATTTGGTCGGTTTTCTGGTTTGTATTCCCAGCATCTCAGCATTATGTTATAGATTTCCTCTGGACATTTCTGCGGTGCTGACATCCTGTAACCTGCAACAGTTTTAAAGCATCTTCTTAAAACAGCAATGATCTCCCGTTGTTGTGCTACTCTGATGTATGCAGGCGATTTAAGTGAAATATTGCTCGTCTTTTATAGGGCACAAGTAACATTTCATGCTAGGATGGGCACCCACCCCTTTTTCAATTGGACAGTTGTTTCTGGGAGTGGCTGCCCATTAATTTTCACATCTGAAAATCAAACACATACACACGTGGCCTATTTAAGTTAGGTAAAACCTTCCATAGAATATGTTTATGAGTGATATGAAATTGAAAGAGGGAAGGGTTAAGAATTCACATTACTCATGTATGTTCAGTTACTTCATATTATTTTATAATATGTTCTGATTGGTTGAGGTGGTTGAATCTATTTGTGTGTATCTGAGAGAAAATAAAAACAAGAACAGCAGACTAAAAGTTAATTTAAAGGAGGGTAATCTTGGAAGTAATGTACCATCGTTTGACTGCAAAAGGGAGTTCTGGATAAAAGATGATGAATTTTGACAAGATATATAAGCTGGAGCTCTTTAATAAATTAAGCGCTATTGCAGAGATGTTTGGTGTAGAAGGAAAGATGTAAGCCAGAGTTTGTGGTCCTCATTATAAAAACCTTCAGCCTGACTGAATGGTCTGTTTATTCAATATTTGTAGGTAAAGGCTGGATCTCTCTCTTTCTGAAGGGTATTATAATTTACATTAATTTTGTTCAAACTTTTATTTTGTAGCTCCAGCAATGCAGGAATCATGGATGGGCTTATAAGGCGGATCATTTCATATCTGTAACTTATAGTAGATCAGGAGGGGAGTGAGCGGTGGCCCGCAGGACCGCCATTTCATTGTGGAGCCAGGAGGCTCCTGCTCCTCCTAGCTCCACATTCAGATAAGTGAAACATTTTTTAAACTTACTTTCTTGGTAGCAGTCTCCAGTAGCTCCTTTATAAACGGCTGATTTGGTTGCTTTAAGGCCAGAGAAAACTAACCGCGGCATGCACGGCACATGATGTGGTCAGACGCGATCCAATTTAGCAAATGGGACCTGAAACAGACGTTACGTCGTCCATTTGCATAGGCAATGGGCCTAATGCTTGTTTCAGACAGGTGCCCACGATGACTAACAGGCACTCTAACTAATATGATGTGTGTGTGTTTTGGTTGCGTGCAATTGTCGACAAAAATTGGTAGGCTGTGGACCTATTTCACACCCGAAAAACGGGCAAAGCTAGGTCCAATTGCCCCCTATAATTTCCAAGGGTTACCACCTTTTTTCTATTTTAGTTCTGTGCGTGTACACTGCATGGACAGCATAACATCTGCATTTTATGGACACTTTATTTTGATTCCATGTTGTGCCACTAAATCCTCCACGTTATAAATCCATTAAGGTTAGCTGTCACAGCACACTACAAGTGCAAGTCATTTACAGCCACTCTAAGTATTTACTATAATTTTCAACACACTTCTTTCCCTCCAAGCGTATTTAGCATTCACAGGAATGACATTGAATGAATGAAGTTTTAACTAGATAAGGCAGATTCAATCTATAGTGAAACACCATGCAAGGTGTTTAGACTACTAATTGCATGGAGAATGATGGAATTGGGGGAAATGATTATTTGGTTGTATTCTAATAGAAGAGTTTGAACAATATCACAAGTAGTTTATACTCACTGGTAGCAGGCCAGGGATTCGGCTGGATTACAGAAATCACTCCCTTCTACCAGTTCTTATTTTATAATAATGTTTGTTGCTTTATAATGTTAGTATTTGTTTCTTTCCTACTTCAACTACAATTGTGTGTCTGGAAGTGGTAGACATGTCACGATGCCAGTTGCAGTTCTCATGTTGGTGGGTAAAAGCAGTGCTCACCTCATTCTAATAGTGAAACCAGAAAAGTGTCAATAGAAGTGGGAATTAAAAAAAATAATTAAATGTAGCTTTGAAGTAATGTAGGTTTCGTTCCTTTTGGGTTTTTGTGGAAACTAATAATTGAGAGCAGTGCAGCAAACATTCACACAAGGAAAAACTAAAAGGATCTGTGCTATCATCACAAGAGCATTACAGAAAAATAATCTGTAGTTGATTGGGAAATGTGGGTTAAGTATGCGTTATAGCACAATACTAAACTCCATCTCCTCCTGCAGTGATCATGATAGTCAAGCTTGTTTATAACAGAGAAACAGGCCATTCAGCCCAAGATGCTGTTTATCCTCCACACGTGCAGTAGTCTTAATTCCATGCCCAACCTGCTCATTTATCCCTTTACAAAATTACATACAACACCCAGTCTTGGGATGGGATCTCACATATCTCTTAATTTAGGCTCAAGTCTGCAACACATATGTTTTAGGAACTGACATCAGATGGTCTTCAAAGCAGATTTCTTTCTATATTGTATATGTAACAAAAGGCTTTTACACCACCCCACGTAGGGAGAACAAGTAAAGGCAGCTTACACTGCTTACAAATCACAGAAAAATACAAACAAGAAGCAATACAAGTACAAAATATAACTACTCAGAGATCTGTATGTAGTATGGTGCCAGTATTAAGCTTTTAATATTGATGCTCATAACTGTACCTTTTTCAACCCGTTCTCGTGCCTGCTGATTGGTCATTCCAGGATATGGACACACTCCCAAGCTGAATGTCTCCCACAGGAGTATCCCATAGCTCCACACATCACTCTCTGAACTGTATCGCCCTATGTGACAGAACAGTTTGTCAAAAGTCTCTTCATCTATTTTGTGCATTGGAAAAATTGATTTTTTTTGCCTTATAAACAGTACTTAAAAGCAGATAAACCTGAATTTATTATAAAAGTCTAGAGAAGGCTACATTATCTGCACTTGAATTTTTTTAGTGAGTGCAGCAAGATGGGCTAAATGGTCTTTTTTCTTCGTCTCTCATAAAGATGCCAACTCTTGCTGGATACAGTTCTTCCCTCCAGGATCTTGCTCAGGTGGCTCTCCTTCATGTGCAAATATAGACAATAAGTGTTGACAGGTGATACAACCATGCATAGCATCACCGTCATATGCTCATGTGCTCAGCCAAAGTCCACACCTGGACACTTGTAGCAGGCACGACTGCTTAGCAGGAGCAGGAACCCTGGATGATATTTTCTCTCCATAGCCTGGGGCGCCGAGGTCAACTGTAGTGCCCCTACTGAGATCAGCTAACTCAGCATGGACATTGTTTCAATCTGTGACCTTATTAGACTGTATGGTTCAGCACCACACTTCAGTGCTGATCAACTAAGTCATCGGGAATCTCTTCCGAATTTTTTAAAATAGATGAATTAATTTTTAGATAATGACATGACACACTGACCAAAGTAATGCAAATGCACAGAAGAATTTACAAAGCTGTACAAGGACTATATGCTGTAAACTGTAGTCTGCTAATTTGAATCTCAACTAATAAAAATTACTACATTTACAAGAAATTATGTTTACTATGTTCCAAACCTTATTTCCAGTAGTCAGTGCTCAGCTTAGTGGAGGACGTAGGATGAGAGTTGGAAGGGTTTTCAGAAAATATTTAGCGTGATTTGATTGGTTCTCCTTTTATACTGGTAGATTTTGCTGACTGTGGTAGGCCATTCAGCCCCTCGAGCCTGTTCCGCCATTCAATGAGATCAGGAATAGTGTCTCATTGCTATTTTTTTTTTACAGATGTGCTCCTGACTTTTAATTTATATATTTCCATATTTCCTTAGTTGTAATTTGTTGGCAAAGTGTGAAAATTAGCATAAAAGTTTACAGCATAGAGGAAGGCCATTTAGCCCATCGTGTCTGGGCTGGGTTTTTTGCAAGAGCAATCTAAAACTAATCCTACTGTCCTGCTCGCTCCCTGTATGAACGAAAATAACAATTTGCAATTACATAGGACCGTTAACATAGAAAAATGTCCATGGTGCTTCAAAAAAGAAAATGGATGCCTAGCAAAAGAAGGTGCTATTAGGAGGGGCGGTCAAAGCTTGGTCAAACCAGTGGGTTTTAAGGAGGGTCTTAAAGGAAGAAGAGGAGGAGGGGTTTAGCGAGCGAATTCCAGAGCATGGGGATACGTATCTGAATGCACAGCCACCAATGGTGGGGCGAAGCGAGAGGGGAATGCACAAGAGGCCAGAGGAATATGGGGCGGGAAGGAAGTGTAGGGCTGGAGGAGGTTACAAAGATAGTGTGAGGTTCAAGGCCATGAAGGGATTTGAACACGAGGATCAGACTTTTAAATTTAGGTGTTGGGGGGACTGGGAGCCAATGTAGGTTAACGAGTCGAGGGATGATGGGTGAGTGGGACTTGGTGTGAGATAGGATATGAGCAGCAGAGTTTTGGTTGATCTGACAATTATAGAAGTTGGAGGATGGGAGGTTGGCCAGGAAAGTATTGGAATAGTCAAGTCTGGAGGTGACAAAAATATGGGTGAAGGTTTTAGTGGAAGATGAGCAGAGGCAGGGGCAGAGGCAGGGGCAGAGGCAGGCAATGCTAGAGGTCGAAATAGGCTGTCTTTGTGATGGAGAGAACATGGTGTTAGAAGCTCAGCTTGGGGCCAAATATGATGCTGAGGTTGTGAACAGTCTGGGTCAGATTGAGACAGTGGCTGAGGACAGGGAAGGAATCGGTGGCAAAGGTACAGAGTTTGTGATGAAGGCTAAAGATAATGGCTTCAATATTTCCGATGTTTAACAGGAGGAAATTACAGCTCATCCAAAACTGGCCATCAGACAAGCAATCTGACAACATAGAGGGAGTGGAATGGTCAAAAGAGGTGGTAGAGATGTAGAGCTGGGTGGTCAGTGTGGAAGTGATGTGGATGTACATCACCAATAAAAAGATTTGGAAAGATGTTTATAAGAGATCTCCCCACAAACAATGAACCAAGTACTCAGGTTAGTGCAGAAAACAAAATGGCTTTCATTTTTGCTTGCTGGTTGGTACATTTTCTCTCAGTTATGATTTGTTGCTGCTTTATGAATACAACATTTAAACAAA
Organism: Squalus acanthias; assembly: GCA_030390025.1. NCBI lineage: Eukaryota > Metazoa > Chordata > Chondrichthyes > Squaliformes > Squalidae > Squalus > Squalus acanthias. Next base: position 172,422,896 of record CM059425.1, on the reverse strand, counting down.
TTATCTGCCAGCATTTCAAAAGGTGTGCTGTTTGTACATATATAAAAAATCTGTAATATAAAGTGGTATGATAACACACACCCATTTCACTTTGTGTCCCACTTCAGCAAACAGATGTTAGATTTGCTCAAATTTCATATTCAATAAATCACAACTTAGTAGTTACAAAATACTAACAATTTTTAGAAATATAGCTAAGCAGAACAAATAAAATCTCTCCAAAAAAAATCCAAAATTAAAATGTCCAAAATAAGTTTAATAAGATAATGGGCCAGAAATTCGGGTCTCCACGGGTGAGTACGCGCTGTGTACTCACCCGTAGACCCAACGAAAGTGCCGGTTTCGCGCATGCGCTGGAAACCGGAACTTCCGTTGCCCTGAAGGAAGGGGTTCAGAGGTCGAACGCGTGCGCCGGAGAGGCAGCGTGCACGCAGCGAACTTCGTTTTTTTTTCAGGTTTCTCTGTGAGGGTAAGTACGGAGAAGCTGCGCAGGAAAAAAGGAGGCACAAGGCCTGCTTTTAACAAGGTAAGTGGTGAATTAAGTACTATTTAAACATTTTTTCAACAGGTTTATCTTTTTTACATACTTTAAAGAAAGGAAGTTTATTTTTAGCACCGTTAAAAAGTGTAATTAATTTTTTCAAAAATTTAAATTTTTGTTTAAAGTAGTTAATTTATGTAATTTATAGTTATTTTAAAAATGTGATTTTTTATTTTTATTTATTTGAAGTTTTAGTGAGGTTTTGGGGCCGATCTCTATTCATAGATTTGACAGGTCTTCCTGTCAAAATCTATGAATGGAGATTCCCTGCTCCAATTGGCTCTCCATGGCTCACGTGATCCCAGGGGACGCTTCGAACTAACTGCGCCCCTGGGATACGCAAGCACTGCACGCCGGCAGCTGCAGGAGGCCCAGGAGCCGAAGTCCACGCAGGCCCGAAGCACAACGGCAGGCGCGCTAGGTAAGTACGCGCGCGATCCTTGCACCCGCGGGAAGCCGGAGAGCCGAATTTCTGGCCCATTAATGACATAAATATTGCACATTTCAAAACATGATTAAAATTAACTATAAAACTGTCTTTTGTGTCTGTGTACATCACTAATGTTTTCACTTCAGGGCCTCTGCCTCCCTGAAAAGCCTGGGGTTGGAATTATTATTTTTCATCCAGATATATTACGTTGTCAGCTGAAAGGAGATGCCACAGTCTGAGTATGTGCAGTGTGCACTCCTCCTGTTATATACCAGCTGAATTCTTTCACTGCAAGTGAAAAGATAGATCTCCTTGTGGTGCAAAAGGGTTCATGAGTTTTTCCCAAATGGTTTGAAAACAAAGTGCAGAATTAATTTTTCACAAAGTTTCACAGTTTTAGTTGAGAGAGGAGACATGTCAAAATGATAGAGATTATAGTAAGAGAGAGGGGCTTAACCATAACTATGTTCTACTGTATTAGAATTCAAAAACAATTATTTGACACGTGGAATTTTAAAATACTGATTATATATTCAGTTAATAGAATATTTTCCTTGACTTGTGTCATTTCTCATGTTGGAAAATGATTTCTGAATGCATTTTTCCCAACTAAAAACAACTGAATCGAAATTTGAAAACTTTTCACAAAGCCAAAGGCTAAATATTGACAGCTATGCTTTGTTTATACTTTTTGATATTATTGTAATTAGTACAGCTGTGTGAATAAGGGACAAATGATGGAAATTACTGGCCTGGCTGTTGTGCTGTCAAACTCCTGTTCCAGTCCTATCAAAACACAGGGCCACCTCTGGAAGAACTCCAAGAATCTCAGAAATTAATTTGCTCCAGAGGAGATCGACTTTTCCACTGAGAGAATCCTGCTGCTGTATAGTGGGAAATTTGTACACTGCACATGCTCAGACTGTCACATCTCCAAAGCACAAGGCAGTGCTACTACAACCCTATCCTCCCCAGTGCTACGAAACACAAACTACACATCTCCAGCCTGGTACATGTTGCCTATCATAGAGTCATAACGGCACAGAAGGAGGCCATTCGGCCCATTGAGTCCGTACCGGCTCTCTGTAGAGCAATCCAGTCAGTCCCATTCCCCCGCTCTATCCTCGTAGCCCTGCAAGTTTATTTCCCTCAAGTGCCTATCCAGTCTCCCCTTGAAAACATTGAGTGTCTCCGCTTCCACCACTTCCGTTGGCAGCGGGTTCCAGGTCCTCACCACATGCTGCATAAAAAAGTTTTTCCTCACTTCCCCCCTGTATCTCTTGCCCAAAACCTTAAATCTGTGTCCCCTAGTCCTTGTACCATCAACTAGTGGGAACAGCCTTTCCCCGTCTAGCCTATCCAAACCCGTCATAATCTTGTACACCTCTATCAAATCACCCCTCAACCTCCTTTGTTCTAATGAAAACAAATCCAGCTTCTCCAACCTGTCCTTGTAGCTAAGATCCCTCATCCCCAGAACCATTCTGGTAAATCTCCTCTGCACCCTCTCAAGGGCCTTTACATCCTTCCTAAAGTGTGGTGACCAGAACTGGACGCAATACTCCAGTTGTGGCCTAACCAGAGCTTTTATAAAGATTCAACATAACTTCTCTACTTTTGTACTCAATACCTCTATTTATGAAGCCCAAGATCCCATATGCTTTGTTAACCACTCTCTCAATATGTCCTGCCACCTTCAGGGACCTATGCACATTAACTCCCAGATCCCTCTGTCCCTGCACACTCTTTAAAACTATGCCATTAAGTGTATATTGCCTCTCCCTGTTCCCTCTGCCAAAATGCATCACCTCACACTTCTATGAATTAAATTCCATCTGCCACTTGTCTGCCCATTCTACTAGCCTTTCTATGTCCTGTTGCAGTCGATTGGTATCATCGGCAAATTTAGAAATTCTACTCTGTATTCCAATATCCAGGTAATTTATATATATCAAAAAAAGCAGTGGCCCCAGCACTGACCCTTGGGGAACACCACTGTCTACCATCTTCCAGTCTGAAAAACAGCCATTTACCACAACTTGTTGTTTTCTGTCCTTAAGCCAATTCATTATCCAAGCTGCCACTGACCCACCTATTCCATGAGCCTCAATTTTGTTAAACAGCCTTCTATGTGGCACTTTGTCAAACGCCTTCCTAAAATCCATGTAGACAACATCCATTGCATTCCCTTCATCAATCCACACTGTTACTTCATCAAAAAATTCAATGAGATTAGTCAAACACGATCTGCCTTTTACAAATCTGTGTTGGCTCTCCTTAATTAGCTTAAACCTCTCCAAGAGCCCGTTAAATTTTTCCTTGATTATTGTTTCTAAAACTTTACCCACCACTGATGTTAAACTGACCGGCCTATAGTTACTGGGATTGTCCTTACACCCTTTCTTGAACAATGGTATCACATTTGCCACTTTCCAATCCTCAGGCACCTCCCCCGCATCTAGGGAAGATTGGAAAATTATGGCAAGCCCTTCCACTATCTCCTCCCCCAATTCCCATAGCAACCTGGGATGCAAGCCATCTGGACCAGGCGACTTCCCTGCAGATGTTGCTGTATATCCTGTAGGGACTTTATAAAAAGGTAAGATTTAAAATTCAACATATAAATGAAGGAACATATAATAATAATAATCATCAAGGCAGTTTCAAGGAAAAATTGGCAGAATATTGGAATTAGATTCCAGAAATGCTGCCAAAGATCCCAGAATGCCGTGCAACAACAATGGAATCTGACTTATTCAGTCACTGCAAATTAGTAGCCATAGTACGAATACACTGCATAATAATTGCACTGTTTAGATAAAATAAAAGTAATTTTTACCGTAATTTAGGGCCTCAGGAGCTGTCCATTTAATTGGAATCTGCTTCAAGCCAGATGATGAGTAAATGCCATCATCCTCCTGTCGCGACATGCCAAAATCGCTGATTTTTAGTACATTATTGTCACCTACAAGACAGTTCCTAGCAGCAAGGTCTCTGTTAAAGATATAAAAGATATGTTTATTAATACATTAGTTAATTTTGGATAAGACGGTGAATAAAATGTTTACCATTCTACTTCAGCTGTTATCAAGGTTCCTTACCTCATTCGCTGACCTTACTGAGATCCAGAACAGATATGATCTTACTCCTATTTTTAATGAAGTCAATATAGTTCTCTCTCCAATTCTATTACTCTCTCCCTCTCCACACACCTATATCATTTATATGCGCCCCTTTGATGACATCATCAGGAAGCATGAGGCCATGCTCTTTGGCATTCATCAGCATCTAAGTCTGAAAGTGTGTAACTTAGGCAATTTTTTTTATTCGTTCATGGGATGTGGGCGTTGCTGGCAAGGCCAGCATTTATTGCCCATCCCTAATTGCCCTTGAGAAGGTGGTGGTGAGCCGCCTTCTTGAACCACTGCAGTCCGTGCGGTTAAGGTACTACCAAAGTGCTGTTTGGGAGGGAGTTCCAGGATTTTGACCCAGCGAAGATGAAGGAATGTTGCTGTATTTCCAAGTCAGGATGGTGTGTGACTTGGAGGGGAACTTGAAGGTGATGGTGTTTCCACGTGCCTGCTGCCCTTGTCCTTCTAGGTGGTAGAGGTCACAGGTTTGGGAGGTGCTGTCAAAGAAGCCTTGGCGAGGTGCTACAGTGCATCTTGTAGATGGTACACACTGCAGCCATGGTGCGTCGGTGGTGGAGGAAGTGAATGTTTAAGGTGGTGGATGGGGTGCCTATCAAGCGGGCTGCTTTGTCCTGCGTGGTATTGAGCTTCTTGAGTGCTGTTGGAACTGCACTCATCCAGGCAAGTGGAGAGTATTCCATCACACTACTGACTTGTGCCTTGGAGATGGTGGAAAGGCTTTGGGGAGTCAGGAGATGAGAAACTCGCCACAGAATTCCCAGCCTCTGACCTGCTCTTGTTGCCACAGTATTTATGTGGCTGGTCCAGTTTCTGGTCAATGGTAACCCCCAGGATGTTGATGGTGGGGGATTCGGCGATGGTAATGCCGTTGAATGTCAAGGGAGGTGGTTAGACTTTCTCTTGTTGGAGATAGTCATTGCCTGGCATTGTGTGGTGCAAATGTTACCTGCCACTGCTCAGCCCAAGCCTGAATGTTGTCCAGGTCTTGCTGCATGCAGGCACGGACTGCTTCATTATCTGAGGAGCTGAGAATGGAACTGAACACTGTGCAATCATCAGCGAACATCCCCACTTCTGACCCTAAGATGGAGGGAAGGTCATTGATGAAGCAGCTAAAGATGGTTGGGCCTAGGACACTGCCCTGAGGAACTCGTGCAGCGAGATGATTGACCAACAACCACAACCATCTTCATATGCGCTAGGTATGACTCTAGCCAGTGGAGAGTTTTCCCCGATTCCACTGACTTCATTTTACTAGGGCACCTTGATACCACACTCGGTCAAATGATGCCTTGATGTCAAGGGCATTCACTCTCACCTCACCTATAGAATTCAACTCTTTTGCCCATGTTTGGACTAAGGCTGTAAAGAAGTCTGGAGCCAGTGGTCCTGGTGGAACCCAAACTTAGCATCAGTGAGTAGGTTATTGGTGAATAAGTGCCGCTTGATAGCACTGTTGACGACACCTTCCATCACTTTGCTGATGATTAAGAGTAGCCTGATGGACCGGTAATTGGCCGGATTGGATTTGTCCTGCTTTTTGTGGACAGGGCAGTTTTCCACATTGTCGGGTAGATGCCAGTGTTGTACAATGTTGCTTCTAATTTTTTTGTACTAAGTGAGTCATGAACTCCGTTGAGCGCGACCTTTTTTGTCCGTGGGCAAAGTTTACAACAACAACTGTTACAACACCAACAACAGCAACAGTAAACCAGGTTCTCGAGTGTAATCTACCCAATACGTTGCCAAATGTGGAAGATTTGTTCACAACGCTGACAGGTGGCCAGATCTTTTCGAAGTTAGATCCAACAAACGCCTACCTACAACTTGAGTTGGATGAAGAGTCCAAGTCATGCTTGACTATAAATACTCACTGAGGCCTGTATCAGTTCAATAGACTACCATTTGGAGTGTCTTCTGCCCCCGACATATTCCAGGGGGTGATGAACCAAATTTTGCAAGGGATTGAAGGGGTAGTGTGTTATTTGGATGACATACTCATTTCAGCACCAAACAGGCAAATCCATGATGAGGTGTTCAATGAAGTGCTCAAACGGCTAGAGAAGCACGGAGTACGAGTGACAGCTCACAAGTGTGAGTTGTTTCAAAACTCAGTGGAGTACTTAGGGCACAGAGTAGACAAAGATGGTTTACATCCAACCAAGGGAAAGCTGGATGCAATCAGAAATGCACCCACTCCCAAGAATGTCTCTGAGCTTTGATCATTTTTGGGTCTTTTGAATTATTACAGAAAGTTCCTCCCAAACTTGGCTACATTGTTACATCCACTGAATGAGCTGTTGAGAACACAGGTCCCTTGGAAGTGGTCAAAAGAATGCGACACAGCATTCAAAGAGTGTAAAAGCCAGTTAGTAGAGAGTATCATGTTAGTTCACTATGATGTAACTAAGGAGATCAAGCCAACGTTTGACGCCTCTCCGTACGGAGTTGGGGCAGTGATCTCTCATATACTAGATAGTGGGGAGGAGAGACCAATTGCTTTTGCTTCACGCACTCTCAGTGCGAGTGAGCAGAATTATGCACAGATCGAAAGGGAAGCTTTGTCATTGATGTTTGGGGTCAAGAAGTTTCACAAATACTTGTTTGGTCATAAGTTTACCATAGTTACTGACCATAAGCCCTGACAGCAATCCTCCATCCAAAGTCCCCAGTTCCAACCTTAGCTGCAGCCCGAATACAGAGATGGGCTTTGATTTTGTCAGCGTATACGTATGACATTGAGTACAGATGAGCAGCTGATCACAGTAATGCTGATGCTACGTTCAGGTTGCCATCCCCATCACAAGTTACACCCAATAAGGAAGAAGTGTTCTATTTCTCATACATTGATGAGCAGCCAGTCACAGCTGAAGAGATTGGTGAGACAACCAAACGTGACCCAATTATGTCCAAGGTGTATGATTACAAAGCAAACGGATGGCCAAACCAGGTATCAGAGGAAGATATCCATCCATACTTTGTTTGTAGGAATGAATTGTCAGTGGATAAACATTGTATCATGTGGGGAGCAAGAGTGGTTACCCCAAATAGGTTCAGGTCTAAATTGTTAGGAAGATCTTCCTGACCAGCACCTGGGAATGTGTTTGACCAAGAGCTTTGCACGCAGTTACTTATGGTGGCCAGGTTTAGATAAAGAGATAGAGTACATAGTCAAAAGAGATAGAGTACATAGTCATTCAGTGTACAACATGTCAATTGGTGAGCAAGAAACCACCATCAGTACCATTACAGTCATGGAAATGGCCTCCCAGAGTGTAGCAAAGGTTACATGTAGATTTTGCTGAGCTAGAAGGGCAGCAATTGTTCATAGTGATAGTCACTCGAAGTGGGTAGAGGTGTTTCTGATGCGGATAATAACAAGAAGCAAAACACTAGACAATTTGCAAAGATTGTTTTCTTCATACGGCCTCCCAGAAGAAAGCGTGTCTGATAATGGGCTGCAATTTTGTTCAGAAGAGTTCACACAGTTCATGAGCAGAAACGGTGTGAAACATACCAAAGTTCCACCGTACCACCCTGCTTCAAATGGTGCAGCAGAGCGCACAGTACAAATTGTCAAACGGGCCCCCATCAAGCAAATGTTAAATCCAAATCCAAAGAAACGTCAGTTGTCATTGGACCACAAACTGGCAAATTTTCTGATTACCTATCGGAATACTCCTCATACCACTACTGGTAGAAAACCAGCAGAGTTGTTTCTCAAATGACAGCCACGAACCAGGTTCTTGTTGTTAAAGCCAAACTTGGCACATTCCGTAGAAGAGAAACAATCAAGGCAGAAAGAGAGTCATGATAAAGGTAGAGTTCAAGAGAGAAGTGTGAAGTTGAACCAATAGGTTAGAGTGAAGAACCATCACCATAAATGGTTAAAGTGGTTACCAGGAAGAGTAGTGAAGATATGTGGCCCTCACACATATTTGGTCAAGATGTTTGATCATGGAAAGGTTAGGTTTGTTCACATTGATCATATCTTATCTACAGATGTGGAAGGAGTTGAAAGCTGGGATGATTCAATTTATTCTGATGAGTCAGATAGTCTTGTTACAAGTAGTGTAACAATAGCAAATCCAACATCAGACGTACCAGAAACAAGTCCAAGACAAAGTCAGAATTTAAGTCTGAGCCCGAGTCAGGCAGACAAACAGTCTGAAAGTGTAGAGAGTCCAAATGCAGATCAAGGTCAGCCCTTGGAGAAAAATTCTCCGCAGGCTCAGCCTAGAATGAGTCAAAGTCCTATAACAAGATCTGAAAGTTCTGTTCAAGAAGGTATCCTCTTCGAAACAGAAAATCAGTGGTTAAGTTTAATCTGTAAATATGGAAAATAAGTTCATATCTTTTGTTTGTGTTACAGAATTCTATAGTAGAATTTGGAAACATAAAATGGGTTCCATTTGAGAAATGTATACCAAGAGTTGTGTATACCATGCAAGTCATATACAATGATTATTTGCTGTGATTAACTTCTTCAATAAGGAGGGAGAACTGTAATAGTGCCACCTGGTGGACTACTGATGTATATGATAATAAAGCCATATGCAGTGCAGTTCTTACCGGAAGCCATGTTGTGCTGTTGTATATATATATGCTGTGTCTCAAGATATCACAGCAACAGGCTGGGACATGAATAAAAGAAGGGAGGAAAATAAGTGAAATAAAATCATTTATCAGGATTCATGTATATTTAAAGTTTATTTTTATTTTGGTTCCAGCCTTTTCGTCACCCATCTGATGCGATGCCCGCTGCGGTCAGGCTGCTGCCAAGACCTTGCAGCCAGCTCTCAACAATCACCGCGCAATACTAAATGGTGACTCTCCTTTCTGACTTTTCCTAACTCCAGCTGAAAGACATTGCAGCTTCTTCATAGTGCCTCTTCGCTGGGCATACTTCAGATTTTAAACTGAGCACAACAACTCTCAACACCATTTCTTTTTAAATAATGAAATTGGAAAAGGGAATAGGGAGAGAGAAAATGTGGCACATTGAATGGAATTTTCTGTTTTGGACCAGAAACTTCAGTTCACAATTTTCAAAGAAAATTCCTATTGCAAAAAAATGAGCAATTGGGGTGCAATATACGAGTCCAAGTTTTAAACCGATTATTAGTCCAGATACAGTCATGCTATCAAGATCACCTTGGTTAGCAACAGAAGTTCAGAAAGTCCTAGTTTACTTCTATATTGGCGACATCGCTCGAAAACACGTCAGGTTCCACATGTACGCCGACGACAACCAGCGCTACCTCACCACCACCCCTCGACCCCTCCACTGTCTCTGATTTGTCACTGCTTGTCCAACATCCAGTACTGGATGAGCAGAAATTTCCTTCAACTAAATATTGGGAAGACCGAAGCAATCGACTTCGGTTCCCGCCACAAACTCTGTTCCCTTGCCACCGACTCCATCCTTCTCCCGAACATCCGTCTGAGGCTGAACCAGACCGTTCGCAACCTTGGTGTCATATTTGACTACGAGATGAGCTTCCGACTAGATATCTGCTCCATCACCAAGACCGCCTACTTCCACCTCCGTAACATCGCCCGAGTTCGCCCCTGCCTCAGCTCATCTGATGCTGAAACCCTCATCCACACCTTTGTTACCTCTAGACTTGAATATTCCAATGGTCTCCTGGCTGGCCTCTTGTGCATCCCCTATTTTAATCGCTCCACTATTTTCGGCCGTGCCTTTAGCTGCCAAGGCCCGAAGCTCTGGAATTCCCTCCCTAAAGCGGTCTGCCTTTCTACCTCTCTCTCCTCCTATAAGACGCTCCTTAAAACCTACCTCTTTAACCAAGCTTTTGATCACCTGTCCTAATATCTTCTTATGTGGTTCATTGTCACATATTGTTTGATAATGCTTCTGTGAAACGCCAGGACATTTTACTACATTAAAGGCGCTATATAAATGCAAGTTTTAATTATATTATAATATAAATCCACTGTATTAACATTGCTTAAAGCCAAAAAGAAATCAATTAGTATTACAATATTTAAAGCTTCAGTTAATTGATCCATAAACTCAGCTGCTGAGTTTCTCGGAGATCACAAGTCTCCAAGGAAGTGTGCTAAATGCAACAGCTGACCACTGGGGCTACATTACAGCTGAACAGCCTGTCTGCCAGAAAAAACATTTTATTCCAAAAAGAAAAAGGCCAACTATTGTGGCCATGAATATATGCAGGAGAAACAATGTGCTTGTTTGGTTGGAATTTATATTTTGATATCCTAGCTCTCATTTAAGTACTGCATTTGGGATCTGGAGTCTGAATTTTAATGGTTGGGATCTGGAGTCTGAAAGCTAATGGATGAGAATCAGAAACTGCATTAAATTTATCTTCCCTAAAACACAATGAATAATTCAATAATGAAAAGTTTAAAAAAGATGCTGAGTGGGTTCTTTGGTTTCAGTTATGTTAGGTTTAATAGCAATGGTTTGAAGACAATCATCAGGACACATTTGTTAAATCATGTGTCTAAGAATCTTAAGATTACCATTTTCTTCTGGGCCATGCTATGACCTCAAGAGGGCTTGAATTTAGTAACTGAATATTGGTATCAAAGAACGGGAGGGGCAGTGACAATATCCGAATATAAATGCATTGCACAAGTTCACTTTTAATAACTGTCTCAACTAAACAGCTCACAATACGTTTTCTTTCATTAACAATGGCCCAGAATTTGCTGGAGCGGGACATTCACACAGTGTGCCCCGTTAGTTAGACTTTTCCCCATCACCCTTTAGCTCGAAAAATGTTTGCGCTGCAAATTGCTGGAACAGCGAGGTGATAACGGTGCATCTGGGACCTTGGTGAACAACAGGACCAACAGTCCACCTCCTTAACCAATGAGATTTAAGGATTGAGAAAGAAACAGAGAAACAACGGAGAAGGAAATATGGCGAATTAGAGTAAATTAGGTACAGAAAGAGAAATAAAGACCCACCTGCCATATTGGTGAAGGCAGAAACAGAGGCTTCCGGGGCCCTCACCTGAAACAGGCATTATTCTCTTTGCATATGCAAATACGGGGCCTAACACCTGTTTGAGGCCCCCTATGCTAAATGGGCTGCCCGGAAAGCAGCCGGCTGTGTTCAGAAATACATGGTCTACATGCGGCCTAACCAGCAATCCTTAAAGGGTTGCCACCAGAAAGGTATGTTTTAAAAAAAAATACTTACCTGAACGTGGAGCCGGGAGGTGCAGGAGTTCTTGAGTCTGCACCACTGCAGTGCCCCCAATCAGCCCCCTCCCTATCGCTTCCGTCATTTCCCGGTCGCTCCCTCCCTTCTCCCCTCACCCAGAACCTACTTGAGGGCTGTTGCAGGTGATGCAGCAGGCTGAAATTTAAATCCTCTTCGTTGGTGAGCTGCCTAGGTACACCCATGAAGCCGAGGCCCAATGTCAGGTGTGCCTCAGGCCTACCTGTTCTGACGCAGGAATCGTTCTAGGCCAACGTCTCATTAGAGAATTTGACAAAAGAATGAAAATATTAGCTGCTGGAAAGAACAAAACTATACTGTGAATATGGCTTTCATAGAATCATACAGCACAAAAGGAGGCCATTCAGCCCATCGTGCCTATGCCGACTCTTTGAAAGAGCTGTCCAATTAGTGCCACCCTCCTGCTCTTTCCCCATAGCCCTGCAAATATTTTTCCTTTTGAAGAATATATCCTATGCACTTTTGAATGTTACTAGAGAATCTGCTTCCACCTTCCCCTTTTTTTCCAGGCAGTGCATTCCAGATCATCATAACTTGATGTGTAAAAATAATTCTTCTCATCTCCCCTCTGGTTCATTTGCCAATTATCTTAATTGTGTTACCGACTCTCCTGCCAGGGGAAGCAGTTTCTCCTTATTTACTCTATAAAAACCCTTCATAATTTTGAACACCTCGCACCCTTCAGTCCAAATCAGTGGTCTATTCTATGCTCCTAAGGTCATGAAAGAGGGATCAAGGCTTAATATACAGAATGCATCTGATTAATGGCACAGCATTGTTGGTGGTTTAATTCTTTATTTAGCCACCAGAAATACTCAGACTGGTTACTAATACAAAACCCCTTTTAGGCCATTTCTGACAAAACCTCATGATTAAAAATCGATATTTTACGAAGGAGAAAATGAGACTTAAATATTCACATTGCAGCTGGTGGCCTTATTCAGAGACACAAATAGACAATATTAGGACACAGCAGATTTAACTATTTCTAGATAATGTACAAAAAATGATAATTCATACGTTGCCTGCTGAATAAATTAGAATCTCTCACCAGAATAACCTAATCTCTTCTAAATCTTCAGTTTATTCGAAGTGTTTTTAATATTTATCAGAATATGGTGTATTATATTAAATATTCTCAATGTCACATGAAGAGAAGTGTCAGAGAACAAAATTTAGCACAACAGCAAATTTCTTAAACATTTTCAAGAGCCAGAAACTTTTGACTTTTAAGTTTTGTTAATAACAAAAGTGCTGCAATTATTAGCATTTTTATAAATTATTTTGAAGCTCCTAAAATTAATGGAGAACAATGATTGCGGACAATTTTGCAAAAGAAGGGATAGAAAATCAAAAGAGGTCACCCCCCAATTTCAATTCACTCTTGTGCATTTCCTAGCAATTAGCCTGAGTGGCATTAACAGAGGGCTCGGAATTGCTTGAACATCTCCCCACTTGGCTCAGAATAGTGTGGCATCAGTAGACAGAAATGAGGGAAATAAACGCATTCCCCAAAAAAGAATGATTACAATCATGAGAAAACTTTAATTATAAAGCAAACATGTAGACTGTTGTTATACTGCAGAGCTCAGAAGTCCGTAAAATATTGTATTGTAAAATGAGATAAGCATTGTGTGTGGTTCGTGACTAAAATATGATGACAGACAAGTGTATAGATTTTCGTAACGACTCTGGCACTGTCGCTTTTATTGGAACAACACTGATGTTTATCACCTGTTTCTGTTATATGACATCAAGTTTCAGATTAAACCTATTCTAAACATGGGGTAATACAATAGAATACCTGAGAAAGAGGTAAAAGGTTTGTGTCTGCAGTAATACAGAAAAACTAGAAACAGCGAGTTACAAAGAGTGGATGATCTTAGCTGATGCACTGAAAGAATGCTATCCTGCAATGCACAGGCACTCAGGCATGAGCAGCACTGAAAATGAGCATGGATTTAGTCTTTGAAACAAATAAACAAAGTGCGAGTGAGCCCATGAGTCAAAATGACTGCCAATTAAAAAGGCGTGGGAGTCAAGTTAGGTTTGAGGAGAGTCTTTCTCTTAACAGCAGCTGCTGAATTACCATTTCTGAGGTGCACACAGAAAGTACTGCATTGATTTTAGAAAATCAGATTAATATTTGAAGGGGAAAAATAAGCAATTAAGCATTCTAGTTAACTCCCTGAGGACCCTACCAGACAGTGAAAAAGCTCCAAATTCAAACCTGAAAGACGTGGAGCCAATGATAATCTAAAATGTAGTGCTTCTCATAGCACTGCTGTACGAAACAAAATTGTCCTGTGGTTCCTCACTGTTGTGCCTGCATTCTGTTCTGATACTGAGTAACTGTGGGACAAAGTACTATTTAAGGGGAAGTAGCATCTTTTGAAACCATTGAAGTGCAGGGCAAATAGATAATGAGGTGAATTTGTCTTAGGCGTTAGCGCAAAAGGTGCGATAGCGAATCGGCAGCCCATTGTACACTGCAGAAAATCGGGCGGAGTGTAAAACAGGCTGCCAATTCGCTATCGCTGGCTTTGCACTACCGCTGTAGACGAAATTCACCCCCAATGTTTCCAGATATTATATTAGAACATGGAAACGTTACATGTCTGTAAAGCACAAGAAACTACTCAATGAAGTTCTAGTTATAAATATGAGTTAGCATCATGTTGCTCACATATATGTTACAATTTACACTCAGCATAAAAGTAAGTAAACTGACGATAGCAGCACACATTCAAACTTCTAGCAATAAGAAAAAAATGATGTTCCTGGGCTCAAACACAGTAGTTGAAAATGCATTGCTTTTTATTCCTCCTATCTCTTTTGCTGTTTTGATAAAATAGTATCCCGTGCCAAACAACACTTGGTCTCATAGCTGGGAGCCAGGCTAACAGAGCTCTTACATTGACATTACTGCGTACAGGTGGACTTAGATTTGTGGAGTACGCACCAAAAAAGATTTATAAAACTGTTTATCCATCAACCAACCACTTGTTCATAAATACATTTGATATTTTTGGCTAGAAATAATTCTATAGGTCAGTGCAAACTCGGCCCAAACTGAACAAAATCACTGGCATGTATGATAAATAGGAAACTAAGCACCAGTGATTTGAATGATGCAATCCAGAAATCAGGTAAATTAGAATGTCAGTTATTTGCATGTTGACTTACAGCATTTTCAATTATGAACATGGAATAATCTATACACAACACAACATGGCATCATGTGGTGTAATTCAGGTATATTTTTCTCCGAACTAGATTCTGACGAGCTGAAGACAACTCTACTTTGAATAAAAATGGGTTTTCTACTGAAACAAAATTGAATAAACTAAATGAAAAAACGAATGAGCAGGATACTTGGCAATGAGTTCAAATTAGGTCTGTGCACCACCTGTGACATTAAGGCAGCAAAGGAGAAGCTGTAAAAATTTAAAAAGGAGGAGCAAAATAATTCAGGACCATCACATGACAAGACAGAATCAACTACATAGAATATACAGCACAGAAACTGGCCATTCGGCACAACCAGTCCATGTCGGTGTTCATGCTCCACTCGAGCCTCCTCCTATCCTTCGTCATCTAACCCCATCAGCATAACCCTCTATTCCCTTCTCCCTCATGTGCTTATTGCGCATTCCCTTAAATGCATCAATACTATTCCCCTCAACCACTCCCTGTGGTAGCAAGTTCCACATTCTCACCACTCTCTGGGTAAAGAAGTTTCTTCTGAATTCCCTATTTGATTTCTTATATTAATGGCCTCAAGTTTTGCTCTCACCATTGACAGATCGCTTCTGTCATCTCAACTTCACCAGCCATCTATTACATCAGCATCAGTGCCCTTAAAACTATCTCCCCATGGACCTCAGAATCCCACCACGATCAGCCCCAACACCAGCAGCACCAGGCACACCAGCAACACACCAACAACAACATCAACCTTCTCTGCAATCAACTGATGCTGCACAGGACACAGGGCATCGGCACCCAACCACATTGCTGCCCGGGAGGCTAGGGATGGCCTCACCATGGCCACATTTACTTCACTAGACGCTGTACACCCTGGCTGCCAAGAGGCGCCAGGTTGGCACCATCCCACACCAATAACATAAAGCATCCCTACAATGCCCAAGCCATTCCTTTCACACTCATCACCAGTGCGGGGGGGGGGGGGGGGGGGGGGGTACCATTATGTCACACCATTCACTGCAACTCACTAAGCCACTTCCAAAGGTGCACACAGATCAGTGTGAAAATAAAGGTTTCAATGTTTGACACCACATTAACAGAAACTTTACATAAACATTGCATAAAACATCCAAGTGCCTACCCTTGTGTGTTGTTAGTTGGTATGCTTGGACTAGGATGAGGGTATTGAGATGGGGAAGTGATAATATAGATAGAGAGGGATGGGTGGAGGTGCAAGGTAAGTTGGTGTGAGTAAGGATGTGCAGGAGTAGGGTGGGGAAGGCAGAGTGATGGGGATGTGATGAGTGGCACAGCAGGATGAGGTTGAGTGTGGCTTTGCAGTAACGTTTCATGATCTACTGAGATCATTGAAAGGTTGGCGCCGCTGCAGCCTGGTCCTCCTGATGACATCCCTGCTTGTGCCCTCCTGTGCAATGTGCAACCAGGCTGCATTGGTGTCCTGGGGAGGTCTCTTCCGCCCATTGGAAGGGAAGAGAACCTCCCTGCGCGCTGTGACTCCCTCCATAAGCATACGGAGGGAGTCATGGGAGAGCCTGGGTGCAGCCGTGCACCTCTGTGCAGTGCTTGTCAGTGTTTGCAGCACCTCAATGCTGTAGAACACTGACAGCACAACTGTCAAAATCAATTTGCGCATGGTCCCTTTAAGGAAACCGGCTGATGACGCATCATCAAGTGACGTCATCAGACCCGCTTCCTTCAATTGGTCGGGAAACGCGCTGAGCGGGCTTAACAAGCCCAATCAGGGGAAAATCATTTTGGACAGAGGACTGGAGCCTGCAGCGAGGCTGGACCCGTCACGGTAGGGTAAATCGTGGCCTCTGTGTCTACTTTATCAAAAATTTTCATAATTTTAAAGACCTCTATTCAGTCACCCCTCAGCCTTCTCTTTTCAAAAGAAAAAGAGACCCAGCCTGTTCATCCTTTCCTGATGGGTATAATCTCGCATTTCTGGTATCATCCTTGTAAATCTTTATTGCACCCTCTCCAGTGCCTCTGTATCCTTTTTATAATATGGCGACCAGAATTGTACACAGTACTCCAAGTGTGGTTTAACCAAGGTTCGATACAAGTTTAGCATAACTTCTCTACTTATCAATTCAATCTCTCTACAAATAAACCCAAGTGCTTGGTTTGCTTTTTTTAATGGCCTTATTAACCTGCGTCGCTACTTTTAGTGATTTGTGTATTTGTATTTCTAGATCCCTTTGTTCCTCTACCCCATTTAGATTCTTATTTTCCAAGTAATATGTGAGCTCCTTATTTTACCTACCAAAATGTAATACCTCACACTTATCTGCGTTGAAATTAATTTCCCAATTATATGCCCATTCTGCAGGTTTATTAATGTCTTCTTGTAATTTGTTGCAGTCCTCCTCAGTACCAACTATTCCCTGCTATTTGGTGTCATCCGCAAATTTAGAAATTGTGTTTTTGATTCCAAAGTCTAAATCGTTAACATAAATTGTGAACAATAGTGGCCCCAGCGCTGATCCTTGTGGGACTCCACTTTCCACCTTCTGCCACTCTGAATAGCAGCTACCCTTTACCTTTACTCTCTGCTTTATGTCTTGCAGCCAACTAGCTATCCATTCTGCTACTTGTCTCCTATCTCTACATGCTCTGACCATATTCATTAGTCTATTATGTGGCACCTTATCGAAGATCTTTTGGAAATCTAGATAAATTACATTTACTGCATTATCCTTGTCTACCCTCTCTGTTACCTCTTCAAAGAATTCAATGAAGATGGTCAAGCAAGACTTTCTCTTTTGAAATCCATGCTGACTATTCATTATTATATTTTTGGTTTCTAGATGATTTTCTGTTTTTCCCTTTAGTAGGGATTCCATTATTTTTTCTACTACCAATGTTAAATGGACTAGTCTATAGTTCCCTGGACATGTTCTATCTCCCTTCTTAAATATAGGTATAATGTTAGCTATCCACCAGTCCTCTAGCACTACACCTTTTTTTAACAAATTATTAAATATGTGTAATAGTGCCTCTGCTATCTCTTTTCTAGATTTTTTAAACATGTGTGGATGCAATCCATCCAGACCAGGGGTTTTATCCTCTTTGAGTTTGATTAGTTTATTTAATATTTCTCCTTTTTATATTAAATGCAGTTATATCAATTCTAATCTCATCTTCTGATGTCATGTCCACCTGATCTGTCTCCCTGGTAAATACTGAAGCAAAGTAATTATTTAATATTTCTGCCATTTCGCTGTCGCTGCATGTGACTTTATCCTGTCCATCCCTTAGTGGCTCTATTTCCACCCTGACTTTCCTTATGTGCCTGTAGAATATTTTACTATTTTGTTTATGTTCCATGATAATTTAATTTCAGAGTTCCTCTTTGCCTTCCTAATTGTTTTTTTGACTTCTCTCCTAATCTCTTCGAATTCTCCCTTGTCATGCTCTCCCCTGCTGTCCATGTAATTACTGTATGCCTCTTTCCTTATCCTCAATTTTTCCTTTATGTCTTTATTCAGCCATGGTGTCTCATTAGTATTTAGTTTGTTCTTGTTTTTTAGCGGAATATATTTTTCCTAGACTCTGTTGAACAACGTTTTAAATGTTTCCCATTGCTGTTCTACATTATTGTTTGCCAATACTGTTGTCCATTTTATTTTCCCAAGATCGATTCTCAGCCCCTCAAAAATTGGCTTTTCTCCAATCTATTGCCCTGGTCTTTGTCATGCTTATGTCCTTCTCAATTATTATCTTAAAGCGTATTATGTAATGATCACTATTGCCTAGATTTTCCCCTACTTTTACTTCTCTTATCTGCTCTGGTTCATTCGCCATTACTAGATCCAGTAGTGAATCCTCCCTTGTGGGGCTTCTTACATACTGGGTTAGAAAGGAGACCTGTGCACAATGTAGGAGCTCCATACCCTTATGCCCTTTACCTACCTCTTCTGGCCAATTAATTTCAGGGTAGTTGAAATCCCCCATGATTATTATTCTATGATTTTTTACTAATTTCCCTAATTTATTTGCATATTTCTTCCCCCACCACCCTTCCACTATTAGGTGGTCTGTAGATTACCCCTATTAGCGTGATTGATCCTTTATTATCTTTTATCTCTATCCGCTTGGATTCTATTTCTGTCTTACTGATGGTTACATCACTTTTTTCTACTGCCATTAAGCTTTCTCTAATAAGTACAGCTACTCCACCTCCCCTTTCCCCCCCTCTCTCTTTTCTAAATATGTTATACTCTGCAATGCTTAATTCCCAGTCCTGATTTTTCTGTAGCCATGTCTCAGTACTCCCTACTATATCTGGTTCCTCGCAACGTATTCCCCTGTTTTATTATGGACACTGTGCATTGCTGTATGGACAGTTTAACTCATTTTTAATAGTACACTATTGGTGTATAGTAACTACACCCACACCAGCTCTCAGACAGGAATCCACAGTCGCATTCCCCTGCCCTTCCCCCATACCTTTTAAAATTTTACATTTTCAACTATTTATCCATTTCCCTTTTCAAAGCTATGATGAATACTTCTACCACAGTTTCTAGTAAAGCAGCCATGTTCTAACAACTTTCTGTATTGAAAAGAATATCTCCTATTTTCTCCATTTACATCACCAAAAACACCTCATAATTTTGAACACCTCTTGAATCTGTTCTTAACCTTCCTTATTCTAGTGAAAAGAGCCCTTTTTTTTTTTAGTTATTCCGCATTACTGAAACCTCTCATCTCTGCTTTCACCTTAGTGAACTTCTTCTTACCCTCTACAAGACTTTGACATTCTTTTTAAAGTAGGGTGCCCAAAACTGGACACAATATTCTAACTGTGGCCTAACCAAGGATTTGTATAAGTTTATCAATTTCTCTTTGCCCCACTTATAAAACCTAGGATCCCATACACGTTTTTGTGGCTTTATCAACTTGTTCTTCCACTTTTAAAGATCTGTGTATCTGAACCCCTACTGTAAGAAGTACAAGTATAAAGAAACAAGAATAAATCAGATTAGTTAACAAGATCGTTAACATTACAACAATGACTTGCATTTATATAGCACCGTAATGAAGAAAATTGTCTCGATGCTAAACAGAGGCGTAATCAGACAAAAATGGATACTGAGTCAAAGGTGCAGATATTTGGAGGGGTGACCAAAAGCTTGGTCAAAGAGGTGGGTTTTAAGGAGGGTCTTAAAGCAAGAGAGGGAAAGGTGGAGAGGTTTAGGGAGGGAATTCTAGAGCGCAGGGCTGAGAAGGTTGCAGGTACGGAAACTAATGGAGGGGCAAGAGATGAGAGATGCCTAAGAGGCTAGTCAGAGGAATGCAGAGTTCTTGGGGCGTTGTAGGGATGGAGGAGGTTACAGAGATAGGAATTGGTGAGGCCATGAAGGAAATTAAACGTGAGGATGAGTGAGACATTGGGGGACTGGGAGCTAATGTGGGTAAGGACAGGGGTGATGGGTAAGCGGGACTTGGTGTGGGATAGGATATGGGCAACAGAGTTTTGAATGAGTTGAAGTTTTGTGGAGGTTGGCAAATGGGAGGCCGGACAGGTGAGCATCAGAATAATCAAGTATAGAGGTAACAAAGGCATAGATGAGGGTTTCAGCAGCAGCTGAAGAATAAAGCATCTGGCATGTGTTCTGCAGTGTCTGCAATTCCTACAACATGTTGTAAAACACTAAACGTCCTCCTAGCAGTTACTTAAACATCATTCAGATTTCCTCAAATATAATCAAGTCATCAGAGGAAAAAGGCATTGGCCTTTCAAAAGATATGCAATTTCATTAATTCTGATTCAAAAAGCTACTGGTCTTCAAACCAGACCACCTGGTTGCACATTCGAAGCTAGAAGAAACAATAACCCTGAATTTGCGGTCGGAGGCGTACCAGAAGAATACGCTGCCGAACCGGAAAAAAAATCCCAACTTACCTGGTGTCTCCGGAGCTTCAGACTCTTTGGGCCCTGGGCTTGCAGGCGTACGCCTGCATAAAGGCCCACAGATCCCAGAGGCACAAGCGATTCGCGAGGGTCCCTGGAATCATGTGGGCCCGGTCAACCAATCAAAAAGGGGGATTCCTATGATGCTTATCAGGATTCCACTTACGTACGGAATCCCCATAAGCATATTAGAAATCCACAAATAAATAGGAATTCACACCACTTAAATAAAAATAAATGTTCCCATGTTCAAAATTAATTAAAAGACCCTTGAATTAAGCATTTAAAATAAAAATTAAATTTTTTGAAAAATAAATGTAAACATTTTAAAACAGGCCAAAATTTACCTGAACTAATTTTTAATGTATGTGTATGTTTAAATAATTAAAAAAAAATTATTTTAACATTTATTTTAACCCTTACGCTGGTAAAAGGCCTTATGCCTGGGGTATTCGTTGAGCAGCAGTTGGGCAAATAGCCCAATGCTGTGCCAGCGAAAGTGATTTTGTAGCGACAGATCGCAAGTTCTGGGTTGTCGCGCATGCGGAAACCCGGAACTTGCGGGGCCATTCTGAAAGCTTCTGAAGCACCGTAATTTCAGGCCCAATAGTTTCCCCTGGTGAATTGCTGGCTTAAGTTTATTTGAAAAATCTCAAAGCACTGGCCTAGCCGTAAGTTCATATAAATAATATGAAATATAGAATTCCTTGTGAATTGGAGCAGGAGTGATCCTAGATCCATCACACTGACCATTTGGCATCAATGACTCCACATCACCTCCCCATCATTTTATGGGAGAGTAGCAAGATTCTTCTCCAGAGACTACGTAACAACGGACATTAGATTGTCATGTTATGGGACTGAAGAACAACTACAAAAGATAGCCTTCACTTGAGCTGGAGCTATTACGGATTGAAGCTCGGGGGAATTGAACAAACTACTAAGCAATGAGGATGAAAATGCACTAAACTTTACAAAATCTCTTTCATTGTGCCCAATGCAACAAAACAGGCATATTACCGCCAAATCAGCAATAATTGCAAAACACAAATTATTACAACTGGTCTATAATTGTAAGCCTAATGTTACATTCCAGGTTGTGTCCAAAATTGCAGGAAAAAAATGCAGCAGAACTATTTTAAAATTATTTAAACACTGATGGAATTATTTGATGCTCTCCGTGATACGATCATAAAACCCTTGAAAAAGCTGTGTTAAAATGTCTGAACATAGGATGCTGGTTGATGCATTTTTCCTGTATTTGGCAAAAATAACAATATTGCTAATCATGTTATTTTAAAAATATACATTTAAAAAAAAATTTCATCTATTGGTTCCATTCTTATTTGTTTAATAGGTGAACAGGAGAGTGAGAAATGTAACATTTTAAATTCATTTGCAATAAATAATGGAAGCCCTCAGGGCTCTATATTTAGTTCAACACACTTTCTGCTTTATATTGACAACCTTTCCAAATGTAGTTAAATACCTAAAACTAATTGTGCGACTGACACCATTGCATCTCACTCTCAAAATCAACTAAGCAATTATCTGCCATTCTGTCAGCTGATAGAGAAGTAATTATCCAATCATCAAGAAAACAAGTTGTTCTCAGGAAATTCCAAGATCACAGATTTATTTTTTTGGGAAGGTGTGGAAATTTTGGATGTATCGTATGATGATCTTGCCATTTCACCATTATTTAGTATATATCCAGAGCAGCAGTAATGGCTTTTGTGGATGTTTTATACAAACTGGAATGGATTGCCACCTGCTTTTGAGTTTCTAAAGAGGGATAAGGAGATAGTATCAACAGCAACTCAATGCTGATTTTAACACCTCTGCCAACTTAACAAATAATTAAAACAAATCTTATGCTCCCCCTTCTCCCCAGTAAATGGCTGGAGTTTTGTGCCTGGCAGGACAGCTCTCCAGCCCTATCAGTTAACAAAAACTGAGGGAATGTTTGACTTTGGAAAAACAAATGTTTCAATGTAGCAAAAAAGCACAGGCCAGGACCACTGACCAAAATAAAAGTACTCCACTGGTTGTAAAGCCCTTTAGGACATCCTGAGGTCATGAAAGACACTATATAAATGCAAGTCTTTCTTTCTTTCAATGGAAAAGAAAATTGGGAGGGGTGCAAATGGGCTGCTGCTTTGCTATCAGCTGTTTTTCACCCAGCGATGAAAGTTAAAATTAGCTCCCTTCAATGTGCCTGTGTCAAAAATTCCATATAAAATTGGTAGAATGAGTTGGTATAAATTCTAATGAGAAAACCTGCCAGGCCACTGACGCTCTACTTCACAGCAGTGTGCATGGATTGCAAATGTAATGGCCTGGGATTTGCGGTGGTAATAACAGCAAATGAACATGCGCATCCTATCGCAGAAATCCTGAAGTTGCGGTCAGTCATTCACTGCTCCGACACTGACTGCGCTGTGCCCCGCCACCCCCCACCACAGGGTCGGCAATCAGTATAATCTGTCCCTGTCAAATCAAGGAAACTGACAAAACTTCGTCTCTTCCGCGGTAATATCGCTGTTAAATACCCCATTAAAAGTTAGACCCTTTTGGATCAGGTGTAACTGGGGTTTTAACAGTGTATTGACTGCTCAACAAACTTTATCGCCCTGAAAAACTAATTTTAATTTTGTGGAGTGTTAAATTTACCTATTTTATTAAAAATTAAAATGTTTAAGAAACTTTAAAAACATTAAAAAAAAAAGTTTATCTTTATTTCAGGTTTACCTTTTTCCCATGTGAGAGCCCCATCTTTGTTTTGCTTTCTGTAACATTTTAAAAAAGTTAGAATCAAAGTAGCTTACTCACTTCCTGGTTCTTGATCTGTGAGAATTCTTGCATTGTGACTGGCTGCTTAGACAGCTTGTTGACGTCACAGCAGCTCGCGTTAGGGATTCTCCATTAACTTATGCTGATTTCAACAGCACACCAGAAAAGCCGAACTTTTCGCCACAGAGATCGCGAGATCTTTGTGGGAAGCTTATTTCGGGACCAACAGCGAACGCCTTTGCTTCGCCACTGACCGCATATTTACGGGCCAAGAAATTGTGGTCCCTCACTTGCACCACTGCCCAAATGCTGTTATACTGCATAGGCTGCAATTTCTCAAGTGTTATATTGTATAATGCTAAGCATTATTTGAATATTGATTCAGATTATTTCACAACTGCTTTCTAACCTTGCACCTAAATATTTGTCAGGTGAAGTTCTGAAATTAGTATCTCCATTAGATAATAGTCTGATTTAAACTGTTACCTGCCTGTAATTCCTTTTGCATTCAGTATAACTGTAAAATAGAATAATGCACCTTCAAGTGTGAAGTTAGCTGTAACTCCTGGGACTTTCATATGTACTTTGACTAAGACCTTTAAAGTGATTTTTACATGAATGTTATCATTAATGACACTAATCTCAGAATGTCACATTTTAATTGAATATGCTAATTTTTTAAATGGTCACATTCATTCATAATTTTTTCTACCCTTAATTAGTTTGAATTCATTATATTCTAGCTCCAGGGCCCACTTAGAGTTTCTTTAAAAAAAATGTGCGGCTGTTAATAATCTTGCTAAAATAAAGTAGATCCTCACAACAATTCTGTCATGACAGACCCTACAATAATTATTGGCTGCTTCTGCAGTAATTACCAACATCTGTGGTCTTCAGATTCCCCATCACAGCAAAGGGTGTATATTATTTTCTGGGTAAAAGTTCCCTTGATGTGGACATCAGAGGAGATCCTCCCAGATCAAGATGTTACGGTCTCAGCTTCCCCATATCGGTAAGGGAAATATTCAGTGGCAATACTCACCTCCTGCTCACAAGACCGCTTACTTCCACCTCCGTAACATTGCCTGTCTCCAGCCCTGCCTCAGTTCATCTGCTGCTGAAACCTTCTTCCATGCCTTTATTACATCTAGGATCGACTATTCCAATTCTCTCCTGGCCAGCCTCCCATCCTCTAATCTCTGTAAACTTTAGCTCATACAAAACTCTGCTGCTCGTAGCCTAACTTGCACCAAGTTCACCCATTGGTTCCGGTTCAGACAAGGCCTCGATTAAAAAATTTTCATCCTTGTTTTCAGAACTGGATGGGATGCATCCTAGGATGCTGAGGGAAGTAAAGATGGAAATTGTGGAGGTACTGGCCATAATCTTCCAATCCTCCTTGGATACGGGGGTGGTGCCAGAGGACTGGAGAATTGCAAATGTTACACCCTTGTTCAAAAAAAGGTGTCAGGATAAACCCAGCAACTACAGGCCAGTCAGTTTAACCTTGGTAGTGGGGAAGCTTTTCGAAACAATAATCTGGGACAAAATTAACAGTCACTTGGACAAGTAAGGATTGATTAAGGAAAGGCAGCATGGATATGTTAAAGGTAAATCGTGTTTAACTAACTTGATTTGAGTTTTTTGATGAGGTAACAGAGAGGGTTGATGAGGGAAATGCGGTTGATGTGGTATACATGGACTTTCAAAAGGCGTTTGATAAAGTGCTATGTAATAGGCTTGCCAGCAAAGTTGAAGCCCCTGGAATAAAAGGGACAGTGGCAGCATGGATACAAAAGTGACAGGAAACAGAGAATAATGGTGAACGGTTGTTTTTCGGACTGGAGGATGGTATACAGTGATGTTTCCCAGGGGTCGGTACTAGGACCACTGCTTTTCTTGATATATATTAATGACTTGGACTTGGGTGTACAGGGCACAATTTCAAAATTTGCAGATGACGCAAAACTTGGAAGTATAGTGAACAGTGAGGAGGATAATCATAGACTTCAAGAAGACATAGACAGGCTGGTGGAATGGGCAGACATGTGGCAGATAAAATTTAACACAAAAAAGTGCGAAGTGATACATTTTGGTAGGAAGAACGAGGAGAGGCAATAAAAACTAAAGGGTACAAATCTAAAGGGGGTGCATGAACAGAGAGACCTGGGGGTATATGTGTACAAATCGTTGAAGGTGGCAGGGCAGGTTGAGAAAGCGGTTAAAAAAGCTACGGGATCCTGGGCTTCATAAATAGAGGCATTGAGTACAAAAGCAAGGAAGTTATGATGAACCTTTATAAAACACTGGTTCAGCCTCAACTGGAGTTATGGGGGTGATTTTATCAATGGGGACGTGATGGAGGCGGCAAAGCTGCTTTTTGCCTTCATCGACGTCGGGCCAACCCACGCTATTTTCCCTTGATTGGCCTTGTTAAGCCCGCCCTGCGGTCTTAGCCGGCAAATTAAGGGAAAGCCGGTGACAGATGACGTCAGCGAATGACGTTTCATCTGTCAAGATTTTTTGACAGATGAATTGTCATCGTTTGACAGCTCTGTGAAGCTGTCAAACACTGACAATCTGTCTTCTAAGTTGAGACCTTGGACACAGGCTCACTTAGAAAGCTTTCCTGAGCAGAAAGCAGAAGGCTGCTGCATTTAAGAATGCAGCGGCCATTCTACTTTCTCTGCCGGTGAGATGAGGCAGCTCCGCAGCCTAACGGGATGAAGCCTGGAGGAAGAAGCAAAGGTAAGTAATCTTATTAAAACACTTGAGACTCACCTCACACACTTACCTCTCCACACTTGCACTCATCACTCACCTGCACACCGGACATTTCGGCCCCTCCGACCCCTGCAGACCCACGGCTCGCCTCGCTGACCCAGGCGAGGTTCAGAGCCGTCGGGAAGCCCACACTTTAGGGCTCAAAATAGGGATTAGCCAAAAAACTGCCTGTTAATGACCTGTTAACAGGCAGTTAATTGGCACTAATCCCCTTCCCGCCTCGAGGAGACGGGACCCGGTGCGGGTTGGGTACCCGCCTCTTGGGAAGATGGCACAGAGGCGGGATGGGTACCCGCTCCCAGATTCAGCCATTTCCCCGGCAGTCCCGCCTCGATACCCGCCTCCCCAGGGCTGGGAAAATCGCCCCATTGTGTCCAATTCTGGGCACCGCACTTTAGGAAGGATGTGAAGGCCTTAGAGAGGGTGCCGAAAAGATTTACAAGAATGGTTCCAGAAATGAGGGACCTCAGTTACGTGGATAGACTGGAGAAGTTGGGGTTGTTCTCCTTAGAACAGAGAAGGTTGAGAGGAGATTTGATAGAGGTGTTCAAAATCATGAGGAGTCCAGACAGAGAGAAACTGTTCCCATTGGCGGAAGGGTCGAGAACCAGAGGACACAGATTTAAGGCGATTGGCAGAAGAACCAAAGGTGACATGAGGAATAACCTTTTTACGCAGTGAGTGGTTAGGATCTGGAATGCACTGCCTGAAATGGTGGTGGAGGCAGATTCAATTGTGGCTTTCAAAAGGGAATTGGATAAGTACCTGAAGGAAAAAAATTTGCAGGGCTACGGGGAAAGGGACTAGCTGAAGTGCTCTTGCAGAGAGCCGGCACGGGCTCGATGGGCCGAATGGCCTCCTTCTGTGCTGTAACCATTCTATGATTCTAAATCCCTCCATGGCCTCACCCCTCCCTATCTTTGTAACCTTCTCCAGCCATACAACCTCTGAGATCTCTGCCATTCCCCAATTCTGGACTCAAGCGCATCCCCAATTTTAATCGCTCCACCATTGGCAGCTGTGCCTTCAGCTGCCTAGGCCCTAAGCTCTGCAAGTCCCTCCTTAAACCTCTCTACCTCTTTCTCCTCCTTTAAGATGCTCCTTAAAACCTGCTTCTTTGACCAAACTTTTGTTCACTTGTTCTATTTTCTCCTTATATGCTTCTGTGAAGCGCCTTGGGACATTTTACTATGTTAAAGGTGCAATATAAATGCAAGTTATTGTTGTTGTATTGCTGTAACTTTGGCATTCTACTAGGGAAGAAAGGTCATCACAGTTCAGAATGTTTTGGCCATTTTCCCATAGAAAGCATTTGGAAGTTACATTTAAATACTGGGGTCTTAAAGCAAAGTATATTCACAAAAGTGTATGAAGAGTGGTTAAAATGCTGATGGGCTAGATACTGCAGTTGTTTCTCCAAAGATTGAAAATAATAAGCAACTTGTTAGCCTGTCTCGGTAATTGATAAAAATCCTCACATGCATTGTGTTGAGCGGTCCTTGGTCACGTGTGGGTTATCTGACATTGACCCTCCCCATGGGTTGTGAACATGGAGGTAAAAAGAGACAAACACTCTGCTCTACTATTTCCTGAGCTCCTTTACTTTCGCCAGTACCTTTTTGCCCCACTGTAGAATCTCAGTAGACATTTTGAGACAATTTTTAAATTGCACTTTGCAACCAACAAGTTTGGGTCTTATCTTAAACATTTTTTCAGTTACAGAAGTCACTCTCGTAAGCGGTATCTGCATCTTACGTTTAGGGGTATGCCCATACTGGTCAATATCTAACTATATATAATAGTTTATTTCACAGCGATTGAACATACAGAGCAACAGTTATGATCGGATGACTTAGTTGAATCAGTTAATAATACAAAATAGTGAACATCACTGTGTCACCTTGCTTAAATTAGCTTAAACAAAATAACTTCTAACTGCCCTCTTACATACTAACCTTCTGAGTCAGGCAAAAGCTTGCCCTTGCAGCTTTTAGTTTGGAAACAAGTGAACCTGGTTATACTATTGAGACGGCCATGTTCATTCTGAATGTTGCTAATCAAAGACTCAAACAAAGCAGACTTAAAAATAGACTTGTGAATTTGCATAGGAAGGTGCATGCCCAGAATTTGAATAAATACCATAAAGAAACACAATTCTGTCCACAAACTTCAAACCATATTAATGGGCAAGTCATCTGGAGATGGTGTATAGCTGTCGTGTTCCCCAAACAATCTCCTCCTGTTTGGGTATTTTGAAGGATGCTTGAACATTTTATCCATTCCATGTATTTCCTGAAATTGTATTTGACTTAAATTCTACAAAATCCTTGCAAAAATGCCTGTATTCCTAGCCCTCATCATGAAAGCCTCGTTTTCCCACTCTTCTCACTGGATCCATGCTTTAAATTGTAGGAAATTGATGCTGGTTCCAGATTAGGAGGAGAGGAAGGGACTAAGAGGCTAACTTAAAAAAAATACTTGATGACTCCAGCTGACTACCATGTTGTTGAGCACAGAGACACTGGGCAACTTGTCACAGCTCCACACGGCTGCCAGATCGCTTTGTCCAAAACCATGCAGTCAATCATTTTGTATGAAGCCTATTTAGAATAGTTATTTGCAAGTGAGTAATAGGAAGAAAAATTGTCACTGATCCAACAGGCATATTACATGTAACTGACATGAGGAGGCTCAACCCAACAACAACATTGGCCTAGAAATTTGGGCTCCAATGTGGCAAGCAGGAAGTGCACCCTCATTACAAGCCAGAAGTGCGCTGTCCGCCATGTTGACAAAGGCCAATCGGCATGCAATGCCCATGTCTGAAACAGGCTTTAGCCCTTTGCATATGAAAATAAGGAGCCTAACGCCTGTTTGAGGCCCCCTCTGCAAG
Organism: Squalus acanthias; assembly: GCA_030390025.1. Taxonomy (NCBI): domain Eukaryota; kingdom Metazoa; phylum Chordata; class Chondrichthyes; order Squaliformes; family Squalidae; genus Squalus; species Squalus acanthias. Next base: position 172,393,915 of record CM059425.1, on the reverse strand, counting down.
ATTAGTTTTCCCTGAGGCAGCTAGCCTACTTGTGGCATAAAAGGCAGTCCTTAAAGGGAATGCTGCAGGCCGCAACCAACAAGGTAAGATTTTAAAATATACATACCTGAATGTGGAGCCGGGAGGAGCAGGAGTGCTCTTCCCAACCCCACAGTGAAAGCACATGGGCCGCTGCCAGCTACTGCTCCCCCCCAACCACCGCTACTTTAGCGACTAGAGGTTACAAAGGCATGGATGAGGGTTTCAGTGGCAGATAGGTTCGGGTAGGGGCAGAGGTGTGTGATGTTACAGAAATGGAAGTAGGTGGAGATGATATGGGGTCAGAAGCTCAGCTCAGAGTCCAATAGGACACTGGGAGGTCCAAAGACAATGACTTTGATCTTTCTAATACTCAGTTGAAAGAAATTGCGGTTCAACTAAAACAAGATTTCAGACAAGTAGTCTGACAACACAGAGGCAGTGGAGGGGTCGAGAGAGGTGGTGGAACTGGGCGTCATTCGAGTATTATGTGGAAGCTGATCCTCCATGTCTGCGGATAATGTTGCCTAAGGGCAGCATGTAGATGAAACTTACCACCATCTTCCATCTGCTTAGGTTGGGATTGGGTTGGTATCTCACTTCTCCCATTTGGAATGGAAGGGTTCAGGAGGTTTTGTGGAAGTTTTTCTTTGCTTTTCAGTACATTTTTATTATATGCTTTAGTTTTTTATTTTTGTTGCTATTTCTCTGTACTTTATCATACAAGAACAAAAATTTTGAATAATATTTTCTTTCTCTTAAAAGTACGTGGAATCTAAATTAGCTGACTATTGTCTGCTATTTCATCAGAATGCTGATTGTAATTGAAGTAGTTACAAGCCTTTAGTAGATTCGGAAGAAGTGAGAAAAAGAGGGGAAATGAAAAAGCAGCCATTACAATATACACTTTCAAGTTCAGGGAGTTACAGGCATCCAAGTGAAGTGTCCCCGATAATTGGTAAACCAAATACAATGTAGTGATGGAGGTTGGTTCTGAAATATCCCAATAGACGTATTTTGTAGTTGAAGTGGCACAAGATGAAAGAAGGCATGTCAGGGAGATCAGCAGGTGCCAAAGCTGGTCTGCCTGCACCCATCATTATGCCATCAACCAGATCTACAAGCCCTAGTACAGCTACCTGGCAATGATTGTGAGTAACTGGCTCCGTGGACTCCAGGGTCAAGACAGAGCCAGTTGCAAATCTATATTGTCTGCTCCAAGAGCACTTGAAGCCGTTTACACCATAGCAACAGCACTGCCAGTGAAAAGTCAAGAGTATTTCCCCATCACAATTTGTTGCTGCCAATTCCTGTCAGGAATATTGCAGTGCAGTCCTTTGGTAAAGGTGCCCTGAGTGGCAAACATGGCAACTCTCCCAGCACATACCTCATGCAGCAGAACCTCCAGTTTATTAGCTATCAAATAGGGAGTTTGGGTGCTGTACTGGTCTATCACATGCCCACAGACTACCCCCACATTTATTGGCCTGAATTTCAATCGGGAAGCGGTCGGGAAACTCAGGAGAATGGGTTTCCCGCAAGCCCTGCTGAATTTAACGGCAGGGCCTGATTTGCATGAGAAACCTCTGTTTCTCACCCACAGCCATTCAGATTGAGAGAGGGGGAAATTGGAGGCCGGGGGTGTCCGATCACGGTGGGTGGGTTAGGCAAGGATGCAGGATCCAGGAGGTAAGTGTATACGCACTTACCTCCTGGATTCAGCAGTCCTCATCTTACTTTAACTGGCGGGTTTCACGAGGCCTGCAAAGCCCAACCAGCCAGAGTTAAATTTAAAATGGAGGTTAAATATGAGGCTTGCAAGCCTCATTGTAATATTGAAATTGGAGACCCGCCTCCTGGGAGCGGGTTGGCTGCCTGCCCCCCTGTCCCGTTTCCGTTAAAACTGGAAGTGGGCGGGTTGGGGTCGGGTGAAACCCACCCGTTTTTTTGGGTTAAAATGCCCCCCCATTGTATCAAGCCACTTTCTTGCCTAAAGCAATTTTGGAAGGGCTAAAATACCCATTTTAAATATTTACAGCCTTTGTAAAGGCTAACAACATTTTTCTTCCATATGTAATCACTTATCTTTAATTTCCACAGCAGCCATCTAAAGGTTTTAAGGTCTGCTGGTGTGTGCAATTTCCTGCATCCCCCTTTGACGAGCCCCAGGGCCAGGCCCAATATGGGATCTCACTTGCATAATTAATTAGCGCAGCCCTGGAAATCCTACAGAAACCATGCCTTCATTGTATTCCAGTATAACTAAAGGCATATCTCTTTCGGAAAACAATACTGAAAAATGCAGCTGCAAATGAATCTTCCTCTGATTGTCAGTATTCTGATTTTTGTTTTGGTGCTGCACACATATGTACTGTGCTGAACTGCAAATCTTATCTCTGAAACAAACAACTATGGCTCAACAACCTGAAGTCCATCGTTACATTTGAAATAAAAAATGTACTCTGAATCTCTCACATCTGAAATTTCACAAGATCTGGCATAATTTCCTGGTCCTACTGCAATATTTTCAAATCTAAACTAGAGTCAAAAACCTTGGCTCTTATCCTGGCTAAACCCTTGAACTCTAAGTCAATGCAACTCGAGACAATTCAGACAGAATAATTACACAAAACATTGCAACCAGAATGTGCCAAAACACGAGAAAAAGATACACAGACCAAGAGCTCCCCTGATGGCTTAGCAGATAAAGGCTTCACCACCTATTGCGGTACTCAGCTACACAGACCAGAAGGTTCCAGGTTTAATTCTCAGCTGAGAATTTTCAATTAAGTACTACAGTAAAGCAGGTAATAAAATCCTGATCATTATCCTCGCATGAAAGTGTGTATTTGTGGGATTTGGCTCAGGTGTCCTCCACATTCAAACAGCACTTGCAGTCTAAGCTCACAAATGAAAAATGGACTTCGGCAAAGTACCAGATGGCTGCTGGCACCCATGACATTATGCTCCTCCAAGAATCAGTTCCTTCCAGACATAAGGGGCGAGAAGTTTTTTTTTAAATGCACAAATCCACATCGGTAACACAAAATTCTACTCGCTCAAATCCACGTGCACGAATCTTTAAATGGAATCCCCTTTTGTCCGGATGCAACAAAGTCTCATTCTTAACAATGCTCTTCCCCCAGTGCATTTCAGAGCAATTCATCTAAAATTATTTTGAAGGATATACATGATTTCTGTACATTGAGCGCAAGAACCTCACGTATGCTTTATATTAAATAATTTTAAATAGAACTGTTGGACTATAACCTGGTGTTGTGCGACTTCTCATTTTTATATTATGAGAATCTAATTTTATACTTAGGATAGGCTATACTATATTTGATTGCTATTTAGTTCATCACACCAAATTCTCCAAATCTTATAGTTCAGGGTTGAATACAATGTCCAGTAGGGTTTTGTGAAAAAGGTACTAGAAGAAGAATCGAACAAGTAGAGTAAAGTGTATCCAAATATAAATTCCCTAATGATCTGTAAATGAGAAATAAAAGGAGTACACTTAATTAGCTCTTTCGGATTCCCTGTGTTTTGTGTGTTTAAAGTTGCTTGCTGGTCGAGGTAGCTTGAGAGCTGACGCCAAAAAGTTCTGTTTCAGTGGCTTCATGGTTAGGGAATACCACACACATAGAAGATAGGAGCAGGAGTAGGCCATCCGGCCCTTCGAGCCTGCTCCGCCATTTAATGAGATCATGGCTGATCCTTCAATTCAGTATCCCGTCCCCGCCTTCTCTCCGTAACCCTTAACCCCTTTTGCCTGTAGAAATATATCTAATTCCCTCTTAAATATATTTAATGAGCTGGCGTACACTGCCCTCTGTGGCAATGAGTTCCACAGGTTCACCACTCTCTGAGTGAAGAAATTCCCCCTCATTTCTGTCCTAAATGGTTTAGCCCTTATCCTTAAATTATGTCCTCTAGTTCTGTTCTCACCCGCCAAGGGAAACATTCCTTCTGCATCTAATCTGTCTAGACCTGTCAGAATTTTATACACTTCTATGAGGTCCCCTCTCAATCTTCTAAACTCCAGTGTGTACATCCCTAAACTACATAGTCTCTCCTCATAGGTCAATCCCGCCATTCCTGGTATCAGCCTGGTGAATCGCCGCTGCACCCCCTCCATGGCAAGAACATCTTTCCTCAGATGAGGCGACCAAAACTGTACACAGTACTCGAGGTGTGGTCTCACCAGTGCCCTGTACAGCTGCAGCAAGGTATCCCTGTTCCTGTATTCCAACCCTTTTGCTATGAAGGCCAGCATACCGTTTGCCTTCTTGACCGCCTGTTGCACCTGCATGCTCGCCTTCAGTGACTGGTGTACAAGAACACCCAGGTCTCTCTGTACTTCCCCCTCTCCCAATTTATTGCCATTTAAATAATAATTTGCCCTCCCGTTCCTGCACCCAAGGTGGATAACTTCGCACTTGTCCACATTATAGTGCATCTGCCATTTATCCGCCCAATCACCCAGTCTGTCCAAATCGCTCTGGAGCTTCCTGGTCTCCTCCTCTGAGCCCACCCCCCCTCCTAGTTTAGTGTCGTCTGCAAATTTGGAAATGCTGCATTCGACTCCCTGATCCAGGTCATTAATATAAATTGTGAACAGCTGGGGACCCAGGACAGATCCCTGTGGTACCCCACTTGTTACTGCCTGCCATTCAGAAAATGAGCCGTTTATTCCAACTCTCTGTTTTCTATCTGACAGCCAGTTCTCTATCCACGTCAATACTTTCCCCTTTATCCCATGAGCTTCAATTTTCCATGCTAATCTTTTATGTGGGACCTTATCGAAGGCCTTTTGGAAGTCCAGGTACACCACATCTACACAATCACCATTCAGCATTATCACTGGAGTAAAGCTTACTGTTGTCACAGCAGAGAAGAGTTCCACATAAAAATGCCCACTCGGCGACTGTATTTAGTTAGCAGTTTTAAAGAGTACAACGTACAAGTGATGGGTGTCCAAAAAATACGAGTGATTTACAGACAGCTACCTTTGTAATATTTACGATTCTGGGGAATTCAGTAGGACACATGTCTCTAAATGCTGTACTAGAAACTAGTAGAAACATAGAAGATAGGAGCAGGAGTAGGCCATTCGGCCCCTCGAGCCTGCTCCGCCATTTAATGAGATCATGGCTGATCATCCAAATTCAGTACCCTGTCCCTGCTTTCTCCCCATATCCCTTGATCCCTTTAGCCTTAAGAAATATATCTAACTCCTTCTTGAATATATTTAATGAATTGGCCTCAACTGCCTTCTGTGGTAGAGAATTCCACAGGTTCACCACTCTCTGGGTGAAGAAATTCCTCCTCATCTCTGTCCTAAATGGCTTACCCCTTATCCTTAGACTGTGACCCCTGGTTCTGGACTCCCCCGCCATTGGGAACATCCTTCCTGCATCTAGTCTGTCTAGTCCTGTTAGAATTTTATAAGTTTCAATTAGATCCCCTCTTATTCTTCGAAACTCTAGCGAATATAAGCCTAATCGACCCAATCTCTCCTCATACGTCATTCCTGCCATCCCAGGTATCAGTCTGGTGAATCTTCGCTGCACTCTCTCCATGGCAAGAACATCCTTCCTCAGATAAGGTGACCAAAACTGCACACAATACTCAAGGTGTGGTCTCACCAAGGCCCTGTACAACTGCAGCAAGACATCCTTGCTCCTGTACTCGAATCCTCTCGCTATGAAGGCTTACATACCATTTGCCTTCTTAACCGCCTGCTGCACCTGCATGCTTACCTTCAGCGACTGGTGCACAAGGACACCCAGGTCTCGGTGCACAAGGACACCCAGGTCTCGTTGCACTTCCCCTTTTCCCAATCTATTGCCGTTCAGATAATAATCTGTCTTCCTATTTTTGCCACCAAAGTGGATAACCTCGCATTTATCCACATTATACTGCATTTGCCATGCATCTGCCCAATCACCCAACCTGTGCAAATCATACTGGAGTTTCTCTGCATCCTCCTCACAGCACACACGCCCACCCAGCTTTGTGTCGTCTGCAAACTTGGAGATATTACATCTAGTTCCCTCGTCTAGATCATCTATATATATTGTGAATAGCTGGGGTCCTAGCGGTACCCCACTAGTCACTGCCTGCCACTCGGAAAAAGACCTGTTTATTCCAACTCTTTGCTTCCTGTCTGCCAACCAATTCTCTATCCAAGACAATACCTTACCCCCAATCCTGTGTGCTTTAACTTTACACGCTAATCTCTTATGCGGGACCTTATCGAAAGCCTTCTGAAAGTCCAAATACACCACATCCACTGGTGCTCCCTTATCTATTCTACCAGTTACATCCTCAAAAAATTCCAGTAGATTAGTCAAGCATGATTTACCTTTTGTAAATCCATGTTGACTTTGTCCGATCCTGTGACTGTTTTCCAAGTGCTCTGCTATTACATCTTTTAGAATGGACTCTAGCATTTTCCCCACTACCGATGTCAGGCTTACCGGTCCATAATTCCCCGTTTTCTCTCCACCACCTTTTTTAAATAGTGGGGTTACATTAGCTATCCTCCAATCCATGGGAACTGTTCCAGAGCCTATAGAATTTTGGAAGATGACCAGCAATGCATCTACTATTTCTAGGGCCACTTCCTTAAGTACCCTAGGATGTAGATTATCAGGCCCTGGGGATTTATCGGCCTTCAATCCCATCAATTTCCCTAACACCATTTCCCTACAAATACTGATTTCATTCAATTCCTCCCTCTCATCAGAACAATCTACTGCTGACAAAAACTCAGCATGTCATACCACAGATGACACATTATAGTATTTATTCATTCATTTGGGAACATAAGAATGACAGAAAAATCAGGGACAAGACTGTTTGGGCCCATTGATATTCATCCCTGTAGTACCCAAATTTTCAGAACAGCACAAGCCATAAAGGGGAAAAACTGTACATTATGAACACAGTCATGAAGAAGCACAAGAATGAAGAGTAACCTTCAAGAAAAGATCGATAGAGTGGCTGGTTAGGAAATCTCAAGGGGATGACTAAATTTATTTTGCAGTAAGATATTTATAATTATTCTGTAGGCTGCTCTATGTTATTTAGGATTTCAAATCATTTCACATACATCCCAGTGGATTACATTACTGTGTGGAATACAATAATGTTGCTGACAGATTTTTATATTCATAAGAAACTCTTCAAAATTTCCTCTTCACAACACAAAATTAAAAAGGGCATCCCGAGGGTGATGGAGGGTAATGATCACCAAATTGAATATACGCTTTTTTTTTATTAAGGTACCAAGGGGTGCATATTTAGTTTGTGCAGTCCAAGTTACGATTCAGTGAAGATGGCAGTGATTTGACATAATCCCATTGCTTTTCAGCTACATGATAGGATTAGTAATATAAGGGTGAAATTCCTCTCAACAAAGAATGGCTGTTCTTCTCTGTAATGAATTACCTGGTACTGAATTAGCATCGTCAGAATATGTCAAAGCTGTGCATTCTTGCAATTTTATGAGTGGGTTTTAATTAGAGAAAAACAGGTACTTTTATGTTTTTCACTGAGAGATGTCATCCTCATACACTTTACAGCTTTTTAAACTTGACAGCATAGCTGAATTACTGCACTGAGAAATGAAAGGTCAACTGTCTGGAAATCCAACCCATGACAACAGACAGTGCCGCTTAACACAGCTAGCTTTAGGTGAAATCTGCATTCATATAGTACAGCTTCAGCTCATTTGCTTTCCACTCAACGATACTAGTATAATTATGTAGAGGTTCAGTCAATGTCAACTTTTGCTTCCCCTTCCACAACAAAAAAAACAAATTCTCAACAGTTTAATCTCATTTATTTTGCTTCTGGCACTAAAGTTACACTTGTCAAATGTTTTAACTCAAGCACCATTTACTGTCCAGGAAAAACAAATAGTAGACATGGAAAACCTTTATTATATTCACCAATCATGTAATTAAGTGCCTAGTTGCCAGCTGCTGTGCTCAGGCCTGTCTGAATAATGATGAGAGTGTAGTCTGAACCCTTCCTCCCTGCTTCTAAAGGAGAAATACTTGAGACAATATGTTCATTTATGACTGTCGTTCACTGTTAGTTATTGTAGGGTTATTGCTAAGTAAAAATTAAATTCATGGAAAAAAAATAAAGAATATTACAAAGATAAAGACAAAGATAAATTTGTCATTTTGCTTGCTCCCAACAGCCAATCTTTTGCAGAGTTGTTTTCTCTATTCAGGCAAGTAATTAACCACCTTTGCTTCTCTCAAAAGCCCACTCACATCACTGCAGAATTTACATCTACACAATAAGAAAGGGCAGGAGTAGGCCATATGGCACCTCGAGCCTGCTCCGCCATTCAACAAGATCATGGCTGATCATCGATCTCAACTCCACTTTCCCGCACGATCTTCATATCCCTTGATGCCCCTAGAGTCCAACAATCTATCTATCTCAGCCTTGGGGCAGAGAATTCCAAAGATTCACAACCCTCTGAGTGAAGAAATTCCTCCTCATCTCAGTCTTAAATGGCCCATCCCTTATCCTGAGACTATGCCCCTAGGTCTAGACACTCCAGCCAGGGGAAACAACCTCTCAGCATCTACCCTGTCAATCCCCTTCAAAATCTTGTATGTTTCAATGAGATCACCTCTCATTCTTCTAAACTCCAGAGAGTATAGGCCCAATCTACACAATCTCTCATCATAGGACAGCCCACTCATCCCAGGAATCAATCTAGTGAACCTTCGTTGCACCGCCTCCAAGGCAAGTATATCCTTCCTTAGATAAGGAGACCAAAACTGTGCACAGTACTCCAGGTGTGGTTTCACCAAGGCCCTGTACAATTGTAGCAAGACTTCCTTACTCTTGTACTCCAACCCCCTTGCAATAAAGGCCAACATGCCATTGGCCTTCCTTATTGCTTGCTGTACCTGCATGCTAGCTTTCTGTGTTTCTTGCACGAGGACACCCAAATCTCTCTGAACACCAACATTTGAAAGTTTCTCACCATTTAAAAAATATTCTGTTTTTCTATTCTTCCTACCAAAGTGAATAACCTCACATTTCCCTACATTATACGCCATCTGCCACCTTACTGCCCACTCACTTAGTCTATCTATATCCCTTTGCAGACTCTTTGGGCTGGATTTTGATACTGGGGCGGGTTGGGGTCGTGTTATCCACCCGACTGCAATTGGATGTGAGAGATTGATGCGATTTTCACCTAATTGGGCAATTAAGTTCCAGCATGTGGGAACCCATGACCCAATTAGTGTTTTCAGTCTGAAAGTCACCTCTGATGATGTCATCATTGCTGCTGCATTGTAGGTCTGCAAAGACTGCCTGGCCTTTGCTGTGAGAGGACCTGGATGAAAAATGGGCAGCAGCAGCCCTAAGTCTGCTCCCAGATATTTTTGCGCCACCACTCCCAGATATGTCTCCCATCCACCACCACTCCCAGATATGTCTCCCATCCACCACCACTCCCAGATATGTCTCCCATCCACCACCACTCCCAGATATGTCTCCCATCCACCACCACTCCCAGATATGTCATCCAGCCAGCCGGCCGATAGTCAGCCAGGTTCACATTCGTGGTTCAGAACAGGCGTGCTTCACGTAGAAAAAGGGTTAAAATCACAAAGGCCTTTCAAAATGGCATTATAGAGGCAATTTAGTGCTTGTTAAGGGCCTTAACAGCCTATCCCGCCTCTTAGAGGCGGGACGGAGTCGGGTCCAGCAGACACGATTTAATGAAAATTGCGTGGAGGCGGGATGGAGGCGGGCTTGTGCCCGCCAGTTTTCGCAATTTTAACCCCCCATACGCCTCCAAACCTACCTCCACGGGTCAATGAAAATCCAGCCCTTTGTGTTCTCCTCACAGCTTACTGTCCCACCTAGCTTTGTATCATCAGCAAACTTGGATACATTACGCTCGGTCCCTTCATCTAGGTCATTAATATAGATTGTAAATAGCTGAGGCCCCAACACTGATCCTTGTGGCACCCCACTAGTTACAGCCTGCCAACCTGAAAAAGATCCGTTTATCCCTACTCTCTGTTTTCTGTCTGTTAACAAATCCTCTATCCATGCTACTATATTACCCCCAACCCCATGAGCCCTAATCTTGTGTAATAATCTTATATGTGTCACCTTATCGGATGCCTTTTGGAAATCCAAATATACTACATCCACTGGTTCCCCTTTATCTACCCTGCTAGTTCCATCCTCAAAAAACTGTAATAAATTTGTCAAACATGATTTCCCTTTCATAAAACCATGTTGACTCTGCCTAATCATGTTATGATTTTCTAAGTGACTTGATAACACTTCCTTAACAATGGATTCCAGCATTTTCCCGACGACTGATGTCAGGCTAACTGGTCTGTAGTTCCCTGTTTTTTCTCTTCCTCCTTTCTTGAATAGCGGTGTTACATTTGCGACCTTCCAATCCGCTGGCACCTCTCCAAAATCTAGGGAATTTTGGAAGATCAAAACCAATGCATCCACTATCTCTTCAGCCACCTCTTTTAGAACCCTAGGATGTAGGCCGTCAGGTCCAGGGGATTTGTCGGCTTTTAGTCCCATTAGTTTCTCTACTTATATCAATTACGTTAAGTTCCTCACCCTCATTAGACCCTTGGTTCCCCACCGTTTTTAGTATGTTTTTTGTGTCTTCTACTGTGAAGACAGATACAAAATATTTGTTTAACGTTTCTGTCATTTACTTATTCCCCATAATAATTTCTCCTGTCTCAGCCTCTAAGGAACCAACGTTTACTTTTACTACTCTTTTCCTTTTTACATACTTGTAGAAACTCTTACAATCTGCTTTTATATTTCTTGCTAGTTTTCTCTGATATTCTATTTTTTCCCTTTTTACCAATTTTTTGGTCAACCTTTGCTGGTTTCTGAAACTCTCCCAATCCTCAGGCTTCCTATTATTCTTTGCAACATTATAAGCTTCTTCTTTCAATCTAATGCTATCCTTAACTTCTTTAGTTAGCCATGGTTGGATCACTTTTCTCGTGGAGTCTTTGTTTCTCAATGGAATGTATTTTTGTTAAGAATTATGAAATATTTCTTTAAATGCTAGCCACTGCTTATCTACCGCCATACCTTTTATTCTGTTTTTCCAATCTACCTTAGCCAACTCGCCCCTCATACCTATGTAATTGGCTTTATTTAAGTTTAAGACTCTAGTTTCGGACTTAGGCAAGTCACTCTCAAAATTAATGTAAAATTCTATCATATTGGGCCGTATTTTCCGATCGGAGGCTTCCTGCGTGCGGAGGCCTCCAATCTGGAAAAAAATCTACGGACTCACCTGAGGGCTCCCGAGGTCCGGACACTTCCACTCCTGGGCCTCTCCAACTCGAAATGTGCAGGGCCCACGTATCCCAGAGGCGCATGCGGTTCGCAAGCATCCCTGGGATCACGTGGGCCATGGGGAGCCAATCAAAGAAGGGAATCTCACTTCATACACTTGACAGATAGACCTGTCAAATATATGAATGGAGATCACCCCAAAAACACTGTAAAACAGTAAATAATAAAAAAAATCACATTTTTAAAATGAGTTGAAATTACAATAAATTAAATATTTTAACAAGAATTTAATTTTTTGAAAAAAATAATTGAAGTTTTTTACGGGACTAAAAATAAACTTACCTTTTTTAAAGTATTTTTAAATGATAAATGAGTGGAAATTTTTAAGAAAACTTTTTTTCAAATCTTATGCTGGTAAAATGAGGCCTTACGCCTGCTTTTACCAGGCGTAAGATTTCTAAGGGTTTTCTGCGGGCGGAGGTACTCCAGAAAGCGAAACTATCCACCCGCAGAGGCCCTTCTCCAGGGCAGGCGTCCGATCTGTCAAAAGCATTCTTGACAGATCGGAAATGCCGGTTTTCAGCGCATGTGCTTGGCATGCCTGAAACCGGCATTTCCGATGTCCCTACGGGTATGTACGCGCGGTGTACGGAATATACGGCCCAATATGATCAGTCTGCCCCAGAGGATCCTTTACTATGAGATTGCTAATTAACCCTGTCTCATTACACAATACAAGATCTAAAACAGCCTGTTCCCTGGTTGGTTCCATGAGATTGTTATAGGAAACTGTCCCGAATGCATTCCATGAACTCATCCTCCAGAGTACCTTTGCCAATTTGATTTGTCCAGTCTATATGAAGATTAAAGTCCCCCAAGATTATTGTATTAACTTTGCTGCAAGCTCCTACTATTTCTTGATTAATATTCTGTCAACGGTATAGCTACTGTTAGGGGGCCTATATACTACTACTACCAGTGTTTTCAGCCCCTTGTTATTCCTTTTCTCCACCCATACTGATTCTACTTCCTGATCTTCCGAGCCGAGATCCTTTCTCGCTACTGTCCTTATGTCATCCTTTATTATCAGGGCTACTCCCCCTCCTTTTCCATTCTGCCTGTATTTTCGAAACGTCAAGTACCCTGGAACATTTAGTTCCCAACCTTGGCCACCTTGCAACCATGTCTCTGTAATGGCTATTAGATCAAACCCATGTATCTCTATTTGTGCCACTAGTTCTTCTATCTTGTTACGAATGCTTCGTGCATTCAGATAAAGAGCCTTTAATTAAAATGTTTTACCATTATTCCCTGCTTTGACCTTATTCTCTGCTGCACTGCTACCATTAAACTCTCTGTCCCTTCCTGTCACACTCTGCTTATTTTTACCCAAATTGTTATACTGCTCTATTGCCTTGACCTTTCTCTTTAGATTTCTAAATTTCCCCTCACCTGACCCCTCCTCCCCCTTTTTAGTTTAGAAAACTCTGGCTAAACACAATACTGTTCAAGCACATTAAGCACTCTCAACAAACCAGCAATTACCAAATCACTTCACAGTTTCCTACCAGTATTGCCAACTCTCGAGATTTAATCGTGAAACAAGCGATTTTTTAATGAAAATTCAACCCAACTCACGATTCCACTCAGAAAAGTCGAGATTTTTTTCCCGACTGTATTAATCTTTGTCACTGCCTCCCGTGATTGCTTGCTGGGGACACGTGGATTTGGTCAGGGGTTTTCAACTGAGGGTCCACAAGTTGGTTTGTCCCATAGTACTGTGTCCCATGAGTTGCCATTGGTTTTCCATGAGAAGTCTCTCCCCTGCTCCCCTGTGTGATGGAATAGTTGCAAATGACGCAAAGGCCAATGGAGGTTCCTGTGTGGCTGGCGTGCCGTCTGTCAATTGAGACGAGCAAGCAGGTTAGGATGACTACCGGCGTGTTGCATCAGCTCAGTGGGCAAGATGATCAAGTGATGGAGACCAAGAAAGTGGCCGAACAGTTGGAGGTTATGAATGTGGAGGGTCAGGTGAGTGTGGGCCCGTGATCTGGCTGTTGTTGTCACGGTTATTGAAAGCACCCGTTGGGTTTCTATGTTGTGCAACTACTGGGCCCAGCCAATGGCCCCGGCCGCTGCCCGAGAGTGTGGAGCCGCCGTCACACGAGACCTTCACGCCAACTGTCCCGCGCAAGCGCCGACACTTTCACGCATGCTCAAACACTGGCGAATGCGCAGAGACAACAGTTAGCACTGACTGGACGGACACACAAGGAAGAAAAAAAAATGCGAAGTTTGGCATCAAGGAGAGGGGGAAGAGAGTAATATTAACAGTGAGAGAGAGCCCTGACGCAGGCTTGTTAAGTTGAGTACCAGCATGTCTCATCAGCTCAGTGGGTGGGAGGAGCAAGTGAGGGAGGCCGAGAAAGTGGCCGAGCAGTTGGTGAGTATGACTGTGGAGGGTCAGGTGAGTGTGGGCCTGGGATTTGGCTGTCGTTGGCCCTCCGGCTCCTTAGGTTGTCTCTGAGGAGTAATCGCATCTAAATGGGGTTACGGTCCGTGTCCCTCTCGTTGAGTCTGAACGCCGGACCGTGCACTTTTCCCGGGGTTGTCCGGCCTGTGGTTCCCTCTGCCCCCTCTGCATTTTGAAGCTGTGGCATGCGGGGACATTTGCTGTCAGCTCTCTAATTTATAAATGAAATGTTATTTTCAGTAAATTATTGAAACATGAGAGTCATGGCAGCGATAAATTCAGGAGCATCGCTATTGTCTGCACCTTGGCGACCAAGGTTTCTGCTAATTACAGAGCTGGATGTTTGGATGACGATTGTCGGTCATCCTTTAATGGGTCTGGGGACAATTGTTTCATTTGCCAGTTTGCTCTGTCTTCTGTGATAGACAGATGCCAACAGCCCTCTTGTACATCATTGTGTAGTTATTATATATGCTTAATTGTATAACTAATTTTTATGCAGAGAAAATACTCATTGTGTTACAGGGGCTCCCTGAATTTTTTTATAACATGGGAGGGGGACCTCGGAAGCAAGAGGCCTGAGGATCGATAGAAATAGGTCCTCAGGCCACATCTGCATACTTGGGGCGAGTTGCCGACACTGGTCGCGCTTCCTGTCTCCCCCAAAACTTACCTTTGATTGGCAGCTGCAGGGATTGCATTTTGTAGTGGTTGTGTTGGGCACCAGGTGAAAGGTGGTGATAACGGGTAGGATTTAAAAAAAAGTTTTTTTGTAAAGCATTTTCAGATGCAGTAATATAGCTTTTGTAAAGAGCTGTGACCTATTTGAGATTAAATAAAGCCACTAATGAGGTTTATAAAAGAACTGTCAATTTATATTGGTTTATGTTTGAAAAAAATAGCAAATCATGATTTCTGATCAACTCTCATGATTTTTGAGACGGTGGGGTTGGCAATACTGTATAACCAATCTTTATCAAATGCCAGCTTGCCATTTTAAGCATTAAAATATTATTGTAACAAAAAGATTTTCATTACAGTTCAAGGTCTCATAGCACTTCTTCTAGTCCGAAGGTGCTAGTGCAACATTTTGCTCATCAATTCAGATATGTACGTTATTAATCCTTTTTAAAAATCTGAGAATCTCAAATTATTAAAAAAGTACTGTTTAACATGAAACAAATGTGCATCCCACACAAAACACTGGACTGTTATGTAATAATGGGTGCAATGAGAATCACGAACACAACTGTGCAAAGTCTAAAGACAGAAATATATTTATTTCGTTTGGTGAAACACCAATGTGGTGCGATTTGATTGCATACCAAGGATTACCCATTCTGTTCACACAATAAGGGAAAATGATATTTGAAACATCAAGTATTATAAATCTGATTATTTTTCAGACAAATATTTGGATACTTAAGCTGCTATGCTGAGGTGCACAAATTTGCATTGGCAGTGAAGGTATGACAATGCATCAGTTAAAAGCTACTCATGAAATGCAATGAAGATGCCACTGACATAAGGCAAAGTATTTTAGCACTTTAGTAAGGGATAATTAGTCCAAAATAAGTGGAAAGATAATGATTTAATTATAGAACCAAGGCTTGCAGACTTTTAGAATCAAAATGCATGGCAAGAATTAGCACATTAAAAGAGAGTGGTTGATTGACAGAAATCTGCCGTATGTTGTAGTCTCAATGCTATGCACAGATAAATTCTCATTGGCTATTCTCAAGAGATTTAACACAGCAAGTTGTAATGGTTGGAGATATTGAAAGTACAGGATAGGTAATAGTAATATAATCATAAAGCAGAATAATAGGGGTAGAAACTGGTTTAAGCCCATTTTCAGGCCTGAAATAGGCAATGTGCTTGCGTCGTGTGCCAGAAGCCGGACACTCGTCCCAAATTGGGCGCCTGGCCTTGTTAGCATATTTCCAGTGAGGCCAATCAGACATCCAGAGGCAGCTTACCAGCTTGAAGATGACCAATTTGGGCCGGCTGCCTCGCCAGCAGCTGCCCTCAGGAAGGGATGGAGGAGAATGCGACGGGGACTACTGTGGGCTGGCAGCGGCCTGTAGTAGTGCTGTGGAACCAGGGGGCTCCCCACCCAGCTCCACATGAAGTTAAGTTTAAAAGAAAAAAATTTACCTTTTTGGTGGCAACATCCCTTTAAGGATCGCTGGTTAGCCTGCTAAAGCACCAAGAAATATCCATTCTCAGTACTAATCAATTTCTGGGATGGGTCCTGAAACAAGCGCTAGGCCCCTCATCAACATATGCAAGGGGCCTAGTGCCTGTTTTAGGCGGCCGCTGGTGCCAACATGGCGTTGAACGTATTCCAAGCGCCCTTGGGGTGCAACAAACAGCACCTGGAAATTGGTGCTTTTTGCCCTCGTTCTGCGTCCCAAAAAGGGTTGCAGTGGGGTGCAATTTCTACCCTCAGCACGCCTGTGCCAGCTCTCTGAAAGCTATCCAATTGGACTCATTCTGCCCATTCCCCAGATACTTTTAAATTAATCTATTTCAAATATTTTACTACTTCACTTTTAAAAGTTATTCTGCTGCCACCACTGTTTCTGCAAGGGATGTGTAAAAAGTTCTGCTATCCTCTTTTATTCTTTTGATGATGATCTTAAATGAATGCCTTCCAATTACTGATTCACTGACCAATGGAGAGTTCTTCCCTACTTATCTCATTGTTTTCAATTTGTGATGCAACGTTAAGTTCACAGCACCATATACTAGTGTGGTACTTTTCAAATCCTGAGACCACTCAACAATTGTAATATATGTGTTAGATAGGCAATTTCGGAAGCAGAGAAGTGATGTAGATGACCATAGCAGTTTTTCTATAGTACAGGCTGAAGAGCTGGGAGATGCAAAATTAAGATGCTACAGCGTCTCCATTGGAAGGAGGGGATAATTACAATGTGACAAGTTTACATAGGCAGTTTCCATTATAAATGTGGACATAAGAATTTGTAATGCGAAACAGTTGACACAAAAAAGTGTGACAACTGGATATATGGTTTTGTAGAAAGGACCTAACCTCCAGTGTCTCATCATCCCCCCAGTGCATTGATTTCAAAGTTCTGATCCTTATCTACAATTCCAGCAGAGGTCAGAGAGAAGAGGGATGGTAAAGTGAACAGGACTTGGTATGGGATGGGATACAGTTGGCAGAATGCTGACTGAATTGGAGCATGACACACTTCTGTGTCACCATTTTTCACATTATAAATTCCATTGTCTGCTGGCTCCTCATCCTCCATTAAATTGATTTCAAAATTCTGGTCTTTATGTACATATTCCTCCATCTCTGCAACTTTCTCCAGACTTGGGTCCCAAATTGTCGCACCACTCTTTTGACCTCAGCCTGTAAATCAATCATCCCTCAGCTCCACCATCAGGGGCAGAGCATTCAATCATAATGTCAAGGCATTCTTCAACTACCTTTCAGAAGTTATTTGCCTTCCCACATTTGTCCCCACTTTCAAAGCCTGAACAAAATCTAACTTTTCAACTGTACTTTTAGTCATTTTTTCAAATAACCTAACCTAACCCTTTCCCCAAACTCCAAGTTCAGTGTCTAGTTTCCACTTTATAAGGAGTTTTAGGATGTTTCACTACATTGAAGGTGCTATACAAGTGCAAGGTGGTGTTGTATATTCATTATTTTAACTTATTTTACATTATTATTGATGGTTGATAGTTAATTATACTACATATGTTCTATTTTGACTTATTTTACTTTTACACAGAAACATAGAAGATAGGAGCAGGAGTAGGCCATTCGTCCCCTCGAGCCTGCTCCGCCATTTAATGAGATTACGGGATGGTTTCCTGGACCAATATGTCGAGGAACCAACCAGAGATCAGGCCATCTTAGACTGGGTATTATGCAATGAGAAAGGATTAATTAGCAATCTTGTTGTGCGAGGCCCTTTGGGTCGGAGCGATCATAATATGATAGAATTCTTCATTAGGATGGAGAGTGAAGTAGTTGACTCAGAGACTAGAGTCCTGAATTTAAATAAAGGAAACTACGATGGTATGAGGTGCGAGTTGGGTAGGATTGATTGGGGAATGTCACTCAAAGGGTTGATGGTGGATAGGCAATGGCAAACATTCAAAGACCACATGGACGAACTACAGAATTTGTTCATCCCAGTTTGGCATAAGAATAAAACAAAAAGGGTGACTCAACCATGGCTAACAAGGGAAATTAGGGATAGCATAAGATCCAAGGAGAGGGCATATAAATTGGCCAGAAAAAGCAGTAACCCTGAGGATTGGGAGCAGTTTAAGATTCAACAAAGGAGGACAAAGGGATTAATTAAGAAGGGGAAAATAGAATACGAGAGTAAGCTTGCAGGGAACATAAAAACTGACTGCAAAAGCTTTTATAGATATGTGAAGAGAAAAAGATTAGTGAAATCAAGCATAGGTCCCTTGCAGTCAGAATCAGGGGAACTTATAATGGGGAACAAAGAAATGTCAGACCAATTAAATACATATTTTGGTTCTGTCTTCACAAAGGAGGACACAAATAACCTCCCAGAGATGTTGGGGAACATAGGGAGGAACTGAAAGAAATCAGTATTTGTAGGGAAATGGTGTTAGGGAAATTGAAGGGATTGAAGGCCGATAAATCCCCAGGGCCTGATAATCTACATCCTAGGGTACTTAAGGAAGTGGCCCTAGAAATAGTAGATGCATTGCTGATCATCTTCCAACATTCGATGGAATCTGGAACAGTACCCATGGATTGGAGGGTAGCTAATGTTACCCCACTATTCAAAAAGGGTGGTAGAGAGAAAACGGGGAATTACAGACCGGTAAGCCTGACATCGGTAGTGGGGAAAATGCTAGAGTCCATTATAAAAGATGTAATAGCTGAGCACTTGGAAAACAGTGACAGGATCGGACAAAGTCAACATGGATTTACAAAAGGTAAATCGTGCTTGACTAATCTACTGGAATTTTTTGAGGATGTAACTGGTAAAATAGATAAGGGAGAACCAGTGGATGTGGTGTATTTGGACTTCCAAAAGGCTTTTGATAAGGTCCCGCATAAGAGATTAGCGTGCAAAGTTAAGGCACATGGGATTGGGGGCAAGGTATTGACTTGGATAGAGAACTGGTTGGCAGACAGAAAGCAAAGAGTTGGAATAAACGGGTCTTTTTCCGAGTGGCAGGCAGTGACTAGTGAGGTACCGCAGGGATCGGTCCTTGGACCCCAGCTATTCACAATATATATATTAATGATCTAGACGAGGGAACTAGATGTAATATCTCCAAGTTTGCAGACGACACAAAACTGGGTGGGCGTGTGTGCTGCGAGGAGGATGCCGAGAAACTCCAGTATGATTTGGACAGGTTGGGTGATTGGGCAGAAGCGTGGCAGATGCAATATAATGTGGATAAATGCGAGGTTATCCATTTTGGTGTCAAAAACAGAAAGGCAGATTATTATTTGAATGGCAATAGATTGGGAGAAGGGGAAGTGCAACGAGACCTGGGTGTCCTTGTGCACCAGTCGCTGAAGGTAAGCATGCAGGTGCAGCAGGCGGTTAAGAAGGCAAATGGTATGTAAACCTTCATAGTGAGAGGATTCGAGTACAGGAGCAAGGATGTCTTGCTGCAGTTGTACAGGGCCTTGGTGAGACCACACCTTGAGTACTGTGTGCAGTTTTGGTCACCTTATCTGAGGAAGGATGTTCTTGCCATGGAAGGAGTTCAGCGAAGATTCACAAGGCTGATACCTGGGATGGCAGGAATGATGTATGAAGAGAGATTGGGTCGATTGGGCTTATACTCGCTGGAGTTTAGAAGAATGAGAGGGGATCTCATTCATACTTATAAAATTCTGACAGGACAGGACAAACTAGATGCAGGAAGGATGTTCCCGATGGTCGGGGAGTCCAGAACCAGGGGTCACAGTCTAAAGATAAGGGGTAAGCCATTTAGGACAGAAATGAGGAGGAATTTCTTCACCCAGAGAGTGGTGAACCTGTGGAATTCTCTGCCACAGAAGGCAGTAGAGGCCAATTCATTAAATAGATTCAAGAAGGAGTTGGATATATTTCTTAAGGCTAAAGGGATCAAGGGATATGGGGAGAAAGCAGGGACAGGATACTGAATTTGGATGATCAGCCATGATCGCATTGAATGGCGGAGCAGGCTAGAGGGGCCGAATGGCCTACTCCTGCTCCTATCTTCTATGTTTCTATGAGATCATGGCTGATCATCCAAATTTAGTACCCTGTCCCTGCTTTCTCCCCATATCCCTTTAGCCATAAGAAATATATCTAACTCCTTCTTGAATATATTTAATGAATTGGCCTCAAGGTTTAGCACCTAAATACACCTGTTGTCCAACATCCAATTCTGGATGAGCCACAATTTCCTCTAAATGAACATTCAGAAGTCCGAAATCATCGCCTTCCCCCCGCCGTCCCCACCCTCAACAAACTATGTACCATCGTCACCAATTCCACCCCCGTCCCCCAGACTGTCCACAACCTTGGTGTCCTTTTTGACTCCCATCTAAGCGTTTGACCCTATAACCTCTTCATCACAAGAATGCCTACTTCCACCTCTGTAACATCGCCCGTCTCCGCCCCGCCAAAACCGTAATCCATGCTTTTGTCACCTCCAGACTTGGCTATACCAATGCTCTTCTGGCCGGTTTCCCACTGTCAACTTTTCACAATCTTCAGCTCATCCAAAAGTGCAGCCCATATCCCAACTTGCATCAAGTCCATTACTCCTGTGCTCGCTGACCTACATTGGCTTCCAGTACCCCAACACGTCAAGTTTAAAATTCTCATCCTCATGTTCAAATTCCTTCATTGCCTCGACCCTCCCTATCCCTGTAACCTTCTCCTCTGAGGGTCCTCCACAACCCTCTGAGAACACTGCAATCCTTCAACTCTGGCCTCTTGTGTGTCCCCCACTCCCTTCACCCTATCATGCCTTCATCCACCTAGGCGCTAAGCTCTGGAATTCCCTCTCTATACCTATCTGCCTCTCCACTACTCTCTCCTCCTTTAAGTCCCTCCTTAAAACCTACCTCTTCGACCAAAGTTTTAGTCACCCTTTCTAATGTCTCCTTCTTTGGCAAATTATTGTCTGATTCTGCATCTGTGAAGCGCCTTGGGATGTTTTTCTACTTTAAAGACATTATATAAATGTAAATTGTTGTTCTCCTGACCTGCACTCCAACTTGGTGCTAGAAGCAACACGACTCGAAAATACATTCACGACTGTCAAAAAAAAAATCGAGACAGAATGCTATAAATTGACCTGGTCACATCACTCCAGTAATTAGGGGCATTTTTGCAGGCTGCCCTTCACAAGCACAAAGCACCAAATAAGAAAATATGCCGTCAACCTGGAGGAGTAATCGTGTTAAAGTGAGTTATCTCTTCAATTTCACTCAGTTACTTGACCTATCCAGCCACCTCCAATAATTTCATTAATTTAGAGTGCTTACAAATGGCCCAGAGAAGAAATGGGGACACTCCTCTTTGTGGAGAGCTACAGAAATATCTCTGCGCGCACCACAGAAATATATAAATCTACTATTTGAGGCATTGTTTTTGCATTCCTTGATATAGTTTGGTTTTAAACTGGAGAGCTGCAAATACGCTTGTGTAGTGAATTAATTCCAAAAACATCACAATATCCTAGCAGTAAAGAAAGTGGAGTTGAATTAAATTAGCAGTACAACACTCGTTATATTTCACCTCTGTTTCCTTCCGCAGGCTGCCTTTAAGCATTCTGCAGTTCCAAGTTCTCTCTGGAGACTCAGTTGCCACAGCAGTATTGGGAATGGTACACAGTTCTAAAAACAATATTCATAGTTCTTCCCTTTTTGTAATGAAGCTCAACCCTACTCGTTCCTATAAAGGCATAACAGCTGCAATTGCCTTAAATGTAAATAGATACGGTGAAGCAAGCTTTCACTTTCTTTTCGTGCCATCTTTCCTGTTCCAGATCACCTATTACCATCTCTTCTGCAAGTACAAAAGTGTAAGTGTCAACTAGGGTGTTATTTATTTGTTCAGAGCTTGACAATGATAATATTCCCCTTGACATGCCAAAACCCAACCATTTCTTTCTTAGTCTCCCTCCAGAGTATCTCTTACTGGTCTCAGACTGGTATCTGTATAGCATGATGCACAGCTCTCTCGTGCTGAGCTCAGATTTAAAGGAACATGCTCAGAGCCCCACTCCCCAAGTTATGCAACTCTAATTACTGTTAAGTAAACACTAGGTTCATGTAGAGGTCAATTAAGAGTCTACTACTCTCAAGTAAACATTGGCTAAGTTGATAAAGACATCCACGCTCTGGTATTGTGTGCTTCTGGAAAGTGTTCTTGCTTCTTAACACTTTTCTTTGACGTGCGACACAGCAATTTGAATATACAGTAATACTTGAGATGCAACAGAAATGTGTAATGATCAGCAAATGTGCACTAAATGTGCATCTGCACATTAATAAAAGATTAATTCTGCTTTATATTGTATAATATTCCTGTCCTGGCGTGTTTTCTATTTTGTATCAATACATGAAAATAAGTTGCATAGAGAATCTGATCATAATTATTCACCTTATTGTGAAATAAAACTGATCAACGATTCGTATGAGGCCTCCTGTTACCCTGTGGTAACTCAAGCTGTCTTCAGAGAGATCAAAGCTGTATTCGTGTGACAGACATGGGTCTGGATTTTGCGGTCAGCGGCAAAGTGATGCCGCTTGCTGCTGACCTCAAAGAAAGATGCCCACAAAGTTTTAGCGGGCTCTGTGGTGTCGATTTCACCTTTTCTGATGTGACATTGCATCTGGTGCCATCGAAAGGGGATCTGGGGCGTCCAGTGATGTTATCAAGCAGGCTGAGCAGCCAATCACATTGAAAATTCTCAGACAGCAAACCAGTTGGTAAAAAGCAGGTTTATCCTTCACTTTTTAATCATGTTACAGAAAGCAAAAAAAAGATTGGGACATACACATGGGGTTAAGGTAGAAGCTGAAATATCATAAACTTTCAAAAATGAAAATAAAAATTAATTATTTTAAAAATCTCTGGAATTTTTATCATGCAATGGAAGGAATGACTCATAAAAAATTAGTTTTTCAGGGCCAGAGAGGTTGTTCAGCAGTACTTATGACTTAGTATGCTGTTAAAAACTTAGTTACACTTCATTCAACAAGGCTCAAGTTTTTCAATGGTTTTTACAGTGAGAATAGTGCGCAAAAACTTGAAGCTCATGTCAAATCAGTGATTTCTAATTGATTCCATCTGCGAACACTATCACAGCGCACCCTGTGGAGAAGTAGGATATCACTTCTGGATTTCCGCGTTTAACTGCACATGTGCGGACGCCAGAATTTGCTGTCAGTTTTACAGAGTAATGATGGCGAACGCTGACAGAGAGCAGCATGGTGGGGTTCTGGAACCAATGGAGGACGGTGTGTGTGAGTGTGTTGCTACTGGGAGGGGGATGTTGATGTCTGGGAGCATTTTTTGGAGGGGGGAGGGTAGTGTCATGGGAGGGAAAGTTCATCCAGTGAAAAAGTGGAGCAGGGAGGATTGATGAGAGGGGTCTTGGGACCTGGGAAGATTGGGGAGAGGGGCTGGGATGTGGTAGTGTTTTTGGTGGGAGGGGGTGAAGGAGAATGAAAGCTGCAAGCCCTCGTAAATGCAACCCTTCCCCATCCTGAATTGCACGCAAGTCTCTCAGAATGGGGCATGGGTCTCCTGGGTGCTGCTGCTAGCGGCTCAGGAAAACTCTACGCTTTAAATTTCCTGCCATAGCAGCGCTCCCCCAGTCCTCACGACGTGACCAGCTGCTACTGCAGGCCAGCTGGACTGGCTTGTCTGCCAGGAAGAATCATGAGTCGGGGGCTCCAGAGTTGAAAAAGGGGCTTGAGAGTCAGATTGGATCGAGAATCGGAATGGGGGCTTGAGAGTTGGGGGCCTCTAGAGTCAGAGGGGAGCTCAGGGAGAAAGGGACAATGGAGGCTCAGTGGAAATGAGGGAGAATGAGGGTTAGGGAGGGAGACAAGGGAATGGGGAAGAGAGGGGGATGGAAATGGGGGTCGGGGAGGAAGGGAGACTGGGGAATGGGGGCAACAGGAGCACTGGCACAGGAGAGATAGATCTACAGAGAGGGAGACAAAGATTTTGTATCTATGAGCAATGCCAGTTGGAGATCAACTGAAATTATTGTGACCTGATGCTTCTGCTTCTCTCAGGCACCTGACACTGAAGGACATTTCCAGCTGGTTATTGTGGCTGGGCTTACAGCTTGCAAGGGCCCAGCTCATTGGTAGTGTTTAAAACACAAGTTTGAATTAAGTGGAATGTGTGTTGATGGTACAGTTCTTGAGAGTAAGCAGCTGGAAACATCTTTCACTTTTAGATAGGCTGAGAAAGGAATACTATCACTTTAAAATCAAATCAAAATGAAAGTACTAGCGAGTAGAGACAGGGAAAGTTGCACTTCAAGGTGAGAATCCCACTTTTTCCTTCAGTTTCTCCAACCAGCACTTTCATTTTAGTTTTGTTTTCATGTGCAGATGTTCAGCCTCACTGAATCTGCCTATGAACGAAGAAAATTTCCAGCTGGTTACTCTCAACACAGAAGTTGTAGGATATTGAGCCACAAGAAGTCGTTTGACCTACATATAATACATTCTTTGTTTCATGGTATAAAGCTCCTGTCATTAACAGCATATACTCTAATTTACCATGAGTAATGCATAGAAGATCTGATTACTATATTTAAAATAATACATCAGTGTGTGAAGACGTCACACTTCGTTACAGATACAAAACAATCTTAAAAAAAGTGAAAAAAGCCAGTGACTTTATGCTGGCTGCTTCTGACCTGCACGTGAAACTGATGAGCATTTTCCAATTTTCACAATTCCATTGATAAGTAACAATTAAACTCTGATCATAAACCAATTGTATTCTCGGCAATTTCTTTTCCATTATATATAATTTTAGAACTGTTAAAATTAAATCTACTAGTGTTTTAGGAAGGAAATGTGTAGCAATAAGATTACCTTGAAAATTGAAAATTTAAGTTATAAAGGAAAATAGAAATAGCACATTTACCACTAAGGAAACTAAACTACAGATTCACTGTTCCTGTCTTCCGGCATATATGCCATGAATGATGAAAGTGCAACATAAATTACATAGCATTGTCTACTTCTTTTCCCCTCCAACTGTTGTCTGGACTGCTGCACAAATTAGGTGCCTATAATTTATCCAATTGGAAAAGTGGAAGATAATGACTAGTGCTTAATACTCTCCCTTTAACCTGCACATACTGGCATCATTTTTATTGGATGTCTGCCTTTTATAATTGAATTCACAATTATATTCAATTTGATTAAGACAGAAAAGCACAAGCTATCACATATGACCTGATGGCTTACATCCTAGAGTCTTGAAGGAAGTGGCGGTAGGGATTGTAGATGCATTGGTAATAATTTTTCAAAACTCCCTGGATTCCGCTAAGGTCCCGGCAGACTGGAAAACTGCTAATGTAACACCCTTATTTAAAAAGGGCAGTAGACAGAAGGCTGGTAACTATAGACCGGTTAGCCTAACATCTGTGGTAGGTAAAATTTTGGAGTCCATTATTAAGGAAACAGTAACAGGACATTTGGATAATCATAATTTAATAGGACAAAGTCAGCATGGTTTTACGAAGGGGAAGTCATGTTTGACAAATTTGCTGGAGTTCTTTGAGGAAGTAACATATAGAGTGGATAAAGGGGAACCAGTGGACGTAGTGTATTTAGACTTCCAAAAGGCATTTGACAAGGTGCCACACAAAAGATTATTGCTTAAGGTAAAAAATCACGGGATTGGGGGTAATATTCTGGCATGGATAGAGGATTGGCTATCTAACAGAAAGCAAAGAGTTGGGATAAATGGTTCATTCTCAGACTGGCAATCAGTAACTAGTGGTGTTCCACAGGGGTCAGTGCTGGGTCCCCAACTCTTCACAATCTATATTAACGATTTGGAGGAAGGGACCAAGTGTAACATATCAAAATTTGCAGATGATACAAAGATGGGAGGGAAAGTAGTGAGTGAGGAGGACATAAAAAACCTGCAAGGGGACATAGACAGGCTAAGTAAGTGGGCAGAGATTTGGCAGATGGAATACAACACTGGAAAGTGTGAGGTGATGCACTTTGGCAGGAAAAATCCTAGAGCAATTTATTATCTTAATGGCAAGAAACTGGAGAGTACTGAAGTGCAAAGGGATCTGGGGGTCCTGGTGCACGAAACTCAAAAGGTTAGTATGCAGGTGCAGCAAGTGATTAAGAAGGCAAATGGAATGTTGGCTTTCATTGCTAGGGGGATAGAATATAAAAATAGGGAGGTATTGCTTCAGTTGTACAAGGTATTGGTGAGACCGCACCTGGAATACTGCATACAGTTTTGGTGTCCTTACTTAAGGAAAGACATCCTTGCTCTCGAGGCAGTGCAAAAAAGGTTCACTCGGTTAATCCCGGGGATGAGGGGGTGGTCATATGAGGAGAGGTTGGGTAGATTGGGACTCTACTCATTGGAGTTCAGAAGAATGAGAGGCGATCTTATTGAAACATATAAGATTGTGAAGGGGTTGGATCGGGTGGATGCGGGGAGGATGTTCCCGATGACGGGTGAGACGAGAACTAGGGGACATAGTCTTAGAATAAGGGGCTGCTCTTTCAAAACTGAGATGAGGAGGAACTACTTCACTCAGAGGGTGGTAGGTCCATGGAATATGCTGCCACAAAAAGCTGTAGAAGCTACAACATTAATTAAATTTAAAACAGAAATAGACAGTTTCCTAGAAGTAAAGGGCATTAAGGGTTACGGGGAGCGGGCAGGAATTTGGACATGAGTCTAGGTTCGGATCGGTCATGGCCCTGTGGGTAGTGGAGCGGGCCCAGGGACTGTGTAGCCTGATTCTGCTCCTATTTCGTGTGTGCAATTCTGTTAGATGCAGGAGATGGTTCTGTGATAGATAGTAGATTGGCGGTTAGGATCAGATCAGCCATGATCTTATTGAATGGCGGAGCAGGCTCGAGGGGCCGATTGGCCTACTCCTGCTCCTATTTCTTATGTTCTTATGTTCTTATTAGTACACTGATGCATTTCAGTACCTCCCTAAACCAGATTTACATATGTACTAGTGAATCTGCCATGACACAACTCATAGTACGCCAGACGATATGCTGTCTTATAAGGGCAATAACATTGTGCAATACAACATATGGCCCGGATTTTGTGATAGAAATAATGGTGAGGCTAACAGCGCTCACCGTTATTAAAGAGTAAATTGGGCAGCAACTTGCAGCAACTGCACATGCGCAGTTAAACGTGGAAATTAGGAAGTTGCCCTACTCTTCCAGAAGCTTCGCTGTAACAGAATCTCACCGAGAGACTTGGCATTGAAATACACTAAACTCAGCAGAAAAAGTTAGGGCTTGTCCATTTGAGTGTAAGTAATTTTTTACCAACATGGCAAGTCTTAGTTACTGCCAAACAACATCTCTGGCACTGAAAATTAACTTTTACAACTGTGTATTCTCATTCTTTCAGATTAATTATTGTTGGAGTTTAAAAAAAAGTGAAATAATTTTAAAAACATTTTTTTTCCCTTTCTGTCTTTTATCTCTCTCTTTTAATCCCAACTTTCTTTCCCGCTTTTTTTTGTTGCTTTCTCTACATGATTTGACTTGAATTCAATATTCTTACTTACACTTACTGGTTCAGACTCTGCACAGCTCATCAACAATTCTTTAATCTGATTGGTTAAGGAGATACACAGTTGCTTTCCCTGTTCACACAGGTCCCAGATCCCCTGTAGAGGGTACTGCGCCAAAATGACTTTCTAATCACAGCATACAAAAGGCTGATATTTAGAGGTATTTAGTAGACAAGAATCATATACATATAAATTCAAGTGTAGCCATTGACCAAATAACATTACTCATAATTACTCCTGGGTAACTAAAAAGCTAAGACTTGTTGAAAATGCAGCTGCAAAGACAGTCAAAAGCAGTTTTGACTAAGTTCTGATAACAAACAGCCACAGGCTGCGAGTGAAGGTTAAATTGCTGAATAACATATGATGCAAAGTAGAAATTATAGTTCGCTTAACAAAACTAATTGCAAAGATATTTAAAAAATAAATAGTATAAGGACATAAAATGAGAGAGATCGTGGAGAAAAGGTATTTACCTGGTAGATTAAAGTGAGATAGTCTGGATACCTCAAGACTAGTGAAACAGCGCTGATATGGGCCCTTGGTATAAAGGCCTTGTACCAGGGAGGCAGGAAATGAAAGAGATATGGTAAATTCCAATGGGGTGAAAAACTATAAACAAGATAACAAGACAGCAGGATAGGGTTGACGGAAAAATACTGGAAAGGCGGGATGCCTTTAGAACCATTGTGACCATTAGAACCAATTAAAAAAGGTGATTTTGTTAAAGACCATATATGGAAACTGGCCAAACCAACTTTTGATAAGAAAAGGGTTAAAACCTCGATACTCAAAGAACAACTTTACACAGACTTACTGCGAGAACAAAGGAACAGACTTAAGACGATGTCATCTGTGTCCGAGAGGTTCCAGAGACCAAGGGCTGCGAGCTACTCGTTAAAACTATCGCCTAATGTCAAGTATATTACGCTGTAAGCTTAATAAATCTTGATCTATTGCTCAAACATACTGGCTGCTGCCTATTGGTGTCTTGTCCAAGAACTCAGAGATCATAGAAAGTCTGTGGGCAAGTGTAAGTGTAATGAATGGCTAGTGCTGTTCGTTCGCCACTGACCGGCCCATTGTGTTATCCTGCTTCCTTGGTGCAGCTATGTCAATCTTTGTATGCTCCTTTAAGGTAACAAGATGTAATTGCTGTATCTTCCCCAGGTCAGTTAGAGGCTGATTGCTCTTAGCAGATACTCAGGTAAACGAAAGGTCAGATTGGCCATTTGTTCAATTATACGTAGTTTCTATTATAAATGTGAACAGAGGAAGTTATCTGTAAAAGGTTGACATAGGAAGCGTGCACAGATGTAACATTTTTGGTATACACATATACACTGACACATACTTTTTACACATATAAATACACAAATATATATACAAAAAGTAACAGGTCTTGCTTCACCAACCTCATTGAATTCTTTGAAGAGGTAACAGAGAGAGTAGACAAGGGTAATGCAGTAGATGTAATTCATCTAGATTTCCAAAAGGCCTTTGATAAGGTACCACATAATGATGAATAAGGTCAGAGAATGCAGAGTCACAGCACAAGTAGCAGAATGGATAACCAGTTGGCTTCAAGACAGAAAGCAGAGAGTAGGGGTAAAGGGTAGCTATTCAGAGTGGCAGAAGGTAGAAAGTGGGGTCCCACAAGGATCAGTGCTGGGACCAATGTTGTTCACAATTTATATTAATGATTTAGACTTTGGAATGAAAAACACAATTTCTAAGTTTGCGGATGACATGAAATTGGGGGTGGGGGGCGGTGGTGGACAGTCAATACCGAGGAGGAATGCAACAAATTACAAGACGACATTAATAAACTTGCAGAACGGGCATATAATTGACAAATGAACTTCAACAAAGATAAATGTGAGGTATTACATTTTGGTATGAAAAATAAGGAGGTCACATATTACTCGGAAAATAAGAACCTAAATGGGGTAGAAGAGCAAAGGGATCTCGGAGTACAAACACACAAGTAACTAAAAGTAACGACGCAGGTTAATAAGGCCATAAAAAAAGCAAACCAAGCACTAGGGTTTATTTCTAGATGGATAGAATTGAAAAGTAGAGAAGTTAAGCTAAACTTGTATCGAACCTTGGTTAGACCACACTTGGAATACTGCGTACAATTCTGGTCGCCATATTATAAAAATGATACAGAGGTACTGGAGAGGGTGCAAAAAAGATTTACAAAGATGATGCCAGAAATACGAGGTTATACCCATCAGGAAAGAATGAACAGGCTGGGTCTCTTTTCTCTTGAAAAAAGGCTGAGGGGTGACCTAATAGAGGTCTATAAAATTATGAAAGGTTTTGATAAAGTAGACAGAGAGAGTGTTTCTACTTGTCGGGAAGAGCAAAACTAGAGGCCATCAATTGAAGATAGTTACTAAGAAATCAAATAGAGAATTCAGAAGAAACTTCTTTACCCAAAGAGTGGTGAGAATGTGGAACTCGCTACCACAGGGAGTGGTTAAAGCAAATAGTATAGATTCATTTAAGCGGAGGCTAGATCAACATATGTGGGAAAAGGGAATAGAGGGTTATGATGATAGAGTTAGATGAGGAAAGACGGGAGGAGTCTTGAGTGGCGCATAAACGCCGGCATGGACTGGTTGGGCCGAATGGCCTGTTTCTGTGCTGTATATCCTGTGTAATCCCATGTAACAGGCAAATGGGAAGAAGTGACGATACTAAAGTTAAACAGAATTTTTGTGTGTGTGAATGGGTTTGTATTCATGTATGTGGGCTTTAATGCACTGCAGGGAACGTAATTGATGGAAAATGAGTTTGAAACCAATCAGCCAGAAGTGTTAATTAAAGACTGCATTTTACTGGAGAAAAATCACTCGATGTTATACAATAATGCAGAAATCAAAAGACAGTAACAGCATGATCTATTATGGACTGTGTCATTATCCAAATATTGCTTTGTCTGTGAAATAGAATGAAGTATATGGGAGGAAAAGAAAAAAGCAATATTGCAAGTTTAACTTTAACAAAAACGTGTGACTGGTGAAGTGCTTTTATGGGCTGTATGGATAGATTGAACAGAGACAGCTTGTGATCAGAAAAATTGCTCAATGGCAATGCTACCTCATTTATTTTTGTAGTGCAGCTTCTCAAGTTGGGTTACTGATTGTCATACTGCAATAAGGCAACAACTGAATATTCATGCTCAGAATGACCAGACCATGTGGAAATGCACTGTAGCAACTCGCCAAGGCTTTTTCAACAGCATCTCCCTAACCCACAACCTCTACTACCTAGAAGGACAAGGGCAGCAGGCACATGGGATCACCACCGCCTGTAAGTTGCTACCAAGTCACACACCATCCTGACTTGGAAATATATTGCCGTTCCTTCATCGTCGCTGGGTCAAAATCCCAGAACTCCCTCCCTAACAGCACTACGGGAGTACCTTCACCATACAGACTGCAGCGGTACAAGGCGGCGGCTCACCACCACCTTCTCAGGTGCAATTAGGGATGGGCAATAAATGCTGGCCTTGCCAGCGATGCCCACAGCCCATGATCGAATAAAAAAAAAGGAAATGAACTGCATTAAGATATTTCTTGGATTATCGCACCTGTCTTTACATGTTGCTCTATGATCAGCAATAGCAAATTAAAATGAAAAGTTAATGTGAAGCCTTACAAAGAAGAAGACTTGCATTTATATAGCTCCTTACACGACCTCAGGGCGACCCCAAAGCGCTTCACAGCCAATGAAGTACTTTTGAAGTGTAGCCACTGTTGTAATATAGGAAACGTGGCAGAATATTGTGCACAGTAAGCTCCCACAAACAGCAATGTGACAATGACCAGATAATCTGTTTTTGTTATGTTGATTAAGGGATAAATATTGGCCAGGATACTGGGGATAACTCCCCTGCTCTTCTTCGAAATAGTGCCATGGAATCTTTTACATCCACCTGAGAGAGCAGACGTGGCCTCGGTTTAACAACTCTTCCGAAAGACGGCACCTCCGACAGTACAGCATTCCCTCAGCACTGGACTGGAGTGTCAGCTTGGATTTTTGTGTTCAATTCTCTGGAGTGGGACTTGAACCAACAACCTTCTGACTCAGAAGCAAGAGTGCTAACCACTGAGCCATGGCTGACAGTAGTACTCTAAATGTAAATAATAAAGATGTAAATGTAAGAATGTGATTGTAGACCCAGTTAATGTTGTCCATCTTGTTGCCTAGCAAGGCATATTTGGACACCTATAACTTTAGTTTAAGAAAGTTCCAGATTGCTATGTTTGTGCTGATATGCAGTAAGCAAATGGCTTCCGATAGACTTTGTGATTACATCTATCTTCTGAGATTGGAACTTGATTTAGAAAACAGTTACAGTGAATGTACTGGCATATTTATATGCTGCCCCTCTATGACATCATCCATCATCACCCAGTCAGCTTCCATATGTATGATGGTAACACCCATGTTTACCCTTGCATCACTTCTCTAAACCCCTTGAGCACCGCCTTGCAATCAGATTGTTTGCCCAATATCAGGTCATGGATGAGCTGCAACTGCCTTCAGCTCAACATTGGGAATATTAAAGCCCCCACCGCAAACATCAATTCCATTGCCACTGACTCCCTAGCTACTCGCTCAATCTGAACAAGACCATGCCACAGCTCAGCATTTACATCAGTACTAAGTTGAGTTTTAAACACCACATTCTTTCCTTCACCAGGACCACCCATTATCAGCTACACAATATCACCTGCCTCCACCCTCACCTGTGGCCTACTGCTGCTGAAACCTGTGCACAGACCTCTGTCATCTCTAGTCTTGATTACTCTCTTGTTGCTCTTGCTGGACCTCCCATTCTCCACCTTCCATAAACTTCAACTTGTCCATAACCTGCCCGTATCCTGTCTGAGTCCCACAAGCCCATGTTCTCGCTGACCTACACTGGTTTCTTGTCTCAACGAATTAAAGTTAAAATCCATGTCCTTACCTTCAAGTCTTTTTGTGCCTTATATTAGCCACATCTCTGCAATCTCTTCCAGTCCTGTACCCCAAGCTATGTGCTCATTTCCCCTCCCTCTGCCCCACCAATGGTGGCAGAGCTTTCAGCTACCTTGGCCCTGTTGGTGGATCTCCCATCCTAAACCAATTCGCGCCTCTCTCCATTTTTAAGAAGCTTCCCAAAACCAATCTGTTTAACTAAGGTTTTGGCCACCGCTCCAAATCTCTCCCTTCCTAGTTTGGTGCCCATTCTCTTATTTATTTCTCGGCAATGAAATATCGTGGGACTTTTTTTGAGGTTAATGGTGCTATATAAATGCTAGTTGTTGTTGCCCAACTGTCCACTTTCTCAGCTGAGGGATTTTGGGTTGGCGACGATCAAGAGTACCAAAAAATATAGAGTAAAGCAAACTGTCAGCATCATATTTTCAGCAGTTCCAATCTGCATTGACAAGCCTGTTCTGGCAGCAGTCTGCATTACAATGCATGTTTCTATTGGTATTGAAAATGCAAATCAGAACATTTTACATCATGACTGTAATCAACAATTAAGGTGAGTTTTGGTAAAAATTACAATATGAGAGAATGATTGACTTTGAATGAAAACAATGCATCTTCAGTACACAGTAATCCCCTAATTATACAAAACAGGTTATTACACGACCTTGCTCAGCCCAACCACCGTATTGAATGCCTTCTGGAAGTCCATATAAATAACATCCAGCGGGCTGCAAAACAATCTTCCTCCTGAGTGTTTGCTATAAGATGCCCAAGTGATTGGTGCTCTAACATATATCTCCAATAGTCGATGCTGCGTTGAGTCCACCCCAAGCTGGTTTCTGCCATTGCCGCAGCACGTGACTTGTCCTAACCACCATCACTGAAAAAAATGGCTCTCAGAAAAACCGTAAGACTGGTGTTATCTTCATTGATTTCACAGCAATATGACACTATTTAGCAAACTTCTTGCGAAAATATTGAGAGTCCTGCCGAATTGGGCCACCTTGATTGAATTCCTGCTACGGGGCCAATGATTCAGAGTACACATGGCTGACCGCACCAGCTTGTGGAGATACCAAAAAATGGCCTCCCTCAGATATCAGTTCTAGCTCCACTCATTTTAATCTGCACAGAAATAATCTGCGTGTGACCAGAGGGCAGAAATTTATCTCTGCAAAGGATAGTGCCATTACCACTCAAGCTAGTGACTTTTCCAATTATGGACCTAATTAGTGGGGGGGAGGTTTCAAGAGAGCAAAAAATAAAAATGACAACAGAGAGGGTCATAGACATAGGTAGCAGTAGGGGAATCACAAATCAGAGCGTGGCAGGAAGGGACAGAGTGTGTGGAGTAAAAGGTAAACTGGTAAAAAGTGAAAAAGCAGGAACTAAGTGCCACAAAGCATATTTGAAAGTTCTCTATCTGAATGCACGTAGCATTCGTAACAAAATAGACGAGTTAATGGCACAAATAACTACATATGGTTATGATATTGTGGCCATTACAGAAACATGGCTGCAGGGTGACAATGCCTGGGAATTAAACATACCAGGTTATTTAACGATCAGGAAGGACAGGCAGGAAGGAAGGGGAGGTGGGGTGGCTATGTTAATAAAGGAAGGAATCACTGTAATACAGAGTAATGATATTGGGTCAAAAAATCATGATAATGAAACAGTTTGGGTGGAGATAAGGAATAATAAGGGGAAAAAAACATTAGTGGGCGTAGTCTATAGGCCTCCGAACAGTTGCAACTCTATTGGACGGAGTATCAATCAGGAAATAGTTGAGGCATGTAATAAGGGAACATCTATAATTATGGGGGATTTTAACTATCATATTAATTGGACAAATCAAATGGGGCAGGGCTGCCTTGAGGATGAGTTCATTGAGTGTATTAGGGATGGGTTTCTTGAGCAGTATGTAACTGAACCGACCAGGGGGCAAGCAACCTTAGATCTGGTCCTGTGTAACGAGACAGGATTAATTAAAAATGTCCTAGTAAAGGATCCCCTTGGAATGAGTGACCATAACATGGTTGAATTCCATATTCAATTAGAGGGTGAGAAGGTTGGATCTCAAACAAGCGTGCTAAGCTTGAATAAAGGAGACTATGAAGGTATGCGAGAGGAATTGAGTAGAGTGGATTGGGAAAATAGATTAAAGGGTAAGACGACACATGATCAGTGGTGTACATTCAAGGAGTTATTTTACAACTTCCAAAAAAAATATATTCCACTGAAAAGAAAAGGGTGTAAAAGAAAGGACAGTCATCCGTGGCTAAGTAAAGAAATTAAGGATAGTATTCGACTAAAAACAAGGGCATATAAGGTAGCGAAATCTAGTGGGAGGACAGAGGATTGGGAAAACTTTAAAAGGCAGCAAAAAATAACAAAAAGATTGATTAAGAAAGGGAAGATAGATTATGAAAGTAAATTAGCAAAAAATATAAAAACAGATAGTAAGAGTTTTTATAGTTATATAAAAAGAAAAAGGGTGGCTAAAGTAAATGTTGGTCCCTTAGAGGATGAGACCGGGAAATTAATGGTGGGAAATATGGAGATGGCAAAAACACTGAATGAATATTTTGTATCAGTCTTTACAGTAGAGGACACTAAGAATATCCCAACACTGGACAAACAGGGGGCTATAGGGGGAGAGGAGCTAAACACGATCAAAATCACTAAGGAAGTGGTACTCGGTAAAATAATGGGACTCAAGGCGGATAAATCACCTGGACCTGATGGCTTACATCCTAGAGTCTTGAAGGAAGTGGCGGTAGGGATTGTAGATGCATTGGTAATAATTTTTCAAAACTCCCTGGATTCCGCTAAGGTCCCGGCAGACTGGAAAACTGCTAATGTAACACCCTTATTTAAAAAGGGCAGTAGACAGAAGGCTGGTAACTATAGACCGGTTAGCCTAACATCTGTGGTAGGTAAAATTTTAGAGTCCATTATTAAGGAAACAGTAACAAGACATTTGGATAATCATAATTTAATAGGACAAAGTCAGCATGGTTTTACGAAGGGGAAGTCATGTTTGACAAATTTGCTGGAGTTCTTTGAGGAAGTAACATATAGAGTGGATAAAGGGGAACCAGTGGACGTAGTGTATTTAGACTTCCAAAAGGCATTTGACAAGGTGCCACACAAAAGATTATTGCTTAAGGTAAAAAATCACGGGATTGGGGGTAATATTCTGGCATGGATAGAGGATTGGCTATCTAACAGAAAGCAAAGAGTTGGGATAAATGGTTCATTCTCAGACTGGCAATCAGTAACTAGTGGTGTTCCACAGGGGTCAGTGCTGGGTCCCCAACTCTTCACAATCTATATTAACGATTTGGAGGAAGGGACCAAGTGTAACATATCAAAATTTGCAGATGATACAAAGATGGGAGGGAAAGTAGTGAGTGAGGAGGACATAAAAAACCTGCAAGGGGACATAGACAGGCTAAGTAAGTGGGCAGAGATTTGGCAGATGGAATACAGCACTGGAAAGTGTGAGGTGATGCACTTTGGCAGGAAAAATCCTAGAGCAATTTATTATCTTAATGGCAAGAAACTGGAGAGTACTGAAGTGCAAAGGGATCTGGGGGTCCTGGTGCACGAAACTCAAAAGGTTAGTATGCAGGTGCAGCAAGTGATTAAGAAGGCAAATGGAATGTTGGCTTTCATTGCTAGGGGGATAGAATATAAAAATAGGGAGGTATTGCTTCAGTTGTACAAGGTATTGGTGAGACCGCACCTGGAATACTGCATACAGTTTTGGTGTCCTTACTTAAGGAAAGACATCCTTGCTCTCGAGGCAGTGCAAAAAAGGTTCACTCGGTTAATCCCGGAGATGAGGGGGTGGTCATATGAGGAGAGGTTGGGTAGATTGGGACTCTACTCATTGGAGTTCAGAAGAATGAGAGGCGATCTTATTGAAACATATAAGATTGTGAAGGGGTTGGATCGGGTGGATGCGGGGAGGATGTTCCCGATGACGGGTGAGACGAGAACTAGGGGACATAGTCTTAGAATAAGGGGCTGCTCTTTCAAAACTGAGATGAGGAGGAACTACTTCACTCAGAGGGTGGTAGGTCCATGGAATATGCTGCCACAAAAAGCTGTAGAAGCTACAACATTAATTAAATTTAAAACAGAAATAGACAGTTTCCTAGAAGTAAAGGGCATTAAGGGTTACGGGGAGCGGGCAGGAATTTGGACATGAGTCTAGATAAGAAACTTATGGCGGAGTACTGTCTGAAATGACATCTTCAACCAAGTACCACAAAGATTATGTCCTCCGTCTTTCACATGCACAATTCTAGTGCCTCTCGTGTACTCACTATCATCCTAAATAATTAACTTCTTAAACATGATGTTCACCTCTTTACTTGGGCATCACCCAACACCACAGAAACATAGAAGATAGGAGCAGGAGTAGGCCATTCGGCCCCTCGAGCCTGTTCCGCCATTTAATGAGATCATGGCTGATCATCCAAACTCAGTACCCTGTCCCTGCTTTCTCCCCATATCCCTTGATCCCTTTAGCCTTAAGAAATATATCTAACTCCTTCTTGAATATATTTAATGAATTGGCCCTTACTGCCTTGTGTGGTAGAGAATTCCACAGATTCACCACTCTCTGGGTGAAGAAATTCCTCCTCATCTCTGTCCTAAATGGCTTACCCCTTATCCTTAGACTGTGACCCCTGGTTCTGGACTCCCCCGCCATCAGGAACATCCTTCCTGCATCTAGTCTGTCTAGTCCTGTTAGAATTTTATAAGTTTCAATGAGATCCCCTCTCATTCTTCTAAACTCCAGCGAGTATAAGCCTAATTGACCCAATCTCTCCTCATACGTCATTCCTGCCATCCCAGGTATCAGTCTGGTGAATCTTCGCTGCACTCCTTCCATGGCAAGAACATCCTTCCTCAGATAAGGCGACCAAAACTGCACACAATACTCAAGGTGTGGTCTCTCCAAGGCCCTGTACAACTGCAGCAAGACATCCTTGCTCCTGTACTCGAATCCTCTCGCTATGAAGGCCAACATACCATTTGCCTTCTTAACCACCTGCTGCACCTGCATGCTTACCTTCAGCAACTGGTGCACAAGGACACCCAGGTCTCATTGCACTTCCCCTTCTCCCAATTTATTGCCATTCAGATAATAATCTGCCTTCCTGTTTTTGCCACCAAAGTGGATAACCTCGCATTTATCCACATTATACTGCATTTGCCATGCATCTGCCCAATCACCCAACCTGTCCAAATCATACTGGAGTTTCCCTGCATCCTCCTCACAGCACACACGCCCACCCAGCTTTGTGTCGTCTGCAAACTTAGAGATATTACATCTAGTTCCCTCGTCTAGATCATTAATATATATATTGTGAATAGCTGGGGTCCTAGCACCGATCCCTGCGGTACCCCACTAGTCACTGCCTGCCACTTGGAAAAAGACCCATTTATTCCAACTCTTTGCTTCCTGTCTGCCAACCAGTTCTCTATCCAAGACAGTACCTTACCCCCAATCCCATGTGCTTTAACTTTGCACGCTAATCTCTTACGTGGGACCTTATCGAAAGCCTTCTGAAAGTCCAAAGACACCACATCCACTGGTTCTCCCTTATCTATTCTACCAGTTACATCCTCAAAAAATTCCAATAGATTAGTCAAGCACGATTTACCTTTTGTAAATCCATGTTGACTTTGTCTGATCCTGTCACTGTTTTCCAAGTGCTCTGCTATTACATCTTTTAGAATGGACTCTAGCATTTTCCCCACTACCGATGTCAGGCTTACCGGTCCATAATTCCCCGTTTTCTCTCGACCACCTTTTTTAAATAGTGGGGTTACATTAGCTATCCTCCAATCCATGGGAACTGTTCCAGAGTCGATAGAATTTTGGAAGATGACCAGCAATGCATCTACTATTTCTAGGGCCACTTCCTTAAGTACCCTAGGATGTAGATTATCAGGCCCTGGGGATTTATCGGCCTTCAATCCCATCAATTTCCCTAACACCATTTCTCTACAAATACTGATTTCATTCAATTCCTCCCTCTCATTAGACCCTATGTTCCCCGACATCTCTGGGAGGTTATTTGTGTCCTCCTTTGTGAAGACAGAACCAAAGTATGTATTTAATTTGTCTGCCATTTCTTTGTTCCCCATTATAAATTCCCCTGATTCTGACTGCAAGGGACCGACGCTTGACTTCACCAATCTTTTTCTCTTCACATATCTATAGAAGCTTTTACAGTCAGTTTTTATGTTCCCTGCAAGCTTACTCTCATAATCTATTTTCCCTCTCTTAATGAATCCCTTTGTCCTCCTTTGCTGAATCCTAAACTGCTCCCAATCTTCAGGTTTGCTGCTTTTTCTGGCCCAATTATATGTCCTCTCCTTGGATCTTATGCTATCCCTAATTTCCCTCGTTAGCCACGGTTGAGTCACCTTTTTTGTTTTATTTTTATGCCAAACAGGGACGAACAAATTCTGTAGTTCATCCATGCGATCTTTAAATGTTTGCCATTGCCTATCCACCATCAACCCTTTAAGTAACGTTCCCCAATCCATCCTAGCCAACTCGTGCCTCATACCATCGTAGTTTCTTTTATTTAAATTCAGGACCCTAGTCTCTGAGTCAACGACTTCACTCTCCATCTTAATGAAGAATTCTATCATATTATGATCGCTCCTCCCCAAGGGGCCTCGCACAACAAGATTGCTAATTAATCTTTTCTCATTACATAATACCCAGTCTAAGATGGCCTGATCTCTAGTTGGTTCCTCAACATATTGTTCCAGGAAACCATCCCGTATACACTCCAGGAATTCCTCCTCCACAGTATTGTTACTAATTTGGTTAGCCCATTCTATATGTAGATTAAAGTCACCCATGATAACTGCTGTGCCCTTATTGCACGCGTCTCTAATTTCCTGTTTAATGCCATCCCCAACCTCAGCATTACTGTTCGGGGGTCTGTATACAACTCCCACTAACGTTTTCTGCCCCATGGTATTTCTCAGCTCTGCCCATACAGATTCCACATCATCAGAGCTAATATCCTTCCTTACTATTGTGTTAATCTCCTCTTTAACCAGCAATGCTACCCTACCTCCTTTTCCTTTTTTCCTGTCCTTCCTGAATATTGAATACCCCTGGATGTTGAATTCCCAGTCTTGGTCACCCTGGAGCTATGTCTCCGTAATCCCAATTATATCATATCCGTTTACATCTATTTGCGCAGCTAATTCATCCACCTTATTACGAATGCTCCTCGCATTAAGACACAAAGCCTTCAGGCTATATTTTTTAACACTCTTCGTCCTTTTAGAATTATTATTTACTGTGGCCCTGTTTGATTTACACACTTGATTTCTCTGCCTTCCACTATTGCTTTTCTCCTTCCTGTCTTTTGTTTCTATCCTTGCTTCCCTTTCCTCTGTCTCCCTGCACAGGTTCTCAACCCCCTGCCATTTTAGTTTAAACCCTCCCCAACAGCACTAGCAAACACTCCCCTAGGACATCGGTTCTGGTCCCGCCCAGGTGCAAACCGTCCAGTTTGTACTGGTCCCACCTCCCCCAGAACCGGTTCCAATGTCCCAGGAATTTGAATCCCTCCCCCTTGCACCATTCCTCTAGCCACGTATTCATCTGAAATATCCTTCTATTTCTACTCTGACTAGCACGTGGCACTGGTAGCAATCCTGAGATTACTACCTTTGAGGTCCTATTTTTTTAATTTACCTCCTAACTCCCCATATTCAGCTTTTAGGACCTCATCCCGTTTTTTACCTATATCGTTGATACCTATATGCACCACGACAACTGGCCGTTCACCCTCCCGCTCCAGAATGCCCTGCAGCTGCTCCGAGACATCTTTGACCCTTGCACCAGGGAGGCAACACACCATCCTGGAGTCTCGTTTGCGGCCGCAGAAACGCCTATCTATTCCCCTTACAATAGAATCCCTATCACTATAGCTCTCCCGCTCTTTTTCCTCCCGTCCTGTGCAGCAGGACCACCCATGGTGCCAGGAAGTTGGCTGCTGCTGCCTTCCCCCGATAAGCCATCTCCCTCAACAATATCCAAAGTTTGAAAGGGGGATGGCCACAGGGGACCCCTGCACTACCTGCCTGCACCTACTACTCTGCCTGGTGGTCACCCATTCCCTTCCTGCCTGTGCACCCTTTACCTGCGGTGTGACCAACTCCCTAAACGTGCTATCCACGATGTCCTCTGCATCGCGAATGCTCCAGTATGTATCTATTCGCAGCTCCAGTGCCGCAATGTGGTCTGTCAGTCGGTGCAGCTGCATACACTTCCCGCACACATGGTCGTCAGGGACACAGGAAGTGTCCCTGATTTCCCACATAGTGCAGGAGGAGCATGCCATGGGGCCGAGCTGTGCTGCCATGACTTACCCTTTAATTAATTCAAATTAAATTAAATCAAATCAATACCACTAATTACACTACAATTAAAATGAAAACTGAACATCTCCTGAAAACTGTTGAGAAAGTCAAAACCCAAAATAAGCTAATAGCCAGGTTTGCCAGCACTGCCTGGGGGAGCAAACGCCTCCACTTTACGCTCAGCTGCTGTCGCACTCTGCTATTCAGTTGTGGAATATTGTGCTCCCGTTTGGACTCACTCACCGGACACTAAGCTGGTGGATACTCAACTGCATGCTACTATGTGCCTTGTGTCAGGCACATTGCACCCTACTCCATGGTTACCAGCCCTCTGCAACATAGCTCCTCCATTTCATTGTTCAGATGCAGCAGCAAAATTGGTGCCTAGACTTTGAAACCAAATCAACTTTGCCAATTCACTCTGATTTGTTCTATCACCAACAGCGCAGCTGTTTTTGTGACAACCAATATGGTCAACCTTTTAACTTTTTCTAATTCCTTTGATATTTCCTTGTCAACTTGCTGGCATGAAGAATGGATAGCAGATGCTCTTATAAATCACATCAACTCCAACCCTACAGATCGTCAACCAGGATTCAATTGGCTACTTTGTAGCTGTGCACCTCAAATCTTCACCTATGGGTCCTTCATGACAATGACAAATGTCTTTGCGGACAAATACAAACCATGTCCTACATCGTTGAATCATGCCCACTGACTAAACTATCTGGCGGTCAGCGCGCTTTGCATTGCTGATGATGATAATACTCTAAGATGCCAAGTCTGCATACGCTAAATAATAAACTACTTATATAACAGACAACTCTGGCAAAAATTGCAGGCTATTGCGGCTGTGGTTGTGTATTGTTGCTAAATCCCACTGTTAAATTGTTTTAATATTGTTTATATTGTAGTCGCAGTGACATGGAAGCACTCTTTTCTTCTGCCAATTCAGAAAAGTACTATTCACTCCTCACTTCAGGCAGCATTCCTAATCCTTAGCCACCAGTTTATGCTGGCACTCTTTCGGTTCCGCCCCCAATTTCTACTGCCACTTTTGACTCCTCCTCCAA
The DNA here is from genome assembly GCA_030390025.1 of Squalus acanthias. Lineage (NCBI taxonomy): Eukaryota > Metazoa > Chordata > Chondrichthyes > Squaliformes > Squalidae > Squalus > Squalus acanthias. The sequence goes on along the minus strand of CM059425.1, from coordinate 172,351,795 downwards.
TTTCTACCACCACTTCTCTTCCCCTCCACCCCCAGTTCACATCAGCATTCTCATACTCCTTCCCAGGTACCAGTTCACGCTAGCACTTTTCTCTCTTCCTCCCAAATTCAAATCGGCACCCTGCAACCCCACTCCCCCATCTCAGTTCATGCTTGGTACTCTTTTGTTGCCTATCCCACTTCATGTCACCATTCATCTTCCCCTCTCCACCTCAGTGACTCTCCTGGTCCCACTGAGCATTACTCCCAACTCTCCGCCTCCCCGAGTGTCGCGCTTGAGTATGAACTGCTGCTGCATCGGCAAAGGCTGGACTGATGTTGAACATTGTAGGCAGGAATTTCTGATCTCGCAAAACTATGGCAAGAATGCCTGCCCACTGCATGAAGTGGTGCTCAATTCACTGAAGCAGCAGCAGAGAGGAGTTGGGAGCAACATTGAAGGGTCACTAAAGTCAGTGTTGATAGGGGAGTCAGGAGCCGAGAAGTGGACAATGACTTGAAAATCCTGACTGTCCATGTGAAACAAGATGGTTGGTATATATGATAGCAAAATACTGTGGATGCTGGAAATCCGAAATAACAACAGAAAACGCTGGAAAAACTCAGCAGGCATCTGTGGAGAGGGAAACAGAGTTAACGTTTCAGGTCGAAGACCTTTCGTTAGAACTAGAAAAAAGCAGGAAATGAAATAGATTTAAAGCAAGTATAAAGCTGGGAAAAGGGGGAGGGGATGAAAGAACAAAAGGGAAGGTCAGTGGTGGGATAGAAAGCAGGAGAGATTAAGAGACATTAAGGGATAATCAAGGCAAGAGGAGGTGTTAATGTGACAGGTTGAGGCTAGATGAAGTGTGAAATGCGCTGGCAGAATGAAGGACAGCTGCCAGCTTCTGGGAGGGGAAAAAAAGGCCAAACAAAAGTTCCACGGAAGCTCAGCGTAAGCTCGAGGAACAGCACCTCATCTTTCATTTAGGCTCCCTACAGCCCTCTGGACTCAACATCGAGTTCAACAATTTCAGATCATAACCTCGGCCCCTATCACATTTATATATTTTTTATTTTATTTTTTCATCCACCCTTTTGTTTGGCCTTTTTTTCCCCTCCCAGAAGCTGGCAGCTGTCCTTCATTCTGCCAGCGCATCTCACACTTCATCTAGCCTCAACCTGTCACATTAACACCTCCTCTTGCCTTGATTATCCCTTAATGTCTCTTAATCTCTCCTGCTTTCTGTCCCACCACTGACCTTCCCTTTTGTTCTTTCATCCCCTCCCCCTTTTCCCAGCTTTATACTTGCTTTAAATCTATTTCATTTCCTGCTTTTTTCCAGTTCTGACGAAAGGTCTTCGACCTGAAAAGTTAACTCTGTTTCTCTCTCCACAGATGCTGCCTGGCCTGCTGAGTTTTTCCAGCGTTTTCTGTTGTTATTTTGGTTGGTATATATGTTCAAGTCAGTCAACTGCCGAGATTTAAAAGCATTGCTAAGAAACAGTTGTCAACACAGTCTGATTGTATGAACTGCTTGTTAGGATGCAGGCACTATCCTGTTTCATGTAATAAAATATTTCTTCAGAAATTTTAGTTAGGCCATATATGGCAAATTTAAATTGATGGTTAACTGTTGCCTGAAAGGTTATATGTTGTCGGTGTGTGCAAGGTAGACCAGAGGTACAGCAAATGCACAATCCTGTCTGAACATGCACGAGGTAATCAAATGCCTCTGTATAAGGATTTCAAATGCTTTATTATTTTGGTCTCAGAAAATAGTATAAAGTGGAAATTAAGTACTGCATTGCTCTTTATCTACTAATTTACTTTGCTTCTGTATATATTTACATGTTAAAAAAACACAATTTACAATTTAGCTTAAAATATATGGACTGTCAGTACGGTGTTTGTCCGCTTTTCAGAGTGATCGGGAGATACCGTGTGCTTCCCGTACATCTTTCCGGAGTGTAACTCATGAAGAATGTAATTGTTATTCCTGTAATATGCTAACTCATTCACATCACACACAGGCTGAATAAGTTTCAGTTGGTGGGAGGCATGGGGCAGCCTACGGAAACTCCTTTGCTGTTGTGAGCATGAATAAGGAGCATTGGGAGAAGTGCAAATGTAACACAGTTTAAGCTTCACCTCTTGAGGTTTAAAGTCATCACAATTCCACAATTGTTTTGCAACCTCAAAATTCTCTCATTCTATATTTAATGTAAGAAAGATCAGGTGAGACAAGGAATGCTTTTGATATGCCCATTACATTTAACCGTATTCAGGAGTCAGACTTAACAAATGGTGAAACAAAATGGGGAATGAGTGTTTTCACCCGCTTTGCAATAGACTCTGACATACCTTATTGTGTAGTTACCAGCATGAGCACCCTCACAATCAACTGGTTCAGAAAGTTGGCTGCAGCATACCATTTATGCAGAAGTGAATCTTAAGTTCTGAAAGTCCTTCAATAATCTGACCATGGAGTACAAGTGGGAAAAATACTCTTACTTAAAATGAAATGCAAGCTATGTTTTTGAATAAAATCTTACCGCAAAGCAGTTAGTGATGTTTCATTTCGTTTAGTTTCCCCAACTTTCTTACCTCTTGAAGTGACTGACTCTTGGTGGGGGTATGAGTCCATGAGTACTACAATCAAATCGGTATTCTTATCTCAACAGTGACTCTTTGCAATAGATGCCATAGGGGCATCTAAAGTGAAGCTTATTGCTGTTTTTGCCTGACACCCACACCAACGCATTTTCTACTGGAGTTGCTGTTTAGTGATCTTTACTGGGAATCTTGGTGGATTTTACCCTTCCCTAGCCCTCGGGTGTTTAAAGTAACTGTAGCACCCCTACTGCCACAACAGCTGAAAGCTGCTAACTCAGTGCAGACTGGGAATCCAATTGGGACCTTCTGGTTTAAATATTGTGTGCTATTTCTTAACTCATCTGCAACCATTACTACATCTCGCACCCTTATCCTGTAATCAGTAAACCTGAAGTGGTGCTGGGGGAAAGGCGGCTGAATGAGGAAATATCACATATCAAAGCTCCATCCTCAGTAATGTTAGTAATTTATTTTGCTTACAAATAATTAAATAAAAAATGTCTTTATATACACATGGCCAATAGACACTGGGGAGACATGAAAGGTGGTAAAACAATAAGATGTATTTACATGGATGGTAGAAGCATTTTTAGACATCATAAATAAGTATTAAAAATCCAAGCTTACTTTTTAGGTATTCTACAGACCATCCAGCCAGCATAAAAAGGAAGGTTCATTTGTTAATGAGCCAATCTTTTGAGATGTATCCCAAAGTGGGGGAGGGAGGAAGAGAGGTAGTTGGTTTTATTAACAGGCTACAAGTGAATCACTGAATGGAGAGGAAGTCAGAGGGACAGTCCTCTCCACTTATTAAAAATACAGGGAGAAAAAAGACAAAGGGACACACACAAAGGTCATTCAGGCCAGTTAGATCTGGGAAGGAATGCAATCAGGCTAGGAACAACTCTATTAACTTCAGCTCCGGGCCAGTGACAACCAGAAAGCTGAACAAGAAAAAAAGATAGCCCACCAATGTGGAGGGATTTGAAGGTAAGTGAGTTTTGATTATAACTGTCACTCTCTATGTTTTTTAAATTGAAGCAACTGACTGATTCATGTGTGGTTTGATGTCACATATGAGTTTTCAGTCCGACTGAAATATTGCAGAGGTGGATGTGAGGGCACATGTGGGAGACACAATATCCAGTTCAGATTACATGGGGTTACTGTTGTTATAGTTGCAAGTTATACCTTCACATGACCAAATATTGTGCAGTACTGGCACATTCCTGACAGTCGGACAGTTAAATTGCTTACAGGAGTGACCAGCACCACAGCAGATTCAAAATTTGCAACATGATCGGTCAGACGCTGAAAATTTTCAAATCATGTCAGCATCCATGGTTGTTCTAAGATGTCAACAGTGCAGCACTTGAAAGTGCTCAAAAACTCACCCAAATAGATTTTCCATTTCTGAAAAAACATTAATACTAAACTAATACAACCAGCTGAATGATTTGTGAAGTTGCAGCTTTGTATAGCAGCTGTTCATTTCAAAAATCTCCTGAAGTCAAATAAAAACTGACATCCTTAAGCACGGACATCTCATAAGATATTGCCACAATGGTTGCAGATTTGACTGAAAACATACAGAATTGATCTTTTGGGGAATTAAATAACACAATGTAGAAATTTTGCTGTTGCAATAAATAGGATTTATCATATCCATTATAAGAACACAATAAGTCAGGGCTGAGAAAACAGTATTTGTCTCATTGAAATGCATCCTCTGGTACATAAACTTTCCCATCACGGCATCTGATTATACTTTGAATAACCTCAGTGTCCTTTTGCCTCTATCAACTTGGTTGGTAGATTAATTCAAACATTTATCACTCACTTTTATTTTGTTACTTTTCACTCACTTTTATTTTGTCCACTGATCCTGCTGTCTGGCCTCACTTTGAGGTAATAATCTGGGTTTACATGGTTCACACCATTTAATTCCCTCATACCCTTCTTCCAAGACTGCAAAGCTGAGGTTTCTCTAATTTCTCCTCAAAGCTCATACCTTTCATACTTGGGATCAATCTTGTTGCTCTTTTATATGCCCTTTCCAATGGAAGTATTCCTTTTTCTGTGGCACGATTTCCAAAACCAATCAGTGTGGTCTGGTCACTGCATTGTGAAGCTTTAGCATTACTTTAGTAGATGCATGTTTTACTATTCTGGCTTCATATCCTAGCATTGAAAGCTATTTGTCAACTATTATTCCTAGGTTTTTTTTCCAAGTTGTTCTGTGCTAATTCAATTCCATTCATTATATATTTATGTTCCAAATTGTTTCAACTTGTTTGTAATCAGTGTTCAATTTCATCCAGTGTTCAATTTCATCCTTCATGTGTCTACCGAATTGCCAAACCAATTTAAATCTTCTTGCAAATTATTTGCAGCACCCTCTGACTTTACTGATTTCCTAATTTTTATGCCATTGTTTTTAAATGGACAGAAAATCACAGGCTGTGTAGTTATGATTTCATAGGATGTGCTGCTTTGTGAGTGCCACTCCCATTTGGAAGCACAAAATCACCCTTATGTTTCATCTTAAATGGTTATTTATCCAGTTTCATGTTCCACCCTGGATTCTTGTGGCTTTTAGTTTTATTTGAAGTACCTCCTGTGGAATTTTATCAAAAGCTTCTTGAAAAAAACTGTCTCGACTAATCGAAAGTTCTCCTGACCGGCCTCCTATCTTGCACCCTCCACAAATTTAAGCTCATCAAAAATGCTGTTGCCCTTATCCTAAGTCACACCAAGTCCCATTCACCCATCACCCACATGCTCGCTGACCTACATTTACTCCTGGTCCAACAACTAAATTTTAAAATTCTCATTCACATCTTCAAATCCCTCCATATCTTGGTAACCTCCTCCAGCCCTGTAAGAACTCTGTGTTCCTCCAATTCTGGCCTCTTGTGCATCCCTAATTTCCTTTGCCTCACCATTGGTGGCTGGTCCTTCAGTTGTCTGGACCCTAAACTCTGGAGCTCCCTTCCTATTCTTCTCCGCCTCTCTCTCCTCCTTTAAGACGCTCCTTAAAACCCACTACTTTGACCAAACTTTCCTAATGTCTCCTTCTTTGGCTCGTTGTCAATTTTCATCTCATTACGATCCTGTGAAGCGCTTTGGGACATTTAACTACTTTAAAAGTTGCTATATATATGCAAGTTGTTGTTGATAAAGACTACTTATTTATTATTTTTGAATGTATGCCTTCCTGTACATGCTTAAGAGTGAATGGAGGCTCTGCGGATCAAGGAGAGCTTTTTTTCACCCTAATTTTTGTTTACTGCCCCAATTTCTTGTACATTTCCCTATTTGGCTGTTATTTCACATTTACGATTTTCCTTAATCGTATTTTAAGAATTCTTTGTTCTTTGCTTTACCCACTGTAAAATCCAGTGTCTAAGTGGCACTTGTGTAAAAGATTACTTTCCTTTTATAGTTATATCGTAGAAACAAGAATTTTCGAAAGGTTCCTAATTTTTTTAAATATCATTCGTCATCTTGATGCGAGCACAAATTGTGAAAAAATGTTTCTAGGAACTATTTGCTGCATTTGGTGCCTTTCTAATTCTCCACACCGATCACCACCTTTTCCCTTCATTCACTTCTCCTTCTGAAGTAGCCAAACTGACATACAACAATAAACTTCAGCTTGAGCCCAACCTAGTAAGGACTCCATCAATAAGACTGGCAATCAAAATCTTGACAGCTATCACCGTCTTATGCCAGTCATTCCCCAAAGCAGCAGTGCATAGGAGATGATAACATATGTTAAAGTGGAAGGCTTACACATGACTTGACATGTCAAAATAGTAAAAGCACATCATGCAGTGAAAACAACTTGCAATGCTGCAGATAGTAAGTTCTAGAGCAGTAGTATTTTTTTCATTTATATCTTGTTAATGGTTACTGTGCACTGTATGTAGAAAACAATATTATTTCATATTCACTGCTGCTTTGTATAGCTGTAACATATCTACAATGGTGAGAAATTGAGTTAATGCATAGCACTTGAGTTCCATTAATTATGCTTTCTCTTAAGAGCGTCATGCAGCAATTTACTCTTATTATGCAACATTACCCTGCTAAATACAAGGTACTACACTGGTGACGGAACATTACGCACGCTCTTCCATGATCATGGTAGCCTCATAATTAACAAAGCAGCTATGGTATTTGGGAGGTACTTTTACATATGTAAATCAAGATGAATAACATATTATTAATCTGCGAGATCGTCTTCAGCCCCCGCTACAAACTCTATAACCGTCATCACCAATTCCATCCGTCTCCCCGGGCACTGTCTCAGGTTGAGCCAGACTGTACTCTATTTCTCGGTGCTCTATTTGGTCGGAGCTGAACTTCTGACTCCATATCCTCTCCATCACAAAGACTGCCTACTTCACTTTTTTTTATTAGTTTATGGGATGTGGGCGTCACTGGCAAAGCCAGCATTTATTGCCCATCCCTAATTGCCCATGAGAAGGTGGTGGTGAGCCACCTTCTTGAACCGCTGCAGTCCGTGTGGTGAAGGTACTCCTACAGTGCTGTTAGGGAGGGAGTTCCAGGATTTTGACCCAGCGACGATGAAGGAATGGCAATATATTTCCAAGTCAGGATGGCGTGTGACTTGGAGGGGAACTTGGAGGTGGTGGTGTTCCCATGCACCTGCTGCCCTTGTCCTTCTAGGTGGAAGAGGTCGCGGGTTTGGGAGGTGCTGCAGTGCATCTTGTAGATGGTACACACTGCAGCCACGGTATGCCGGTGGTGGAGGGAGTGAATGTTTAAAGTGGTGGATGGGGTGCCAATCAAGCGGGCTGCTTTGTCCTGGATGGTGTCGAGCTTCTTGAGTGTTGTTGGAGATGCACTCATCCAGGCAAGTGGAGAGTATTCCATCACACTCCTTACTTGTGCCTTGTAGATGGTGGAAAGGCTTTGGGGAGTCAGGAGGTGAGACACTTGCCGCAGAATACCCAGCCTCTGACCTGCTCTTGTTGCCACAGTAACATCGCCCATCTCCACACCTGCTTCAGCCCATCTGTTGCTGAAACCCTCATCCATGCCTTTTTTACCACCAGACTCAACTATTCCCATGATCTGCTGGCCAGTAAGTTATCTCCTTTGCCGTTTATGGGATCTTGCTGTGCGCAAATTGGCTGTTGCGTTTGCCAATAAAACCATAGCGACTACAAGTCAAAACTAATTAACTGGCTACAAAGCAATGTGAGATATCCTGTGGATATAAAGGGTGTTATATAAATGCAAGTCTTTCTTTCTTTAGATTATGGAATTCTTTGCCACAGTTACTGAAGAAGAGTCCATAAATTCTTTTACATGTATATTAGTTATTCGTAAAAGAGGAATTTTAAAGGGTATGAGGAGCAGGCAGGAGATAAGAGATTAGACTAGGTAGCTTATGGAGAGAAGTACAATTTGGCTTCCCTTGGCTGGGGAGTCTAGAACCAGGGGCCACAGCCTCAGGATAAAGGGTAGGTCATTTAGGACTGAGATGAGAAGAAATTTCTTCACACAGAGGGTGGTGAATCTTTGGAATTCTCTACCCCAGAGGGCTGTGGAGGCTCAGTCATTGAATATATTCAAAACAGAAGTCGATAGATTTCTGACTAGTTTGGGCATCAAAGGATATGGCGATAGGGCCGGTGAATGGAGTTGAGGCAGAAGATCAGCCATGATCTCATTGAATGGTGGAGCAGGCTCGAAGGGCCGAATGGCCTACTCCTCCTCCTATTTCTTATGTTCTTACATCGCCACAGACTTGAAGAACTGAATAGCCTGTTTCTATGCTGGATAATTTTTTTCTTTTTTCTTCTTCCCTGAATTCATTTGGTTGGTTTGAAACCTTCCGTGGAGAAGGTGAGCACATGACCTGATTCCAGCCACTCCCAAAGCTTCTGCTGCTGGCTGTCATGAAGTGCCCAAGACTGCTTAGTGCTGACTTTTTCCCATGCTGGAAGCTGTTGTGGCTTCTCCACTTGACTTAGCGCAGATTCAGAACTGAGAGCAGGGGAACTTGAATCTGTATCCATTGCTGCTCTGAGCGCGCCATTTTAAAAGTCAGATTTAATCAATTTGCTCAACATCAAAAATTGACAAGACATTCTTCACTATCGCTGACCACAATCACTTCGTATACGCTGATTACATTGCCATGGCCATGCAAAACATAATCTGTCCATCACTGAGGAGACCCTGACCAGTGATTTGCAGAGGACGGAGGCCTACTTCCGCCGATAGCGACTTCAGCCAAACCAGCAAAAAAGAGTCACCTCGACATTCCACCTCAACAGCCATTAAAGCAAACCAAGCTTTGAAAGTCTCCTTTTGCGGCGCAGAGGTAAACCATGCCAAAAAACCCTCCTATTTAGGAGCCACGCTTGATCGCATCCTGTCATAAGAACATAAGAAATAAGAGCAGGAGTAGGCCATACGGCCCCTCGAGCCTGCTCCGCCATTCAACAAGATCATGGCTGATCATCGACCTCAACTCCACTTTCCCGCACGATCACCATATCCCTTGATTCCCCCAGAGTCCAACAATCTATCTATCTCAGCCTTGAATATACTCAAAGACTCAGCATTCACAGCCCTCTGGGGCAGAGAAATCCAAAGATTCACAACCCTCTGAGTGAGGAAATTCCTCCTCATCTTGGTCTAAATGGCCTTCCCCTTATCCTGAGACTATGGCCCCTAGTTCTATACACTCCAGCCAGGGGAAACCACCTCTCAGCATCTACCCTGTCAATCCCCTTCAGAATCTTGTATGTTTCAATGAGATCATCTCTCATTCTTCTAAACTCCAGAGAGTATAGGCCCATTCTACACAATCTCTCGGACAGCCCTCATCCCAGGAATCAATCTACTGAACCTTCGTTGCACCGCCTCCAAGGCAAGTATATCCTTCCTTAGATAAGGAGACCAAAACTGTGCACAGTACTCCAGGTGTGGTCTCACCAAGGCCCTGTACAATTGTAGCAAGACTTCCTTACTCTTAGGTTAGAACAGATGGCAGCTGCAGGTGAGGTTGCAGAAGCGATTTGTCACTGGTGAGAGAGGTTCTCCCAATGAGGTGGGACTACACACACAATCCAAGACTTGTCACCTACAGAAAAGTGTAAATGCATTAAAAATGATTTTCCCAACATTTTCTTACCTCTGAAAGTCACCAGTGTACCATTGGATCCTTTACACCACTTCTGCAGCCGTCATCAACGCAGAAACATTACAGTAGACCCACAGCACGCCACACTTACCTGGTGTGGTGTCCAGACGTCAGGAAGCCCGCAGTAGACCTGACAAAATTGCAAAAAGCCTCTTAACTGCCTGTTAACAACCTGTTAACAAGCAGTTAAGTGCCTATAATCCTCTTCCCGCCGCTAGGTGTCGGGTCCATGCGCAAATCGGGGACCCGACACCTGGGAAGATTGTTTGGAGGCGGCTTGACAGCCGGATTCCGATCCGCTGTCAATCTTTGCGGTTTTGCCGGATGTCTCGCCTCCAAACCCGCCCCGAGCTCTGGCAAAATTCCAGCCTTTGTGTTCTCCTCACAGCTTACTGTTCCCCACCTAGCTTTGTATCATCAGCAAACTTGGATACATGACACTCGGTCCCTTCATCTAGGTCATTAATACAGATTGTAAATAGCTGAGGCCCCAACACTGATCCTTGTGGCACCCCACTAGTTACAGCCTGCCAACCTGAAAAAAATCCGTTTATCCCTACTCTCTGTTTTCTGTCCGTTAACCAATCCTCTATCCATGCTACTATATTACCCCCAATTCCATGAGCTCTAATATGTGTAATAATCTTATATGTGTCACCTTATCGAATGCCTTTTGGAAATCCAAATATACTACATCCACTGGTTCCCCTTTATCTACCCTGCAAGTTACATCCTCAAAAAACTGTAATAAATTTGTCAAACATGATTTCCCTTTCATAAAACCATGTTGACTCTGCCTAATCATGTTATGATTTTCTAAGTGACTTGATACCACTTCCTTAACAATGGATTCCAGCATTTTCCCGACGACTGATGTAAGGCTAACTGGCCTGTAGTTTCCTGTTTTTTGTATCCCTCCTTTCTTGAATAGCGGTGTTACATTTGCGACCTTCCAATCCGCTGGGACCATTCTAGAATCTGGGGAATTTTGGAAGATCAAAACCAATGCATCCACTATCTCTTCAGCCACCTCTTTTAGAACCCTAGGATGTAGGCCGTCAGGTCCAGGGGATTTGTCGGCTTTTAGTCCCATTAGTTTCTCTGGTTAGTCCCATTCGCCCATCACCCCTGTGCTCGCTGACCTACATTGGCTCCCGGTTAAGCAGCGTCTCAATTTCAAAATTCTCATCCTTGTTTTCAAATCCCTCCATGGCCTCACCCCTTCTTATCTCTGTAATCTCCTTCAGCCCCACAATCCCCCGAGATATCTGCGCTCCTCTAATTCTGCCCTCTTGAGCATCCCTGATTATAGTCGCTCAACCTTTGGTGGCCGTGCCTTCTGTTGCCGAGGCCCTAAGCTCTGGAATTCCCTGCCTAAACTTGTCCGCCTCGCTACCTCTCTTTCCTCCTTTAAGACGCTCCTTAAAACCTCTCTCTTTGACCAAGCTTTTGGTTACCTGTCCTAATTGATCCTTATGTGGATCAGTGTCAAATTTTTTGTCTTAAAATACTCCTGTGCAGCGCCTTGGGACGTTTTACTACGTTAAAGGCGCTATATAAATACAAGTTGTTGTTGTTGTACTTTTTCTCCACTTATATTAATTACGTTAAGTTTCTCACCCTCATTAGACCCTTGGTTCCCCACCATTTTTGGTATGCTTTTTGTGTCTTTTACTGTGAAGACAGATACAAAATATTTGTTTAACGTTTCTGCCATTTACTTATTCCTCATAATAATTTCTCCTGTCTCAGCCTCTAAGGGACCAACGTTTACTTTTGTTACTCTTTTCCTTTTTACATACTTGTGGAAACTCCTACAATCTGCTTTTATATTTCTTGCTAGTTTTCTCTCATTCTATTTTTTCCCTTTTTATCAATTTTTTTGGTCAACCTTTGCTGGTTTCTGAAACTCTCCCAATCCTCAGGCTTACTATTATTCTTTGCAACATTATAAGCTTCTTCTTTCAATCTAATGCTATCCTGAACTTCCCATAGACAGCATCGCCAGAACCTTGGGAAGAAACCAAAAAGAGTAGGGTCAACTTGATCCAGAAACTCGCCGGATCCACATGGGGAGCAGACGCACAAACCCTCCGTACAGCAGCACTCGCCCTGGTGTATTCTACAGCGGACTACTGTTCTCCGGCATGGCTATCAAGTCCGCATGTCAAATCCGTTGATGTCCAGCTGAATTCTACTATGAGAATTATCACCGGTACGCTTTTATCGACACGACACCTTGGCTGCCCGTGCTTGCAAACATCGCACCACCACACCTACGCCGCGAATATGTAGTCTCCAGAGAACACAACTGTTACACCAGCAAAGACATGCCGATCCAGGCTGACTTGAATAACCTACTACCAACCTGTCTGAAATCTAGAAGGCCATTCTGGATCGTCGCCGAAGCCCTTCAGCGATCTCCCTGCAGCCTTGATGACCGATGGCGAAATGTTTGGAAGAACTATGACATACGGAATGGATTCCTTATAGAGGACCCCACAGTACAACCTGAAGGATCACACCTTCCTCGCAAACAGTGGACAACCATCAACTGCCTCAGAACCGGTCATGGTAGATGCTACCACCTTCTCCATAGATGGAAAATTAAAGCATCCCCATTATGCGACTGTGGAGCTTCTAATCAGACCCTGGAGCACATCATTGAGCACTGCCCTCAAGAGGAAATTCGCAGGCAGCTTACAAGATATCCACACTGTTACACCGGAAGCTTTGGCGTGGATATCTGACTTAGATATTGACATTTGAATTGCTTTGTTAATACCATACGATAGAAGATGACTCTGTACTTATCAATTTAAAAGGCTCTGCTAATTTCAGCCAAAGCTGGGTCTTCAAGCAGTTTCAATTAGCTGTTCACACCTTGTTAAAGTGCTTAGTGATAATATTTTGGATGCTGAAGGCTTTATCAATTGGGGTGGAAGCAGAATCCTGGTCAGGGTGGTTGGCACAGAGTATTTCACATGTGGGGATCATGAAGACAGTAATGAGCAGTTCAACGGGGACCTCACTGAATGTTAGTTGGGGGAGTTGTGCAAAGGACTTAATCAGTTCAGTTTAAAAGTACACTTGCTCAATTGCGGGGGGTGGTGGCAGCGTGGCTGGTGTTACTGCCGTTGACTTCATGTCCTCAGCTGGGGATGGGGTGGAAGAACCTCGTCAGCACGTGGGGGGTAAAGTTGCTTTGCGGAGGGGTAACAGACATTTCTCATTTTGTCTACGCTTGTGCTTCAGAAGTGCTCATTCTACAAATTTTGCTTTTCTTGCTGGTTATCTTCCAATGTTCCAGTTACTATAAAAGGCTTACATAGTACTTCTTTTCAACAATAGTAACTGCAAATATTTTATAGTCTGAACTGTTGAGCGAATAAGGAGGTAACCCATTACAAATCATTCACACATTCTGACCTGTAACCAACTTCACAGAAATTACATTAGTAGAGGGTGACTCAGTCGCAGTTTTTCTACCCCTCTTTGTTGACAAAATTCCCGAATGCACCATCTGCATTAATAATTACTGACCTTTTTAAAATTAAATTTTCAAGAACGTTGAGTTTTTCCCACTAAGGTTTTCTACCAATTTTCAATGCCAGACATTTACTGTGGGGAATTTGAGCCGCAAACCAATATCCTACCCATTAATCACAGAAGCACAAACTTGGGTCCCATTCACGACACCATTTCAAATTCTCCAATGGGCTTATTCATTTACTATTCTAATCTTTCGTATCTCCTTGTTGTCTCAGTCAATTAATTAAAAGTTAAATTCCTTCCCAGATCTAATTGATTTAATTATACCAGCATTACTGAGATCCAAATTCAAGTTCACCCACCATTGTGATCTTTTCCTTCCTTATTTGACAAATCAATTATATTATTCCACTTTCACGATGCATTCATAGCATTACATTTTCATGTCATCTTTCCCAAAATTCTATCAATTGCTCCATAATAGAAGCCTAATATCAGGAACACATATCCCCAAATAAATCAAATCTGCTTTGAGACATTGGGATCCACAGGGAGAAGAGGCAGAGTGGAACCATGTAATAGATAGATGGTATGATAAACTCTCTGACTGGTGCTCACTTTAATGAACATCATTGATTTGCTTGGCTGCTCGACAAGGGCATAAAACTCCATTTGTATGTCTCTGGTTTTTTTGCAGGGGCCAAGGTTACTTTTAAAATTCAAGTCTCCTGTTTTAATTTACCTGGGAAGCCAGTCCACTTTCGTCAATATTACATAAATAAATAGAACATTCGGAGAGCCATAAACATGTATATGTTACAAGCTTAATTTTTTTGTCATTCAGAAATAGTTTGTCAGGCAGGTGAACTTATTAGTATGAAATTAAATTAAAAGTCCAATTTGGTGGATGTATTCGTTCTAACAGAAGATTGTACTCAGAATATTAAAGATGGATGCAGATTAGAAATGTAAACTTCATTCACCTGCATGTGTCTTAAATAAAGCTATAGTTATTGGTAAAGACCAGACTGGGTTAAATATAAATAGATACAATCAGAAGCTTGAAACAACTGCATTTTATCAAATTGTATGTTTCAAACTCAAACCCGTGTGAAAATGCACACCCTCAAATCGATGATTAATTTAACACAAAGAAGCAGAATGCTGCCCTGCTTACCAGCCAGCTCCAGCTACCCGTTGGTTCCAGGCAGAGTGTCTGGCAGCAGGAGGCCACCTGCAGGGACTCAGTTACGTTGTGAGGAGGTGGTTTTGGAGGGTCTTACGATCTAGGAGAGGGGGGCCAACCAGGGCAGGAGAGGTCTAAACTTTCATTATTGGGCCCTGAGGAACACTCCTAGTCCTCCTGATCCCACAAGGAAAGTTAAAAAAAAGTTGAATAAACGTACTTGTTTGGACCTCTTCTGGTCCCGACTCCTCTTCCTGCTAGGTTCACGTGGCTGGTAAGCCACAAGGTCTTCCCTGCCCAGGATACTGGTTAAAATAGCAATCAGGCCCCGATAACATAATCGGAGCCCGATATGCATATTTAAAGAAAGACCCAGCCGGTTTCCAGTGGGTATCTTGCTCGCCTGCTCAGATGAGCAGGTTAAAATGGAAGACTGCAGGAAGGGAGAGGGACGTCGACGGGTTTGTCTCCTGGGCTATTTTAACTGCCTGCGCTGTTACTGTTGGGCTGGCAGAGTAAAATTTGTTCCTTGTATTTCAACCGCACAGTATTGAGCAATGCAAACTTTTTTTAAAAAATTTGGTGCTATTGCACAATATATTTGCTCGTCTTTTTCTTAGCAGTGGAATTGAACAGTCGTCGTCAATTTACATCTTACAAGGCTTGACAGGGTAGATGCAGGGAGCATGTTTCCCCTGGCTGGGGAGTCTAGAACCAGGGGTCACAGTCTCGGAATAAGGGGTCGGCCATTTAGGACTGAGATGAGGAGAAATTTCTTCACTCAGAGAGTGGTGAATCTTTGGAATTCTCTACCCCAGAGGGCTGTGGAGGCTCAGTCGTTGACTATATTCAAGACAGAGATCGATAGATTTTTGAATATTAGGGGAATCAAGGGATATGGGGATAGTGCAGGAAAGTGGAGATGAGCTTGAAGATCAGCCATGATCTTATTGAATGGCGGAGCAGGCTCGAAGGGCCAAATGGCCTACTCCTGCTCCTATTTCTTATGTTCTTATCTGCAGGAAATAGTTTCACACTACCGTTATTTGGACATTAAAATGAAAACATTGTACATATTATGATATGAAACCCAAAGGTACCAAAATAGAGGTCATCCCCAAAGGTTTACTTTCAACATTTTTCTCCTTAGCTTTACACTTTGACCACTTCAACAATTACTGTGGCTACACATATGGCAATGGTGACAACAGACATGAGATTTTTTTTGATGATAATGACCCGGATTTTGCAGTTAGCGACAAAGGGACGGCGCTCGCCACTGAGCTCAAAGAAAGCTGCCCACAAAGATTTAGCGAGCTCTGTGGCATCGATGTCCCCAATTCCGACGTGACTTTCAATCTGGTGCCATCTATAGGGGATCTGTGGCGTCTAGGAACAGTGAAATCATCAAGCAGACTGAGCAGCCAATCATAGAAACATAGAAACTAGGAGCAGGAGTAGGCCATTCGGCCCGTCGAGCCTGCTCCACCATTCAATACGATCATGGCTGATCATCCAAATCCAGTACCCTGTCCCTGCTTTCTCACACAGAATCCCCATCGAGCCTGCACCGACACATATCCCACCTATCCCCGTAACCCCACGTATTTAATTCCCCCTAACATATCCCATCCTATCCCTGTAACCCCACATATTTAATCCCCCCCTAACACTAAGGGTCAATTTATCATAGCCAAATCAACCTAACCCGCACATTTTTGGACTGTGGGAGGAAACCGGAGCACCCGGAGGAAACCCACGCAGACACGGGGAGAATGTGCAAACTCCACACAGACAGTCACCCGAGGCCAGATTCGAACCCGGGTCTCTGGCGCTGTGAGGCACCAGTGCTAACCACTATGCCACCGTGTTGCCCACATTGTAATCACATTGTAAAATTCTCACACAGCAAACCAGGAAGTAAAAAGCACAGATTATCATTCACATTTTAATCATTTTACAGAAAACAAAATAAAAATTGGAACATAATATGGAATTGCGGTAGAAGCTGAAATATCAAACAAACTTGTAAAAAATATAAACATTTATTTTTATTATTTTAAAAATCCATGGAATTTTTTATCATGGAATGGAAGGAATGACACCCCACGCTTATAAAATTATTTTTTCAGGGCCAGATAGGTTGTTCAGCAGTAATTATGACTTAGTATGCTGTTAAAAACTCAGTTACACCTCATTCAACAAGGCTTAATATTTTCAATGGCTTTTTACAGCGAGAATAGTGCGCAAAAGGTTGAAGTTCACGTCAAATCACTGATTCTGTGTTGATGCATCTGCAAAGACTGCAACAGCGCACCCTGTGGAGAAGCAAGGTATCACGGACAGCAACTTCCGGATTTCTGTGTTTAACTGCGCATATGCGGACACCAGAAGTTGCTGTCAGTTTTACACAGTAATGATGACGAGCACTGACAATTTCGCTGTCATTAAAACTGCAAATTATGGCCAATATAAAAATAGGAGAGTTTTAACCAGATGTGAGGAGAAAGCAAAGTGGTAATTTAAAGAATAATTCCCTGTTGTTCATGTAAATCTGTTTTTAATTTAGCTAATTTAATACAACCTACAGCTTTTTCCCTCCTCATGGTTTTTATTGATAATTCAGGTCTCATATGAATAAATAACACATACATAGTTATTCTTCATTTAACTTTTCATTAGCAAAATAAACCATTTGTGTTAATGACTAAATTAGTTATAATCTTGCAAAATTCACTAGATTCAGCGATGGTAGTAAACACTACACCACAATTGAAAAAGGGAGTAAGAGAAAAGGCAAAAGCCAAGGAGCTTGTTTGCAGTGGTTAAATCGTTAAATTTATTATCAGGCATAGAGTAAGGGAGCATTTGGTAAATTGTAAGTTGATTATGGAGAGTCAATATGGTTTTATGAGAAAAAGGTCATGTCTGATTAACCCAATTGTCATTGAGGTGGTATAT
Organism: Squalus acanthias; assembly: GCA_030390025.1. Classification (NCBI taxonomy): domain Eukaryota; kingdom Metazoa; phylum Chordata; class Chondrichthyes; order Squaliformes; family Squalidae; genus Squalus; species Squalus acanthias. The sequence goes on along the minus strand of CM059425.1, from coordinate 172,334,375 downwards.
ATATGAGAATCAATAAATGTTAGTCATAAGAATTTTCAGAATGCATTGGAGAAGATTCCACACCAGAGCTTATTAGCTAGAATAAATGTGTGCAGAATTGGAGCTAATCTTGTTACATGAACAGGAAATTGCTTGTGAGGTCGGAGACCGACAGTTGGGATAAAAGAGATATTCTTAGATTAGCAAGCAATGACAAATGGGGGCCAACAATGCAGCTTGAGCAATGCACCACCTGGGCCAGCACAATATGCGCCTGTATACAAATGGACTAATCTCACCAGATAATGCGAGATCAGCCCATTTCAATATTTTATTGGTGCTCCAGACGGTGTCTCACAACATGTTTGTGGCACTAGGGCCACACTGTTGGTTGTCAGTGGCCAGTGAAAAGCCCCTGATCTCAGACCGGCCACTGTGCACCTAGCATTTTCTTGGCATGGAGGCAGGGGCTCTGGGCCATAGCAACGAGGAAGCACTGGGCAAGGGAGCATTGATGCTGGGGGAATAATGGGCAGGGTTGTCAGAATTATTTTTCGAAAAGCTTCTATGGCAGCCACCCTTTTAGTGCCTGTTCCAAATCGAGCTCTGCTCAGGTGTTCCAGCCACATAACGGGTTGGACACACCTCATCTGGATTCAGCTCAGGGACCTATTGATCCTAATCTACAACCTGTAAGCCTCAGGCCTCCGTACCTCATTTTCCACAGAATGGGCCCGCGAAATGCTTCAGAGAATTGGGTGCGCAGCATCATATTACTGGCCCCATGCTGCCCTCCAGGAATCAATGTTGGGGACCTAGCCTTTTAGTCTAATTGCCGGCAACAAAAATAACTAAATAATCTAGATTTGGAAATAGAGGGGAGAAATCCAAGTCGGCAGATGATACTGTGGGGGTGAATTTTCAGCTTGCTACCTGGGTGTAAAACTGGCGTTGCGGATCAGCTGCCTGTTATAAAAAAACGTCAGCTTTTCACTTCCATTGAAATCAATGGAGATGAAAATCGGAAAGGTTCTATAATGGACAATCGGTCCCATCGGTTTAACATCCACTGAAGGTGAGAATTACTCTGCATCTCCGACACCGAACAGCTGTAGTGACTTGTGAAAGGAACAAAAATTTGCAAGAGTGAGTGGAGTAATAGCAGATGCAGTTTAGTGTAACAAAGTGTATACTTGGGGCATAAAAATAGCAGATGAAAATACAGTCTAAATCGGGAAGCAGTAGGAGTGCAGACAAACTGGAATTTAGTGGACTGGGTATGTAAAAAAATAAACTTATCTCAAACATAGAAAAGCAGTCAAATGGCTAACTAGTAAAACTGAAGTCAATGGGAATCGGGGGGAAAACTCTCCACTGGATGGAGTCATACCGAGCACAAAGGAAGATGGCTGTGGTGATTGGAGGTCAATCATCACAGCCCCAGGACATCGCTGCAGGAGTTCCTCAGGGCAGTGTCCGAGGCCCAACCATCTTCAGCTGCTTCATCAATGACCTTCCCTCCATCATAAGGTCAGAAGTGGGGATGTTCGCTGATGACTGCACAGTGTTCAGTGCCATTCACAACTCCTCAGATAATGAAACAGTCCATGCCCGCACATAACAAGACCTGGACGACATTCAGGCTTGGGCTGATAAGTGGCAGGTAACATTCGCGCCACACAAGTGCAAGGCAATGACTATCTCCAACAAGCAAGAGCATCTAACCACCGCCCCTTGATATTCAACGGCATTACCATCGCCGAAACCCCCACCATCAATATCCTGGGGGGTCACTATTGACCAGAAACTTAACTGGACCAGCCACATAAATACTGTGGCAACAAGAGCAGGTCAGAGGCTGGGAATTCTGCAGTGAGTTTCTTACCTCCTGACTCCCCAAAGCCTTTTCACCATCTACAAGGCACAAGTCAGGAGTGTGATGGAATACTCTCCACTTGCCTGGATGAGTGCAGCTCCAACAACACTCAAGAAGCTCAACATCATCCAAGACAAAGCATCCCACTTGATTGGCACCCCATCCACCACCTCAAACATTCACTCCCTCCACCACCGGCGTACCATGGCTGCAGCGTGTATCATCTACAAGATGCACTGCAGCAACTCGCCAAGGCTTCTTCAGCAGCACCTCCCAAACCCGTGACCTCTACCACCTAGAAGGACAAAGGCAGCAGGTGCATGGGAACACCGCCACCTCCAAGTTCCCCTCCAAGTCACACAGCATCCTGACTTAGAAGTATATCGCTGTTCTTCATCGTCACTGGGTCAAAATCCTGGAACACCCTACCTAACAGCACTGTGGGAGTACCTTCACCACACAGACTGCAGCGGTTCAAGAAGGCGGCTCACCACCACCTTTTCAAGGACAACTAGGGATGGGCAATAAATGAAAAGCAAGGAAGTACTACTGCAGTTATACAGAGTGCTGATCATGATCTCATTTGGAGGTCTGTGCTCAGTTTTAGACACCCGACCTCAGGAAGGATACACTGGCCTTGGACTGAGTCCAGCAAAAATTCACCAGGATTATACCTGGAATGCTTGGGTTGCATTTTGTAAAATAGGGAAGTAAAGGATAAGCTGATGTTTAAAATAAAGAAGGAAAATGACAATGTAATAGGGAATGAGTCTTCACATTTATATGGGAATCCAAAAGAAGGGGGTCATAATCTTGGAATTAGAACTGAGCCAGATAAAAGTGAATCCAAAAAAAGTTCTTTACATAGTGTTGAGAATGCATTGTCTCCAAGGCCAGGGATGCAGCATCGACTGAGGTGTTTAAAAGGAATTTGATGCTTTCTTGGGAAGTAAGGTTATTGAATGATACTGTGAGGGGGCAGAAAATTGGGATTCAAGAGATAAAGTGCTATGGCTAGCCCAGGTACAGCAGACTCGATCGACCAAATGGCCTACTTTTTCCTATAACATTAAAACACAATAAATAAGCACACAGTAACAGATTATAGACTGGGTACCCAACATCTGCATTACATCCAGGTTATATTATTTTTTGTGCTTTCAACCTGTAGCAACTCTCCTACAAATTGGATATCTTCATGAGGCAAAGTTATTTCAGTCATTTAAATCTCATCAAACTTAGTCATTTTGTCTTGCTACTCGCTTATTCCGTCATGGAGCCCAGGAGTTAAAATCACCCGGTCTCACACTGCTGAGGTCAGGACGGGAAGGTATTCCCAACATATTAACACAATTCTTGCATGACAACAATTCACACAGTATTGAGCTTGAGGCAAGATTTTCACTAACAATTATATATTTTTGTTACTGGCATATTTGGAATTGCCTCCACATTTTATTTGTCTGTGCATGATGGAGAGACTTTGAACACAAGGCTAAAGGTGACAGGGAAGTTTTACTGGGCACAAAAACCAAAAGTCCAACTGATGCACCTTTAAACATATTTTACAATATCGCATATTAAATTACCAAGAACACCCTGAAATTTCCATTCTTCTTCCTAATAAATAAAAACAATTATATCTATGTGAAAAGGTGCTTTACGTTACATACATTATCCCTTTATATGGCCTTTTCTGATTGCCTCGGCTTCTTGCAGATACAGCAATCAGAAAACAAACCTCTTTGCCTCCTTTCTGGCAAAAAGTAACAAAGCAAAATTTGAATAACACAGTGGGGAGATTCAGAGGTCACACTGTTAGAAGACACCAATGCTGGAGTGTGCCGTATCTATCTGTATGTAATCAGTGTCATAAAATACAACGGCCCAAAAATTCGGCGCTTGTTGGGTGAGTACGCGCTGTGTACTCACCTGTAAGGCCTCCTGAAGTGCCGGTTTCCTGCATGCACTGGAAACCGGAACTTCCGGTCTCGTGAAGGGAGGGGTTCAGAAGGTGAACCGCGTGCGCGGGAGAGGCTGCGTGCATGCAGCGAACTTCGTTTTTTTTTCAGGTTTCTCCGGGAAGGTAAGTATGGAAGAAGCTGCGCTTTTAAAAAGGAGGCGCAAGCCCCGTTTTTAACAAGGTAAGTGGTTAATTAATTACAGTTTAAAAATTTTTTCAACAGGTTTATCTTTTTTAGATACTTTAAAGAAAGGTAAGTTTATTTTTAGCACCGTTAAAAAGTATTTACATTTTTTCAAATTTTTTATTTATTTAACTTATAGTTATTTTAAAAATGTGATTTAAAAAAAAAATTTATTTGAAGTTTAAGTGTGGTTTTGGGGCCGATTTCAATTCATAGATTTGACAGGTCTTCCTGTCAAATCTATGAATGAAAATGCCCTGCTAGGATTGGCTCTCCATGGCCCACGTGATCCCAGGGGACGCTTTGAACTAACTGCGGCCCTGGGACATGCAAGCACTGCGCGCCGGCAGCTGGAGGAGGCCCAGGACCCGAAGTCCTCGTGGGCCCAAAGCACAACTGCAGGCGCGGTAGGTAAGTACGCGCGCGATGCTTGCACCCGCAGGAAGCCGGAAAACCGAATTTCTGGCCCATTGTTTTGGAAAATATATTCCGCGGTATTCCCATATCCCCAAACCTTTTCTGGGAATAAAACTACCTGAAATTAGAAAGCAGTAATAGATGGAGTGGGAATTTTTTCCTTACCTGTGAATACAGTTTTTCCCTTCAAGGTAAGCCATACCAGCAGCAGCATCCAAAGACATCTTCACGAGCTGTTTCATTTTCAACTCATCTTTCTTCTTCCTTAAAAATGAAAGGAAATCGCCACCTAGACAGAAAACAAGATATAATCATAGGGTGATGTCCTATCAATTTAAGGGTTTTTAAAAAGCAATAAACCACTCATTTGTTAAGTTTTATACGGAAATTACCACAAATAATGCGGTCATGTAAAGAGTAAATCTGGACAGTTCAGATCTTCTACACTGGTCATTAATTCTTGTTTTATATCCAGGTAATACAGGCAGAAACCTCTATAGTCTGTACTTCTCTCTTAAAAGGTGCCTTGTTTTACATACATCTAAACATCCTTAACTTTCACTTGTTATTTGCTTTGCATCGGTCTTCTGGAGTGCACACCATGAAAAGCAGCAATTTCTGTCAGGCACACTATACTTTCAAGAGAGTCTCACTTCCTATTTAATAAAAGGGTAGCAGTGTCTTCCCAACAATGATGGTGGCTTTATTCAGTGCCCAGTAAGGGAAAGAACATTTTTAGGTGGTCAGTAGTAACTGCCTTCATTATAAAAAAAATATACAAGCAGCTAAAACTATGACCGTGATATTTAAAGGAAGTTAGGGAGCGTGCGGATGAGACTTAAAACGGCCGAAGAACCCAAGACCGAGGATGTGGAGGTCCTGCCAAACTTAATGGCAGGACCTCATTAACATTTTTAGCTCTGTTTCCTGTCCGGCAGCAGGCCAAATGGACAGCCTGGCTGGCAGCAGCAGAAGCCTGCATCGGGGACCTTTGGGGACAGACCTTGGTAATGGGGATGTCAGAGAGGCCTGCGATGCGATTACCTTGGGGAGCCGGTATTTCCTGCCTCCGTTTCACTGCTGAGTTTCCCGAACTCTGAGAAAATGTTAAATCGGGCTCCCAATTGCACTGTGGGAGCTCGATTGAAATATGTTATTCAAGTGTCCCACCTCTCCATGGTGGGACACTCGGATGCGTGGCGGATTGGCATCGCGTTCCCCGTATTTCACTCTTTAGACCACCACCCCTGACCCACTCCTGCCCGTCGTGCGGGGGCTTAATATTGAGGCTTATAATTCTGAAGTCTGATTCTAACCACATATAAACTGAAACAAGGTCAAGAAAAGATTAAATTGTTTATGAAAGGAGTGCACTCTCCAAGAAATAAACCACAACAATTTATGCAAACAATATAGGCATTGTTGGTAATCATTTGCATCAAGTAGAGAACAGCCATGAAATTAAATGGTGGACCAGGCTCGAGGGGCTGAATAGCCAACTCCTGTTCCTGTAACAGTGCAGCTGCCACACACGTCCACCAAATTTATCTTTAATTAGAACTCTGCTGCTGGGTCAGTGTGTAAATGCATTAGATAATGCAGACCTCAGCTGGAGTATTGTGACCAAATCTGGGCATACTTTAGGAGGGATGTCAAGGCCTTGGAGAAGGTGGAGAGAAGATTTACTAGAACCTAACCAGGGATGAGGGACTTCAGTTAAGTGGAGAGACTAGAGAAGCTGGGATTATTCTCATTAGAGCAGAGAAGGTCAAGGAGAGACTTAATGCAGGTGTTCAAAATTATGAAGGGTTTTGATGTAATAATTAAGGAGAAAGTGTTTCCATTGGTAGGAGAATCAGTAACAGAGGACATAGATTTATGGTAATTGGCAAAAGAACCAGAGGGTAGATGAGAAGAATTTTTTTTACGCAGCGAATTGTTATGATCTGGAATGCACTGGCTGAAAGGGTGATGAAAGCAGATTCAATGGTAACTTTCAAAAGGGAATCGGATATGTACTTGAAAAGGATAAATGTGCAGGGTTATGGGGAAAGAGCAGGGGAGTGGGACTAATTGGATAGCTCTTTCAAAGCGCCGGCACAGGCACGATGGGCCGAATGGACTTCTTCTGTGCTGTATGTTTCTATAACAAGGTACCGAGCTTATGGACCAGGAAAGAAAGAAAGACTTGCATTTATCATAGAATCATAGAATTGTTACAGCACAGTAGGTGGCCAGTCGGCCCTTCGAGCCCGTGCAGACTCTCTGCAAGGGCACTTCAGGTAGTCCCAATTCCCCGCCCTTTCCCCGTAGCCCTGCAAATTTTTTTCCTTCAGGTACTTATTCAATTTCTTTTTGAAAGCCATGACTGAATCTGCCTTCCACCACCCTTTCAGGCAGTGCATTCCAGATCATAACCACTCAGAGTCATAGAGTGCGTAAAAAAGTTTTTCCTCATGTCACCTTTGGATCTCCAGACCATCACTTTAAATCTGTGTCCTCTGGTTCTCGACTCTTCCGCCAATGGGAACAGTTTCTCTCTATCTACTCCGTTTAGACCTCTCATGATTTTGAACACCTGTATCAAATCTCCTCTCAATCTTCCCTGCTCTAAGGAGAACAACCCCAGTTTCTCCAGTCCATCCATGTAACTGAGGTCTCTCAGCCCTGGAACCATTCTTGTAAATCTTTTCTGCAGCGCCTTATATAGCACTTTTCACGACCACCAGAATTCCCAAAGCGCTTTACAGCCAATGAAGTACTTTTTTTTTTGACGTGTAGTCACTGTTGTGATGTAAGAAACGTGGCAGCCAATTTGTGCACAGCAAGCTCCCACAAACAGCAATGTGATAATGGCTAGATAATCTATTTTAATGACATTGATTGAGGGATAAATATTGACACCGGGGATAACTCCCCTGCTCTTCTTCAAAATAGTGCCATGGGATCTTTTACATCCACCTGAAAGAGCAAATGGGGCCTCAGTTTAACATCTCATCTGAAAGTCGGCACCGCCGACAGTTTAGCACTCCCTCAGTACTACACTGGAGTGTCAGCCTAGATTTATGTGCTCAAGTCCTTGGAGTGGACTTGAACCCACAACCTTTTGACTCAGAGGCGAGGGTGCTACCACGGCTGACACTAGGAAGTTAATTGTATGGTACTGTATTAACCGATTTCAGCCTGGCAGTAATTGGCCACTATCCACTGCTTTTAGTGTGTGCATGGATGCCAGGTGAGGATTTGGTCCAGTGTTACCGACAATCATTCAATAGCCAGCATGTGAAATGTGGCCACTTAGGGGAGATACTAGAGGGCTGTTGACATCCAAAGAATCATAATCCATGAGTGACGATCTTAATAACAGAAGGAATAGGGGAGAAAATTGGTGGGGAAAAGTCCTTAATATTGCAGAATAACTGGAAAAAATTATTATACAAGTAGAAAAGTAGTAATTTAAATTGTGGCTGCAACATCGATAAGAAGCTTGATACCTTATTTACTCACATACTTTTAATCATATATTCATAAAATGAATGCAGGAGCTGACAGTATAACTCATGTCTGCAAGTTACTGTTGCCCTCAGCAAGTATAATTTCAGAATGGTACCTGCAGTATAATAATGTTCTTTTGCCGGCTCCACAGTATTCACGTACAGCAAGATACAATGGGCACTAGTATCACCCACAAATAAAATAATTTTACTGGATTACTATGGGTCCTAAATAAGCAATGTGATATAAAGGGTTCAAATATTCTGAAAAACTTTTAATGGCATAATTATTTCTGCAGTTTTGTAACCTACATTACTGCATAGGCAAACCATACACTGCAATTCCTCTGTCAGAAGGTTATCTCATCCATCAGTTTAATTGTGTGTCTGAGAGCTAGAATTAAAGACCAAGATCAACATTCTGTTTTTTCAAGGTTTTCCCTTGGGAACTCAATATGCCTCGAGATACTGTAGCTGAAGTGCAACAGTCAGCCTCATAGAAAATTAGAAATACATCAATACAGTGGCTACACCTAATGGGCGAAAAGCAATAACCGAGAGGCAATGAGAGGAGAGTAGAAATAGCTGCGCTTAGTAAAGGAATCATTTTACACAAATGATATAAAGGAGCAGTACGAGCATTGCATTGTGTTATCAATTTTAGGAAACTGAATCAAATAAAGATTTCTGTGACACTAGTAACAACATGGAACAAGTCAACATAAAAAGAAACTGGTGAAAACCATCATTTAAAATTTTATTCAACAATCTGACACTAATACCTTAGTGCCTGAATTCAAATCACATTTTTTTTTTTTTTGCCTTTCAAGTCCTCAGGACATCCCAAAGCGATTCACAGTGAATGAAGTACTTTTTGAACTGCAGTCATTGTAATGTAGGGAAACATGGCAGCTAATTTCATAGAATCATAGAAACTTACAGCGCAGACGGAGGCCATTCAGCCTGTCGTGCCTGTGCTGGCTCTTTGAAAGAGCAGTCGTGTTTAGTCCCACACTCGCACTTTTTGTCCGTAACCCTGTAAGTTCCTCATCTTCAAGGACCTGTCCAACTCCCTTTTAAAATTATTTATGGAATTAGCGTCCACCGCCTTTTCAAGTGGAGCATTCCAGATCCCGACAACTCAGTGAAAAAAATTCTCCTCCTCTACTCTGTAGATCATTTGCCAATGTTTTAAATCTATGACCCCTGGTTATTGACCCACTCACCAGATGGAATTTGCGCACAGCAAGGTCCCACAAATGGCAATGAGATAAATGACCAGATAATCTGTTTTTAGTGGGGTTCGTTAAGGAATAAATAAATATTAACCAGGACACCAGAACCCCACCCATCTCATCTTTGAATAGTGCCATAGGATCTTTTACATCCACCTGAGCAGGCAGATGGGACCCTGGTTCAACATTTCATCTGAAAGATGGTACCTCTGACAGTGCAGCATTCTCTCAGTACTGCACTGAAGCACAGCTTAGATTATGTGCTTAAGTCTCTGAAGTAGGGCTTGAACCCACGACCTTCTGACTCAGGCCAGGAGCGCCATCATTGAATGAAGTCTGATCTATGACATGTGTCGACATTTATAATTTAAAAAAACATTTCCATAAACATTAGCCCGTATTTTGCAGCCCCTAAGGAAAGAGGTGCATACGCACCCGTAAGGACCACGCAAGTTCCGGGATTTTTGAAGCGCATGCACAAAAACCCGGAACTTGCGATCTGTCAAGAATCTTGACAGATCCAATGCATCTCCGGGAAAAGGGCATCTGCGGGCAGAGAGCTGGGCTATTCTTACGTCTGGTAAAAGCAGGTGTTTATTTTTATGTTCATTTAAACTCTTATGCTGGCAAAAGCAGGTGTTCCAACAGCCCTCTGTGAAAATAAATTTATCTTAACAAATATGAAGAAAAGCTGGTAGAACAGAGAAGATTAAATTTGATTTGATAGAGATGTTTTAAAATAATGAAAAGATGGGACAGAGTCGGTAGAAAGAGGCGGGTTTCCAGTGATTGTTTTTGGGGGGGGGGGGGGGGGGGGGGCGGGGTGTGGTTCTGCAGCAAGGGGACACATGGTTTGTACGAAGGATTGTGAGGCTGTGGAATGCAACATTTAAGGATAGGTGGTTGAAGGAAAGGGGACTAAAGCCACTAATGAGGTTTATAAACCAAATGTCAATATATATTGGTTTATGTTTGAATAAAATAGCAACTCATGATTTCTACAAATCTCATGATTTTCTTTAAAGAGTTTGTCTCCTGATTTATGAGGCGGTGAGGTTGGCAATACTGACTTTGGTCAACACAGCAGCAGCAGTAACAGGATGGGAGGACTCCGGGTGGGCGAGGATAGGTTTATTTAAAAAATATATAGTGGATCTCTTTTTGATGCTGGTCAGGAATGTGGATAGCAGCCTCAGAATCAAACGCGAGTCATAGAGTCATAACGGCACAGAAGGAGGCCATTCGGTCCATCGAGTCCGTGCCGGCTCTCTGTGCAACAATCCAGTCAGTCCCATTCCCCCACTCTATTTCCGTAGTCCTGCAAGTTTATTTCCCTCAAGTGCCTATCCAGTCTCCCCTTGAAAACATTGAGTGTCTCCGCTTCCACCACTTCCGTCGGCAGCGAGTTCCAGGTCCTCACCACTCGCTGCGTAAAAAAGTTTTTCCTCACATCCCCCCTGTATCTTTTGCCCAAAACCTTGAATCTGCGTCCCCTAGTCCTTGTACCATCAACTAGTGGGAACAACCTTTCCCCGTCTAGCCTATCCAAACCCGTCATAATCTTGTACACCTCTATCAAATCACCCTTCAACCTCCTTTGCTCTAATGAAAACAAATCCAGCTTCTCCAACCTGTCCTTGTAGCTAAGATTCCCCCATCCCCGGAACCATTCTGGTAAATCTCCTCTGCACCCTCTCAAGGGCCTTCCCATCCTTCCTAAAGTGTGGTGACCAGAATTGGACGCAATACTCCAGTTGTGGCCTAACCAGCGCTTTATAAAGGTTCAGCATAACTTCTCTACTTTTGTACTCAATACCTCTATTTATGAAGCCCAAGATCCCATATGCTTTGTTAACCACTCTCTCAATATGTCCTGCCACCTTCAGGGACCTATGCACATTAACTCCCAGGTCCCTCTGTCGCTGCACACTCTTTAAAACTGCCATTAAGTGTATATTGCCTCCCTCTGTTCCTTCTGCCAAAATGCATCACCTTACACTTCTCTGTATTAAATTCCATCTGCCACTTGTCCTCCCATTCTGCTAGCCTTTCTCTGTGCTGTTGCAGTCGATTGGTATCATCCTCACTGGTTTGCCACACCCCCAAGTTTGTCATCGGCAAATTTAGCAATTCTACTCTGTATTCCAATATCCAGGTCATTTATATATATCAAAAAAAGCAGTGGCCCCAGCACTGACCCTTGGGGAACACCACTGTCTACCATCCTCCAGTCTGAAAAACAGCCATTTACCACAACTCGTTGTTTTCTGTCCTTAAGCCAATTCATTATCCAAGCTGCCACTGACCCACCTATTCCATGAGTCTGAATTTTGCTAACCAGCCTTCCATGTGGTACCTTGTCAAACACCTGCCTAAAATCCACGTAGACAACATCCATTGCATTCCCTTCATCAATCCTCTCTGTTACTTCCTCAAAGAATACAATTAGATTAGTCAAACACGATCTGCCTTTTATAAATCCGTGTTGGCTCTCCTTAATTAGCTTAAACCTCGCCAAGTGCCTGTTAATTTTTCCTTGATTATTGTTTCTAAAACTTTACCCACCACTGATGTTAAACTAACTGGCCTGTAGTTACTAGGATTGTCCTTACACTCTTTATTGAACAATAGTGTCACATATGCCACTTTCCAATCCTTAAGCACTTCCCCCGCATCTAGGGAAGATTGGAAAATTATGGCAAGCCCTTCCGCTATCTCCTCCCCCAATTCCCTTAGCAACCTGGGATGCAAACCATCTGGACCAGGCGACTTATCCACTCTAAGCATACTCAGCCTTTCTAGTACATCTTGTCTATCAATTTTCACCCCTTCCATTGCTTCTACCTTTTCCACTTCTACCGATATTTTGTCAGCATCCACCTCCTTAGTAAACGCCGATACAAAGTACTCATTGAGTATTTTAGCCTTGCCCTGCGCCTCTAAGCATATATCACCTTCTTTGTCCCTAATAGGCCCCACCTCGCCTCTTACTACCCGCTTACTCTTTACATGCCGGTAGAAGATTTTTGGGTTCCCTTTTATGTTAACCGCCATTCTACTCTTAGATTCTCTCTTTGCCCATCTTATTTTCATCTTCACTTCCCCTCTCAACTTACTGTATTTGGTCTGGTTCTCCCTTGAAGAATTCACCTGACATGCATCATACACCCTCTTTTTTTGTTTCATCATCTTCTCTATCTCCCTCGTCATCCAAGGAGCCCTTGCTTTGGTTCCCTTACCCTTCCCTCTTGTTGCAATGTACCTAGCCTGTACTTGGAACATCTCCTCCTTAAAAAGCACCCATTGTTCCATTACAGTTTTTCCTGTCAGTCTTTGGTTCCATTTTACCCATGCTAGATCCTTTCGCATCCCATTGAAGTTAGCCCTATTCCAGTTTAGAGGTTCCACTCTAGATTGTTCCTTGCTCCTCTCCATTGCTAATCTAAACCTTATGATACGATGATGACTCGTACCCAAGTGTTCTCCCACAGACACTTGGTCGACCTAGCCCAACTTATTCCCCAGCATCAGATCCAGCAATGTCTCCTTCCTAGTTGGGCCGAGAATATACTGATCAAGGAAATTCTCCTGAACACATTTCAGAAATTCCTCCCCCTCCTTTCCCTTTACCCTTGCATTATCCCAATCGATATTTGGGTAATTAAAGTCCCCCAATATCACCACTCTATAGCTCTTGCGCATCTCTGCGATTTCCCTGCAGATTTGCTCCTCTACCTCCCTCTCACTATTTGGAAGCCTATAGAATACGCCCAATAGCGTGATCATACCCTTTTGCTCCTCAACTCTAACCAAATGGATTCTGTCCTTGTCCCCTCAAGAACATCCTCCCTTTCCAACACTACAATGTCTTCCTTAATCAGCACTGCCACCCCACCTCCCTTTTTTCCTTCCCTATCTTTTCTGAACACCTTGTACCCTTGAATATTAAGTGCCCAGTCCTCACCGCTTTTAAGTCACGTTTCCGTTATTGCCACAACATCATATTGCCACATGGCTAATTGTGTTTGTAGCTCACCAACCTTATTCACCACACTTTGTGCATTTACGTACATGCATTCTGATCCCATTTTTGAATTTTTCGCAGTCTTTCTTAGTCTGCTCCTATCGAATATGGTACTACATCCGCCTCTAGTACTACTTTCTTCTCTAGTACTATCCAACACACTCACTCTTTTATGCACCTTATTCCTCTTTTCTATTCCTATATGCTGACAGAAGTTAGCCAATTTTATGGGTACCTTGAAATATTTTTCTCAAAATGCCTTTTTATGTTTGTTACGTCTTTGGTGCATAATACATTGTGCTGTATTTCTTGCCCATTGCAAGAAACTGAGGATTTTGCCAATCTTGCTTCCTGTGCATATTTTATAGCAATATAATGAGCTTAGCACCAACTGTGAGGTATGACGGTGTGACAACCAGAAACAGGAGACTGTAGAATAGTAGTGTAGAGGGCATAGGAGGTCACTACTACGCTACCAATTACCCGAGGCTGAGACAGTTCTGCACAAGATGTATAGTTGACTATTGAGCGGGAATAAAATTAATGGCTGAAAAGATTCTCAAGAAGCAATTTCATTGGTTTTTGTTGGTGCTAAGATATTTTGCATATATGCTGGAAGAATTCTGCATTGATTGGAATAAATTTACATATAAGCCAATGAACTGCGAAGATATTTCCATACAAGGAAGTGTGATGCCGAGGTGTTACACACGAATGGTGACACATTTTGCTCTAGATGTAACAGTTTTGTAGTGAGAGAGATGGATCGATAGACAGATTGATAGGATAAATAACATGCTCAGAATATTGGTTCCCTCTTCAATGTAACATGGCGTGCATTATGCGCTGAAAATGACAATAGCTAAGTACTCATTTTGTTTACATAGAGAAGATCAATTTTAAACTATTAAAAATGTCATTAAAGCTTCTGTCAAAACTATGCTGAATGTGACAAAAATTAGGCTTTTGCCTTGAAGATTATTATTTATTGTTGGCCACAGTACAAACACAGGGCTAAGATCAGTTTGGCTATCTGTTTTCTGCAAGTTAAAGGGAATTTACATTACAATCTGGCTAATATTAGTGCCTTGGTGCAAAGCAGACGTGCTGAGTTCTAGACGTATTTAGTATGCATGGTCTGATTGCTGCATTGTACATGGATTGGAACTCATAGGTTGCTTGACTGGGTCGACAGTGTAAGAGCGTGTATATATTAACAGTCTGTGACTGGATCATATTGAAACAAAAGGTGGCTTTAATATACTATGGGGAGTGACTGCTAGCAGGGCGCATCAGCCCTTCTGCGCATGCGCACCTGTACGGGGGAGCCTGAAGACCGTTTTGAGACTGCGCATGCACACTCGATCAGTCGCGCATGCGCTTAGACTCCGGAGAGCCGCCTGAAGAGGAAACCGGATGTGGGGCATGCCAAAGCACGTTGCCTTGCAGAGTCTGCCGGAGCTGGGAAGATTTGCTGCCTGGAGCGTTTCTTTTGAGCTTGACAATACTGACATAACCCACAACAAAAAAATAGCAAAAATGAAGAGCAGTGGAACAGTTTGTGAAGATTAAAAGGATAAGGATTATTTGATTAGAAAATAATGAGCGAGTTCTTCAACTAACTGATGAACTTCTAGATTATCATGTTACTCATTACACATTTTCCTACAATTTGGCCATTTGGTAGTGTTATAATTACATTCAATTATACCAATTGCAGAACACCAGATAACAGAGGATCTTCACAAAGCTTACTACAGCTCTGCTTTATGCATTCTACATATCACCGTTCGGCTACGATTATTTGCAACACAAGTGGGTTGGACCAGATTTCTGATTGGTCCCCTTAAAGGACAAGACACACCAACAGTTTGTCTGGAATGTGTAATTTGATCCTATCTGCTGTAGAGTAATTCAAGTGCTCTGCAATGTGTAATTTTATCAGGCGTGGGCATGCATTTTCAAGGTTCAATGGATGTAGAAGTAATTCGGGGAGAAGCATTTTTATTGTTTTGATGTGTACCATGGAGGATAACACAGTTTAGAACTTACTGTAAAATATACTGCTCATATAGTAAATAATAAGAGTAGCCCCAACATGGATCTCTATGGAACACCATTCACCATACCATTCCATTCTGAGAAAACTACTTTTATTCCTACCTATTGATTCCTGCACTCAACTTTATCTCTATCCGTAAGACCACATTCCTCTTAATTCCATGGTCATAAATCTCTAATGTGGTAGTTTATCAAACGCTTTTCACAATCTGTATAAACCAAATCCACTTCATTTGCCTTATTTATCCTCTCTAAGGTTGGTGAATCAAGATCTGCCTTTTAGAAATTCATGCTAACTGGCCCAATGAGCGGATATTTCTCTAAATGCTCAAAAGATCATGATAAAACTCTAATAGTTTACCAATGACTGAAATTAAACTGACTGGCCTAAAATTTCCCGACTTACCCTGTCTCCTTTTTTTGAAGAGGGGTGTAACATTTGTGTTAAAAACAAAATCTTGGATGTACAGAGGTCAGTCAGCAATTGCAATCTGATGACAGGTAAACACCCAAACCAATCATAGCCTATCTGTTCTCTTTGCAGATGCTGACTGACCTACTGTGTAATTCCAGTAATTTCTGTTTTTATTTCTAATTTCCAGCATTTGCAGTTTTTCCTTTTTATTTTAGTGTCACATTTTCCAACGTCCAGTCCTCTGGCACAGTTTTTCTTTCCACAGAATACTGTAAACTATAGTCAGAGCTTCCACTATTTCTTCTCTGTCTTCCCTCAGGATCCTTGGATGTAATTGGTCAAGTCCTGGTGATTTGTTTACCTTAAGTTTGATTAATTTCTTTTACTACCATTCTCTTTGAATAACTTCCAGTAACTGTTCTAAAAACACCGTTCTGCAATTTCAGTATCTACCTCCATTGTGAAAATGAAAGCAAAGTGTTTATTTCTGCCATTCCCTAAATCTGAACTACAAGCTTGCCTTTATCATCTTAGCAGCCCGACCCCAAGTTTGACAATTCTCTTACGATTAATGGGCCTATAGAAAAGCTTTTCATTGCCTTTTACGTTTTATGGTAAATTTCTCTTACTCCCCTTAGCCTTTCTAATCTTCATTTCTGTAGCTTTCTTGTATATTTTTAATATATTTATCCTTGCTTTCTTTTTTGTTATCTGTTGTTCAGCACTAAATGCTTCTCTTTTTAGTTTCAAATTTGATCTAATTTCCCTGTTCATCCATAGTACAGCTGTGTCGAACATTTCGAACATTATTGCACTATTACAGTAC
Source organism: Squalus acanthias (assembly GCA_030390025.1). NCBI lineage: Eukaryota > Metazoa > Chordata > Chondrichthyes > Squaliformes > Squalidae > Squalus > Squalus acanthias. Next base: position 172,317,901 of record CM059425.1, on the reverse strand, counting down.
AATGCATAAAATGTAACCAAAAAACAATGAAATGACCGAATAACCTTATAGGTTGATTCCTCTTAGTAACCTTGAACTACAATGGCGTTGAGAGAAATGTTGCGAAAAGAACTAAACGACAATGCAGTATTCCACCTACATAGCATATGCCAATGATATTGCCAATGTAAATAATGATAGAAAATGCACATATTCCAATAGTTAAAATTTGACTTATCAAAAAGATATATAAATTAATGTTGTCAATTCCATTTTGAACAGGCTTCAATTGATTTCACTGTACTCTCATAGTATATATTTTGCACAACTACCTAAAATGTAATAGGAGTCTTCACAGAAGGCAATGTATATATTTACATTGCACATGGCAAAGACTGCATTTTTTTTGGTGTTTAGTTAAACGTAAATCTGTTTTTTTGTGTTTGATGGATGGGAGGCATTTTAAATAAATTGCAATACGAACATTTTAGAGCTAAATGTGCATCAACAATGAAAGTGATACACTTAAGCAAGTTACCTGGGATAAGCTCCATAACGATGTAAATAGGCTGCCTCTGGGTACAGACACCAATCAGTTTGACAATGTTTGGATGATCATACTGCTTGAGTATCCTGTTTAAAAGTGAAAGATATTTATTCACGGAAAGCTTGTCAAAGAATCACAGAATCCCCACAGTGCAGATAGAGGCGATTTCGGCCCATCGAGCCTGCACCGACACATATCCCACCCTATCCCCGTAACCCCACGTATTTAACCCCCCTAACACTAAGGGTCAATTTATCATAGCCAAATCAACCTAACCCACACATCTTTGGACTGTGGGAGGAAACCGGAGCATCCGGAGGAAACCCACGCAGACACAGGGAGAATGTGCAAACTCCACACAGACAGTCACCCCAGGCTGGATTCGAACCCGGGTCCCTGGCGCTGTGAGGCAACAGTGCTAACCACTATGCCACCGTGTTGCCCGTTTACACGTTTCATAGTGCTTCACTACAAACTTGACAAACTCATGCCAGAATTTCTATCCAATAACAGTGAAGAGAAGATTGATATGCAAAAAAAAGTTTAAACCAAAAACAAGAGATAAAGTATTTTTTAGAACAACTTGGCATGTCAGTAATAAAAAGCACCAGTTTCACACTTCTGTGGTTAAGGTGGTGAGTCTCAAGGCTAACTTAGATATTCTAGATGTGACTTCTTTTGTAGTTCTCAATGGGTTCTCATATGCATCAAAACAGAATACCTATGTGAACATTCTGTTCATTTCTTTCCCAGGAACATACAATTTAATGATGGTTTTTAAAAGGTAATGTTGCATTTCAGTATTTTCGACCATTTAAGGATTCTGGTTTGATTCATGCTGCAGTGTTACATTCAAGTTAATGTGAGGCCACAAAGGTTTAAAATCCAGCTTCCAGCCAGTGCTGGAAGTGGGAGGCGATGTGTAGTCAAGTCAAGAAGACCAGCTGTCCAAATGTTGCCCGTCTTCTGACAGAACAATGGAAGATCCTTCCTGTGAACCATCTAGGCTCACTGTATTGGGATAATCCCTAAAACCGCATGAATTAGATTCAATTAATTCCGAAGAAATTGGATCGTGCCTGAATTGGGACAAGCTGGAGTGGGGGCGAGTGGTGACCAGCAGCAGCCCACGTATTTAATGTGGACATTATACAATAAGATAAGTATTGCATGCTGCAGTCAGCGGCTAACAAATTTTCAAAGTGGGCCTGAAACAAAGGGCCTAATACCCGTTTCAGGCACGGGCCCTGGTCGCCAACGCAGGAGCCTTTATCAATATGGTGAGTGGTGCACTTCCAGCACAGAATATCTGTGTGCGCATGCCGCCTGCCATATTGGACTCTTAGGTGCTCGGTTTCGGTCTGTGAAATGGGCGTGACACCAATGAATTTCTAGGCCAAGGAGTCCACACCCAGGAGAGAAGCTGCAGGTTTAATTGGTAGCTCTCCTAGTGAACCCCTATATAGGGAAGGAGTCAGAGGTTAAACTACAAAACTTCCTGTTCAGGGACAGGAAACAGAAACATGTTCGAGGTCAGCTGGTAAGTTTTGCTGAGAAAGTAGAGTGAAGTCTTAACACAGCTGACCAGGCCTACAGAAAGCCTCTCTCTTTTTTCCAGAGACATTTAAAATAAGAGAGTGGTCTGCATAGTGTGGTCTTAAATGGAGTGCGCTTAAACAGAGTGTTAAATTTGGGAATTTGGAGAGAGTGGAAGTCTCTGGTAAGTACTGGGTGAGTACTAGCTGTAAAAAGTAAAATTTAGTTTAACATTTTGAATTTAACTTAGAATTTAAAAGACTAAAATAAAAATAAAGTATAGTTAACAGAAACTGCCTGTCAATTAGCTATAAGTGTTTGTCTGAATAGTTGCTAATTACTGTGAGCAGGAAGCGGAGTCAGCACTTGTAACTTGGGTGTGGCTCAAAGGTGCATAAAAGTAAACCATATCTGCTGACGTACAGAGTGATCTTAAATGGAGTGCATTTAAACAGAGTGTTAAAGTTGGGAATTTGGAAAGAGTGGGAATTCGGAGCAGAGAGGGAAGGAGGTGCTGCTTTTTGCCTCCAATACTTGTAGTGATTTGTGTTACAGGTAAATATTTAACTTAAACTAGATCAAGTAATTAGTACAAAAACAAAACTATAAGCTAAGTTAATTAAATACTAAAGCTTTAATTAATTAATGAAATAAAACAAGGTTATATAGGGATGGCAGTGCAGGTGGTATGCCATAACTGCAGCATGTGGGAGTTTCTGGAGAGCATCGCAATCCCGGACGACCACGTCTGCAGTAAGTGTCTGTAACTCGAGGAAATTCAACTCAGAGTTGTTCAGCTGGAGCCTGAAGTGCTGACATTGGGGGGCATCAGGGAGGGAGAAAGTTACCTGGACACTTTGATCCAGGAGGCAGTGACGCCCCTTAGGTTAGGTAGTGGTACTGGTCTGGTTAGTGGTCAGGGACAGGAGGGTATGACTGTGACTCAGGCAGGTAAGGGGAACCCAGGAGCATTGCTGGAGGAACCTCGGCCTTTGCCCTTGTCCAACAGATCCGAGGTTCTTGCAGCCTGTGTGGATGAGGGCAAAGTCAGCAAACTGACCATGGCACCGTTGTACAGGAGACCATGCAAGTGGGGGGAGTGAAAAGGAATGCTGTAATGGTAGGGGACAGCATAGTCAGGGGGATAGATACTGTTCTCTGCAGCCTTGACCGGGAGTTCTGAAGTAAAAACAGAAAAAGCTGGAACTACTTAGCAGGTCAGGCAGCATCTGTGCAAAGAAAAACAGAGTTAACGTTTCAGGTCGATGACCTTTCGTCAGAACTCAGAACTTTGGGAGTTCCGAAGGCTGTGTTGCCTTCCCAGTGCCAGGGTTAGAGATAGCTCCTCGTGGTTAGAGAAGAAATTGGAGGGGAAAGGGGAAAATCCAGTTGTCGTGGTCCACGTAGGAACCAATGACATAGGCAGAACTAGGAATGAGGTTCTGCTGAGTGTGTTTTAGGAATTGGGATCCAAATTAAAACGCAGAACCTCAAAAGTAATATTCTCTGTATTGTTACCTGAGCCACGCGCAAATTGGCATATGGACAATCAGATCAGAGAGTTAAATGCATGACTCAAAGAGTGATGTGGGAGGAAGGGGTTTCGATTAATGGGGCACTAGCACCAGTACTGGGGAAAGAGGTAACTGTTCTGTTGGGACGGGCTACACTTAAACCAGGCTGGGACCAGTGTCCTGGCAAATCGAATAACTCGGGCTGTAGATAGGACTTCAAACTAAAAAGGTAGGAGGAGGGGTCAGGTGAGGGGAAATTTAGAAATCTAAAGAGCTAAGTCAAGGCAATGGAGCAGTGTAGCGATCTGGGTAAAGATAAGCAGAGTGTGACCGGAAGGGACAGCGAGTTTAATGGTAATAGTGCATCAGCAAATAAGGTGTAAGCAGGGAATAATGGTTAAAAAGTTAAAATTAAAGGCTCTTTATCTGAATGCACGAAGCATTCGTAACAAGACAGACAAATTAGTGGCACAAATAGAGATAAACGTGTTTGATCTAATAGCCATTACAGAGACATGGTTGCAAGGTGACCAAGATTGGGAACTAAATATTCCAGGGTATTTGACATTTCAGGCAGAATGGAAAGTGGGGAGGGGGGGGGGTGCGGGTAGCCCTGATATTAAAGGAAGACAAAGACAGTAGTGAGAAAAAATCTTGGCTTAGAAGATCAGGAAGTAGAATCAGTATGGGTGGAGATAAGAAAAGTGGTAGAAAACACCAGTTGGAGTAGTTTATAGGCCCCCTAACAGTAGCTATACCACTGGACAGAGTATTCATCAAGAAATAATAGGAGCTTGTAACAAAGGTAATGCAGTAACCGTGGGGGTTTTTAATTTTCATATAGACTGGGCAAATCAAATCGGCAAAGGTAGTCTGGAGGACGAGTTCATAGAATGTATTCGAGACAGTTTCCTCACAGAATCCCCACAGTGCAGATAGAGGCGATTTCGGCCCATCGAGCCTGCACCGACACATATCCCACCCTATCCCCGTAACCCCACGTATTTAATCCCCCTAACACTAAGGGTCAATTTATCATAGCCAAATCAACCTAACCCGCACATCTTTGGACTGTGGGAGGAAACCCACGCAGACACGGGGAGAACGTGCAAACTCCACACAGACAGTCACCCGAGGCCGGATTCGAACCCGGGTCCCTGGCGCTGTGAGGCAACAGTGCTAACCACTATGCCACCGTGTTGCCCTAGAACAATACATCGTGGAACCAACCGGGGAATAGGCTACTTTAGATTTGTCTGGTGTAATGAGACAGGATTAATTAGTGATCTCATAGTAAAGGATCATCTGGAGAAGAGTGATCATAACAGGATTAATTAGTGATCTCATAGTAAAGGATCATCTGGAGAAGAGTGATCATAACATGATTGAATTTCACATTGAGTTTGAGAGTGACACTCTCAAATACAAAACTAGAGTCTTAAACTTAAATAAGGTCAATTACATAGGTGTGAGGGACGAGTTGGCTAAGGTAGATTGGAAAATTAGATTAAAAGGTATTATGGCAGATAAGCAGTGATAAACATTTAAAGAAATATTCCAAAATTCTCAACGAATATACATTCCATTGAGAAATAAAAACTCTACGGGAAAAGTGATCCATCCGTGGCTAACTAAAGTTGTTAAGGATAGTATTAGATTGAAAGAGGCTTATATTGTTGCGAAGAATAGTAGTAAGCCTGAGGTTTGGGAGAGCTTCAGAAACCAGCAAAGGATGATCAAAAAATTGATAAAGGGAGAAAATAGAGTAAACTAGCAGAAAATATCAACACAGATTGTAAGGGCTTTTATAAGTATGTATGTAAAAAGGAAGAGAGTAGCAAAAGTAAGTGTTGGACCTTTAGAGGCAGAGACAGGAGAAATTATAATGTGAAACAAGGAAATGGCAGAGACTTAACAAATAGTGGAAGACACAAAAAACATACCAAAAATAGTGGGAATCAAGGGGCTAATGAGAGTGAGGAACTTGAAGTAATTAAAATCAGTAAAGAAAAAGTACTTGAGAAATTAATGGGACGAAAAGCCGACAAATCCCCTGGACCTGATGGCCTAAATCCTCGGGTTCTAAAAGAGGTGGCTGCATTGGTTGTGATCTTCCAAAATTCCCTAGATTCTAGATCCTATCCCAGTGGATTGGAAGGTAGCAAATGTTACCCTGCTATTCAAGAAAGGAGGGAGAGAGAAAAAAGGGAACTACAGGCCAGTCAGCCTGATATCACGTCATCGGGAAAATGCTGGAATCCATTATTAAGGGAGTGGTAACAGGGCACTTGGAAAATCATAATATGTTTAGGCAGAGTTAACATGGTTTTATGAAAGGGAAATCATGTTTAACAAATTTATTCGCGATTTTTGAGGATGTAACTAGCAGGGTAGGTAAAGGGGAACCAGTGGATGTAGTACATTTGGATTTCCAAAAGGCATTTGATAAGGTGCCACATAAAAGCTTGCAGTGCAAGATAAGGGTTCATGGGGTTAGGGGTAATTTATTAGCATGGATAGACGATTTGCTAACCGATAGAAAAGAGAGAGTAGGGATAAACGGGTAATTTTCAGGTTGGCAGGTTGTAACTGGTGGGGTGCCACAAGGATCAGTGCTTGGGCCTCAGCTATTTACAATCTATATTCATGACTTAGATGAAGGGACAGAGTGTAATATATCCAAGTTTGCTGATGATACAAAGCTAGGTGGGAAAGTAAGCTGTGAGGAGGACACAAAGGGCCTGCAAAGGGATATAGACAGGTTAAATGAGTGGGCAATAAGGTGGCAGATGGAGTATAATGTGGGGAAATGTGAGGTTATTCACTTTGGTAGGAAAAATAGAAAAACAGAATATTTTTTAAATGGTAAGAAATTATTAAATGTTGGTGTTCAGAGAGCTTTAGTGTCCTCATACAGGAAACACAGAAAGTTAGCATGCAGGTACAGCAAGCAATTAGGAAGGCAAATGGCATGTTAGCCTTTATTGCAAAGGGGTTGGAGTACAAGAGTAAGGAAGTCTTGCTACAATTGTAGAGGGCTTTGGTGAGACCACACCTGGAGTACTGTGCAGGTTTGGTCTCCTTATCTGAAGAAGGATATACTTGCCTTAGAGGTGGTGCAACAAAGTTTCACTGGATTGATTCCTGGATGAGAGTTGTTCTATGAGGAGAGATTGAGTAGATTGGGCCTATACTCTCTGGAGTTTAGAAGAATGAAAGGTGATCTCATTGAAACATACAAGATTCTGAGGGGGATTGACAGGGTAGATGCTGAGAGGTTGTTTTCCCTGGCTGGAGAGTCTAGAACTGGGGGCATAGACTCAGGATAAGGGTCGGCCATTTAAGACTGAGATGAGGAGAAATTTCGTCACTCAGAGGGTGGTGAATCTTTGGAATTCTCTACCCCAGAGGGCTGTGGATGCTCAGTCGTTGAATATATTCAAGGCTGAGATAGATAGATTTTTGGACTCTTGGGGAATCAAGGGATATGGGGATCGGGCGGGAAAGTGGAGTTGAGGTCCAAGATCAGCCATGATCTTATTGAATGGCAGAGCAGGCTCGAGGGGCCGTATGGCCTACTCCTAATTCTTACATTCAGTGACAGGGTTGACCAAAATAAAGTGTTACTTAGCCAACTACCAGAGTCAGTGTGAAGTGATTTATTATTCTCTTCATTACAAGGAGGGACTGTAGTTAATTTGAAGTAAGGTGAGATTTTCTATAACTGCGTTTTTACTTACTGACTGTAAAATATAGCAGCTAAACAATTTATATCTGGCCACATTTCACTTAAGTGCTAATCACTCTGCCTTTCTGGAGTGGACATGCAAGGAGGATTATAATATCCAGTCCAAACGGGTCTCATTCGTACACCCAGGGTCTCATCTAGATAATGGTGAAAGTAAACTTCTGATCATAAGCAATGTGGAATCACATTATGGGAGAGACCAGTTATGCTTAACCTGAGAGAGTATCTAGGGCAGATCTGAAATTTGTAATATCATTATGCTCTTGGTCCACTGTAGCAGTAACGATGATGACCAACAGATATATTATCTAGTTGTAAACGTGAACCAAAAACCAACACCACATTGATTTTGAACCATAAACACAGGAGTAATCTCATATTAGAAGCCCTGGTTGAAGTATATGTGCCATTCACCCAACCATCTCTGTTACAGACTATGATTTGGAAGTGAAACATGACACAAAAGGAGAGGGGAAAAGGGAGCAAGAATAATCTTTTTTCTCTTCCATACACAACCTGTAGCTTTTAAAGAAATATACATTATCTTGCTTCGGTATAACTTTTGATGATAGGTTCACTCAGACTCAAGTTTGTCAGCATGAAAGAAATGAGAAAATCACTTCCATAAATGTAAATACAATTCTCTTTTGTGTGCACTTTCAGTATATAAAACCTACCTTGCTTCTGATAAGAACTTAATTTTCAGCTCCTGTGGCAAATCTTCTTTGCATGTTTTTACAGCTACTGGAGTTTTATCTTTTAAGGTTCCCTTGAAAACTTCTCCAAAATTCCCCTGAAAAGTATAACATCTAATTAGTCATAAACAGACATCTATTAGATTAAATCATCAAGGTAATGCAAACACACGGATACATTTTCTGACTGTCACTTTCCCTGTATGAATGGATACCAACTTCCTCTGTGTGCTTTAATATCTATGTTTAAAACACTCAGAGGAATTCTGTACAAGCATGTTAAGTATTCAAGTTTCCAACAGTACCAGTTGGAAAATATATCCCCCAGAATTCAAAAACAGAAAGATTCCTGTTGCTAAAATATATTTTTGATGATATTAACTTTTGAGTAGTGGTACATTGTAAATTAAAGTATTATTCAATAAGGTTACATCATTAATCTAACAGAGAAGTTAAAAATGTACCAAGAAGTTATTTTTGATAATCTGGAAATTATAGGTGAGATTTTCCTGGCTCTGCACCCAGGTGCACGGAATATTGGGTTCGAGCACATGCCTGTAAAGAAGACTGTTTTCCTTCCAAACAGTCTTCACTGTTGCTAATTTAATCCCTTGAGAATGGAAACCAAGTAATACTTCCATTATTACAGGGATTAGAAGTCAGAAAAGAAACACAAGCAACAGGCTCCAAACTAATGGGACAGTACTCTAGATTGATTCCTGGGATGAGAGGGTTGTCCGATGAGGAGAGATTGAGTAGATTAGGCCTATACTCTCTGGAGTTTAGAAGAATGAGAGGTAATCTCATTGAAACACAAGATTCTGAGGGGGATTGACAGGGTAGATGCCGAGAGGATGTTTCCCCTGGCTGGAGAGTCTAGAACTAGGGGGCTTAGTCTCAGGATAAGGGGTCGGCCATTTAGGACTGAGATGAGGAGGAATTTCTTCACTCAGAGGGTTGTGAATCTCTGGAATTCTCTTCCCCAAAGGGCTGTGGATGTTGAATCGTTGGGTACATTCAAGGCTGAGATAGATAGATTTTGGGACTCTAGGGGCATCAAGGGATATGGAGATCGGGCAGGAAAGTGGAGTTGAAGTCGAAGATCTTATTGAACGGCGGAGCAGGCTCGAAGGGCCGTATGGTCTACTCCTGTTCCTAGTTCTTGTGTTGTTATGTCCTGCACCATACGACCTGGGGTCCAAATACTAGTAAAGAAGGTTGGCATTTGAACATTCATTTATAAAACAGAATGTCCTCTGGAACCTTGAAGCTGAGGAATATCTGATCAAGCACTTTCTGATGGAGAATCAGTATTGTACTTGCTTGAGTTGTTTTAAACCGAACATCTCATTGAAAGCACAATTAAAGCAAGAACCACGTTGCATTTTGCTGGCAACTGATGTACTGTATCACTATTTGGCTATTGCCACTGCTCCAAAGTGAAGAAACGCATTATAAATAAGTCTCTGATTTTTTTTAAAATTCATTCACGGGATGTGGATGTTAGCAGCAAGGCCAGCATTTATTGCCCATCCCTAATTGCCCTTGAGAAGGTGGTGGTGAGTCACTTTCTTGAATTAGGGATGGGCAATAAATGCTGGCCTTGCCAGCGACGCCCAGATCCCATAAACGAATTAAAAAAAACAACCGAGTGGCTTGCTAGGTCATTTCAGAGGGCAGTTAAGAGTCAACCATGTTGCTGTGGATCTGGAGTCACATATAGACCAGACCGGGTAAAGACGGCAGATTTCCTTCCCAAAAGGACATTAGTGAACCAGATGGGTTTTTACGACAATCCGGTAGTTTCATGGTCACCATTATTGATACTAGCTTTTTATTCCAGAGTTATTTCATTAATTGAATTTAAATTCTCCATTTGAATTTGAACTCATGTCTCCAGATCATTAGTCCAAGCCTCTGGATTATTAGTCCAATAACATAACCACTATGCTACCGTATCCCTACACTGCTTGTCCGACATCCAGTATCGGACGCACAGAAATTTCCTCCAACTAAATATTGGGAAGACTGAAGCCACTGCCTTTGGTCCACGCCACAAACTCCGTTCCCTGACCACCGTTTTCATCCCTCTCCCTGGCAACTGTCTGATGCTGAGCCAGACCGTTCGCAACCTTGGTGTTGTGTTTGACTCAGATGAGCTTCCGAGCACATATCTGCGCCATAACCAAGACTGCCTACTTCCACCTCCGTAACATCGCCTGACTCCGACCCTGCCTCAGCTCATCTGCTGCTGAAACTCTCATTCATGCCTTTGTTATCTCTAGACTTGACTATTCCAATGCTCTCCTGGCTGGCCTCCCATCTTCCCCCCAACATAAACTTCTGCTCATCCAAAACTCTGCTGCCCATATCTTAACTTGCACCAAGTCCCATTCACAACACCCGTCCTCGCTGACCGACACTGGCTCCTGATCAGACAACGCCTTAAATTTAAAATCCGCATTCTTGTTTACAAATATTTCCATGGCCTCGCCCCTCCTTCTCTATCTCTGTAACCTCTTCCAGCCCTACAAGCCTTCAAAATCTTTGTGCTCCTCCAATTTTGGCATCTTGCGCGTCCCCAATTTTAATCGCTCCACCATTTGCAGCTGTGCTTTCAGCTGCCTGGGACATACATAGATACATAGAAGATAGGAGCAGGAGTAGGCCATCCGGCCCTTCGAGCCTGCTCCGTCATTTAATGAGATCATGGCTGATCCTCCAATTCAGTATCCCATCCCCGCCTTCTCTCCGTAACCCTTAACCCCTTTTGCCTGTAGAAATATATCTAATTCCCTCTTAAATATATTTAATGAGCTGGCGTACACTGCCCTCTGTGGCAATGAGTTCCACAGGTTCACCACCCTCTGAGTGAAGAAATTCCCCCTCATTTCTGTCCTAAATGGTTTAGCCCTTATCCTTAAATTATGTCCTCTAGTTCTGTTCTCACCCGCCAAGGGAAACATTCCTTCTGCATCTAGTCTGTCTAGACCTGTCAGAATTTTATACACTTCTATGAGGTCCCCTCTCAATCTTCTAAACTCCAGTGTGTACATCCCTAAACTACATAGTCTCTCCTCATAGGTCAATCCCGCCATTCCTGGTATCAGCCTGGTGAATCGCCGCTGCACCCGCTCCATGGCAAGAACATCTTTCCTCAGATGAGGCGACCAAAACTGTACACAGTACTCGAGGTGTGGTCTCACCAGTGCCCTGTACAGCTGCAGCAAGGTATCCCTGTTCCTGTATTCCAACCCTTTTGCTTTGAAGGCCAGCATACAGTTTGCCTTCTTGACCGCCTGTTGCACCTGCATGCTCGCCTTCAGTGACTGGTGTACAAGAACACCCAGGTCTCTCAGTACTTCCCCCTCTCCCAATTTATTGCCATTTAAATAATAATTTGCCCTCCCGTTCCTGCACCCAAGGTGGATAACTTCGCACTTGTCCACATTATAGTGCATCTGCCATTTATCCGCCCAATCACCCAGTCTGTCCAAATCGCTCTGGAGCTTCCTGGTCTCCTCCTCTGACCTAAGCTCTGGAATTCCCTCCCTAGATCTCTCTCTCCTCCTTAAAACCTACCTCTTTGACCAAGCTTTTGGTCATCTGTCCTGATATCTCCTTATGTTGCTTGGTGTCAAAAAATTCTATTGGTAACACCCTTGTTAAGCGCCTTGGGACGTTTTGCTACGTTAAAGGCGCTATATAAATGCAAGTTGTTGGTGCTCTAAATTGCATACCATTCAAAGTATTTCCAGAGGCTTGGCCCCAACAGTGATTTACATTATAGCAGGAGATTTATCTACAATTTTTTCATGAAAAGTCATTCATAAAAATGACTTCTGCCATCAGATTCAAAATGTTCATGTGTGGATTTTCTGAACTCAACATGGGGAGGCATGCAGCTGAATCATGGACATTGAAGGGGAAACCCGTTATATGCATGAGTCTTGCTTTGCTCTAAACTACTGAGTTGTGATCAAACATTGATTGGAGTTGGAACCAGGCTGAATTATAGGAAGAACCAGGGACATTGTTGGGGGAACGTGCGAGTATATCCTGTATACCCACTTTTAATTTCAGGAGAAAAGAGTATGCTCTGTTCGTAGTTGCTAAAAATGGAACCATACGCTTCTCTTCTTAGCGCTACTCCCCGAATGCTGCTGCTGCTAATAGACTTGCCTCTCTTCCACTTCTCCAAGTTTGTTGCTGGTGAAAAGGATCCCCAACTACATTATGCAGATACAGAATCCCTTCCACTTGCAGCAACACTGGGGAGCAATGCAGTGGCAAGAGGCCAGTCTGTTAGCAACAACAGCACTTGGAGATCAGCACTAAGGCAAGAGAGACCAGTTCCCATCCATAGTGACACCAGTGAGGTAGAAATTGTCCAGAGGGGAGAGGACGAGCAAAGAGGGTTGGGATGGCAATGAAGGGAACTGGGAAGGGGTGAAACTGGTGGCAATAAAAAAAGAAAGGGAAAGGAAAAGAAATGGATGTTATTGAATGGGAGGGAAACATTTTGCAGAAAGTGGGCTTCAGGGTTTTGGGAGGAAGAGGAATGACGGCTTTAATGGAGATGGAGTGGAGTATTAACTGGGGGGAGGGAGAGTGCCAGGTTAAACTGGGAAGGGGCAAGAGAGGAGTGCCAGTTTGAACAGAGGTTGCAGAAGAGTGCTAGCTTGAACTAAGTTAGAAGGGAGAAAGAGTACTGGGTTGAATTGACAGGAGAGAAGAAGTATGAAGTTGGAGGAAGAGAATGTCTGCATGAAAGGGTGGGGAGTTGGATGGAATACATTGGGCTGGATTTTGTCAGCCCCGAGGAGGCGGGTATGGAGGCGGGACTGCCGGTAAAGTTGCATAATGTGGGGGCGGCTGGTAAACCCGCCCCCATCCCGCCTCCGTGCCCTTTTGCTTGGAGGCGGGAAGCCGTCCTGCACAAAAGTGACCGTTGAGGTAACTTTTGGGGAAGTGATGTTCTGGTTGGCCCGTTCAAAATACAAATGTCACTCTGTTTCTCCTTTTTTATTCGCCCAAACATCTACCAATTATGAAGTATAAAATTAATGAAATTTATTAAAATTAATGTAAAAATCAAAATTATTCCAGAGGAGGTTGCTCCTGGACCTCCAAAAAGTGGATCACCAATTTTGCACCTCCAACATTTACATTTACCTCTTCAAGCTTTCAACCAGTTATGTTTTCTTCAAAGCAACTGAAGGAATGTTGGATACATCTACAGCTCAAGTTACAAAGCATGTAACTACCTTCACATGTTGGAGACTTAGAATCAGGGTCATGCTTGAGTTGTCAACTTTTTGGGAACTGTGTAAGTTTTTTTTTGAAGCTGTTGGTCATGTTTTGCTAGTTTTCTAGATTGGCATGTATGCTTCTTAAAGTTGCCCACTTTGAAACTGGTATAATTGGGAGGAGCTCTTGTTCTGACACCAATACGCAGCAGCTTTGTGGCCATTCAGTTGGTGGTACTGCACTTGAGTTGATCCTGCAGACTAACGGTTTTGGGCTAAGTTCACTTCTTTGCAAGCAAGTATTTCTATCCGGCTAGTAAGCGGTGCAGCATTTGGTGCATTTTATAGTATACCCACTTCTATAATTGCCACTGAAAAATGTTATATATTCTATGACAAAATGCTGTTAAATGCATCAAAGTGTCAGAAATGAAACTTTCTGGGTGAGGATGCCCCCAGATCCCCTTCAATGAACAGTATGCCCACTTCACCACTGGTAGGAACAGTATTGCCTCGAGATACAAGTCACATGCTAATAACCTTCTTCAGTAAAGTGTAGTCTGACACTGGCTTGACGGGCCGAATGGCGGCCTTCTATGCTGTAATCATTCTATGATTCTACTAAACTTAGAGAATCATCAGCATTGTCATTACCTTCAGCTATAATTTATTTTGATAACTAGCACGGGAAATCTCTTGATGACCACCTGGTTAAGGTATGCTTTTCTTCTTTTTCCTTCCCTTATTTCTTCTTTAAATTGCGAGATTTACTACAGGATTTTATTAAGCAGGGCTTGAACCCACAAACACTGTGCCAGAGGGAACAGTGCTACCAACTCAGCCAAAGTAAAACGCAAGTTATGTTGGGCTAAACCATTTGCTTGAATATCTGAAGGACAGAAAATAGTCCGACAGGATCACCAGGAACTAGAATGACTGGCTCCAAACTGAAGAATTTAGACACTCTACCACAGGAACATGGCGATGTCTCGGACATGGCACTCTACCAGAGGAACATGGCAATGTCTCTCTTAGACTTATTGCCAACACTAAATCTTATGACAGACCATTTTGAATTTCTTTGGTGACTCAATACATTGGTATAGCAATAAGGGGAAGTGGTTCTGAGGGATGGGGTTTCATCACGTCAAAGAAATGAAGAATCAGAAAGAGATACAACACAGCTGCTGTTATGCATGGTTTAATAAGTTATGCTATATACCTAGGATAAATAAAGGCTATCAGGCCCAATAACACACACCCCATCTTTTTGCCGGAATTATCCCTATGTACCTAAACTTAGTCCCCCTCTTAGCTCCCGAGATAGGTAAAAGAATAGAAACCATAGCCAATTCAGGAATTCTGTGTCAAAGATTTCTCTCTGTCCTGATGCAACTTCTATGCCTTCTGGGGGGTTGGGGGAAAAAATGAGCAGAACGCGTGCAGGCCACTGTATTGCCAGGAGTAGTAGTAGTGTTGACTCACACCACTCTTCATCTATTTGTACGATAACGTGACTTCGGGGTGTAACAACGGAACCTCCTCATGACCTGAACCAGATATCCGTGCCTTTTGCACATGTATTCCTTGAATCTCTACAAACACTTGATGAGAGGTGTCTTGATACGAAAAGCTAAGCTGCTTTAGTCTACAGTAATGTGAAAATACAGAAACGTTACGATCAGTTTTATTTATTTCCAATAATTTGCATATTATAAAAATAATAAACACACTACACTGTCTCACTTCATTGGATCATCTTTGCTTGACACAAAGCGAATTTCTTAACTCCATTCTCCTGCGTTCCATCTTCCTCACAGCCCTTTGTGATCTGACTGCCCCCATGGTTGTCTCCACCGTCAGCTTTTAGCCAAACTAATCACCCCCGTCCCCAAGAACAAAGGTCGAACTTGGCAATGACCACTGCAGCATTTAAATGAATAGAGTTGTCAAAAATGCATGGAGTATGAATGATCATTGGAATGTAAAACTATCTTTGTCTCCAAGATGCTGGTCTGAAATCTAATTTATATTCGTCAGCCTTGCATCCTGTGACTTTAACCCCTTAAGAACCAGGGTTAGCTCAATAGTAGCTATAGTAACATATATTAAACCAAGGTCTGAAATCCTGAAATGTAACAGGTATTTTCCCAGCATTTTCTATTTTTAACCAGATTTTCAGCATTTTCTATTTATCTCCATTATGCAGATTCTTTACTTTCACAATGCCAATCTTTCTCTTATTAATATCTTTTTTTTTAAAGCATTTGTTTTTAAAAAGTGAAATTTGCAAATATTTCTTTTCAACTTTATGTGCGCACATACTGCGATTGCTGTGTGAATGAACTGTACCACACTGTATGGTAGGCAGCACCTTGATTTGCAATTTCCCGCATTGCCAATTCCTGATATTGGTTTTATCATTAAAGGGATTCCAGTTAGTTTCTGCACAGGCATCGAAGAAAAATTTTGGGGACTGGTGAAGTCACCCCACCCTTTCTCATGTGTACCTTCTTGTGGCCTGTTACAGAACAGCACAAGCAGAGGACTGGAAGCAAGTTGCTTGACTGTTCACGTGCCCTTTTGGTTAGGGAATGGTATTCAACAAGCTAAGAGAGATAATTAAAAGTTTAAAAAATCTAACTTTCATAAATCAGAATAAGACCAAGGTACTGACAAACTGAACAGATGTTTTTACAGTTCAGTTGAAAGAATAAATGGAAAATTGTTGCCTATAATATGATACAGGAAACTCTTTGGTATCCGGCACCGATGGGACTGGGATGGTGCCGGTTGATTAAAAATTCCCGATGACGGAGAGGGTTATCTACCGAGGCTATTTTTAACAAACAAAAATAAAAAAATCAAGAAATGTGCAGTATACAGTAATTGGGTACTCACCTACAGAATGTTGTGTTAAATGGATGGTGGAAGATGCTTGATTAAATACAGTACTGCCAGTTGAGGGTAATCCATAACTCTTTAATTACTTAACAGTAAAACAAAACGGTTATTGAGGTGTTGTTTTCGGAGTATGAATTTTGCCGGTTAATAGAAAATGCCGTTTAAACGAGAGTTTCCTGTATAATGAAAATATGCCACTGCACATCTTAAAGAGTTAACTAATAAATCAGTCAGGGAGACTTTTCCACTTACTTTGCCCAGTAATTCTCCAAGAGTTACATCTTCGTGATTGAGAACCCATTTCTTGTCCTGCGCCAAAGTTAAAAAAAAAATTAACAAGCCACATATTTTTCCTTCAAGCACATATTTAATACCAAGTATAGAAAGGCATATATTATATGTCATATTGTAAAGTTCAAATTTTATTACGAGCTTGGTGGAGGGCATTTCAAGAAACATTATACAGTGCATGCTGATGTAATTTTAAATGTGACATGACAAATATGAAATATATTTTCAAATTTCAGAATGGTGGCATTTTGTGGAACAATTTTTCTGTTGAAAATCAATTTGTAAAAATACTAAAAGTATGAATCTACATTATGCAAATCTAATTAGCAACTGTGATACTGCAATAGCATTAGAACCAAACTATAATCCATAAAAGAATACAGCGCATGACTAAACCTATCTTTTACACATCTTTACTAGATTTATTTGTAATGTATGGCATGAACAGAGTATATTAGGAAGTCCCATTAGGTATGATTTATACCCTACTCTTGGTGCTAACCACACTGGAATTTTATTACTTTAAGTTAACAGGTTAGCCCTCTCACCATAGTATTCATGATGTATCATCTGGGGGTACCACATACATAAAAGCTCACATGCATTGTATTTACTGCAAATAACGTTTTTAATGGTAAATTACTATCCTTTGGGTTACAGAAATAGTGCAATGTCAAAAATCAATAATACTCAAGTCACCTCTAATCTACAAGCAAAAAGCTTATTTAATAAACTGAAAATTTCAAGCCAATATTGTATACCCCTAAACTGCAGTTTATTTTCAAATCAAACAATCTTTTAAGCCAGTTTCCACCCGTTATTGCTCATGACTCAAGATGGTATTGTGCAAGACCATGCTTCACTACATGTTGATACCAGTCACTGAAGACAATCAACGACTTTTGAATGAAGGAAGGCTGGATGACATGGAAGAGCAGAGGGATTTCAGGTTCAGGTTCACAAGACATTAAAAGCAGCCTTTCAAGTGGGTACAGCCATAAAAAAAGATAATTCTATATAGCGATACAATAAAGGTGCCTTGCGATAGTTTAATTACATGAATTTTCTATTTTATTTCCTTTCCCTCCAAATTACACCTTAAAAGTATGCGTTATGCCTTTTCCTCCAGATTCAAGGGTAGCTAGAATTCGCAGTGTGAATTCCAGAAGCCTAAAGCATTTAAGATGGAATTGTTGACTTTGAAGGCAAAACTGCAATAGTATGTTAATAGATTTCAGAGCTATTTTGCAAACTCAGTAATATGCAGCTTCTCCTATCCTCAATTATGTTTCCCTCACTGAATATAAATTACATGCCATAGCCAGATTTCTTCCGAGGCATCAAGTGCAACAATAAAATTACATTACAGGAGTGTGACTGAAATTAAAAAAAACAGTAGGTCACTAAAAGCAGACTTTCTAAGATGCACTGAAAGACATAAAACTGGTCATTCAATAGATCAGGTTTCTACAAAAAATATATCTACCAATTCCTTAAGTTGTGTAAAGAATATGCAGCCAGTTTTGTAAATCAGAGCAAATTTAAATTTTAAGAAATAACAACAGAAAACGCTGGAAAAACTCAGCAGGCCAGGCAGCATCCGTGGAGAGAGAAAGAGAGTTAACGTTTCAGGTCGATGACCTTTCGTCAGAACTGGGAAGAGCCGGAAATCAAATAGATTTAAGGCCAGGGTAAAGCTGGGAAAAGGGAGAGGGGATAAAAGAACAAAGGGGGAGATGAAGAGACATTAAGAGACATTAAGAGATATGCAAGGCTAGAGGTGGTGTTAATGTGACAGATTAAGGCTGAAAGAAGAGTGAAATCCACTGGCAGAATGAAGGACAGCTGCCAGCTTCTAGGAGGAAAAAAAAGGTGGGGGGGGCAAATAAAAGGGTGGAAAAAATAAAATATAAATGTGATTGGTTTCTTCAATAAGTCAGTTGGTGGTCAGTTATATTCTAAGCCTAGCAATTGTTGTTAGAAAGTACTGCACAGGGTTACTTGCAAATTACTGCATTTTAGTTTTGTGAACATACTTATTTCTTGAGCTTTGTACTTACGTCCCTCAGATATTAATTTAACAACTGTGTAAACTATAAGATTAAGAGACGTTCACGATACAGGGACATGCACACTTAGAATATCAACTTGGTATTACTGATAAATGCAACTGGTATAATAGTGATAAACAAATACTCCAATGCAACATTTTTTTCCATTAGAAATCGCTGGCTAGTCACAGGCGTGGCTACGGTGACACCATTTTAGCCACATGCAGTAATTTTAGTAGAAAACGTCTTACACACAATAGATATGTGTATTTCACATGTATGTTTTCTTAATAAACATACATCACCATTCAGTGCAAAACTTTGCAGTCTTTGTCTTGCACCAAAATTTGGAATTCTGGCATGAATCATCAGACACAATACATCTTAGTGCAGCATCTAGGTTTTTGTCCAGCAGTACTTTGACTTCACCAGAGTGATTGCTGAAAATGTTGACTCACACAATGAGACAGCTGGACCCGCCCTTGTTTTCCATTCAGAATGTGGTTGGATGCTGCTTGCCCTTTGCCATGACGTGCACTGTTAGACCTGCTATTATTGGTTGGACTCTCTTTCTTCTACTGGCTTCTTCCGAATGGTCAAGCTGACCACGATGACAGCTCCCCTCTCAACACAATGCTGCTGGTGTTTCCATGGTGCTGCAGTCCAGCATTTTCAACCATGTTACACACAATTTTAGCAGATAACCAATAAAGAGTAACCAAGGAAGTATAGCACACACAACGATCAAAGAACACCTGCACACTCTGCTTTCCGTCGTACCATTTTACCAACAAACACACAAAAAGGCATATTCAGTGTGAATGAGTATTGGGGTCTCATATCCAGCAGCAGTGTTCCATTACTCATTTTTGATTTACTAATCAAAAATGCAATTAGCCACATCTGGATTCTCAATTATCCACATGTGGCTATTGGCTAATGTAGTGGACAACACTGCAATACAATATGCTACATAAAGACTAACAGCTTTAGAAAATCCCTTTCAGCTTTGTTGCTAACTGCTTATGTAGCTTCTGCAAATTAATATACTGCAGTTCATTTTAACAATTTGTTTGCATTAAGATTGTAAAACATATTTTTTCTTAATTGCTGCCGTCATTATACCTGAATCTGTCCAGATAATAACAAGCTTCAGACACTTTCTAAAGGAGCACTGAATCTGATTGCATTAAAAGATACAAATATCTTGATAGTGGAATAAGTCATACTCCTTGACCTGGTTGACAAAGCGATTCCTTCAGTATGGTACTCACGTTATTAACTATCCAGCTAGAAGTTAGGAAGTGTACTGAATCCGGTTATTCAACTTATTTCTGAAGTGACCAGTATAATCTATATCCTTATATAGACAAACATTTTATAAAATAAACACTTAAATATGGTACCAATTAATTCAGATCAAAAATTAATTCATTGTTAATTTAAAAGGTGTTTATCATTAGAAAGAACAAAGGAAGAACTTGTATTTATATAGTGCTTTTTACACTCTCTGAACTCCCAAAAGCGCCTTACAACCAATAAATTACTTTTGAACTGTAGTCACTGTTGTTTTATAGGCAAACATGGCAGCCAATTTGCACACAGCAAGGTCCCATAAACAGTAATGAGCTAAATCACCAGTAAATATGTTTTTATAGTGCTTGCTTATCCACAAATTATGTGGTTGTGCAAATATAGACCATTTTCTGGACAGCAGCTGGATGCAATGGCTGGCAGATGTATTTTACCCACAGCAAGCTTAGTATTTATGTTGGCTTCCCTCCACTCACTTCCTAAACTTGCTATTATTCTTGGTTGTTCGGCCTTTCCCCATCTTCAGTGCACACCATTTGAAAGAAGTCCAAGTCCAAAGTCACAGCCAGTCCAACTATCCCCTACTGTCATAAATTTGAGATGTCTGAGCACATTTTTGATTAATAGGGCAGTATCTACGCTAACAGACAAAAGATCACATTTTTTAGCTTCGCAAACTTAAACATTTTGATCAATATTTAATCTAAAAGACAGTAAACTTATTTCAGTTTTCTCATTCCAGTTCTAATGCATTGCCAAGGTAATCTCAGTTTTGATGAACAAGATACAGCCAATCTGGCCAACTGTGGCATCAAGGAGCCCCAGTAAAACAGAAGTCAACATAAGGTCAGAAATGGGGATGTTCGCTGATGACTGCACAGTGTTCAGTGCCATTCACAACTCCTCAGATAATGAAGCAGTCCATGCCCGCATGCAACAAGACCTGGACGACGTTCAGGCTTGGGCTGATAAGTGGCCGGTAACATTCGCGTCACAGAAGTGCCAGGCAATGACTATCTCCAACAAGCGAGAGTCTAACCAACTCCCCTTGACATTCAACGGCATTACCATCGCTGAATCCCCCACCATCAACATCCTGGGGTCCCCATTGACCAGAAACTTAACTGGACCAGCCACATAAATACTGTGGCAACAAGTGCAGGTCAGAGGCTAGGGATTCTGCGGCGAGCGTTTCACCTCCTGTCTCCCCAAAGCCTTTCCACCATCTACAAGGCACAAGTAAGGAGTGTGATGGAATACTCTCCACTTGCCTGGATGAGTGCAGCTCCAACATACCTCAAGAAGCTCGACAACATCCAGGACAAAGCAGCCTGCTTGATTGGCACCCCATTCAGCACCCTAAACATTCACTCCCTCCACCATCGGTGTACCGTGGCTGCAGTGTGTACCATCTACAAGATGCACTGCAGTAACTCGCCAAGGCTTCTTCGGCAGCACCTCCCAAACCCGCGACCTCTTCCACCTAGAAGGACAAGAGCAGCAGGCGCATGGGAACACCACCACCTCCAAGTTCCCCTCCAAGTCACACACCATCATGACTTGGAAATATATCGCCAATTCTTCATCGTCGCTGGGTCAAAATCCTGGAACTCCCTACCTAACAGTACTGTGGGAGTACCTTCACTACACAGACTGCAACGGTGGCTCACCACCACCTTCTCAAGAACAATTAGGGATGGGCAATAAATGCTAGCCTTGCCAGCGACACCCACATCCCATAAACTAATTTAAAAAAATACGGACTAGATTGTCCTATTCCTTGCAACAATGGTTATCAATACCTATTTCCAAACTATATTTCACGTTTAAAGTTATTTTTCCCTACCCATCTAAGTTCCTCTGCTGTGTCATACACCATTTCTAGACTGAGAACCAACACTTCCTGAGCTGTTCCCACAGCTGCATAATGTTAATAAGAACATAAGAAATAGGAGCAGGAATAGGCCACATGGCCCCTTGAGCCTGTTCCGCCATTCAATAAGATCATGGCTGATCTTGGGCTCAAAGCCACTTCCCTGCCCACTCCCCATAACCCTTCACTCCCTTATCTTGCAAAAATCTGTCTATTGCCACCTTAAATGTATTTAATGACCCAGCCTCCACAGTGTACGGCAGAGAATTCCACAGATTTACGACCCTCTGAGAGAAGAAATTCCTCCTCATCTCAGTTCTAAAAGGGTGACTCTTTATTCTAAAACTGTGCCCCCCCGAGTTCTAGATTTTCCCACGAGGGGAAACATCCTCTCTGCATCTACCTTGTCGAGCCCCCTCAGTATCTTATATGTTTCAATAAGATCACCTCTCATTCTTAAAAATTCCAATGAGTATAGGCCAATGTTGATCTGCAAGCAGGTACACAAGAGTGACACAAACTGACTTGTCCTTCAATTTGTTGCACTTTTCCCAGAAGATCCGGCTGAAATCAATAATTTTGTATTGATAATTGCAAGAACAACGTTCCTTTGTGCCTGTCTTACGCCCAAAAAACAGACACAATGCATACCGATTTCTACCCGAAAATCTTTTGTGCTACTGTTCAGCTAGTATGGGCACAGCAATGTTGCCTTGCTACATGGATTTATAAAAACACTTAAATGGATGACTGCCAGCATCCCTGTTGACTGTAACTGTACAAAAAGTTAGCATATTCTTACTATTGTAATCTTTGTAGAATATGATTGACTGGTAGAAAGAATCTCATCATTCTTAATCAATTTGAGAAGCTATCTACTAAATTGTAGTTCAAAACATCCTAAGGTCCACAATCAATTAATGAGATGAATTACGAATATAATGATTCTCACCTACCTGTAAATTATAAAAGTCTCTTGAAATCTCATGGAATTCTACAATAGAAACCTTCCTTGAGAGATGAAAATAATAGTCTCAGAATTATTGTATTAACTGTACAACTCATGAGTTTTACTTTATAACTATATCCATCTAAAAGCCATTTCCTTTGCTCAAGACACTTGGTGTCATTTGGAATCATGACTTACAAGGGGAAAAATTGAGTCACGCCCCCTTTGGGGCGCTAACTTTGCCGGGGATTAGCACCCCGAAAAAATTAGCGCCCCCGCAGCCAAAATTGAATGGTAGCGCCCCAAGAGGGAAGCGGGGCGCTTGCCTCCCTCTTGGGGCGCTGCGAGGGAATATCGCGGCGCTATGTGCCGCGGTACTACAGGCCTTCCTCCCCTTCTAAAAGGGGAGGGAGGGGCCAGGCGCAGCGCGTCCCGGTGCCCAGCTGGGCCACCAGGGATCGGGAGTGCCGGCAAACGAGCCCGGCACTCAAGAGGAGTGCCGGGCTCACGGAGAGCAGCCGGCACCCCACGAGGGGTTTTCACGGGGGCCGGAGACGGCAACGGGAGCAGGTGCTGGCAGGCGGCCAGCAACAAAAATGGCTGCCCGCCACCTCCTTTTTAACTAGCGCCGCCCTGGCTGTGAGTAGACCCTCCTGACCCCGTCGGACATAACGTCCGGCGGTAAGTCAGGGGGCGCCACCGAAGATCGCGGCCGGGGCGCAAGCGGTTACCGCCGCCGCTAACCTCGCCCTGAAATTCGCGGGAGGCACTGCGCCCGGGCGCTAGTTGCTTTGCGCCCCGTTACCGCCCTCTTAGGGCTCTAACAGGAGGCGCAAAGCAACCGAATTTTTCCCCCACAGACTTTAGACTGAGATTGATTACCTAAGTTAATGGCCCACAATCTCTTGGAATACATAGATACATAGATACATAGAAGATAGGAGCAGGAGTAGGCCATCCGGCCCTTCGAGCCTGCTCCGCCATTTAATGAGATCATGGCTGATCCTTCAATTCAGTATCCCGTCCCCGCCTTCTCTCCGTAACCCTTAACCCCTTTTGCCTGTAGAAATATATCTAATTCCCTCTTAAATATATTTAATGAGCTGGCGTACACTGCCCTCTGTGGCAATGAGTTCCACAGGTTCACCACTCTCTGAGTGAAGAAATTCCCCCTCATTTCTGTCCTAAATGGTTTAGCCCTTATCCTTAAATTATGTCCTCTAGTTCTGTTCTCACCCGCCAAGGGAAACATTCCTTCTGCATCTAATCTGTCTAGACCTGTCAGAATTTTATACACTTCTATGAGGTCCCCTCTCAATCTTCTAAACTCCAGTGTGTACATCCCTAAACTACATAGTCTCTCCTCATAGGTCAATCCCGCCATTCCTGGTATCAGCCTGGTGAATCGCCGCTGCACCCCCTCCATGGCAAGAACATCTTTCCTCAGATGAGGCGACCAAAACTGTACACAGTACTCGAGGTGTGGTCTCACCAGTGCCCTGTACAGCTGCAGCAAGGTATCCCTGTTCCTGTATTCCAACCCTTTTGCTATGAAGGCCAGCATACCGTTTGCCTTCTTGACCGCCTGTTGCACCTGCATGCTCGCCTTCAGTGACTGGTGTACAAGAACACCCAGGTCTCTCTGTACTTCCCCCTCTCCCAATTTATTGCCATTTAAATAATAATTTGCCCTCCCGTTCCTGCACCCAAGGTGGATAACTTCGCACTTGTCCACATTATAGTGCATCTGCCATTTATCCGCCCAATCACCCAGTCTGTCCAAATCGCTCTGGAGCTTCCTGGTCTCCTCCTCTGAGCCCACCCCCCCTCCTAGTTTAGTGTCGTCTGCAAATTTGGAAATGCTGCATTCGACTCCCTGATCCAGGTCATTAATATAAATTGTGAACAGCTGGGGACCCAGGACAGATCCCTGTGGTACCCCACTTGTTACTGCCTGCCATTCAGAAAATGAGCCGTTTATTCCAACTCTCTGTTTTCTATCTGACAGCCAGTTCTCTATCCACGTCAATACTTTCCCCTTTATCCCATGAGCTTCAATTTTCCATGCTAATCTTTTATGTGGGACCTTATCGAAGGCCTTTTGGAAGTCCAGGTACACCACATCTACTGGCTCTCCCCCATCTATTTTACCAGTTACTCCCTCAAAAAATTCCAATAGATTAGTCAAGCACGATTTACCCTTTGTAAATCCATGTTGACTCTGTCCTATCCTGTCCCCATTTGCTAAGTGCTCGGCTATTTCATCCTTAATGATGGACTCCAGCATTTTGCCCACAACTGATGTAAGGCTTACAGGTCTGTAATTACCTGCTTTTTCCCTACCCCCCTTTTTGAATAGTGGGGTAACGTTAGCTACCCTCCAATCCATGGGCACTGTTCCCGAGTCTAATGAATTCTGAAAAATCATGCTTAGTGCATCCGCTATCTCTAGGGCCACCTCCTTCAGTACCCTAGGATGCATGTTATCAGGCCCTGGGGATTTGTCCGCCTTCAATCCCTTTAGCTTCCTTAACACCATATCCTTAGAGATATTGATTTGCGTCAGTTCCTCCTTTGCCAATGTCCCTATTTTTCCCGATATCCCAGGGAGGTTTTTTGTGTCTTCCTTCGTAAAGACTGACCCAAAGTATGCATTTAGTTGGTCTGCCATTTCCTTATTTCCCATTATATATTCCCCCGTATCTGACTGCAATGGACCAACTTTGGTTTTCACCAGTCTTTTCCTCTTGATATACTTATAAAAGCTTTTGGAGTTAGTTTTTATATTTTCCGCCAGCTTGATGCTATCTATGACTTACGCCGTACATTATGCCGTTTTATGCCCTGATCTTCCTGTTGTGAACACCTTTGAAAACTTAAATCAAAAGAAATGGACCGTTGCAAAACTTGGATGGCACAGTGATTAAATTTCTGTCTCAAGATATTAAAACACAGGGAACATTTGGATTAAAAAAAATAAAAAGTCTTGTAATAAATTAAAAAAATCTAAAAATCGACTAGATTGACTACAATAATATACATAGGGCAAGATTTTTACCATTTGCAATTTTAGCAAAAACTAGATAGGAGTATAAAGAGTACAATTTAAACACAAGTGATCATATGAAAAGATTAATTTTCATACCTTTCTGCAAAATCAATTTTTAAATCATCATTCAATTCTGCTAAATTAATGATTCCAATATTGCAGGTCTCTTCATTAGTAAAGCACTTTAATGAGCACTGCTAGAAGTGTCGGTTAACAACTGTAAACGAGAGCGACTCTACTAAGTTAATTAAATGGGAACAATGCTCTGGAGAGAAGTACTTAAAATCTACAGTACTCACTCTCGAAAATCAAAAATCATTATAAAATCTACTGAAAAGAAACATTGATCCTGAAAAAGCAGCTTGATGGAACTTGCATGTCAGATCCACTGGCTGAAATAAATTAATTAAATGATGTATTAAGCAAGTTAGTCTGTGTTATTCATGAATGCTGTCACAAAGGCGAGTGGATTTCAGCAACAGACCTGGATGCCTGAGCTGTGACAAAAAAAAAATCAATAAGGACCAGGAAACCCAAGTAGTGAACACTTGAGTTGTGTTGCGGGAATTGGCATCTACATTAGGGAAAGACAAAAATTCCAGTTCAGTTTAATTCAATCAAGCAAAACAATCATTCAAGAGGCAGCCAGATACCGTGATAGGTGGAAAACCATACTTGTCTATGGAAGGATGAGCTAGATGGACTGAATAGCCTCCCTCATCTGCAGTTATCCTGATTTAGTCAGCAGGAGATAAATTCACTGGATAGTCAAAGCTTTTCCCCCTCAACCTGGAGACTTGAGGTGGTCCTTTTTAGGAGCACAACAAAGATGATCTCCTTTCAAAACATTCATAACAGGGAACGGAAAACTTAATTTCAACTGAAAGTTCTTCTTTGCGTTCCTCCAATTCTGCCTCTTGTGCATCCCCGATTTCCTTCGCCCCGCCATTGGCGGCCGGGCCTCCAGCTGTCTAGGCCCTAGCTCTGGAATTCCCTCCCTAAACCTCTCCACCTCTCTCTCCTCCTTTAAGACGCTCCTTAAAACTTACCTCTTTGCCCAAGCTAATGGTCATCTGTCCTAATATTTCCTTATGTGGCTCGGAGTCAGATTTTGTCTGATAATGCTCCTGTGAAGCACCTTGGGATGTTTTAATGGGCCAGAAATTCGGCTTTCCGGCTTCCTGCAGGTGCAAGCATCGCGCGCATACTTGCCGACCGCGCCTGCAGTTGTGCTTTGGGCCCACGAGGACTTCGGGTCCTGGGCCTCCTCCAGCTGCCGGTGTGCAGTGCTTGCGTATCCCAGGGGCGCAGTTAGTTCGAAGCGTCCCCTGGGATCACGTGGGCCATGGAGAGCCAATCCTAGCAGGGCATTTTCATTCATAGATTTGACAGGAAGACCTGTCAAATCTATGAATAGAGATCGGTCCCAAAACCACACTTAAACTTCAAATAAATTTTTTTTAAAACATCACATTTTTAAAATAACTATAAGTTACATAAAGTAACTACTTTAAACAAAAATTAAAATTTTTGAAAAAATAAACTTACCTTTCTTTAAAGTATCTAAAAAAGATAAACCTGTTGAAAAAATGTTTAAATTGTAATTAATTAACCACTTACCTTGTTAAAAACAGGCCTTGCGCCTCCTTTTTAAAAGTGCAGCTTCTCCATACTTACCTTCCCGGAGAAACCTGAAAAAAACCCCGAAGTTCGCTGCGTGCGCGCAGCCTCTCCCGCGCACGCGTTCGACTTCTGAACCCCTCCCTTCAGGGGAACGGAAGTTCTGGTTTCCCGCGCATGCGCAGTGCATGCAGGAAACCGGCACTTCAGGTGGCCTTACGGGTGAGTATACAGCGCGTACTCACCCGACAAGAGCCGAATTTCTGGCCCATTATGTTAGAGGTGTTATATAAATACAAGTTCTTGCTGTTCGCATTGCAAAAATATTATTCCCCTTTAAACTTCATAGAAAATTTAACTATCCAACCGGTATATCTACTACTGGAATTTTAAACTATCTTTTGCAAAACAAAATGAAAGAATCAGGAAATTGCATCACTTGTTTTAAAAAACTGATGCTCACAGCATATCAATGGTAATGCAATTAGAGTTGAATGACATTTCAACAATTATGCAAAGGAGCAATCCACATAGTGTTTAGGGTAGGATTTCACAGAATTTTACAAAACAGAAAATTGCCATTTGACCCATTGCGCCTGTGGCATCACTCTGAAAGAGCTATCCACATAGTCCAATCCCCTGGCCTTTCCCCACAGCTTTTCAATTTTTTTTAGTTAAATATTTAGTAACTTCCCTTTTACATGCTGTTAGGGGTTCTGCATCCACCAGTGTTTCTGGCAGAGCAGTCTATGTCCTAACAATCATCTGCACAAAAAGTATTTCCTAATCTCCCCATTTGTGTTTTTGCTTGGTGTCAATCTGGAATTTCTGCCGTCTTGTTACAAACTCGGTCCTGATTTAGTACTTGGATCGAGGTTTATAAGATGATGAAGGGATTAGATTGTGTTTGTGCAGAAAAATTCTTCCAACTAACTAGGTTAGAGAGTTAGGTAACGGTAGAACTAGGTTAGATGTTAGAAGGTTCTTCCTTTCCGAGAGAATAGTGGACCTGTGGAGCAGGTTGTTGGCTTGTGCGCTGAATTCCTTCAAGCAAGAGCTGAACCTGTTTCTGGCTGGGGTGGAGATCTCCTCACAAAAGAGGTAGGTACCTGGTAATGCTAATCAGGGCGAGAGTGAATCCTTAACTAGTTTCCAGAACTCCAGCCCATCCGCCCCCCCACCCAATTGGCTTGGGTATTTGTCTGGTTCTTCGTCTCTCCCAGGAAATCCCAGGTGGGGTGGGAGAGTGTCTTTTTAAAAATATTTGTTCATGGGTTGTGAGCATCGCTGAAGGCCAGCATTTATTGCCCATCCCTAATTGCTCGAGGAGATGGTGGTGAGCCGCCTTGTTGAACCGCTGCAGTCTGTGTGCTGAAGGTACTCCCATAGTGCTGTTAGGGGGGGAATTCCAGGACTTTGACCCAGCGACAATGAAGGAACGGCGATATATTTCCAAGTCAGGATGGTGTGTAAATTGGAGGAGAACTTGGAGGTGATGGTGTTCGCATGCGCCTGCTGCCCTTGTTCTTCGAGGTGATAGAGGTTGCGGATTTGGGAGGTGCTGTTGAAGAAGCCTTGGCAAGTTGCTCCAATGCATCTTGTAGATGGTTCCTATGTTCCTAGATGGTACACAATGCAGCCACGGTGTGCCGGTGGTGGAGGGAATTAATGTTTAAGGTGCTGGATCGGGTGCTAATCAAGCGGGCTGCTTTGTCCTGGATGGTGTCGAGCTTCTTGAGTGCTGTTGGAGCTGTACTCATCCAGGCAAGTGGAAAGTGTTCCATCACACTCCTGACTTGTGCCTTGTAGATGGTGGAAAGGCTTTGGGGAGTCAGGAGGGGAGACGCTCGCTCGCTGCAGAATACCCAACCTCTGACCTGGTCTTGTTGCCATAGTATTTAGGTAGCTGGTCCAGTTAAGTTTCTGGTCAATGGTGACCCCCCAGGATGTTGATGGTGGGGGCTTCGGCAATGGTAATGTCATTGAAAGTCAAGGGGGCGGGGGGTGATTAGACTCTCTCTTCGAGAGAGTTATTGCCTGGCACTTGTGTGTCATGAATGTTATTTGCCACTTGTCAGCCCAAGCATGAATGTCATCCAGGTCTTGCTGCATGCATGCATGAACTGCTTGATTATCTGAGGAGCTGCGAATGGAACTGAACACTGTGCAGTCATCAGCAAACATCCCCACTTCTAACCCTATGATGGAGGGAAGGTCATTGATGAAGCAGCTGAAGATGGTTGGGCCTAGGACACTGTCCTGAGGAACTCGTGCAATGATGTCCTGCGATGATTGGCCTCCAACAACCACAACCCTCTTCCTTTGTGCTAGGTATGACTCCAACTAGTGGAGAGTACCCTACCCGCAGCCACCCGATTCCCGTGGCCTTCAATTTTATTAGGGCTCCTTGATGCCACATTCAGTCAAATGCTGCCTTATGTCAAGGGCAGTCACTCTCACCTCTAGAATTCAGCTCTTCTGTCCATGTTTGGTCTAAGGCTGTATTGAGGTCTGGAGCCGAGTGGTCCTGGCGGAGCCCTAACTGAGCATCGGTGAGCAGGTTATCGGTGAATAAGTGCCGCTTGAAAGCACTGTCGAGGACACCTTCCATCACTTTGCTGATGATTGAGAGTAGACTGATGGGACGGTAATTGGCCGGATTGGATTTGTCCTGCTTTTTGTGGACAGGACATACCTGGGCAATTTTCCACATTGTCGGGTAGGTGCCAGTGTCGTAGCTGTACTGGAACAGCTTGGCTAGAGGCGTGGCTAGTACTGGAGCACAAGTCTTCAGTACGACAGCCAGGACATTGTCGGGACCCAGAACCTTTTCTGTATCCAGTGCACTCAGCCGTTGCTTGATATCATGTGGAGTGAATCAACTTGGCTGAAGACTGGCTTCTGTGATGGTGGGGACCTCAGGAGGAGGCCAAGATGGATCATCCACTTGGCACTTCCGGCTGAAGATGGTTGCGAACGCTTCAGCCTTGTCTTTTGCATTCACGTGCTGGGCTCCGTCATCACTGAGGATGGGGATGTTCATGGAGCCTCCTCCTCCAGTTAGATGTTTAACTGCCCACCACCATGCACGACTGGATGTGGCAGGACTACAGAGCTTCAGTCTGATCAGTTGGTTGTGGGATCACTTAGTAGCATGCTGTTTCTGTTGTTTAGCATGTATGTAGTCCTGTGCAGAAGGCATCACAACTGTATGGGACAGGCTGGATTGCCCAGTAGTTCTCTTCCTGTCCATCAATTTATGTATATTCGTATGTACTTTATATACATTTATTTTATATCGACTAAATTCATTTTCATTACCCTACCTTTTTGAAGGAAGAAAGAGAAGTTGAGCAATTATGAATAGATCAACTGATGAAGACTGTAGATACATTCCAAAGCCAGATTTTAGGCATAGAAATCTACAAGAGAGAGAGTTCGGTAAAGGAGGTGTTATGAAAAAAATCACAAGGAAAAAACAGGGCAGGAATTAAGGCATTTGAATTATTTGATGTAAGTACCTTAACTTGTTGCCCAACAGGAATGCTACAAATTTCAATATGCATCATCTTGACCCAGAGAGATTCCCCTCTCCTTGAGCCAACAAGTCTGGTAAGTTTTGCACTCCGATACTGAAAAAAGAACAGTGGATTTCCTCAGGATATCTTTCGCTCCATCGTCGAAGTTACGACAGGGGAGCAGGAGAAGCCTGGAAAAAAATTCGCCCCCTAAAATTACAGTAGTAAAGCAACTTATCAAGTATAGCTTTGGTGTTGTCATATTAACCACGAACTAAATTAAACACGACAATTTAAAATTTAAAAATGTATACAATTTCCCTGTGCTCACCTTTTATTCCTCTCTTCCCCATTCTTTTTCATATTTAACTTGAATTTTACACTTTTTCTAATTTGCTATATTTTACCAATTTTAACTTGAACTTTACTTTTTCAATTTAAAACCTGCTTTCTTCTTGCTCTAACTATTTTACAATCACTCAAATATAATAAAGTAATAACTTCAATGTTATTGATTTTAGTCTGCGAGTACAGCATCGTGTTTCTGGATCTTTTACTATTGGCCCACAAAATAATTTTGGTGCAGTTTATATTAAATTGTTGCTACCAAGTTAAATTTAGCTTACTTAGAATTTAATTCATATTTCCAGCATTTTGAAATGTACTGTGATTCAGAATTTGAAGTCAAACTATTACCTTGTGATGGTGCAAAAATTAAGAGTAAATTGTAATACATAACAGCTCATTTAAATGTATTTTTTATATTTATATATGTATATATATTAAAATAAACATAGCTGTTATGTTGCAATTGACTCTTGATTTTTGCACCATCACAAGGTAACACTGAAGCTCACACAAATGATTGATATCATTATAAACTAAACAAGACAGCTTTTTTGTCTTTATGTTCCAAAGTCAGGTAGAAACAAAAATTCAGTAATTAGCCCGTGCAGTGGTTGTTAAATGATATATTACAGAAAAGGCGTTCATTTGCTTGTTTCAGGAACTTAAAAAATTTCAACCAAAACTGCAGCTATCAATGCTTGCCACACTTCAAACAGTAAATTAGAATAGCCTGCCTTTAAGTGCCTTTCTTCAGTTACATCAAATGAAGAGATAATATCAAAGCCCAGTAGAATGGACTTAAATTGATATCAAATCAATGGGGCAGGCTCTAAAGTGTTCAATAATCCAATTACTCATGAAAAGAATGTGAGAACACCTCATATTATTCCCTACAGAATCCATTAGTTCAGTTCATCTTTTTTCACCTCTCCCAATTAAAGATCCTTCAAATTTATTTTTTTACAAGCTATCAGAAAAAAAAGCTGGATGCTATTACCAATGAGTTTACTCTATTCATACATTTGAAAAACATGTAATGTAATTTCATTAAGAGGACATCGTTAGGGGTAAACAGTTGCTGGCAATATATTTGTGCTTTTTTGTAAACAAATACCAATTAATTCTTTGAGAAAACATGACTGCTTTATTTAGACATAACACAAAAAAGATATCACTTTCTGATTTAATATGCCTTTTAAAGTAATTATTTTACATTAAGATGTAATCGCCGAGAAAATCCGCAGTGAATGAGACAACAGTGCAAAGTATACTATGATAATTGGACCTATGGCCGGCAGTTTAGTTTTCTAGTAGTCATTTATCTTATGAATGGAGGTTATGTACAGGTGGTTTGACTGATGATATTCTCTGTGACTTTAACCATGGTGCATTATCCCACCTCACCCTCCTTGATCTCTGCAGACTTCAACATGGTTGATCACATGATGCTCCTCCTACATTGTCCAGCTCCATGTGACTGCCGTCGCTTGATTCCATTCTTGCCTATCCATGCAGCCAGAGCATCTCTAGCAATGGCTTCTCTTCCCACCTCCGCACCATCATCTCACGAGTTCCCCAAAGACCCATCCTTGGTTCCCTCTACAGGCTTTCCCTTAACGACATCATCCATAGACACAGGATCAGCTTCCACTGGTATGTTAATGGCTGCCAGCTCTGCCTTTCTACTATCTCTCTTGACTCCTTCACTACCTAAGTATTGTCAGACCGCTTGTCCAACCTCCAGTCTTGGATGTGATGTAACTTTTTACAGTTCAACATTTCCTACATTACAACAATGACGATACTTCAAAAGTACTATATTGGCTGTAAAGTGCTTTGGGACGTCCGGAGGCTGTAAAAGGCACTATATAAATGCAAATCTTTTTAAACATTGTGGAGACCAAAGCCATTGTCTTCGGCCCCCGCAACAAACTTCACACCCTCGCCACTGACACCACTCCCTTGCTGGCAACTGCCTTCAGCTGAATCAAACTGTTGCTAACCTTGGCGTCTAATGTGACCCCTTGCTGAGCTTCTGACCCTTACCGTCTACTTCCACCTCTAACATCATCCATCTCCATGCCTACTTCAGCACATCTGTCCCTCAATCATGCCTTTGTCAAAACCAGACTTAATTGCTCGAATGCTTTCCTGGTCAGCCTCCATCGATTAATCTCCATAAACTTGAGTTCATCTGCTGCCCATATCCTGTCACACACCAAGTCATGCTTGCCCATCACACCCATGCTCACTGACTTACACTGGCTCCCGGTCCCCAACACCTCAAATTTTAAATTCTCATCCTCATGTTTCAATCCCCAAATGGCCTTGCTCCCCACTGTAACCTCTGCCCGCCCAGAACACACCCACCATACTTTCCATTCTTCTTGTGAACCCCCTGCTCTTTGCCTCACCATTGGCAGCTGAGGTCTGGCTCTCTGGAATTCCCTCCATAAACCTCTCTGTCTTGCCACTTCTCTCTCCTCCTTTAGGACATTCCTTAAAACCTAAATTTGGGATCAACCTTTCGGTCACCTCTCTTAATCACCCCTTGTTAGGCTCAGCACGTGTTTGCTGTACGCTTCTGTGAAGCACCATGCAATATTTTTCTATGTTAAAGGTGCATATTGTTATTGATGTGAATGGAATGGAATCAATTTCAAATTCTCAAATATATGGCTTTTGCAAAATCATTTGAAAACTTTTTAAAAGACTGGCATTTATATAGCGCCTTTCACGACCTCAGGATGCTTTACAGCCAATGAAGTACTTTTGAAGTGCAGTCATTGTTGTAATGTGGGAAATAAGCTCAGACCCAGTGAAGATGGCATGATCGTCATTCCAAAGTGCACAGCTATAAAGGTAAACTATTCAAATCATCATTTTTATACTGATAGAAACAATGGCACCGTTTAAATCTCAGAAACAAAATACTACTACTTTGGCTTAAATTCTGTACCTTTACTCTGTATATCGATAGGCTTCCATATTCACGCCAATGACACCGAACTCAACCACTCCACCACTGCTCTCGACTCCATTTCTGACTGCCTATCCGACATCATCCTGAATGTGGCAAAACTTTCTTCAGCTGAACATTGGCAAGATTGAAGTTATCCTGCTCAGCTCCTCATCATTCTTTGTTGATTCCATCCTTTCCATCTGCTCAGTCAGGCTGAATCGGACAGTGCACAATCTCTGTGACCTGTATGACCTTAGTAGAACTTCAAACACTATATCTGGCCCATCACCAAGATCACCTATTTCCAACCTTTAACATAATATATTTACAGTGTTTCCATTTCTGAACTACCACCAAAATCTTCATCCAAGAATTCACCACCTCAAGGTTTGATTTCTGCAATGCTCTCCTCTCTGCCTCGAGTGCTGCAGTCACAACAACTTCAACTCATCTGAAATCTGCCTGTCAATGTCCAGTCCTGTGCTAGGTCCTGCACATCAACATCCCATTGATAGAAGTTTACAGCACAGAAGTATGCCATTCGGCTCATCATGTCTGTGCTGGCTCTTTTCTGGAGCAATAAGAAACGAATCCATCTTGTCAGCTATTTTCTGTGCCGACTCAGAATTATGGTACAGCTTTTCTGCTGATATTGAACATGCACCCTTACTTCAAAATGATATTACCATTGTATTTTTCTTCATTATTGTCATATTTATTGCTGAAGTTTTTTTTGAAATATTTTGATTTAATTCAGAATGAGTTACCTATTTCTTGTACTGTTTTTACATGCTTCTTTATTGTATACATGAGCTTCATTACAATTTTTGAGTTTTATAAATACTGGCAAATTTGGGTATTTCAATGTTTATTGATACAAAATACTCAGTACACTGATTTTCTTGGGCTGAAAGAGTGCTCATTTCATTTTGTAATCTGGATTGCTGCAACTTTCACAGGTGTGTTGGGGTACAATTCTGGCAATTCTATTCATTTTTAACTGGAAATTGGTTTACAATGACTAAATAAGTCTGCATTTATTTAAATGTGATCTGAGCCAGTCTAATGGTACTTTGGTAATTTATTTTCACATTTACCTGTGAAAATTGAATATAGCTTATTTGTACTGTGATATTAATATTAGAATGTGAGGAACTGAAGGAAATTCCCTACCAAGCACTCAATAGAATCATAGAATGGTTACAGCATAGGAGGCCATTCGGCCTGTTGAGCCCGTGCCAGCTCTCTGCAAGAGCACTTCAGCAAGTCCCACTCCCCCGCCCTTTCCCCACAGCACTGAATTTTTTTTCCTTCTGGTACTTATCCAATTCCCTTTTGAAAGCCAGGTTTGAGTCTGCTTCCACCACCCTTTCAGGCAGTACATTCCAGATCCTAACCACTCGCTGTGTAAAAAAGTTTTTCCTCATGTTGCCTTTGGTTCTTTCCAATTGCCTTGAATCTGTGTCCTCTGGTTCTCGAACCTTCCGCCAATGGGAACAGTTTCTCTCTATCTACTCTGTCTAGACCCCTCATGATTTTGAACACCTCTATCAAATCTCCTCTCAACCTTCTCTGCTCTAAGGAGAACAACCCCAACTTCTCTAGTCTATCCACATAACTGAAGTCCCTCATCACTGGAATCATTCTCGTAAATCTTTTCTGCACCCTCTCTAAGGCCTTCACATCCTTCCGAAAGTGCGGTGCCCAGAATTGGACACACTACTCCAGTTGAGGCCGAATCAGTGTTTTATAAAGTTTCGTCATAACTTCTTGCTTTTGTACTCTATGTCTCTATTTATGAAGCCCAGGATCCCATACACTTTTTTAACCACTTTTTCAACCTGCCCTGGCACCTTCAGTGCACATATACCCCCAGGTCTCTCTGTTCCTGTACCCACTTTAGAATTGTACCCTTCAGTTTATATTGCCTCTCCTCGTTCTTCCTACCAAAATGTATCACTTCGCACTCTTCTGCATTAAATTTCATCTGCCACGTGTCCACCCATTTCACCAGCCTGTCTATGTCTTCTTGAAGTCTATCACTATCCACTATACTTCCAAGTTTTGTGCCCTGCACTCCCAAGTCCAAGTCATTAATATATATCAAGAAAAGCAGTGGTCCTTGTATCGACCCCTGGGAAACACCACTGTGTACCTTCCCCAGTCCGAAAAACAACCGTTCACCGCTACTCTTTGTTTCCTGTCACTTTGCCAATTTCGTATCCAAGATTAAATCATATCCAAGATTAAACCAAGATTTTTTATTTTGGTGTACTCTACATTCTCTGGATTTTACATTAACGGTGCTCCTGCTTCGTTAGATTGACTGTATTCGGTAAAGGTTCAGTGGATTGTCCATATTCATGATTTAGCTGTATCAAGTATTTAGATTTATAGGCTCACTTCATAAATTATGGATCATCACTGAAAATATTTTATATGCTGCTAGGTTGACTTCATTAAAATAGATCAAGTCATTGTATGGCCCATGGTGATTTAGTAGGTAAAGAGGTGGGGCAAGACTGGTACACAAACGTTGTAATGAATATTTAAGACATTAGGAGGTGGTACTGATTGGATGTTGTAGATGGGTTGTGGGAGGAAGGACACTGGTATGGGTATATTGGTTCCATAGCAGCAGAGTATGTACTGAGGGCACAGGAAGTCGAGGAACTTGATAGCGCTGGCAATGAATATTCCAGAACAGCGGCCCTGTAAAGCTTAACACATTCAAATTTGCACATATACAGAAATTGTTATAGTTAATCGATTTCTTTGGATGTACATTATTTATATTAAACACTTTCATCAATTTTAATAGTATCAATTATATGATTTATAGTATTAGCATTTGTTTTCTTTCATATTTGATCAGGATGCCTGGAAGTATTATTTGCTTCAAATAAACGCTGATGAAAAAGATTAATGAAAAATTAGTTTCTGATTTATAGTGTGAATGGAGATGTGAAAGTGATTTAACAATATTACTGTAGTTTATTTATTTTCAATGGCGAGCTGTTGCTGGTATACTCACGTGTCCAAATGCTTTGTACAAATATTAGCCAATAAGCATCAGTTACAGTAAATAACAGCTGGTACATCGGCCCGTATTTTCCGATGCCTACGGGTGTGTACGAGCTGTGTACACACCCGTAGGGACATCGGAAATGCCAGTTTCAGGCATGCGAAGCGCATGCGCTGAAAACCGGCATTTCCGATCTGTCAAGAATGCTCTTGACAGATCGGACGCTTGCCCTAAAGAAGGGCCTCTGCCGGGGGGGGGGGGGGGAGGGGGAGAGTTCCGCTTCCTGCAGAATCTCCACCCGCTGAAAACACTTCAAAATCTTACGCCTGGTAAAAGCAGGCGTAAGGCCTGCTTTTACCATCATAAGAATTGAAAACAATTTATAATTTAAAAATACTTTTAAAAAAGGTAAGTTTATTTTTAGCCCTGTAAAAAACTTTAATTATTTTTTTCAAAAAATTAAATTTTTGTTTAAAATATTTAATTTAATGTAATTTTAACTCATTTTAAAAACGTGATGGTTTTTAAAAAATGTATTCAATGTTTTACTGTCTTTTTGGGGTGATCTCCATTCATACTTTTGATGGGTCTATCTGTCAAAAGTATGAAGGGAGATTCCCTTCGCCTATTGGCTGGCCTGGCCCACGTGATCCCAGGAACGCTTGCGGACTGCATGCGCCTCTGAGATACGTGGGCCCTGCGCATTCCAACTGTGGAGAGGCCCAGCATCAGAAGTGTCCGGACCTCGGGAGCCCTCAGGTAAGAGCGTAGATTTTTTTCCGACAGGAGGCATCCGCACGCAGGAAGCCTCTTATCGGAAATTACAGGCCCATGTGTTCACGTTGGTTTGACAGAGCAGTGTTTTTTTTGTGAGTTGTACAGTGCAAAACAAAAACTGTAATACAACATACAATAATAA
Source organism: Squalus acanthias (assembly GCA_030390025.1). Classification (NCBI taxonomy): domain Eukaryota; kingdom Metazoa; phylum Chordata; class Chondrichthyes; order Squaliformes; family Squalidae; genus Squalus; species Squalus acanthias. The sequence continues at coordinate 172,279,810 of CM059425.1, read as the reverse complement.
AAGTTCTATGGTTTATTCACCATGTCATATTGATGAAACTTTTGTTCTTTGCTCATTTAAGGAATGGTGTCACAGATTGTTAAATATGTAAGTAGGAGGTTTTAAATCCCACGACACTTGGGAAGGTGGTGGATGACAATGATTAAAGGTAAAAGGAGTGGCAATGGATAAGGTGCTGAAAAAGTGTGAGAGAGGTAGGGGGAGAGCTCAAGGTGGGATTTGGTAATGAGAGTGAAGTGGTGGTAGTCTGAGTTCTTATTGCGAAGTCTCACCGTGGGCTCTCATCCTACTCTTTGAACACACAAGAAAGATTGGGAAGGAAAAATTAGAGGAATTCTCCACTGAGATAAAAACAAAGGATATCCAATATAGGGTATGCATAAAGGAAGGTCAAATAACCTAAATTTTAAAAGAAAACAACACTTAAAAAAAAACAGTATTAAACGCCTGTATTATTTAAATGGTGAGAAGCTAGGAACAGTCCAAAGAGATTTAGGAATCCATGTACAGAATGCACTGACAAAAAATAATCAAAAAGGCTAATGAAATGTTAGCCTTTATTACTAGAGGACTAGAATATAAAGGGAAAGAAGTTTTGCTACAGCTATACAAAGCCCTGGTTAGGCCACATCTGGGGTACTGTGTACAGTTCTGGGCACCGCACCTTAGAAAGGCCTTGGAAGGAGTGCAGTGCAGATTAACCAGAATTTTACCAGGGCTCCAAAGGTTAGATTATGCAGAAAGATTACATAAACTAGGCTTGTATTCCCTGGAATATAGAAGGTTAAGGGGGGATTTGATTGAGGTTTTTAGGAATTTGAAAGGAATTGATGGGGTAGATGGAGAGAAACTGTTTCCGCTGGTGAGGGAGTCTTGGACAAGGGGACATCAGCTTAAAACCAGAGCCAGGCCATTCAGGAGAGTCAGGAAAAACTTCTTCACGCAAAGGGTGGCAGAGGTGTGGAACACTCGCCCACAAAAAGCTCAATTAATAAACCTGAGATTGATAGAAATTTGCTAGACAAGGCAGGTGGATGGAGTTAAGATACAGATCAGCCATGAGATCAGTGAATGGTAGAACAGGCTCAAGGGGCTGACTGGCCTACTCCTGTTCCTATGCAGCACTATCCTAGGTGGTTTACTTGAATGGAGACTTTACACAACAAAATGTACTGTGTATGTAGACCCGCACAGTTCATAATTTTTTGCAGTTTAAAGATAGATAATTTTCGATTATAATTAATAATTGATGGTGATTGGCTCTGGCTTTTCACCCTTGGGACCTTGGCTCAAATTCAGCCAACAGAATAATTCAAATCCACCTACCCATCTTCTCACTATATGCCTTTTGATGGAAGCATGTTCTAGAATCTTATGCGGCAACTAAGTTATCATCACACTGCAGGACCAAAGTTTCATAGTTTGAGCCATTTCTAGTATGCCTTCTATAACACACATGCTTTAACAGAAAGCTTCAGGTCTTGGGATGTTTTTCTACATTAAAGTAACTCTATAAATGTCGGTTGTGTTCCATGATTAGGCGGAATGTACGCTAAGCTTTGCCCTGCTGAACATTACATATTTATTACGTTATTTGACTACATAGAAAAACTACATTTTAATCACTTTTAAAAATGGATAAGAATTAAATAGAGGAAAGCACATTATTTTAAGTCTGCAATAGAAAATATATTGGAATTTTTGAATCATTTGCAGTTTTCTCACACCCATTCTAGTACGCCTTCTATAACACACATGCTTCGACAGAAAGCTTCAGGTCTTGGAAATTTTTCTACAATAAAGGAACTATATAAATGCTGGTTGTTGTTCTGTCCAAACCAGCAGTCATTACCCAAGATTTCAAGAATAGTAACAGTTATGCAATAAAGTAATTTGAACCGTACATCTGTAAAATAAAAATTGGCATGATGGTACCTATTTGGTATTTGAGAACAAATTGTGGTGGTTTACACCACAGCTGATTACAAAAACACCTCGTTAGCTTCACAAAGCTGTTTTACTTGTGTAAAACAGCATTGGCAAAATGTGCCAGAATTTTCATTTGCAGGTGTCTTCAATTTTTTTTTTACACTAAATATGAAGCTAAAAAAATCCAGAAACCTCAGTGACAAAAACGTTAGACAGGAAAAGAAATCTTGGCTTTTCCTGCTTTAGCTTGCAGGTTTGCAGCAGCGCTCAATCAATCATGCTTCATCAGCTTTTGAAAGGATTATTATGGATTCAGAACACCTTTTTACAATGTGCAAAGCAATCCCTTAGTCTAAGCATCATACGACACTGGCATTTACCAAAATGTGCACTCAAACAGCTAAAGCCAAATGACGAATACAGAAAATGCTGGAAATACAGACTAGTTGCCGATTACACAGTTATGGGGAGTTGTTTGCACTGTGTGCATTGTCTGAACTGTGGGGAGTGTCAGCACTGTGTGCATTGTCTGAACTGTGGGGAGTGTCGGCACTGTGTGCATTGTCTGAACTGTGGGGAGTGTTGGCACTGTGTGCATTGTCTGAACTGTGGGGAGTGTTGGCACTGTGTGCATTGTCTGAACTGTGGGGAGTGTTGGCACTGTGTGCATTGTCTGAACTGTGGGGAGTGTTGGCACTGTGTGCATTGTCTGAACTGTGGGGAGTGTTGGCACTGTGTGCATTGTCTGAACTGTGGGGAGTGTTGGCACTGTGTGCATTGTCTGAACTGTGGGGAGTGTTGGCACTGTGTGCATTGTCTGAACTGTGGGGAGTGTTGGCACTGTGTGCATTGTCTGAACTGTGGGGAGTGTTGGCACTGTGTGCATTGTCTGAACTGTGGGGAGTGTCAGCACTGTGCATTGTCTGAACTGTGGGGAGTGTCGGCACTGTGTGCATTGTCTGAACTGTGGGGAGTGTCAGCACTGTGTGCATTGTCTGAACTGTGGGGAGTGTCTGCACTGTGCATTGGTGAACTGTGGGGAGTGTCGGCACTGTGTGCATTGTCTGAACTGTGGGGAGTGTCAGCACTGTGTGCATTGTCTGAACTGTGGGGAGTGTCAGCACTGTGTGCATTGTCTGAACTGTGGGGAGTGTTTGCACTGTGTGCATTGTTTGAACTGTGGGGAGTGTCGGCACTGTGTGCATTGTCTGAACTGTGGGGAGTTGTTTGCACTGTGTGCATTGGTGAACTGTGGGGAGTGTTGGCACTGTGTGCATTGTCTGAACTGTGGGGAGTGTTGGCACTGTGTGCATTGTCTGAACTGTGGGAAGTGTTAGCACTGTGTTCATTGTCTGAACTGTGGGGAGTGTTGGCACTGTGTGCATTGTCTGAACTGTGGGGAGTGTTGGCACTGTGTGCATTGTCTGAACTGTGGGGAGTGTTAGCACTGTGTGCATTGTCTGAACTGTGGGGAGTGTTAGCACTGTGTGCATTGTCTGAACTGTGCGGAGTGTTAGCACTGTGTGCATTGTCTGAACTGTGGGGAGTGTTAGCACTGTGTGCATTGTCTGAACTGTGGGGAGTGTTGGCACTGTGTGCATTGTCTGAACTGTGGGGAGTGTTGGCACTGTGTGCATTGTTTGAACTGTGGGGAGTGTTAGCACTGTGTGCATTGGTGAACTGTGGGGAGTGTTGGCACTGTGTGCATTGTTTGAACTGTGGGGAGTGTTGGCACTGTGTGCATTGTCTGAACTGTGGGGAGTGTTGGCACTGTGTGCATTGTCTGAACTGTGGGGAGTGTTGGCACTGTGTGCATTGTTTGAACTGTGGGGAGTGTTAGCACTGTGTGCATTGTCTGAACTGTGGGGAGTGTTAGCACTGTGTGCATTGTTTGAACTGTGGGGAGTGTTGGCACTGTGTGCATTGGTGAACTGTGGGGAGTGTTGGCACTGTGTGCATTGTCTGAACTGTGGGGAAGTGTTAGCACTGTGTGCATTGTCTGAACTGTGGGGAAGTGTTAGCACTGTGTGCATTGTCTGAACTGTGGGGAGTGTTGGCACTGTGCATTGGTGAACTGTGGGGAGTGTTAGCACTGTGTGCATTGTCTGAACTGTGGGGAAGTGTTAGCACTGTGTGCATTGTCTGAACTGTGGGGAAGTGTTAGCACTGTGTGCATTGTCTGAACTGTGGGGAGTGTTGGCACTGTGTGCATTGTCTGAACTGTGGGGAGTGTTGGCACTGTGTGCATTGGTGAACTGTGGGGAGTGTTGGCACTGTGTGCATTGTTTGAACTGTGGGGAGTGTTGGCACTGTGTGCATTGTCTGAACTGTGGGGTGTGTTAGCACTGTGTGCATTGTCTGAACTGTGGGGTGTGTTAGCACTGTGTGCATTGTCTGAACTGTGGGGTGTGTTAGCACTGTGTGCACTGGTGAACTGTGGGGAGTGTTGGCACTGTGTGCATTGTCTGAACTGTGGGGAGTGTTGGCACTGTGTGCATTGTCTGAACTGTGGGGAGTGTTGGCACTGTGTGCATTGACTGAACTGTGGGGAGTGTTTGCACTGTGTGCATTGGTGAACTGTGGGGAGTGTTGGCACTGTGTGCACTGGTGAACTGTGGGGAGTGTTGGCACTGTGTGCATTGTCTGAACTGTGGGGAGTGTTTGCACTGTGTGCATTGTCTGAACTGTGGGGAGTGTTAGCACTGTGTGCATTGGTGAACTGTGGGGAGTGTTGGCACTGTGTGCATTGGTGAACTGTGGGGAGTGTTTGCACTGTGTGCATTGTCTGAACTGTGGGGAGTGTTTGCACTGTGTGCACTGGTGAACTGTGGGGAGTGTTGACACTGTGTGCATTGGTGAACTGTGGGGAGTGTTGGCACTGTGTGCACTGGTGAACTGTGGGGAGTGTTGGCACTGTGTGCATTGTCTGAACTGTGGGGAGTGTTTGCACTGTGTGCATTGTCTGAACTGTGGGGAGTGTTAGCACTGTGTGCATTGGTGAACTGTGGGGAGTGTTGGCACTGTGTGCATTGTCTGAACTGTGGGGAGTGTTTGCACTGTGTGCATTGTCTGAACTGTGGGGAGTGTTGGCACTGTGTGCATTGGTGAACTGTGGGGAGTGTTGGCACTGTGTGCATTATCTGAACTGTGGGGAGTGTTGGCACTGTGTGCATTGTCTGAACTGTGGGGAGTGTTGGCACTGTGTGCACTGGTGAACTGTGGGGAGTGTTGGCACTGTGTGCACTGGTGAACTGTGGGGAGTGTTAGCACTGTGTGCATTGGTGAACTGTGGGGAGTGTTGGCACTGTGTGCATTGGTGAACTGTGGGAAGTGTTCACTGCATTGTCTGAACTGTGGGGAGTGTTGGCACTGTGTGCATTGTCTGAACTGTGGGAAGTGTTCACTGCATTGTCTGAACTATGGGCAAGTTAGTGCTGTGTGTTTTCTGAACTCTGACGGGTTATGCCTGTAGTGCCAGTATACATTGGCCACTATTTCTGAATGCAGCACTGCCTGTCTCCAGCCTGACTGCCACCGACTGGATCAAATTACACAATTTCAAGCAGAATGCTGGGTGAGTGGTGTCCAATTACACCTCCCTGTTCCCTTCATTGCCTGTATACTTGTACATTGTAGGACAGAATATTGTCCAGAAACGCAAAAGCAAAATAGTGCGGATGCTGGAAATTTAAAATGAAAACAGAAAATGTTGGCAATACTCAGCAGGTTAGGCAGCATCAGTGGAGAAAGAAACAGAGTTAACGTTTCAGGTCAGTGATCTTTCATCAGAAGTGTCCAGAAATGCATCCTAAACAGATTAAGGAGTTTACGTAACAATTAGCTCCGAAGGCACCATTACATTCTACGGCTCCCAGGAATCAAACATGAAATATATTTTGCTAATTCACCAGATGGTGTGTTTGTACTAGATCTCATGTTACTTTGTTGCATTTAATTAGTATGTTACTTAACAACCCATAATTTATAAAAAGGATTTGGTTGCTGAGCAAGACATGAAAAGTTACTTTTTCTTAAAATGCTCATTTAATGTGTGAATATAAATAAGCTGAAATTGGCATGTCTCAGAGAGGTGGTCTAAAATAGATAATCTTCAACACTTAAATGTAAATGAAAAAAAGTTCTCAGGAAAATTGTTGCGTCAGAAAATATGCATTAGTTTTTTAAAAATCCATCAAATCTATAACTTTTTTTTATAAGTTCAAATTATTTGAAAAGATGGCATTTCAAATCTTTCCATTGGATCTTGACACAGAAAACATAATAAGAACCGATGTATAAGTTTATTATTTGTAACCTAATATTCTGCCAATAATTTAATAATGAGAGGATCTATTTTGCTTATGCTCAAAATGTTTTTAAAAATTAAACCACAAAATAGAAGCCTATACAGGGGGTAATTTTACAGGCCTATGAAAACTATTGATTGATAAATTTCTCTACTGAACAAATGTCTGATCAATGTGTACCATGGGTTTACAAGTAGCATGGCTGACATTTTAGGTTTGTATTCTAATATCAAACCTGTATTTTTAATGCTCCAATCATAGCTTGTAGAGATTACATTATTCCACAGTACATTTAAGTCAGTAGTGCCCCAGAACTGTCAGATAGTACATTTTTCTGATGTACAGCAAGGCGCTAAGAAAGATTACCCTTTGACAAAGTTCTCCCTAACTATGTTGTGAAGATATTCAACTTTTGACAATAGAGATTATTTTCAGAATGGGCACTACTTATGCAATTCACACGACTGAGTTCTGTTCTTCATACCTGTAAATCAAACAACCAGAAGTCAAATGGTGAAGAATGAATGCTCAGGAGTATGAATAAGCAAAATGAACCTTTCTAAAACTGATTCCTACTATTTACTGTGCTGAAAGATTGATTCTAAGCGAAGTTATATGATTCTGATATATTTGCAAAAGACAACAGACACTTCACTCCAAAAAAGTAATTAATCATGTGAAGCACTTTGAGATGTTTCAAAGACAATAATGTGCTATATAAATGAAATTATATTCATTTTCAATTACTTTAATTTTAATTATTTGGAACCATTATCTATTTAATTAAAAGCCTTGCATCGGCTCTGTCCAAAGCACGAGGCATACTAACTGCATGCTGTGAAATTTGAGCGAACCAAAGAACACTTAAAAACTTGTGTCACTTTCTCAAAAGAATTCCCTTCCTTAAAAAAATCAAGTACTGGAAAAAAAATTCAAACTCTTTTCAGCAACCATGATGGCTCTCCACCCACCCCAATATATTTCCCTAAAAGTAATGTTGAACACATAATAAATATGTAAAAATCCACAAAAGAACACAAACACTTTAAAGGCCAATATAGCTGATCTGCTCGATGGAGTTGGAAAAACTCAGAGCCACTGTAATGTTGATAGGTGCACTGGTTAACTCACTTACTATGCTAGACTCCTTCTGAAGAAAGGAAAACATTGGCCCAAAAATTTGTGTTGATACGCGAGAGTACGCACTGTGTACTCTCGCGTATTCTGTCTCCAATTGCCGGTTTTCTGCATGCACTGCGCATGCACTGAAAACCGGCACTTGGTGAATGGAAAAGAGGGCGGTTCCTAGGTGAACCGCGTGCGCGCTACAGGCTGCGCGCATGCAGTGCACTTAGTGGTTTCAACGCGCAGGTAAGTATGGAAGATTTTACACATAAAAAAAGGAGGAGTAAGACCCACTTTTAACAAGGTAAGTAGTGAATTAAGTATTATTTTGAATTTTTTTTAACAGGTATATCTTTTTTAGAGACTTTAAAGACAGGTAAGTTTATTTTTATAACTTTTTAAAAGATTTTAAATTTTTTCAAAAATTTTATTTTTTATTTAAAATGGTTAATTTATTTAACTATACTTATTTTATTAATGTGATGTTTTTTTTAAATTTAATTGAGGTTTAGCTGTTCTTTTGGGGGGCTATAGTATTCATAGCTTTCACAGCACTTATGTGAAAGTTATGAATGGAAGATGGTGTGCTGCCATTGGCTCTAACTGAGTCACGTGATCCCACAGCTCGCACGAATTAACTAGGCCTGTGGGATACGCAAGCCCAGCACAGCAGCTGTCCAGAACATCAAGTTCGTGCGAGCTGGAACTGAAAAAGCCAACGCGCAGTGAGAGATCGCGGGGAAGCCTTACCCTCGCACGAAGGCTTCCTCACGAATTTTTGGGCCAATGTCAACCAATAAACTATTTTTTTTTTTTAAATTGCAGCTCTACCAAATTCTAATCTGATCTGATCGCAATGCAATAACTATTTACTAACCAAATTTTAATTTAGAGTCTTGTCATTACGGCACAAAAGGAGGCCATTCGGCCCATCGAGTCCGTGCCGGCTCTCTGCAGAGCAATCCAGTCAGTCCCATTCCCCTGCTCTATCCACGTAGCCCTGCAAGTTTATTTCCCTCAAGTGCCTATCCAGTCTCCCCTTGAAAACATTGAGTGTGTCCGCTTCCACCACTTCCGTCAGCAGCGAGTTCCAGGTCCTCATCACTCGCTGCATAAAATTTTTTTTCCTCACGTCCCCCCTGCATCTCTTGCCCAAAACATTAAATCTGTGTCCCCTAGTCATTGTACCATCAACTAGTTGGAACAGCCTTTCCCCGTCTAGCCTATCCAAACCCGTCATAATCTTGTACACCTCTATCAAATCACCTCTCAACCTCCTTTGTTCTAATGAAAACAAATCCAGCTTCTCCAACCTGTCCTTGTAGCTAAGATCCCCCATCCCCGGAACCATTCTGGTAAATCTCCTCTTCACCCTCTCAAGTGCCTTCACATCCTTCCTAAAGTGTGGTGACCAGAACTGGATGCAATACTCCAGTTGCGGCCTAACCAGCGCGTTATAAAGGTTCAGCATAACTTCTCTGCTTTTGTACTCAATACCTCTATTTATGAAGTCCAAGATCTCATATGCTTTGTTAACCACTCTCTCAATATGTCACCTTCAGGGACCTATGCACATTAACTCCCAGGTCCCTCTGTCCCTGCATACTCTTTAAAACTGTGCCATTAAGTGTAATGTCTCTCCCTGTTCCTTCTGCCAAAATGCATCACCTCACACTTCTCTGTATTAAATTCCATCTGCCACATGTCTGCCCATTCTGCTAGCCTTTCTATGTCCTGTTGCAGTCGATTGGTATCATTATCACTGTTTGCCACACCCCCAAGTTTGGTGTCATCGGCAAATTTAGAAATTCTACTCTGTATTCCAATATCCAGGTCATTTATATATATCAAAAAAAGCTGTGGGCCCAGCACTGACCCTTGGGAACACCACTGTCTACCATTCTCCAGTCTGAAAAACAGCCATTTATCTCAACTCGCTGGTTTCTGTCCTTAAGCCAATTCCTTATCCACTGATCCACCATTTTGTTACTCAGCCTTCTATGTGGTACTTTGTCAAACGCCTTCCTAAAATCCACGTAGACAACATCCATTGCATTCCCTTCATCAATCCACCCTGTTACTTCATCAAAAAATTCAATTAGATTAGACAAACACGATTTGCCTTTTACAAATCCGTGTTGGCTCTCCTTAATTAGCTTAAACCTCTCCAAGTGCCCGTTAATTTTTTCCTTGATTATTGTTTCTAAAAACTTTACCCACCACTGATGTTAAATTGACTGGTCTGTAGTTACTAGGATTGTCCTTGCACCCTTTCTTGAACAATGGTGTCACATTTGCCACTTTACAATTCTCAGGCACATCCCCCGCATCTAGGGAAGATTGGAAAATTATGGCAAGCCCTTCCGCTATCTCCTCCCCCAATTCCCTTTGCAACCTGGGATGCAAGCCATCTGGACCAGGCGACTTATCCACTCTAAGCATACACAGCCTTTCTAGTACATCCTGTCTATCAATTTTCACCCCTTCCATTGCTTCTACCTTTTCCACTTCTACTGATATTTTGTCAGCATCCACCTTCTTAGTAAACACTGATACAAAGTACTCATTGAGTATTTTAGCCTTGCCCTGCGCTTCTTATCATATATCACCTTCTTTGTCCCTATTGGGCCCACCCCGCTTCTTACTACCCGCTTACTGTTTATATGCCGGTAAAAGATTTTTGGATTCCCTTTTATGTTAACCGCCATTCTACTCTCATATTCTCTCTTTGCCAATCTTATTTTCATCTTCACTTCCCCTCTCAACTTACTGTATTTGGTCTGGTTCTCCCTTAAAGAATTCACCTGACATTCATCATACACCCTCTTTTTTTGTTTCATCATCTTCTTTATCTCCCTCGTCATCCAAGGAGCCCTTGCTTTGGTTCCCTTACCCTTCCCTCTTGTTGGAATATACCTAGCCTGTACTTGGAACATCTCCTCCTTAAAGATCACCCATTGTTCTGTTACAGTTTTTCCTGTCAGTCTTTGGTTCCATTTTACTCTGGCTAGATCCTTTCGCATCCCATTGATGTTAGCCCTATTCCAGTTTAGAAGTTCCACTCTAGATTGTTCCTTGCTCCTCTCCATTGCTAATCTAAATCTTATGATACGATGATGACTCGTACCCAAGTGTTCTCCCAGACACTTGGTCGACCTGGCCCACCTCAATTCCCCAGCAATGCCTCCTTTCTAGTTGGGCCAAGAACATACTGGTCGAGGAAATTCTCCTGAACACATTAGAAATTCCTCCCCCTCCTTTCCCTTTACCCTAGCATTATCCCAATCGATATTTGGGTAATTAAAGTCCCCCAATATCACCACTCTATAGCTCTTGCATATCTCTGCGATTTCCCTGCAGATTTGCTCCTCTACCTCCCTCTCACTATTTGGAGGCCTATAGAATACGCCCAATAGCGTGATCATATCCTTTTTGCTCCTCAACTCTAACCAAATGGATTCTGTCCTTGTCCCCTCAAGATCATCCCTTTCCAACGCTACGATGTCTTCCTTAATCAGCACTGCCACCCCACCTCCCTTTTTTCCTTCCCTATCTTTTCTGAACCCTTGAATATTAAGTGCCCAGTCCTCACCGTTTTTAAGCCACGTTTCCGTTATTGCCACAGCATCATATTGCCACACGGCTAATTGTGCTTGTAGCTCACCAACCTTATTCACCACACTCAAATCTTTCAAAAAATGTCTTTGTTTTAGTAAGAACTCGTCTACAAAGAAAGAAAAGTAAGAACTTGTATCTATATAGTACCTTTCATGACCTCAAGGCTTTCTAAAGCACTTCACAGCCAATGAAGTATTTTTGAAGTGCAGTAACTGTTGCCCGCGATACGCAAAATAGCCAGCCGGCTTAACAGAGTTTAGTGGCGCCTTTGTAATTGACGGCTGTGGTAATGACAAATGGTCAGCACGATTTGCCCAATAGAGGCGGCTGTCCAGGATAAACGGGGATGGTGTAAGTGGTGGGGACTGTACAGAGAAACACAGCAGCCAATTTGTGCACAGAAAGATCCCACAAACAGCAATGAGATAAATGACAAGAAAATTTTGATTTTTTTTAGTTATGGCGATTAAAGGATAAATATTGGCAGGGACACCAGGAGAACTCCTCTGCTGTTCTTCAAATGGAGCCATGGAATCTTTTACGTCCACCTGAAGTGTCTACCTTGATTACATGCTCTAGTCTTTGGACTGGAGCTTGAACCCCGATCTTCTGACTCAGACGAGTGTGTTACACTGAGCTAAGGCTGACACATAAAAGCAGAATGATTTTATTAATGAGCCTCAATTACAAGATGTTCCAGAAGGTGGAAAAAAAGCTCCACCATGTAAAGAAAAATATTTTTATTACCAACACACTCTATTGCCACTGTATGTTATGGATTGCAGAATGATGAAATGTTTTGTAAGGATATGTCCATAAGGGCTTTACTGTAAAAGAAACTGAGCCGATTAACTCGAGTGTCTCTGTAGAATGTCCTTCAAATGTACCTTTTTGCCACAGGCACTTTCAAATCCCCAAAGAATTTTACAATCAGATACTATCTTACCCAGAATTCAACAAAAAAGCCTCATGGCACTGTAGTTGGCTGCATTGCAAATGTAAGGTCAGGATCGTTAAGATGTTAAAATGTATTGAGTATGCTTGAAAGGACTCTTCATTATTAAACACCTCTAGGCATGTACTCTCCAAGGTTATTCTAGGAATCTCAGATACTCCTCTACTGTTTCACTGATATTATATGTCAGTGTAGCAAGATCTCTCCTGTGACTCAAAGTATGACAAGGTCAGAAAGGGCTCAGACAACGCGAACTACCGACTGCAAGCCATATGCTTGAAGTATTCTTAAATTAGAAGTTAACAAAAACCCTTTTAAAATTGTTTCTAATCTATGGGATTCAGAAATATGACCAAGTTTTCAATTTTATAGGAACAGGAGTAGGCCATTAAGCCTGTTCCGCCATTCAATTAAATAATGGCTGATTTGTACCTCAACTCCATTTACCCGCCTTTGTTCCATATATCTCAATGGACCCAGCATCCACAGCCTTTTGACAGGGGGCGGGAAGGAGTTCCAGATTTCCACTACCGTTTGTGTGAAAATGAGCTTCCTGATTTCACTCCTAAATGGGTTAGCTCTAATTTTTGGATTATGCCTTCTTTTTCTGGATTTCCCCACCAGAGGTAATAGTTTCTTTGTATCTACCCTATCGAATCTCTATCATTTTAAACACCTTGATTAGATCACCCTTCAACCTGCTAAATTCAAGGGAATAAAATCTATGTTTATGCAATCTGTCCTCATAATTTAACCATTTAAACCCTGGTATCATTCTGAATTTTAATCACTAACTTAATTATTAACACCCAGAACTGTGTAAAAATACATCACACTTATGCCTCAGCTCATTTGGCTGCTGAAACACTCATCCACAAAAGAAAGACTTGCATTTATATAGTGCCTTTTACAACCACCAGACATCCCAAAGTGCTTTACAGCCAATGAAGTACTTTTTGAAGTGTAGTCACTGTGTAATGACAGCCAATTTGCGCCTGGCAAGGTCCCACAAACAGCAATGACCAGATAATTTTTTTTTAAGTGATGTTGATTGAGGGATAATATTGGTTAGGACACCGGGGATAACTCCCCTGCTCTTCTTCGAAATACTGCCGCAGGATCTTTTATGTCCACCTGAGGGGGCAACCGGGGCCTCAGTTTAACGTCTCATCCAAAAGACAGCACCTCCGACAGTGCAGCACTCGATTTTAAAATTCTCATCCTTGCTTTCAAAACCATCCATGAAGTCATCCCTCCCTATCTCTGTAACCTCCTCCAGCCCTATAATGCTCAGATATCTGCGCTCCCCAATTCTGGCCTCTTGCGCATCCCCGATTTTAGTCACTCCACCATTGGCGACCGTGCCTTCAGCTGCCCTAAGCTCTGAAATTACCACCCAAAACCTCTCAACCTCTTTCTCCTCCTTTAAGAGTCTCCTTAAAACTTACCTCTTTGACCAAACTTTTCCCAAACACCCCTTCCAGGTGAAACAGCGATTTACGTGTACTTCCTGCAATTTAGTATACTGTATTCGCAGCTCACGATGTGGTCTCCTCTACATTGGGAGACCAAATGCAGATTGGGTGACCGCTTTGCGGAACACCTCCGTTCAGTCTGAAAGGGGGACCCCGAGCTCCCGGTGGCCTGTCACTTTAATTCTCCACTCCACTCCCACTCTGACCTCACCGTCCTCGGCCTCTTGCATTGTTCCACGGAAGCTCAGCGTAAGCTCGAGGAACAGCACCTCATCTTTCGTTTAGGCACGCTACAGCCCTCTGGACTCAACATAGAGTTCAACAATTTCAGATCATAACCACGGCCCCTATCACATATATATATATATTTATTTATTTTTTCATCCACCCTTTTGTTTGGCCCCTTTTTTTCTTCCCTCCCTGAAGCTGGCAGCTGTCCTTCATTCCGCCAGCGCATTTCACACCTCATCTAGCTTCAACCTGTCACATTACCACCTCCTCTCGCCTTGAATATCTCTTAATGTCTCTCAATGTCTCTTAATCTCTCCTGCCTTCTATACTACCACTGACCTTCCCCTTTGTTCTTTCATCCCCTCCCCCTTTTCCCAGCTTTATACTTGCTTTAAATCTATTTCATTTCCTGTTTTTTTCCAGTTCTGACGAAGGGTCTTCGACCTGAAACGTTAACTCTGTTTCTCTCTCCACGGATGCTGCCTGGCCTGCTGAGTTTTTCCAGTGTTTTCTGTTGTTATTTTGGTTACTTGTCCTAATATCTCATGTGGCTCGCTGTTAAATTTTGTTGATAATGCTCCCGTGAAGCACCTGGAGAAGTTTTACTATGTTAAAAGTGCTATATAAATGCAAATTGTTGTTGTTTCATAAGTAGGCGGAATGTACTCTAAGCATTGCCCTGCTGAACATTACACATTTATTACGTTATTTGACTGCAAAAAAATGGATATGAATTAAATAGAGGAAAGTACAAGTCTGCAATAGAAAATATTAAGTATATTGGAATTCTTGAATCATTTGCAGTTTTCTCACAACCAATCAAAGTGGTAAACACAGATCTACGGAGCAACACTTCTGAGGCTTTACGCAACTTATAAACAGGCAAGAGTAACTGTTTTAAGGGTTAAATATAATATCGTATTCAAGGAAATATTTAATTTGAAATATGGTGGAACAATGCAGTGCTGCAACAATGCATGTAACTCAATTTTACCAAGCCTTGCTGCTGTGGGAAATGCCAGACACTTGCAAGGCGTCGGAGGAAAGCTTTGTCACATCGTCGAACAGCAGGTCTAAAATGGTACTGACAGGTGCCAAGGAACAGGTTACCTGCCTGCACTCTTAGCTGCAGGTGGTGCAGATTCTTATAATATGAACACAATAAAACTTCCACAGCATATTTTGTAAACGAAAAAAACTTAAATAAAAAGTTTGGTGGGAGAAAAGGCTTTCTGGCCTATCAAGCTCAAAATTCCTTCTTCGGACAAGGCACAATATTCATTCTCTGCAACTTACATATCTCCTGAGGATGGCAATCAACTATCAGCAGAAACTCAAGCCAAAATTCGACGAAGGCATTCCACAATGCAGCTCTTGTGAAGTGTAGAACACCAATCTACACTGCGCAAGTATGACAAATTGGAATCTAGATTATACCTCCATCGTCTTGCAGGAGCAGAACCACAATACTCCAAAACATTGTTGTTTGAGGAAGCAAATACCTTTAGTCTTAAAAAGTAATCAAATCATGGGTACAATATTCAGCACCTATGGCATTCTTCCCCATGCCATCCATTCCCAAACTGAGAAAGCAGGCAGTCCCATAGGTAAACATTATAAATTGGTTTTCCAATAAACATACATATGCAAGCTCCACCCATAAAATTATTGGAAGTTTTTCCACTAGATCAAAATTTACAAATTTACCATTGGATTGTTACTCATGACTATTTGAGGAAGTATCACACATGCAATGCAAACGACTTCAAATCTGAAGAATGAAGATTTACTTCAGAGACACATTTGTCTTCCCATTCCTTGCATGGTTGCCCACTGCCTGAAGTATGCTGGACAACTGTAACGGTACAAATTAGATCACTTGAGATTTTCCATGGATTTTCAGTTTTCACTAAATTCAAAGATGTGTGCATCAGTGTGTAATTCATAGTTACATTTGTACTATGACACCAGGAACTATGTGTATTTAAATAAAAAGCTCATTCAAGACTAGCATAGAGTTAACACAGAAGACAAATTATTCTTAGATTAAATTTTTGCAAAGTGAAGTTTCAGACTTTGTTAGATGTGTAAATTTAAGAATGATATGTATTTCACTTTTATTGATGCTGCGCTGGGAATTTGTTTTTGATTAAACTGCACTCTCATTTTGAAGTTCTTATTTTGCTCAGAATAAATTGTGAATGTGCAGTTGCTGTGGAAGTCAAAATCAGGTTTTAGCATCATAACTTTTATAATCAAGTGAGAGGATGAGCCTCAGAGAGTCTGTGCATGAAATAGCGAGTCTCAGAGAGTCTGTTTGTGAGAGAGTCTCAGAGAGTGTCTCATATTTTAAATGTAGCTACTAATGATTCTACAATATTTGCATCAAAGTGACTGCTGGCAAAGTTTGTGCGTATAACAATAATGCTGGAAATTAAACCAGACATATTGGCGCAGAAATTCCTGGGAAGTTTCAGTACAGCACCATTTTTTCCCCAAGAATATTCCCATGTAACCAATGTTCCCTTTTAATTTTTTTTGGGTGTGCGGACCCCTTAAGGGGTTGTGCGGCTCATTCAAAATACCGCGCTTGTGTGGTTTTCCTATTTAAAAGCTGGGAAGTCAGCTGCACGGGAGCTGCAGAGTGGTGCACGGCTGCGCAGCTTAAAGGGAACATTGCACGTAACTGATTTACGTGTTAAAGTGTTAAAAATCTGAATCACGGCCAGAACCTGCCCCAGATTTACGCTGAAACATTGGAAGGTATGAATTTCCTCAATCATTTGCGCCGCTTGTGAGATACATCTACCGAAACCTTCTGCCGCTCATTTACAAAGCTCCGCCATCATGCAAAAGACCTGCTCAGTGAGTTTCTTGGATTCATGCAGATAATGTGCTGGTTTAGATTTGCACCCACAAATTAAGGTGCAGCACAGTCCAGTTACCTGATATTGGCTTAGAGTCATGGGGGAAAAATTCGGTTGCTTTGCGCATCCCGTTAGCGCCCTAAGAGGGCGCTAATGGGGTGCAAAGCAACTAGCACCTGGGCGCGGCGATGTTTGCGCCGCTCGCGAAATTGACCAGACATTTTGCGGCGGCGCTAAACACTACCGCCACGATCTCCTGCGCCCACAGATCGTGAAATCAGTTGAGCGTGCAATGCCCTGGACCGGATATTGAGTGGCGCCCCCTGCCTTTCCGCCTGCCGCTAGCAACGACAGGTTGAGGGGAACGTTTTGCAGTCGGGAAGGGACGGGGGAGCGCTTCCTGCCTTTTCTTGTCGGCGACATTTTTGCACCACGCATTCTGAGAGAGAGAGAGAGACACACACTTCTGGAGAGATTCAACACTGTGTGAAGGAGTTTTGGGTACTGAGCAGCACTTTGCAGGTTCATTTTGATTTGACCATCCTTGCATCGATTTAGAAGAAACTATGGGGGCTGCACTCAACTCTTTCCCTGGGCCTCTCCATTGTTCTTGCCAGCAGATTTGATGTACAGGTCTCTCCAGGCCGAGATTCAAGGCTGCAATGAGCAGGATGTGGATGGAGAGCAAGATCGACCCTCCCCTTTAAGAACTGGCCGGCGCCAGTGTGTCTGTGTTCCATTGCTGACTGACATCACATGAGCTTCGCCAGCGCTCTGAGTTAGCGCCTCGCTCCTTGGCATTAGCGCCTTAAGAGAGGTGTGTAGCGCCTGATTTAGCGCTCCAATCACCTCCGGGGCGATAGAAGCCAAGTTTGCAGTCGGAGGCGATAATTAGCGCCAGGCGCTAAACTTTGTGCCCGGCCGATAATTGCACCCCAAATGGGGCAATACCGAATTTCTCCCCCATAGAGTCATAATGGCACAGAAGGAGGCCATTCAGCCCACCGAGTCCATGCCGGCTCTCTGTTGAGCAATCCAGTCAGTCCCATTCCCCCGCTCTATCCCCGTAGCCCTGCAAGTTTATTTCCCTCAAGGCTTAATTGAGGTTTCTGGAGTTTGATAGCGATTTTCTTCTTGCTTTTTTTGAATTTTTCTCAATGAGACCTGCACTATACTTAACCAAAGTGCTGCCAGTCAGTGCGCAAAAAAATGATCAGACTCTGCTTCCCCTGCCACGTCTTCAGAAGGACTAAGTAGCTGGAATCGCCTTCACAATGGAACAAGAAGAGCAGCAGCTAAGGCAAGCGAGTCTGAGAGTGAGGTGCCCTGGCAGAAGACAGCAGCCCACATCAGTGGTGTTGCATTTATGCTTGTTTTACGCTGGTTTTTACATTCTGGTGTAGGCAAATGATCTTCGCGGGAAATTAGGGCGCAAGTTCCTGTCTGCAAGATCGGCGTAGAAATCAGTGTAAATTTCGGAGTAATTCCTGTGAGAGTTTCTTTGGGGAATTTGGGGCTATTAACTTCCACATGCTGGTGCAAAATGCATTCCACTCCGTTTAATTCAAACTTGGTTAATTTGATTTGAAATTGTGCAAATCCACCTCCTGTGCTCTTTATAGTTAAGCTGCTTGATTAAAATTTCTGGTTAACTTGAATCTTTTTTGAGCAAAAATCAACTTTGTCACAAGTATACAATTACATTCGCAGAATCCCAAAAATCTGACCCAAGTTGTTATTATATTAGAAGTTTATCAACCTGAAGATTAAAACAAAAACGCATCAACAAAAGTGGAGCAGTATATCCTGCACTAACAAGTTTTTTTGTGAGGTAATTTTCGAAATAAATGTTATAATATTGTGTGTCCCTGAATTTGCAGTCGGAGGAGTACCTCCGGAGTACACCTCCAACCCGCAAAATACTTCCATACTTAGCTCCTGGCTCCACAGCTACGGAGTGCTCCCTTCTTGGGCCTGCAGGCGTTGCCTGCGAAAAGGCCCACAGATCCCAGGGACGCAGGCAGTTCACAAGCGTCATTGGGATCACATGGGCCCAGTCAACCAATCAAAAAGGGGGATTCCTATGATGCTTATGAGGATTCCATTTACGTACGGAATCCCCATAAGCCTATTAGAAATCACCAAATAAATAAGGAATCACACCACTTAAAAAAAAATGGTTCCATGTTCAAAATTAATTAAGGACCCTTTAATTAAGCATTTAAAATAAAAAATTATTTTTGAAAAATAAATTTAAACATTTTAAAACTGGCCAAAATTTACCTAAACTAATTTTAAATGTATGTTTATGTTTTAATCATTTTTAAATTTTATTTAAATATTTATTTCAACCCTTATGCTGGTAAAAGGCGGCTTTTACCAAGCGCAAGGGTTTCATGGACATTCGCTGGGCAAATAGCCCAACTCTGTGCCAGCGAAAGTGTTTTTGCAGCTGATGCGAACGATCTGTCAATGCAAAAATTTGACAGATCGCATGTTCCGGGTTTTTGTGCATACGGAAACCCAGAACTTGCGAGGCATTTCAGAAGGCTGCAACAGGACACAGAAAGGCTAGTAGAATGGGCAGACAAGTGACAGATGGAATTTAATACAGAGAAGTGTGAGGTGATGCATTTTGGCAGAAGGAACAGATAGATGCAATATACACTTAATGGCACAGTTTTAAAGAGTGTGCAGGGACAGAGGGACCTGGGAGTTAATGTGCATAGGTCCCTGAAGGTGGCAGGACATATTGAGAGAGTGGTTAACAAAGCATATGGGATCTTGGGCTTCATAAATAGAGGTATTAAGTACAAAAGTAGAGAAGTTATGTTGAACCTTTATAAAGTGCTGGTTAGGCCACAACTGGAGTATTGCGTCCAGTTCTGGTCACCACACTTTAGGAAGGATGTGAAGGCACTTGAGAGGGTGCAGAGGAGATTTACCAGAATGGTTCCAGGGATGGAGGATCTTAGCTTCAAGGACAGGTTGGAGAAGCTGGATTTGTTTTCATTAGAGCAAAGGAGGTTGCAGGGTGATTTGATACAGGTGTACAAGATTATGACCGGTTTGGATAGGCTAGATGGGGAAAGGCTGTTCCCACTAGTTGATGGTACAAGGACTAGGGGACACAGATTTAAGGTTTTGGGCAAGAGATACAGGGGAACGTGAGGAAAAACTTTTTTACGCAGCGAGTGGTGAGGACCTGGAACTCGCTGCCGATGGAAGTGGTGGAAGCGGAGACACTCAATGTTTTCAAGGGGAGACTGGATAGGCACTTGGGGGAAATAAACTTTCAGGGCTACGGGGATAGAGCGGGGGAATGGGACTGACTGGATTGCTCGGCAGAGAGCCGGCACGGACTCGATGGGCTGAATGGCCTCCTTCTGTGCCGTTATGACTATGACTCTTTCGTCCTTCACCAGTCCACCCTCCCTCAGCTCTTCGCTCCTCCAAACAGACTTTCCGGCTGGCTGCTTGAAGACGAGGGCTACCCACCGAAGACATGGCTCATGACACCCTTGAAGAGGCCAAGTACTGAGGCCGAGCAGAGATATAATGAAAGCCACAATTCCACCAGATGTGTCATAGAGTAGACAGGAGGCATGCTCAAAATGCGCTTCAGATGCCTTGACAGATCTGAAGGAGCCCTTCAGTATGCACCAGCCAGGGTCTTCAGAATCATCGTGGTCTGCTGCGCCCTGCACAACATAGCGCAGCAGTGAGGATTCATGCTGCGAGGATTAGCAAGGCACTGAGCGCACAGCCTCTTCAGAGGAGAAGGAGCAGGAGGAGGCGAGCAGGAGGAGGAGCATCAGCTGGAAGACGAGGAGGAGCTGGAGGAACCAGCAGGCCAGATCCCACCAGCACCCGAGCACATTGCTGCCTGGGAGGTCAGGGTTGGCCTCATCATGGCCAGATTTACTTAACTTTAGGCAGTACACCCATATGGCTGCCACATGCTGCGCCAGGTTGCCACCAACCCACAGCAACACCATAAACAATGACCAAGCCATTCCTTTCACACTGCACCATTGCTGGAGGTACCGTTATGTCTCACCATTCACTGCAATTGACTAAGCCACTTCCAAAGGTGCACACGCATTTGTCCAAGACCGGAAACTTTACATAAATGTTGAATAAAACACCCAAGTGGCTACCGTTGTGAATCTACTTGTGTGTCAGCTTTCTCTTACGCGTGCTTCTATGAGGTGCCACCCCTGCCAGTCTGCTCACTTCCCTGCTGCAACTGCTTAAACACTCTTGGCAGACGTCCTCTGGATTTTGGAGCCTCTGATGGCCCCGCCAAAGTCTGCTCCTCGCTGTCTGAGGAGGCATCTGGGTCTCTACCGAGTGGTTGGCAACCGGCGAGAAGTGTGAGCGCTTTGAGAGGAGCCCCACTTCCATGTCCCCTCTCACCATCATCCCTCTCATGGGCCACCCACACTTCCCTGCTAGCAAGGAGCTGGAGAGCACCTTGTTGCACGTAAGTGGGGCCATGAGAACCCACGTCTACGCTGACATCCCTCCTAGAGAGGTGGTCTATGAGCCTTTGCCATCTGTTCTCCATAGATACCATGTGCTCCTGTGAGTGGCGCATTAGCTGCTCCATTTAGGCGGCCATCCTATCCACAGAAGAGCCTACGGTTACCATCGCCTGTGACATGGTGGTGCTCATGTTGGAGATGGACTCCTCCATTCTCTGCACATTTGCAGACATCGCACTCGCAAAACCTGTCAAAGCCTCCTGCACCTCCGGGATCACCCTCTTTCTGGATGGCCCCTCAAGGCTCAGCGTCTGCATGCAGTTGAGCAGAGCTGGGGGCATCCTGTGCCCTCCGGTGACGAGTCTCCACTGCTGTCCATCTCCACCATTTGCTCTTGCTCACTTGTGAGTTGTGAGACACCAGGTGACAACAATACTCTATCTCACGTGGTACCCCAACCGAGGTGTGCGTATCTGTGCTGGTGCTGGGTGCGCTCATATCTGGTGATGGAGGCTCCTCTGAGGAGTCGTCTTTCTCTTCCTCCTGGACAGTCTACGGGGGGGCTCTTGATGGACCTGTGGGAAAGTAATGAGATGAGTTAGATATGTCACATGAAGAATGGGTACAGATACCATTATGCCATGTTGACCATTCAATGGCTGCTGACATCAGTCCTCATATGAGTGACTGCTGTATGCCATGTAGCTGTACGATATGTAATTCTGTCACCCTCTCTCCGTCTCCCACCTCCAGCTGCTCGGCAGCTCCAGATACTTCTCAGGCTGCCTTCTCTGCTGTTGTAAGGGTGGCAAATGATGGAGGGCCACCTCTGGTTCTCTCCCTCTTATTGTGGGCTCTCTTTTCCTGCAAGGAGGGAAAAAAGCAAAGGTGGAGTGAGAGTAATGGAATGCGTGTAAGCAACGGATTGGTTACATCTTTAGAGGGAGATTATGATGTATTGGGGTGGCAATGCCATGTGGCCTCCTTGTGTGTCGTTAGTTGGTATGATTGCATGAGGATGAGGGCGAGTGTGAGGGGTAGCTAGTCAGATGGGGATGTAATAATGTAGAGAGAGGGATGGGTGGACATGCAAGGTATGTTGGTGTGAGTAAGGATGTGCAGGAGTAAGGTTGGGAAGGCAGAGTGAGGGGGATGTGATGAGAGGCACAGCAGGATGAAGTTGAGTGTAGCTTTGTACTCACCTTTCCTGATCTAATGAGATCATTGAAATGTTTCCAGCACTGCACCCAGGTCCTCCTGACCACATCCCTGCTGTTAACCTCCTCTGCAATTTGGAGCCAGGCTCTTTTTGTTTCCTGGGGAGATCTCTTCTGCTCATTCAAAGGAAAGAGGGCCTCCCTGCTTGCTCTGACTTCCTCCACAAGCATATGGAGGGAGTCATCGGAGAACCTGGGTGCAGCCCTCTGTGGAAATATTTGCAGCAGTCGATTTGTCCAGTGTGCTGCCTGTACACTCCTAGATGAACCTTCAAGTGCAATGTGACCATGGCTCCTTTAAATATCTCGGCTGAAAACACGTCATAGATGACGTCATCAGACCCACACCATTTAATAGGGCCAGGTAATGCGCAGGGCGGGCTTAATAGGTCCCATTAAGTCGATTTCTGGAGTGGGATGAAAGCAACAATGGGGTCGCAACCCGCCACGGCGACCGCCCGCTCTCGTCCCGCCCTGGTAAAGAAAATTCCGGCCTATAAGTCTGATAATTAAATCAAATAAATTAAATCAGTGATGTACTGCAACCACAAAATCATTAGGACAGATTCCTTTTAAAGCCCATCTGTGAAAAACATCTCATTAATGATTGCTTTTCAAAGACAATGATAAATATATTTAGATACCAATACATTTAAATTCCAATTAAATTATTACATTTAAAATTCTAACAACTGATGCACATTAGCAAGAAATTATAGTTGATATCAGTGAATAAACATTGAACACATTAGTTAGTTAAACTTCTATCTATGTTAGGAAAGGTTTAACTAACTTCAAATAACTAGGTGAAAGTCTGTGTTAAAATTCCAAACAAAGGAATGCCTCACAAATGTGCTAAGCATTCAACGATTAATATCACCAACAGCAATTTCTAGTCTCTCGTTATACTCCAAGTGGAGAAAGAGGGAATTTCCTTTGAAGAGCAGGGTCCTGACTCTTGACTGATCTTTTACCAGAATTTTCACAGGTACACAGTACATATTCCTATGTACTGTCAAAAACTAAACAGAACCTAAAAAACGTAGGACAATACTGTAATTGTGTTAACTTGCTAAGTAAGAAATGCTGTTTTATTGCCCGCTATCATTCAGTTAATTTCTACAATAAATTAGACTCACTCTGGTGGCCCATTGTTTGTGACTCCAAGTACTGGCACCCAATGAATGAAAAGTGAAGTTGCCAGAGTAGGCATGTCACCTTTTGAGATTTTTGACCATTTTTTCCATGGAAAGCATTTGGATATGATATCTGTGTTGCTTTTAAATTAAAACAAACTTATTAAAGTTTAAACGTCACCTTACAGCCACATGCTGGAGCCACTGGGACAAAAAAGGAATTGGTATGCTTATGTAAGATTTGGATCACAGGTCACACACAGATTACCCAAAGGGTCTTAGGAGTTGTAAGGCTTTTTATTAAAGAGCTATAGTTGAAAGCACATATGCGATTGAAATAGATACAGTGGACATACAACCCGTGACAGATGAGGGCGATCTACGGCCCTGGAACGGAACGAAACAACCGGACGGATGGTGAGGCAGTATGATGGTCTCAGATTGGGTGGATTCTGCAGTCTGCTGCAGCGGTCACTTCCGTTGGGTCATCCCTCGAGCTGTCGGAGGTGTTAGGCCGTCAGCCACCTCAGAGGCTAAACTTGACCAAGGCGTTAGGCTGTAGCCACCTCGGGGAAGCCTTCGCCCCTAACTGCCTGATTTCCTCTCTCGGTCATCTATATTTATAGTTATTTTGGTGGGCTGGTGATTACCTGGTGTCAATCATTTGTTCCCCATCCTATTGTCCAATTACAAGGGAGAGGCTACCTATGACAGCCCCCGTCCCAGCCTCACGAGGTCATTTTCCTCCTTATCTCTGTTCTAAAGGTCTTGTTGCCCTCTTATAGACAGCTTGTTTATCCTACAGCTCCTTGCTGCATCCCGTATCAGGTCTAGTTATGCCCACTTGAAGGCCTGTTTTTGTGTTCTAACCTCGTAATTCAACTCTCTGTACAGCTATTTTTCTGACATGACTGGAATCTTTCTGTGTCATCAACTTAGGCAAACTACTGATCTAGGGAACCCATAACAGACTATTATTTCTTTCAATCCACGATTTCTTACACTTATGAGCTCACCCCAAAGTCAATGAGTAACTCGTGAAACTGTTAGCCGTGATGGTCCAAGACAATTGGGGAGTCATTATCTTGTCGCAGATGCCACCAGCAAACATACGTACCCCTAGCGAATTGGAACGCTGTTGAGGTTTACCCGAAAGCTAATTTCAAAAGCAGGGGGTGGGAGGCATGCTAGGATGTGGGGCCTATTTACAGGAATAACATAGAGACATAGAAGATAGGAGCAGGAGTGGGCCATTCGGCCCCTCGAGCCTGTTCCGCCATTTAATGAGATCATGCCTGATCATCCAAATTCAGTACCCTGTCCCTGCTTTCTCCCCATATCCCTTGATCCCTTTAGCCTTAAGAAATATATCCAACTCCTTCTTGAATATATTTAATGAATTGGCCTCAACTGCCTTCTGTGGCAGAGAATTCCACAGGTTCACCACTCTCTGGGTGAAGAAATTCCTCCTCATCTCAGTCTGAAATGGCTTACCCCTTATCCTTAGACTGTGACCCCTGGTTCTGGACTCCCCCGCCATCGGGAACATCCTTCCTGCATCTAGTCTGTCTAGTCCTGTTAGAATTTTATAAGTTTCAATGAGATCCCCTCTCATTCTTCTAAACTCTAACGAATATAAGCCTAATCGACCCAATCTCTCTTCATACGTCATTCCTGCCATCCCAGGTATCAGTCTGGTGAATCTTCGCTGCACTCCCTCCATGGCAAGAACATCCTTCCTCAGATAAGGTGACCAAAACTGCACACAATACTCAAGGTGTGGTCTCACCAAGGCCCTGTACAACTGCAGCAAGACATCCTTGCTCCTGTACTCGAATCCTCTCGCTATGAAGGCCAACATACCATTTGCCTTCTGAACCGCCTGCTGCACCTGCATGCTTATCTTCAGCGACTGGTGCACAAGGACACCCAGGTCTCGTTGCACTTCCCCTTTTCCCAATCTATTGCCGTTTATATAATAATCTGTCTCCTTGTTTTTGCCACCAAAGTGGATAACCTCGCATTTATCCACATTATACTGCATCTGCCATGCATCTGCCCAATCACCCAACCTGTCCAAATCATACTGGAGTTTCTCTGCATCCTCCTCACAGCACACATGCCCACCCAGCTTTGTGTCGTCTGCAAACTTGGAGATATTACATCTAGTTCCCTCGTCTAGATAATTTATATATATTGTGACTAGCTGGGGTCCTAGCACCGATCCCTGCGGTACCCCACTAGTCACTGCCTGCCACTCGGAAAAAGACCCGTTTATTCCAACTCTTTGCTTCCTGTCTGCCAACCAGTTCTCTATCCAAGACAATACCTTACCCCCAATCCCGTGTGCTTTAACTTTGCACACTAATCTCTTATGCGGGACCTTATCGAAAGCCTTCTGAAAGTCCAAATACACCACATCCACTGGTTCTCCCTTATCTATTCTACCAGTTACATCCTCAAAAAATTCCAGTAGATTAGTCAAGCATGATTTACCTTTTGTAACTCCATGTTGACTTTGTCCGATCCTGTCACTGTTTTCCAAGTGCTCTGCTATTACATCTTTTATAATGGACTCTAGCATTTTCCCCACTACCAGCACTACTGAACCAGAGTCGAAATTTGGAACAGGGTGGATAGGAATGACTCTGGCACATTAATTTTCAAACTGGATTATCCAATGCATACAGGAATTCTGTGTTATCTGATAGCCTAGTATTCTATTCACCAGCATATAAAAAGTTCAAACTATTAAGGTCATAGTGAGATGCTATGGCATAATCTAGGTTTGATATTTCAAATCTATGTGTATGGATTGAGTGCAGATACTCTGGTTTTACTGTATACTCCGAGTAGCTGTACAGCACAGGACCAAATTGTTTAAACAAAGAAAAAGGAAATTGTTTTAACAGTAGACACCAGGTGGGATTAGAATATTTGGCATTTAAAACAACAAACCATTGATAGATCTGTAAATGTTGCACACTTTTGAATGTTGCCTGAAGTGAGTCAACTAATTTCATGCAGATACCAGTGATAAGAGTAAAGTATTAAAATCCAGTCATCTGAATGTGCCTACCTTAACAACTGGATTCAATAGGACCACTCCTGATTTTTTTGTAATCACTTGCTTTGAAGTGTAATGATGTTCTATAAGCTGAGGGATTGTGGGAAATCCAGTTCCTTCAAATCGATACTGATTCTGTGTAAAACATTGAAAATATACATAAAAGTACTGACCAACTTCAGAAAATATTTAGCAGACCAAATGGTGCAATATACAATCGAACAGTCTACAGTAACAGCTACTTCCATTTTTTTTTATTTGTTTATGGGATGTGGGCGTCGCTGGCAAGGCCAGCATTTATTGCCTATCCCCAATTGCCCTTGAGAAGATGGTGCTGAGCCGCCTTCTTGAACCTCTGCAGTCCATGTGGTGAAGGTACTCCCACAGTGCTGTTAGGGAGGGAGTTCCAGGATTTTGACCCAGCGACGATAAAGGATCGGCGATATACTTCTAAGTCAGGATGGTGTGTGACTTGGAGGGGAACTTGGAGGTGGTGGTTTTCCCATGCGCCTGCTGCCCTTGTCCTTCTAGGTGGAAGAGGTCGCGGGTTTGGGAAGTGCTACCGAAGAAGCCTTGGCGAATTGCTGCAGTGCATCTTGCAGATGGTACACACTGCAGCCACGGTACGCCGATGGTGGAGGGAGTGAATGTTTAAGGTGGTAGATGGGGTGCCAATCAAGCGGGCTGCTTTGTCCTGGATGGTGTCGAGCTTCTTGAATGTTGTTGGAGCTGTACTCATCCAGGCAAGTGGAGAGTATTCCATCACATTCCTTACTTGTGCCTTGTAGATGGTAGGAAGGCTTTGGGGAGTCAGGAGGTGAGACACTCGCTGCAGAATACCTAGCCTCTGACCTGCTCTTGTTGCCACAGTATTTATGTGGCTGGTCCAGTTAAGTTTCTGGTCAATGGTGACCCCCAGGATGTTGATGGTAGGGGATTTGGCGATGGTAATGCCGTTGAATGTCAAGGTGCAGTGGTTATACTCTCGCTTGTTGGAGACAGTCATTGCCTGGCACTTCTGTGGCGTGAATGTTACCTGCCCCTTATCAGCCCAAGCCTGAACGTCGTCCAGGTCTTGTTGCAAGCGGGCATGGACTGCTTCATTATCTGAGGAGTTGTGAATGGCACTGAACATTGTGCAGTCACCAGCGAACACTTGGGCTGATCTAGGCTTGGGCTGATAAGTGGCAGCACACAAGTGCCAAGTAATGACCATCTAAAACAAGAGAAAGCCCAGCTATTTCGTTTTCAATGGTATCACTATCTCTAAGTCCCCCCATCAACAACAACTTGGGGGGGGGGAGGTAAGGGGGGTGGTGGTGAGGGGGAGGGCGATCATCATTGACCAGAAGCTGAACTGGACCAGCCATGTCCGTATTGTGGCTACAAGAGTAGGGCAGAGTCTGGTCCTCTGTGATGAATGGCTCGCCTCCTGACCCCTCAAAGTCTTTCCACCATCTAAAAAGGTGCAAGTCAGGAATGTGAAAGAACACTCATCACTTGCCTGGATGGGTGCAGATGCCAGTGTATCCAGATCTGAAGATTTTCCCCTCAAAATACTGTTAAATCCTGAGACCCCCCCCCCCCCCCCCCCACCACCACCACCACCACCACCACCACAGTGCTCCTAGATCCTATGCTGTCCCCATTGCTGACTAACCAGTGACCCAACAATATTACTTAGCATTAGACTCCTGTTAACACAAGGTATATATCAAAAGCAAAATACTGCGGATGCTAGAAATCTTAAAATAAAAAACAGAAAATGCTGGAAACACTCAGGTCAGCCAGCATCCGATGAAAGGTCATCGACCTGGACCATTGGCCCCAATATTGACAGGGGCAGGTTTGATATGTGGGGGACGGAGTTTCGGACAGCAAACTCGGAAGTCCAGTTTTCCCCGCATGCTGTGGAGTTTTAACTCCACAGCGTGCGTCTTTTTTCTTTGCCAGGATCCCCACCCAGAAGTCAGCCTGACTTGGCTTCCAGTCAGGCGGGGAGCACTCCAGAGCAGGCCACAGCTGCAAGTAAGGAGCTTGCAGCTGCTACTGGGTACGTGGGGGGTGAGGTCTGATCCCTGCCCCTGAGGACAGGGGGTCCAACCCTGAGGTGGAGAGGTCTGATCCAAAGGAAGAAGGCAAGCTTGGGGGGCTGGGGGAGCACTGCTGCTCCTCCTGGCCCACCAGCAGTGTTGTAAAGGCAGTTACCTGCTCTCCAAAGCTGTCCTCGCCGTCCTTCCCAAAGCCTGGGAAACCCAGCATGCCAGGGTTAAAACTGCAGGTTAAATCAGAGGCTGCCAGCCTCATTGAAATATTTAAATTGCCAACCCGCCTCCTTGGAGCAGGTTGGCTGCCTGCCCCCTGTCCCACCTCCGTTAAACTCAGAAGTGATTGGGTTGGAGTCGGTTTGAGATTTTTAGAAATTTAACATCTCACCCGTCCCCAACCACCCATTTTTGGGGTTAAAATTCACCCCATTAACTCTGTTTCTCTCTCCACAGATGCTGCCTGTCCTGCTGAGTGTTTCCATCAATTTTTTGTTTTTATTTTAGGTATGTATCAAAGTTTATTGATGATGCAAAACTGGGAGGAGCAGCAAATAGGGAAAGAATAATGGAGGAGATTACAGGAGGATATAAACAGTCTTGGAGAATGGGCAGATAATTGGAAGCTTCTACAATAGCCCTGGAGAATGCATATTTACAAGAATAATACCTTGGACTAGCTGTCAATATTACAAAGCAAACCTAGAGTAACTAGGGCTGTATTCTCTCGAACTGAGAAGATGAGGGGAAATTTGATATCGGTGTTCAAAATGATAACAGGAATAATAAGGTAAATATAGAGAAATTATTTCCACTGGTAGGCTAATAGAAGACAAGAGGCCATGATCTCAAAATAAGCACCAGAAACGGAAAGGGGGAGAACAGAAGCAACTTTTTGATCAATATAGATTGCTTTGCCACAAATAGTTATCAATGCTAAATCAATATTATATCCAAGAAGATGAAGAGACAATAATGAAGAGAATATTAAAAACGAATATGGAGAAAGCAAGAAACTTTGCTTATTCTTATATTCACTATCCTATTCTTAACCTCTAACTAATAGATTAAACCAAATAAGAGCCCTAATGAAATGAGAACAGACAATGCTGGCAATACAAAGGCCATTAACATTTGAAAAAAGAAAACTCAGGATAATATTCTGGGCGCAGACAACAGACCTGCTGAGTATCGCTGCCATTTTCTATTTTTACTTCAGATTTCCAGCATTTATCTTTTTAATAGTCCTGACAGAATAAAGAGATTCTACCAATATCAAATTAAATTTTGCAGTCCCATGAAACAGTAGGAAAATGGACAACCGAATTAGAAAAGAAAAAAAATCTTGTGCGCTTACAAGAGCCGGCAGTATGATATTGCCATAGTTCAAGTAGTACGGATGAAGATCAAAGATGCCTTGGCTACAAGAGGAGGTTAGCTGGCAAAGTTATACTTGGCAGGTTACAAAAATAAAAGCCACTTTACATAAAAGCTCTACCACTAACAGAGACTTATCATTTCAAATTGTCAAAGAAATTCAAAACCATGTTTCGTTTACTGACACTTGTATATTGCCCAATTTATAAGATCCATCCTTGTACATTTTACTGGAAGAAATAATTTCTGAATATCAATGGAAGAAGTTGTTTGATGGGCAGGAGGGGGGAGGGGGGCAAGAGAATGTCAGGTTCAATTTCTGTGGGCAACTTATTCAACAGGCCCGAATGAACTTTTGTTGACTCTGACAACAGGCCAGCAGTATACCTTAACTCACAAATCCAAAATGTTAAGTTAGATTAGATTAGAAATGGGTGGAAGATAAGCAGTTGGGTGTTATGCATGTGCATAAAAGGGTTTGTTTCTATCTTTCATCACACCAATGTTTGAATTCAATTGGACGCAACAAAAAAGAAAGCAGAGTTCTGCAAAGTGCTGAAGGTTTTAACACCACGTCTCCTCCATGAATCAAACTGTAGAATTTTCTTAGCACAAGTAACAATGCAATCTTTTGAAACGTGGGTCGGATATTCTCCAGGTAGGCTATTTTATTAAAGCAATAAAGCGGAGCAGTTTTGTTGATTAAGAATTCACAAGAGGAAGGGGAAAATGACAAAATCCAAGGACAAACAATAGCAGTAAAAAACAAAGATCAGTTATAACTCATCGAAGACCCAAAGACAATCTCCTCCAAAAAAACGAATCTTAAATACCAATTGATCATTCAAAGCACAAAACTTACAGAACGCACACTTTTCCACATGAAAGCCCACTATTATGAAAATGGTAATAAGGTGGATAAATTGCTAGCTTGGCAAATGAAAAGACTGGAGACAATAAACAGAATTCAAAGGGTGGGTAATGAGAAGTGACAAATGACACACCCCGTAGTAAATCCACAACACATTTAAAACATTCCATAAATGGTCTGTACTGCTCAAATGCATCCAGTGGAATCATAATACAATTTCATACAGTAACTTTTCTTTTATATTTTATTTTTTCAGAAAATTCATGCATATATTTTGTTAAGTCACTACAATTTTGAGACACAGCACAGCAAAAATCATTACTATAGTTGACATGGCTTGTGTATACAAAAGCAAAATACTGCGGATGCTGGAAATCTGAAATAAAAACAGAAAATGCTGGAAATACTCAGCAGGTCAGGCAGCATCTGTGGAGAGACAAACTTGTGTATATTCTGGGGACAATGAACTGCTGGGGTAGCAGGTCAAGATAATTTATCTAAAAAAACCTCAAAATCAATTGATCAAAAGTGAAAAAGAATCATAAATACATCCTGTAAGGCGATCCAGTAGCACTGTGCATTGGAGTTCCAAAATGCAGAATCATAGACTAAAAGGAGTCATGTGTGAGCTCCCATTTTCAGCCATGGTGTGCAGGAAAGGCACTGAAAAGAAACTGTGCAGCTCCCCTTGGGTGGGAGAAGGAGAGGCAAATCAGGAATGTGAAAACTACAGGATGATTCCACCAGGCTGTGGAGAGGGTGGGTGTGATGGGGAAGCACGAAATAGAATCCATGCTCTCAATGGAAGTACCATAAGCTTACCAACACACACACACACACACACACACACACACACACACACACACACAGACGCGCACACGCCTTTCTTGTCCTTCTCTGTTATTCATACAGTCAGTAATTCTATTAAATTCCTCTCTGAACTTGCAGTTAGTTTTTGAAAATTTTGAATCTATTTTTCTGGCAAAAGTTACAAAAATAAAAAACTTTAAGACATTCATTAGCTATTCTCCAGTAAATAAAATCAGTAAGCTACAAATAGCCTATGGAATTTTCTACAGCACAATCAATATAGAGTTTACAAACAGACCAATTCCCTTTTGGACAAAGGATGAGACGGAAGCTCCGATTTTAACCGGGAGCATAAGTCGGGCGAGCGGGCAGGCTGGGTGGGCGATTGGCAAGCCCCTACCCAATCTCAGCAGTGTGAGATCCAGGCAATTTTAACTCCCGCGCCTCATTGGCATGCCACCAGTCAGCTGCCGGCTGAAATCTTTAATTTTGCATTAACAAGGTTCCAAGTTTGTGCCAAGTTAGCTGAAATTAGCCATATTGTCATTAAGTGTGCTTTAAGTAACCTCAGCATCCCTGGATTATTAAAGCCAAAAAATCAGCCAGGAATTACACCCCTTATAGTAACTAATGATTCCTGCCACAAAGTGCAGGTGACAACAGGCTTGGACTGGGATTTATGATATTCCCTTCTACCCCCATCCCCATCAAATAGTCTTCCTGCAGTCACTATTTTGGGTTACACATAAAGAATGGTCACTGAGACGAGGAAACAGAAAGCAACCAGCACGTGAAACTATACCCCACGGAAGTCAAAGCACACAGGAACATGGAAGAAAACTGGCAAAAAGCCAGTAGATTGCTCTATGAAGACAATCACTCAAGATAACTATCACAACATACAGATATGGAAAAGTCTTTACCACAAAAAACTAGATTACAATTCATTTCTGGATGCAGATCCAGTGATGAAGCAACTGAGCTTGTGGAGGAAAGAATGGAGATTGCACCCAGAGAAGCACTTTTATTAGGGCACTGTATGGAGTAGTCATGGAGGCCCTGATACTATTGGCATCAAATGCATCTTCAACTGTTTGATTCCTCCATTTATTCTTCAAGTTTAATCCAAAATTTTACTGTAATCCTGTGAAGAAGATTATACATTAACTTTTGTGCCCATCTTCACAATTATATAACTTTGACAGCGTGTCATATTTGTAGACACTTCAAAAAGCTACATAAAGGTGCACAAATCTCCCAGATGACAAATTTAATATTCCTGAAGTATGATGGTGTTTTCTTAATAATTATTATAAGCCTGAAGTTGTCGAAATACTGACTTCAATTGTTGCATAATGGCTTTAAAAAAATGTTTTCATTTTCAACTCAAACTTGCACAATAGGATGGCAGTGGATGAAAGGAAATAAATGTCTTTAGATATGGTATTTTTTTAATAACTACTGTAATAATTACTATACTTACATCAGCATACTGGATGATAAAGTGTCTGCGCTGTCCGTCTGAGTAAACAGAAAGGACATATTCACCAGGTTTGCCATGGCTTTCTCGGACCAGGAAATCTCCTTGCTGTTTCAACAGCTCCTGTGCTTCTATCCGAGGAATTGCTCCGTGATACCAGTCTTGTTCTGCTAATGGTTTCTCACTGTTAGGCGTCACATCAAAGAACTGAAAAACAATAGTGAACCTAATTTTGAAAAATGTGCAAACAATATGTAACAACATTGTGTTAAAGAAAGAAAAATACAGGGGGAATACTTTAAATGGGACAGACAATAGCAGGATTAACAACAGAAAATGCTGCAAACACTCAGCAGGTCAGGCAGCATCCATGGAGAGAGAAAAACAGAGTTAACGTTTCAGGTCTGAGACCCTTCGTCAGACAACAGCATGCATAGTTTAACATGGGTAAAAAGAAAAGGTAACAATGGCCCAAAATTGTTACCAAAGTAACAGTGAGGCTAATGCCGCTTGCCGTTATTTATATGCAAATGCCACAGCAACTTCAGGCGAGGGCACATGCGCGATTACATGTGGAAATCGAGAAGTTGCTGTCGGAGATGCGCTGCTCTGCCATTACCTTTGTGAAAACGGCATGGTGCTGTCTGGCACCCCATTGAAATGCGTGAAGTTCCTGCACCTGCACGATAGATACGAAGTAAACTCACCACAGAAAGTTAAGTCAAGTAATTTCAAGTCTAAGTACCCTTTTAACAACGTGGTAAGTGTTAATTACTGCAAGTCAACCTCTCTGGCCCAGTAAATTAACTTTTACAAATGTGGAGTCTCATTCCTTCAGGTTTTAATTGTCGTGGAGATTTTTTTTTAAAAGAAATTAAAATTACTTTTTTTTTTACATTTCCTTCTCTCTCTCATAATCCAATCCTTCTATTTCTTTTCCTGTACCTGATTTGACATTGAATTCACCATTCTAAGTTACACTTCCTTCTCAGTCTTTGCGCTGTTAATTTCAGAATCCTTCAACGTGATTGATTAAGGAAATACACAGTTGTTCGCCCTGTTCGCTCAGATTCCAGATGCCCCTGTTGAGGGTGCCACGCCATTTCCATCTCACACTTCCAGCAACTTGCAGGGCCAAATATCAGACATTAAACGGGCAAGGGCAAGTCTAAATAACAGTGGGCGCCATTCGTTGGCCTGCTTCGGCAATTTTTGTGCCAATACAAATGTGAAATTAACTATTCACTGAAAATATCCTGCCAGAACTAGGCAGGAACTGGCGACTTCACTGCCTCTGACTCTGCAAAATTGTGGTACCTGATTAACAAATCATAATAATGCTCAGTTAGTATAGAAGTAGACATTCACAGAATCAGACATGAAAGGACTTGCACTAGTTATAAATAAAGCTAATCAAGTTCTGGGATTCATCTTGAGGAATCTTATATAACTCAACAGTAATGCCACAGTTACAATATTGTCTGCAGTTTTGGGCACCTTATTTTCTGAAGGATAGTGAGCTACTGGATGGGATCAGAGAAAAATAAGGCTGATTTCATGTTCTAGGTTACAAAGAGGCTCACAGAAGTGAACTTGTTTTATTGGAGAAAAGAAGATTGCAAGGAGAAACAATCAATTATTTTAAATGGTAAAGTGGTAAACACATTATTAAAGAGAACGCCATTACAAAATTAAGATTTATTAAGTCGAGAGATCAGAGGAATTCCCATTCTACTCAGAGTAGCACATAAATGGAATCAACCCATAAAAAGTAATTAATGCAATGACAATTAACTTTTCTTTTAAAAAGGGGCTAAACATCTAGCTGCTGCAAAAAGACATTAAAAGATTATAATAAGGGCAGACAAAACTAATTAAATACTCTCTGCATTATGATCCCTGTGCTACCAGGATATGGAAATATCATACCCCCCCAACCCAGGGTTCCTGACCGTCTCTCTCCCCCCACCCCCGGGTTCCTGACCTTCTCCCCTTGCCCAAGTCCATACCTCCTCTCCCCACTCCGAGCCTCTCTCTCTCCCCCTCTCCGATCTCCTTCCTCCCTCCTTCTCTCAACACTCCGAGCCTCTCTCTCTCTGCCCCCCTCCGATCTCCTCCCTCCCTCCCTCTCCGATCTCCTCCCTCACTCTCTCTCTCCCCACTCCGATCTCCTCCCTCTCTCTCGCCCCTCCGATCTCCTCCCTCTCTCTCGCCCATCCCCTCCCTCCCTCTCTCGTCCAGCACCTCCTTCCCCCTCTCGCCATCCCCTCCTTCCCCCTCTCGCCATCCCCTCCTTCCCCCTCTCGCCATCCCCTCCTTCCCCCTCTCTCCATCCCCTCCTTCCCCCTCTCTCCATCCCCTCCTTCCCCCTCTCTCCCATTCCCTTCCTCCCTCTCTCCCCCCCTCCTCCCTCTCTCCCATCCCCTCCCTCCCTCTCTCCCATCCCCTCCCTCCCTCTCTCCCATCCCCTCCCTCCCTCTCTCCCATCCCCTCCCTCCTCTCTCCCATCCCCTCCCTCCCTCTCTCCCATCCCCTCCCTCCCTCCCTCTCTCCCATCCCCTCCCTCCCTCCCTCTCTCCCATCCCCTCCCTCCCTCCCTCTCTCCCATCCCCTCCCTCTCTCTCCCATCCCCTCCCTCCCTCTCCCATCCCCTCCCTCCCTCTCTCTCCCATCCCCTCCCTCCCTCTCTCTCCCATCCCCTCCCTCCCTCTCTCTCCCATCCCCTCCCTCCCTCTCTCTCCCATCCCCTCCCTCCCTCTCTCTCCCATCCCCTCCCTCCCTCTCTCTCCCATCCCCTCCCTCCCTCTCTCTCCCATCCCCTCCCTCCCTCTCTCTCTCCCATCCCCTCCCTCCCTCTCTCTCCCATCCCCTCCCTCCCTCCCTCTCTCTCCCATCCCATCCCCTCCCTCTCTCTCCCATCCCTCCTCCCTCTCTCTCCCATCCCCTCCCTCCCTCTCTCTCCCATCCCCTCCCTCCCTCTCTCTCCCATCCCCTCCCTCCCTCTCTCTCCCATCCCCTCCCTCCCTCTCCCATCCCCTCCCTCCCTCTCTCTCCCATCCCCTCCCTCCCTCCCTCTCCCATCCCCTCCCTCTCTCTCTCCCATCCCCTCCCTCTCTCTCTCCCATCCCCTCCCTCTCTCTCTCCCATCCCCTCCCTCTCTCTCTCCCATCCCCTCCCTCTCTCTCTCCCATCCCCTCCCTCTCTCTCTCCCATCCCCTCCCTCTCTCTCTCCCATCCCCTCCCTCTCTCTCTCCCATCCCCTCCCTCTCTCTCTCCCATCCCCTCCCTCTCTCTCTCCCATCCCCTCCTCCCCTCTCTCCCATCCCCTCCCTCCTCTCTCTCCCATCCCCTCCCTCCTCTCTCTCCCATCCCCTCCCTCTCTCTCTCTCCCATCCCCTCCCTCTCTCTCTCTCCCATCCCCTCCCTCTCTCTCTCTCCCATCCCCTCCCTCTCTCTCTCTCCCATCCCCTCCCTCTCTCTCTCTCCCATCCCCTCCCTCTCTCTCTCTCCCATCCCCTCCCTCTCTCTCTCTCCCATCCCCTCCCTCTCTCTCTCCCATCCCCTCCCTCCTCTCTCTCCCATCCCCTCCCTCCTCTCTCTCCCATCCCCTCCCTCCTCTCTCTCCCATCCCCTCCCTCCTCTCTCTCCCACACTCCATCCCCTCCCTCCTCTCTCTCCCACACTCCATCCCCTCCCTCCTCTCTCTCTCTCCCATCCCCTCCCTCTCTCTCTCTCATCCCCTCCCTCTCTCTCTCCCATCCCCTCCCCTCTCTCTCTCCCATCCCCTCCCTCTCTCTCTCCCATCCCCTCCCTCTCTCTCTCCATCCCCTCCCTCTCTCTCTCCCATCCCCTCCCTCTCTCTCTCCCATCCCCTCCCTCTCTCTCTCCCATCCCCTCCCTCTCTCTCTCTCCCATCCCATCCCTCCCTCCCCCCATCCCCTCCCCTCCCTCCCCCCATCCCCCTCTCTCTCCCATCCCCTCCCTTTCTCTCCCATCCCATCCCCTCCCTCTCTCCCATCCCATCCCCTCCCTCTCCCATCCTCTCTCCCATCCTCTCTCCCCTCCCTCTCCCATCCTCTCTCCCATCCTCTCTCCCATCCCCTCCCTCCCCTCCCCTCCCTCTCTCCATCTCCTCCCCTCCCCTCCCCTCCCTCTCTCCCATCTCCTCCCCTCCCCTCCCTCTCTCCCATCTCCTCCCCTCCCCTCCCTCTCTCCCATCTCCTCCCCTCCCCTCCCTCTCTCCCATCTCCTCCCCTCCCCTCCCTCTCTCCCATCTCCTCCCCTCCCTCTCTCCATCTCCTCCCCTCCCTCTCTCCCATCTCCTCCCCTCCCTCTCTCCCATCTCCTCCCCTCCCCCTCTCCCATCTCCTCCCCTCCCTCTCTCCCATCTCCTCCCCTCCCTCTCTCCCATCTCCTCCCCTCCCTCTCTCCCATCTCCTCCCCTCCCTCTCTCCCATCTCCTCCCCTCCCTCTCTCCCATCTCCTCCCCTCCTCCTCTCCCATCTCCTCCCCTCCCTCTCTCCCATCTCCTCCCCTCCCTCTCTCCCATCTCCTCCCCTCCCTCTCTCCCATC
Organism: Squalus acanthias; assembly: GCA_030390025.1. Classification (NCBI taxonomy): domain Eukaryota; kingdom Metazoa; phylum Chordata; class Chondrichthyes; order Squaliformes; family Squalidae; genus Squalus; species Squalus acanthias. The sequence goes on along the minus strand of CM059425.1, from coordinate 172,242,240 downwards.
TCCTCCCCTCCCCTCTCTCCATCTCCTCCCCTCCCTCTCTCCCATCTCCTCCCCTCCCTCTCTCCCATCTCCTCCCCTCCCTCTCTCCCATCTCCTCCCCTCCCTCTCTCCCATCTCCTCCCCTCCCTCTCTCCCATCTCCTCCCCTCCCTCTCTCCCATCTCCTCCCCTCCCTCTCTCCCATCTCCTCCCCTCCCTCTCTCCCATCTCCTCCCCTCCCTCTCTCCCATCTCCTCCCCTCCCTCTCTCCCATCTCCTCCCCTCCCTCTCTCCCATCTCCTCCCCTCCCTCTCTCCCATCTCCTCCCCTCCCTCTCTCCCATCTCCTCCCCTCCCTCTCTCCCATCTCCTCCCCTCCCTCTCTCCCATCTCCTCCCCTCCCTCTCTCCCATCTCCTCCCCTCCCTCTCTCCCATCTCCTCCCCTCCCTCTCTCCCATCTCCTCCCCTCCCTCTCTCCCATCTCCTCCCCTCCTCTCTCCCATCTCCTCCCCTCCCTCTCTCCCATCTCCTCCCCTCCCTCTCTCCCATCTCCTCCCCTCCCTCTCTCCCATCTCCTCCCCTCCCTCTCTCCCATCTCCTCCCCTCCCTCTCTCCCATCTCCTCCCCTCCCTCTCTCCCATCTCCTCCCCTCCCTCTCCCATCTCCTCCCCTCCCTCTCTCCATCTCCTCCCCTCCCTCTCTCCCATCTCCTCCCCTCCCTCTCTCCCATCTCCTCCCCTCCCTCTCTCCCATCTCCTCCCCTCCCTCTCTCCCATCTCCTCCCCTCCCTCTCTCCCATCTCCTCCCCTCCCTCTCTCCCATCTCCTCCCCTCCCTCTCTCCCATCTCCTCCCCTCCCTCTCTCCCATCTCCTCCCCTCCCTCTCTCCCATCTCCTCCCCTCCCTCTCTCCCATCTCCTCCCCTCCCTCTCTCCCATCTCCTCCCCTCCCTCTCTCCCATCTCCTCCCCTCCCTCTCTCCCATCTCCTCCCCTCCCCTCTCCCATCTCCTCCCCTCCCCTCCCTCTCTCCCACCCTCCCCTCCCTCTCTCCCATCTCCTCCCCTCCCCTCCCTCTCTCCCATCTCCTCCCCTCCCCCTCTCCCATCCCATCCCTCCCATCCCCTCTCCATCCCATCCCCATCTCTCACCCCCATTCCCTCTTTCTCTTCCCCTGATCCCCTCTTTTCTCTCTCTCTCTCCCATCCCCTCCCCTCCGATCCCCACCTCTCTCTTTCCCCCAAAACCCCTCCCTCCCCCCCGATCCCCGTCCTCCTCCCTCTCTTCCCCGATCCCCTCCCTCTCTCCCCCCTTCGACCCTCGCTCTCTCTCCCCCCTCTCACCCCCCCTTCGACCCTCTCTCTCCCCTTTTGACCCTCTCCCTCTCGACAACAACAACTACTTGTATTTATATAGCGCCATTAACGTAGTAAAACGTCCCAAGGCGCTGCACAGGAGTATTATAAGACAAAAAAAATTGACACCGAGCCACATAAGGATAAATTAGGGCAGGTGACCAAAAGCTTGGTAAAAGAGGTAGGTTTTAAGGAGCGTCTTAAAGGAGGAAAGAGAGGTAGCGTGGCGTAGAGGTTTAGGTAAGGAATTCCCTGGGGCCTAGGCAACAGAAGGCACAGCCACCAATGGTTGAGCGATTATACTCAGGGATCCTCAAGAGGGCAGAATTAGAGGAGCGCAGATATCTCGGGGGGGGGGTTGTGGGGCTGAAGGAGATTACGGAGATAGGGAGGGGTGAGGCCATGGTGGGATTTGAAAACAAGGATGAGAATTTTGAAATCGAGGTGGTGCTTAACCAGGAGCCAATGCAGCACATGGGTGATGGGTGAACAGGACTTGGTGCGAGTTAGGACACGGGCAGCCAAGTTTTGGATGACCTCAAGTTTACATCGGATAGAATGTGGGAGGCCAGCCAGAAGTGCGTTGAAATAATCAAGTCGAGAGGTAACAAAGGCATGGATGAGGGTTTCAGCAGCACATGAGCTGATATGCTGAGGCAAGGGTGGAGACGGACGATGTTACCGAGGTGGAAATAGGCGGTCTTTGTTATGCTGCGGATATGTGGTCGGAAGCTCATTTCAGGGTCAAATATGACACCAAGATTGCGAACAGTTTGGTTCAGCCTCAGACAGATGTTAGGGAGAGAGATGGAGTCAGTCGCTAGGGAACGGAGTTTGTGGCAGGGACCGAAAACAATGGCTTCGGTCTTCCCAATATTTAATTGGAGAAAATTTCTGCTCATCCAGAATTTTATGTCAGACAAGTAGTCTGACAATTTAGAGACCGTGGAGGGGTTGAGAGAAGTGGTAGTGAGGGTTAGGGTTAAAGCTGGGTGTCGTCAGCATACATGTGGAAACTGACGCTGTGTTTTCGGATGATGTCGCCAAGGGGCAACATGTAGATGAGAAATAGGAGGGGGCCAAGGATAGATCCTTGGGGGACACCAGAGGTAACAATGCGGGAGCGGGAAGAGAAGCCGTTGCAGGTGATTCTCTGGCTACAATTAGATAGATAAGAATGGAACCAGGCGAGTGCAGTCCCACCCAGCTGGACGACGGTGGAGAGGCGTTGGAGAAGGATGGAGTGGTCAACCGTGTCAAAAGCTGCAGACAAGTCAATAAGGGCGAGGAGGGATATTTTACCTTTGTCAGTCACAAAGGATGCCATTTGTGACTTTGATGAGAGCCGTTTCGGTACTGTGACAAGGGCGGAAACCTGATTGGAAGGATTCAAACATGGAATTGCGGGAAAGATGGGCATGGATTTGGGAGGTGACAACACGTTCAAGGACTTTGGAGAGGAAAGGGAGGTTGGAGATAGGGCGGTAGTTTGCAAGGACGGAGGGATCAAGGGTTGTTTTTTTGAGAGAGGTGATGATGGCAGATTTGAAGGAGAGGGAGACTGTACCTGAGGAGCGAGAACCTCTCTCTCTCTCCCCCTTCGACCCTCTTTCTCTCTCCCCTTCGACCCTCTCTCTCTCTCCCCTTTCGACCCTCTCTCTCTCCCCTTTCGACCCTCTCTCTCTCTCCCCTTTCGACCCTCTCTCTCTCTCTTTCCCCTTTCGACTCTCTCTCTCTCTCTTTCCCCTTTCGACTCTCTCTCTCTCTCTTTCCCCTTTCGACCCTCTCTCTCTCTCTTTCCCCTTTCGACCCTCTCTCTCTCTCTTTCCCCTTTCGACCCTCTCTCTCTCTCTTTCCCCTTTCGACCCTCTCTCTCTCTCTTTCCCCTTTCGATCCTCTCTCTCTCTCTTTCCCCTTTCGACCCTCTCTCTCTCTCTTTCCCCTTTCGACCCTCTCTCTCTCTCTTTCCCCTTTCGACCCTCTCTCTCTCTTTCCCCTTTTGACCCTCTCTCTCTCTCTTTCCCCTTTCGACCCTCTCTCTCTCTCTTTCCCCTTTCGACCCTCTCTCTCTCTCTTTCCCCTTTCGACCCTCTCTCTCTCTCTTTCCCCTTTCGACCCTCTCTCTCTCTCTTTCCCCTTTCGATCCTCTCTCTCTTTCCCCTTTCGACCCTCTCTCTCTCTCTTTCCCCTTTCGACCCTCTCTCTCTCTTTCCCCTTTTGACCCTCTCTCTCTCTCTTTCCCCTTTCGACCCTCTCTCTCTCTCTCTTTCCCCTTTTGACCCTCTCTCTCTCTCTCTTTCCCCTTTTGACCCTCTCTCTCTCTCTTTCCCCTTTCGACCCTCTCTCTCTCTTTCCCCTTTCGACCCTCTCTCTCTCTCTCTCCCCTTTCGACCCTCTCGACCCTCTCTCCCCCCCCCTTTCGACCCTCTCTCCCCCCCCCTTTCGACCCTCTCTCTCTCTCTCTCTCTCCCCCCCCCCCCCCCCTTTCGACCCTCTCTCTTCCCACCCCACCGGCCACCAACGGATCCCCTGACCTTCTCCGCACGTAGCCGAGGAAAGCGTGGCCCACGATGCAGGCTGCAACTGTGGCACCTTTGGGTCCTGCGCATGCGTGGCTCCAGTATATAGCGCGCAGGCGCTGAAGGGAATCAGGTGCGCATGCAAAAAGGCCACAAAGATGTTTGTGCAAATAATCACAGCAGAATATAAAAACATGGGATCAGCGAAACAAAACCCAATTTTTTTTTTTACACATGATGCGAATTTGACTTCGTACCGATTTTGTTGCTGCACTAGCAAAAACAATCACGGTGCAAGTTGCACAAAATCTATTCACGATAACAAATTTATAACCAGTTATAATTTCAGTTAGTAAACCAAACAACTTAAACTTATTAGCCCTAATTTGCGGTCAGCGGCGAAACAAAGGCGTTTGCCGCTGGCCCCAAAGTAAGCTTCCCACAATGATCTCACGAACTCTGTGGCGAGAAGTTCGGCTTTTCCGACGTTCAGTTGTGATCTGTGTAAGTTAATAGGGAATCCCTAACGCGAGCTGCTGTGACAGCAACAAGCTGTCTAAGCAGCCAATCACAATGCAGAATTCTCAGAGACCGCGAACCAGGAAGTGAATAGGCTCCTTTTATTCAAACTTTTAAAAAATGTGAGAGCGCAAAACAAAGATGGGGCTCTCACATGCGGAAAAGGTAAAGAGGAACAAACTTTTATGAAAAAAAGTTGTTAAATTTTTTTTTTAAATAGTTTCTTAAAAATTGTAATTTTTATTAAAATGGATACATTTCACACTCCACAAAATTAAAATGAGTTTTTCAAGGGCATAACCTTGGTTTAGCAGTCAATACGCTGTTAAAACTACAGTTACACCGAATCCAAAAGGGTCTAAATTTTAATGGGGTATTGAACAGCGATATTACCACGGAAAACCCAAGTTTTCGTCAGTTTCACCAATTTCCCTAATTATACTGATTGCTGGCTATTGGTGGGGGGCACAGGGCTGGCATTGTCGGAGCAGTGAATGACTGACCGCAACTTCAGGATTTCTGTGTTAGGATGCGCATGCGCTAAATCCTGAAGTTGTGGTCAGTTTCAAAGGGGTAATAACAGCGAATGTTGTTCGTTCGCTGTTATCACCCACCGCAAATTATATCAACTAAGAGACTACATTAGGACCACAGACTATTAGCAACTAGGTGTCCTGCTAGCTCTGTGTAAACTAAATAACAAAGAGCTGGATTCTGCCATTCTGTCTTTAGATAAGATATTTATTACACAATTATGTTTTGTAAGTTGCAATAAAACAGTGATTGTTTCACTAGTTTAGCTAGCTGCCATCTTGTATGTGTATAAACATGCAAGAGAGACAAGCAGAGAGAGAGAGAGAGAAAGTAAGGGGTAGAAAGAATATACTGAAATTAAAGAAAATGGCATAGAATTTTAAATTAAAAAGGGGTTGGTCACAAACTTAACACTGTCATGACTCCTTTTTGTAATTATTGCTTGATATCCAAATATAATGCCAACCAGCCTGACCCGATTTCTTAACTTAAAAATTCAAAGTTAAATTAACAAGTTTAATATAATCCCCATTGATACTTTGCTTTTTGTTTTAAATTCTATTTAATAAAATTGACATCAGTGTAAAAGAATCTCACACGGACTGCAGCAGTACGAGAAGAAGGTCTACCACCACCCTCTCTGGGCAACTAGGAATGGGCAATAAATTCCAGTCTTTCCAGCAATGCCCACCCACATCCTAGGAATTAGTGAAAAAAGACAAGGAATGTCCCACGTATTTTACAAAAAATTGATGAGAGGTAACTGGACTGGTCAAGTTCTTCAACTGAACTACCGATACTCCATTCCCCAGAATTATATGACAACGAAAAACACCTGAAAATACTGCTAACTTACAGATGAACTCAAATAATTCTTCGGTGATCTAATCATTCCAGCAATAGAGTGTCGAATGGAGTCAAATTTTGAAACCTTGTCTTTTCCTTTATCCTGAAACACAAAACACATAAAACTCTCAGGAAATGTATTGCACACATCCCTTTAAAATGGTATACAATCAAAACCTGATCAAGATTTAATTAGATTACCCTTGATCATTTCATATTTCTAACATTTAGGTTTTAATATAGCTCAAATCTAATTTACAAACAGCATTATATTTATAAAAGACGCAACATTTTAATTTTCCTTAAATGTTGATACCCAGTTTTTTCAATCAACTTTACTGAGCTACTTTTTCATGAAGCTAGTTCAATAGACTTTTATAAGAACTGCAAAGGATCATGAACAGAATTTACACATACAAGTAATTTAAAACGTTGAATAATAAAAATAAATCTCATAATATTCACTGGGGATATGGTATATCCTTTGTAACTCACCTCTAACAATTAGCAAAATACATTTTTAGTAGCACAAGCATAAATTAAGTGTCAGTTAACACAACTTAAGAGGTAATACAGAACATTTAAAGACAAACCGTTAAACATGATATGCATAGTTAATTAAAAAGCAAAAAACTACAAATCTGAAACAAACAAAAATTGCTGGAAACACACAGCAGGTCAGTCGTGTCTGTGTAGAGAACAGATAAGTTAATGGTTTGGGCATACAGTACTTCATCAGAATTTAAAGGTGAACAAGCATTTTCATAGAATCAGAACAGAGGAGGGGTGGCGGGGCGGGGGAGTGCAAAAAAAAGGTTAAAGGACTTGGAAAGACCTGCAACCTGCCTTAAAGAAAAACAGAAGATGGATATGTGACTGAGGTGATCTTCACATCAGACAATGGAAAAAAAAATTAAAGGCATTAGAGAAACAAGGAAGGTGTAAATAGCAAAGGCAGTGGAAGATAACCCAAGGAAGAAATGAAAAGATTGTCTGGAAGGCTCCAGATCAGGTCTGAAATTAAACCAGAAGAAACACGCAAAATTGGGAATGGTCTGCAGCCCCCGATAAAAGATAAGCAAGCCAACATCAAGGGCGCAGACTCTCCTGCCTATACTGTGCCGTAACAAAGGGTCTCCCTCCTCCCCTTACAATGATACACCTATTCCACAAAGCCAGCATACCCTGCTGTAAAGAAAATTAATGCAATTATTTTCTCATATGAAAGGAGTGTTAGCAGCCTTGAACAGTGGTGCAGGAGGAAATAGCAGTTGAAGTACAGATGGTGGAAGAGTGAATCTGGGTGTTGCAGGGGAAATGGTCCTTCTGAAAAGCAGAAAGACATTAAAGTCAAGCTAATGGCCCGGATTTTACGTTAAAAATAATGGTGAAGCTATCAGTGCTCACCGCTATTAAAGTGTAAATTGAACAGCAACTTCTGGCGACCGCACATGCGCAGTTCAATGCAGAAAACAGGAAGTTCACATCCAAGAGACTCGGGATTGAACACATGCAAGGGTGTGAAGTTTCTCTACTTGCGTGATAGATACCCATTAAACAACGAGTCAGAAAAAGTTAGGGCTTGTCTATTCCAGTCTAAGTAAATTTTTAATGGCATGGTAAGTCTTAATTGCTGCAGAACAACTGCTCTGGCACTGAAATTTAACTTTTACCAGTGTGGATCAAAACAAACTTAGATGCGGATCCTCACCCTTTGGCTGCAAAATTTTTTGTTGCCAATCAGTGTTGATTCTCTCCTTGTTTTTCAGGTAGGTGGAGAGGGCGGTGGAGGGATGTTAAATTTCTGTGTGAACATTTTCTTAATTTTTCGAAGGAGCACTTCGACATATTCAAGAGCTTGTATTTTTCCTGTATTGTGAAGGTCTTGTACTTCTGACTATCCCTGTTCTCAAACATCTTCGCTTAATGATGCACAATTCGTAAGTGAGTGAAAGTTGTTGAAAACTCAATTTAGCAGGAATTTGCTCTCAATTTATTCAAAAATGTTAATTCCGCAGTACCAGTTAAATAATTCATTTTCAATGGAAGGCATTTTGGCCACCTTTATTAAATTAAAACGAGTAAACTATATTGATGTTAATTGATTTAGTGCCAGACCCATTTATTTTGCATTACAGTAGTGCTGTTTACTCCCAATATGTCGGTCCTGCACAGATGACACGAATACCAAAAGTGAACCTACTGATCTCTGTTTATCCAATGGCAGGAGAGACCCAGTTTCTCCTGGGTTGGCTGACCTGCTCCTGATAATCTGAGCTCTCTGGTAGGTCTTGCCAATGTGTCAAGCTGGTTCAGCACAAGTAGTATCATGATGCAAAAGTACCAAGGCACAAGCCTGGCTTTGTGTCACATTCGCAGGAGGACCTGCCCACTACGCTCAAAAATTCACAACACCAATAGAAGGGATCCATGTATGTTTGGAACAGCGAGTTTTCATTTTGGGAACCTAAAAATCCTTAAGAGCTCTACCCAGCCTCTAGACCATCACAGAAATGTCTCTAACACACAACAGAGAACCCTCTGCAATACAAGATGGGTTGATCAGCTCTACGTACATAGCGTCAAATAAACTACACGTTGCATGGCCAAGAAAGGGTCTTAGCAAAACTAACCAGAATAGAAGAAAAGAACAGCAAGAAAGAAACGGATCAGGCACCGAATTCAACCACTGCCACAGTAGGGGATGGGGCAAAGGGGTGTGAGGTAAAAAAGGAGAAATTGTGTTTCTTTTTAATAATATCTTTGATTTACTCCACTCCACCTCAAATTGACTAGAAATCTTAAAAGGAAAGTGGCAGATTCTAGCTGTTGAAGCAGTATAGCAGGAAAAATAGCAGCATTGCCCAAATGTAAACAAAGCAAGTTTAAGACACAAAAATCGCTGTGTTCATAAAAGTGAAAACACTTGCAGTATAGAAATAGTTGAATTCTTCTTACATTTTTCTTGATGCCTATACACTTGTGTAGAATCATAGTATGGTTACAGCACAGAAGGAGGCCATTCGGCCCATCAAGCCCATGCCGGCTCTCTGCAAGGGCACTTCAACTAGTTCCACTCCCCCACCCTTTCCCCATAGCCCTGCAAATTTTTTTCCTTCAGGTACTTTGATCGAGTCTGCCTCCACCACCCTTTCAGGCAGTGCATTCCCGATCCTAACCACTCGCTGCGTAAAAAAGTTTTCCCTCATGTCGTCTTTGGTTCTTTTGCCAATCACCTTAAATCTGTGTCCTCTGGTTCTCGACCCTTCTGCCAATAACAACAACTTGTATTTATATAGCGCCTTTAACGTACTAAAACGTCCCAAGGCACTTCACAGGAGTACTTTAAGATAAAAAATTTAACACTGAGCCACATAAGGATAAATTAGGTCAGGTGACCAAAAGCTTGGTCAAAGAGGTAGGTTTTAAGGAACATCTTAAATGAGGAAAGAGAGGTAGCGAGGCGGGGAGGTTTAGGCAGGGAATTCCAGAGCTTAGGGCCGAGGTAACAGAAGACACAGCCACCAAAGGCTGAGCGATTATAATCAGGGATGCTCAAGAGGGCAGAATTAGAGGAGCGCAGATATCTCGGGGGGTTGCGGGGCTGGAGGATATTACAGAGATAGGAAGAGGCAAGGCCATGGAGGGATTTGAAAACAAGGATGAGAATTTTGAAATCGAGGCGCTGCTTAACCGGGAGCCAATGTAGATTAGCGAGCACAAGGGTGATGGGCGAACGGGACTTGGTGCGAGTTAGGACACGGGCAGCCGAGTTTTGGATGACCTCAAGTTTACACCGGGTGGAATGTGGGAAGCCAGCCAGGAGTGCGTTGGAATAGTAAAGTCTAGAGGTAACAAAGGCATGGATGAGGGTTTCAGCAGTGGATCAGCTGAGGCAAGGGCAGAGACAGGCGATGTTACGCAGGTGGAAATAGGCGGTCTTAGAACAGTTTCTATCTACTCTGTCTGGACCTCTCATAATTTTGATACCTCTATCAAATCTCCTCTCAACCTTCTCTGCTCTAAGGAGAACAACCCCAGCTTCTAGTCTACCAACGTAACCGAGTCCCTCATCCCTGGAATCATTCTTGTAAATCTTTTCTGCACCCTCTCCAAGGCCTTCACATCCTTCCGAAAGTGCGGTGCCCAGAATTGGACACAATACTCCAGTTGAGGCCGAACCAGTGTTTTATAAAGGTTCAGCATAACTTCCTTGCTTTTGTACGCTATGCCTCAATTTATGAAGCCCAGGATCCTGTATGCTTTTTTAGCCGCTTTCACAACCTGCCCTGCCACCTTCAAATGATTTGTGCACATATACCCGAAGGTCTCTGTTCATACACCCACTTTAGGATTGTACCCTTTAGTTTATATTGCCTCTCCTCATTCTTCCTACCAAAACTTCACACTTTTCTACACAGGAAAATTTGCAGGAACAGAAAAATACAGGGCATACAGGGCTGCAAGACGATCAGTGCCAGCGACATAACTTGCAACTCATTAATATGTCAGGTTATCTGCTAATGTTGTCAGGGACTTGGAGACCACAGCCAAGATAAGTATGCACACCAAACTGAGGGTGGCATCATTTGTGTGGATTACAGATGCAACAACAATTACAAGGAAATATCTGGCATTATATGCTACTAGGTACCCCAATATCAAAGAGCTTCCGACCAACACATACTTGCTGCTATAGACGCAAGTACATCAGAAACCACTGCGTCAATGATTCAGTTGCAAAGTTAAGCTGTACAACCTGGTAAACAATAATGATAGCTGGTCCCAACAGACTAGGGGCTTTGCAGCAGGCTTTTGTCCCAGCCTGCTCATCTATACTTGCTTTAGCACATCTCAAGGTAACGGATCTCAATGTAATGGTATATTCAGGTGGATTGTTAAAGGTGATGCACTACTCATCCTACGATACAAGCTCAGCATGAAAAATAGCTGCAGAATGCACCTGAGGAGCAGGAACCATTTATAATGTCAGCTGGCATGCTAGTCAGAAAGGGAATTTGGGTGCTCAGCAATTTAGTGGGAATGGGTTCAAGGGAGAAGGAGGTAGCTCTCATAGGCAAGAGGAGCTCGGAGAGGGCATATGGGAGAGTAAGTAAAGAAAGACACGGTTTAGAGCCTAGGAAAAAAGTTGAGATTGGCGAGCAAGTGGAAAAAGGGGTGCAACTGTTTATTTGATAAAAGATGCCTGATCCAGCTGATTATGATTAGGGATTACTCCAGATGGCATCTTTGCACCACTTTTTAGGTTGCATCCTTGAAATAGACATGAAAAGCAGCCTCTAGAGAAGAATTTCTCCTCTTCTTCAACGTTACTCTAGTATGGAATCAACTGAACAATGGGTTCAATTTTATTTATTAATGTATCACTGTTTCCAGGGTTGATATCATAGCGAGACAAAGTTGTCTAAATCATGTGCTTTCTACGGTAGATGGCACAGTAAGTAGTGAAGATGGGAGCAGAAATTGCAATGGGACATTGATAAATTAAGTGAGTGGGCAAAACTGTGGCGGATGGAGTTCAATGCAGGGAAGTGCAAGATCCACTTAGGACTCAAGAAAGATGTAGTATTAAAAAGTAGAAACAAGGTGCACAGAGAACTGGAAGAGACAGTTTGAGTTAGAAATAATAGAGAATTAGGTGGGATCATAGAAAATATAAAAGTGGTCTAAGTTAGGTTTGACGTGCATGCGTGTAAATGCACGGTGTGGTTATTTAAAAAAGGTGGTAGAGAGAAAACGGGGAATTATAGACCGGTAAGCCTGACATCGGTAGTGGGGAAAATGCTAGAGTCCATTATAAAAGATGTAATAGCAGAGCACTTGGAAAACAGTGACAGGATCGGACAAAGTCAACATGGATTTACAAAAGGTAAATCATGCTGGACTAATCTACTGGAATTTTTTGAGGATGTAACTGGTAGAATAGATAAGGGAGAACCAGTGGATGTGGTGTATTTGGACTTTCAGAAGGCTTTCGATAAGGTCCCGCATAAGAGATTAGCGTGCAAAGTTAAAGCACATGGGATTGGGGGTAAGGTATTGTCTTGGATAGAGAACTGGTTGGCAGACAGGAAGCAAAGAGTTGGAATAAACGGGTCTTTTTCCGAGTGGCAGGCAGTGACTAGTGGGGTACCGCAGGGATCGGTGCTAGGACCCCAGCTATTCACAATATATATTAATGATCTAGACGAGGGAACTAGATGTAGTATCTCCAAGTTTGCAGACGACACAAAGCTGGGTGGGCGTGTGTGCTGTGAGGAGGATGCAGAGAAACTCCAGTATGATTTGGACAGGTTGGGTGATTGGGCAGAAGCGTGGCAGATGCAGTATAATGTGGATAAATGCGAGGTTATCCACTTTGGTGGCAAAAACAGGAAGGCAGATCATTATCTGAACGGCAATAGATTGGGAAAAGGGGAAGTGCAACGAGACCTGGGTGTCCTTGTGCACCAGTCGCTGAAGGTAAGCATGCAGGTGCAGCAGACGGTTAAGAAGGCAAATAGTGGGATGGCAGGAATGACGTATGATGAGAGATTGGGTCGATTAGGCTTATATTCGCTAGAGTTTCAAAGAATGAGAGGGGATCTCATTGAAACTTATAAAATTCTAATAGGACTAGACAGACTAGATGCAGGAAGGATGTTCCCGATGGCAGGGGAGTCCAGAACCAGGGGTCACAGACTAAGGATAAGGGGTAAGCCATTTAGGACTGAGATGAGGAGGAATTTCTTCACCCAGAGTGGTGAACTGTGGAATTCTCTACCACAGAAGGCAGTTGAGGCCAACTCATTAAATATATTCAAGAAGGAGTTAGATATATTTCTTACGGCTAAAGGGATCAAGGGATATGGGGAGAAAGCAGGGACAGGGTACTGAATTTGGATGATCAGCCATGATCTCATTAAATGGCGGAACAGGCTCGAGGGGCCGAATGGCCTACTCCTGCTCCTATCTTCTATGTTTCTATAAGGTTGGTGAGCTGCAGGTACAAATAGCCACATGAGAATATGATGTAGTGGCGATAACGGAGACTTGACTCAAAAATGGAGAGGATTAGATGCTTAATATTCCTGGGTACAAGATATTCAGGAAAGATAGGGAAGGAAAAAAAGGAGGGGTAGCAGCTTTAATTCAGGAAAATATTACAGAAAGAGAGAATGTCCTTGAGGAGTCAAAGGCAGAATCTATTTGGTTGGAGTTGAGAAATAATAAAGGAGCCATTACGCTACTTGGTGTATTTTATAGGCCACCAAATAGCGGGAAGGAGATACGAGGATCAGATTTGCAAAGAAATTACTGAGGTGCAAGAACTAGAGTAGTGATAATGGGAGACTTTAACTACCTCAATATTGAATGGGGCAGGGAAGGGGAGGAATTTCTGAAGTGTGTTTAGGAGAATTTTCTTGATCAGTATGCTTCCTGCCCAATGAGGAAGAAGGCATTGCTGGATCTGGTCCTGGGGAATGAAATGGGTCAAGTGGAGAATGTCACAGTTGGAGAACATCTCTGGAATAGTGATCATAAAGTTTAGATCAGTTATGGAGGTCAAACTGCAATCTAGAATAAAAATACATAACTGGAGGGGGGCTAATTTCAGCGAATTGAGGAGTGATCTGGTCTGGGTAAATTCGAGTCAAAGACTGGCAAGCAGAAATGTAATGGAGCAATGGAAGCCTTTAAAGAGATGGTTTGGGTACAGTCTAGGTACATGCCCACAAGGGGCAAAGGGAGGGCAACCAAAGCCAGCGCCAAGTCAAAAGCAAAATACTGCAGATGCTAGAAATCTGAAATAAAACCAGAAAATGCTGGAAATACTCAGCAGGTCAGGCAGCATCTGTGGAGAGAAACAGAGTTAACGTTTCAGGTCGATGACTGTTTTTATTTCAAAGCCAGAGCTCCCTGGTTAGTGAAGAAATTAGAGAGTAGGATGAAGCAGAAAAAGGGGGATTGATAATACAAGGGAGAATCAGGCTGAATATAAAAAGTACAGAGGACAAGTGGAAAAGGAAATAAGAGGGGCAAAGAGACAGTATGAGAATAGATTGGCAGCTAACATAAAAGGGGATTGAAAGGTCTTCTTTTGGCATATTAACAGCAAAAGAGTCGTCAGAGGAGCGGTGGGGCCGATTAGGGATCAAAATGGAGAACTATTGGTGGAGGCAGAAGGCATGGCTTAGGTACTAAAGGAGTACTTTGCATCTGTGTTTACCAAGGAAGAGGACTTTGCCAAAGCTACAGTAAACAAGGAGGTAGTCGGGATACTGGATGAGATAAAAATAGAGAAAGCGGTACTAGAAAGGCTGGCAGTACTTGAAGTGGATAAGTCACTCGGTCCGGATGGGATGCATCCAAGGTTGCTGAGGGTAGAAATTGCAGAGGTGGTGGCTACAATTTTTCAATCTTCCTTAGATACGGGGTGGTGCCAGAGGAGTGGAGGATTGCAAATGTTACACCTTGTTCAAAAAAGAGAGAAGGTAAACCTGGCAATTACAGGCCAGTCAGTTTAACGTCAGTGGGGGGGGAAACTTTTAGAAATGATAATCGGGGAGAAAATTAACAGCCACTTGGACAAGCATGGACGAATAAAGGAGAGCCAGCATGAATTTGTTACGGGCAAATCGTGTTTGACTAACTTGATTGAGTTTTTTGATGAGGTAACAGAGAGCGTGGATAAGGGCAGTGCAGTTGATATTGTGTATATGGACTTGCAAAAGGCGTTTGAAAAAGTACCACAGATTAAGTTTGTTAGCAAATTTGAAGCCCATGGGATAAAAGGGGCAGTAGCAGCATGGGTACAAAATTGGCTAAGGGATAGAAAACAGAGAGTTGCAGTGAATGGCTGTTTTTTGGACTGGGGCGGGGGCGGGGGTGGTGGTATACAATGGTTCAGTACCAGGACCACTGCTGTTTTTGACATACATTAATGACTTGGACGTACAGGGCACAACTCAGAAATCTGTAGACGACATGAAACTTGGAAGTGTAGTAAACAGTGAGGAAGATAGTAATAGACTTCAAGAGGACACAAGACAGGCTGGTAGAATGGGTGGACACATGGCAGATGAAATTCAACACAGAAAAGTGTGAGATGATACATATTTTTGTAGGAAGAATGAGGAGGGACAATTACTCTGATAATCTCATTACTGACTCCAATGGGTAGTTGAAAGCAAACGTTTGTGCAATGCTATTCTAATCCATGGCTATTTTTAGACTCAGCTATACTAGTTGTTTTTTTTTATTGATTCAGAAGGTTGTGGGTTTAAGCCCCTTTTCATAACTTCATTGCGTAATCCAGGTTTGCACTGCAATGCCGGAGATACCATCTTTTGCTAAGGCGCTGACTGTCTGTTCAGGTGGGGAAATCAGAACGATCCCATTGTCAACATTCATCCATCAACCAAAACAGATCAACTATGAAGTAATGGAATAGGTTGATGAGGGTAGTGCAGGTGTTGTTGCGTACATGGACTTTCAAAAGGCGTTTGATAAAGTGCCACATAATGAACTTGTTAGTAAAATTGAAACCCATGAGATGAAAGAGGCAGTGGCAGTGTGGATACAAAAGCAGAGAGTAGTGGTGAATGGTTGTAGTTTTTAGACTGGACAGAAGTAGATAGTGGTATCCGCTGGGGCTCGGTATTAGGACCACTGCTCTTTTTCATATATATTGACGTGGACTTGGGTATACAGGGCATAATTTCAAAGTTTGCAGGTGACACGAAACACAAATGTAGTAAACAGTGAGCAGGATAGTAACAAACTTCAGGCGGTCATAGACAGACTGGTGAAACGGCAGTCACATGGCAGATGATATTTAACACAGAGCAGTGTGAAATGATTCATTTTGGTATAGAGGCAATATAAAGTAATGGAATAGGTTGATGAGGGTAGTGCAGGTGTTGTTGCGTACATGGACTTTCAAAAGGCGTTTGGGCAACACGGTGGCATAGTGGTTAGCACTGGTGTCTCACAGCGCCAGAGACCCGGGTTCGAATCTGACCTCGGGTGACTGTCTGTGTGGAGTTTGCACATTCTCCCCGTGTCTGCGTGGGTTTCCTCCGGGTGCTCCGGTTTCCTCCCACAGTCCAAAAATGTGTGGGTTAGGTTGATTTGGCTATGATAAATTGACCCTTAGTGTTAGGGGGGGATTAAATATGTGGGGATAGGATGGGATATGTTAGGGGGAATTAAATACGTGGGGTTACGGGGGTCGGGTGGGATGTGTGTACTGTGGGGATTAAAGCAGGGACAGGGTACTGGATTTGGATGATCAGCCATGATCGTATTGAATGGTGGAGCAGGCTCGACGGGCCGAATGGCCTACTCCTGCTCCTAGATTCTATGTTTCTATGTTTCTATAAACTAAATGGTACAATTTTAAAGAGGGTGCAGGAACAGAGAGACCTAGGGGTGTGTGTACACAAATCTTTGAAGGTGGCAGGACAAGTTGAGAAGGCTGTTAAAAATGCATATGGGCTCCTTGATTTTATAAATAGAGGAAGAGAGTACAAAAGCAAGGAAGTTATGCTAAACCTTTATAAAACACTGGTTAAGCCTCAGCTGGAGTATTGTGGTCAATTCTGG
Organism: Squalus acanthias; assembly: GCA_030390025.1. Classification (NCBI taxonomy): domain Eukaryota; kingdom Metazoa; phylum Chordata; class Chondrichthyes; order Squaliformes; family Squalidae; genus Squalus; species Squalus acanthias. Next base: position 172,225,884 of record CM059425.1, on the reverse strand, counting down.
ACACTACACATTAGGAAGGATGTCAAGGCCTTGGAGAGGGTGCAGAGGAGATTTACTAGAACGGTACCAGGGGTGAGGGAATTCAGTTATGTGGATAGACTGGAGAAGCTGGGATTTTCTCCTGAGAAGCAAAGAAGGTTAAGGGGAGATTTAATAGGAGGTGTTCAAAATCATGAATGGTTTGGGTAGAGTAAATAAGAAAGAACTGTTTCCAGTGGCAAAAAGGTCAGTAACCAGTGGACACTGATTTAAGCTAATTGGCAAAAGAACGAGAGGCGACACGAGGGGAAAAAAAATTATGCAGCGAGGGGTTAGGATCTGGAATGCACTGCCTGAAAGGGTGGTGGAAGCAGATTCAATAGTAACTTTCAAAAGGGAATTGAATAAATATTTGAAGGGGAAACATTTACAAGGCTATGGGGAAAGAGCAGAGAAGTTGGACTAATTGGATAGCTCTTTCAAAAAACTGGCACAGGCATGATGGGCCGAATGGCTTCCTTCTGTGCTTTATCATTCTGATTCTACGAATCTCATTTGCTGTTTGTGGGATCTTGCTGTGTGCAACTTGGGTGCTGCATTTGCCTATGTAATAGTGACTGCACTTTAAAATGTAATCTGTTGGTTTTGAAGTCAACATCGAAAAGGTGCGATATGAATGCAAATTCTTAGTTTTCTTCACTGCACCCTTATTGCCCATGAAGTACTTGAATCAACAGATCCGGTGACTATTCCAGTGGTTGAATCACACCTGACAAGCTTAGATCACTACATTCGCAGTGGAGCCTCATGAACAAAATGATTCTTGCTTTCCATTGCCGTGCATTAAGTGAATGATTCTAAGTGAGTAATCACCAGCTGAAATTCAATTTCCTACAAGGGTTCACAGGCCATTTCACTGTAGACAATAACAATATTTCAGTTACTGAAAATGTGGCAGTGCCATTTGAAACATTAAGCTGTAGCCAAATCTGGACAATACACAAATATTCCCCCATGTGTAATAAAATTGTAAAACTGTTTATAAGGAATGTCTTTACGATTTTGTTGCATGTGGCATACAGACAAAAGCTTCCCCCACAGAGAGCAAATAACTGCAGCAGTGACTCCACGGATTTCATTTGACTTCAATATCGGAAAACAATTAGTATTTATTTGGTGTTTGAACAATGAACAAGCTCATTGGCAAAGCTGCAGATATAATACAAGAATCATCAAACAGATCTTCCCATAAAAATGCAACTTCTATTTCTTTAACTGTGTAGCTCAATTAGTTGGCATTCCTTGATGCTTTCTTTCCCTTGGTATGCTCCACCACTCATTGTTCATCATCTGTAGCCAATAAGTGTTGAGTGGCATAGCAATGCCTTCCTTAACAAGGAAATGTATAACATTAAACATTTCAGCAACATCTGTGATTGATTGTACAGCTTTGATTGTGCAAGGGGGCCAGCTGCATTCATCTTTTGAAGTACTGAGCTTCCTTACTGACTTGCTTTGGTGGTCACAGAAGACTTTTTGTGATGCATATAAGTGGAATCAAGGCAAGTACATGAGGGAGAAAGGAATAGTTGGTTATGCTGATAGGGTTCGATGACGTAGGGTGGGAGAAGGCTTGTGTAGAGCTAGGGTTCCCAACCCTCCCTTAATGACCGGGAGTTTCTTGGAATAAGGGGTCCCACCCCTGAGCGCTATCGCTAGAAGTTTGGGAGATCAGAAATTGATATTTCAAGCCGCAGTGCAGCCCACCGCAACCTCACCCACAGAGAGCCGGGACCACGTGTAGTGCAGTCAGGAGGGAGCTGGAAATCATATCTCAGCAATTGGGGATTCTTGGTGTGACCCAGAGGGTCAACTCACTGTTGTTTTTGTGGACTTGTGCAGCCGACCCCTGCTAATGCAACATTATTATAGAGATGTAATCAGAGGCAACAGCAGGCTGCTGTGTGTGGATTCAATCACTGAGATTCAGACATCAAGCTCTGCTCTCCGAACTCCCCGATCGGGTCTGGTCGGCAACGGTCAGCTTTTGGACTGGACATTCTTTCTGTGAGCACTGCTTAAAATTGTCTAAAATGGAAATCAGACACCAAGATGGTCAGCTCTTGGTGTGTATTCCTGGTATGTTCATGGTGTCATGCGGGTCTCTGAAATAGGTGGGTCTCCTCAGTGTCGCCTCTTCCCCACCAAGCTCCAACCAGGACTCTAAAGTATGTGTTCTGGGGATTGAATTCCTTATTTATTAATGTCACGTAATCAAGCATCACATGGTCGAATGTCACGTGGTCAGAAGGTCACGTGATTAAATCTCCAGGAATGCCTCCAACCAGAGCTGGCAACCCTATGTAGAGCATAAACACCGGTATAGCCAAGTTGGGCTGAATGGCCTGTTCCTGTGCTGTAAATTCTATGTAATGACTTAAGTAAAACAGAATTTTCATGCTTTTTCAGTTTCCCAACCACTTTCATTTTCTGAATTTATTAGAATGGTGGGATGAAATTGGCGTGATGACCTATGTTGTTCTAAATTCAGGTTTCACACTACAAACTGTGCACCTTTCACTTGAGCGGAGGATGCTTTTTTCTGCAGTTAAATTCGTCATTCTTTGAGGTGTGTAAATATACACACATCAGCAACTATTGTTCACACAATGACAGATTTGCCATTCCTATTTTGGCAGCAGCCAGTACATGTGAAACACAGAGTTCTTAACTTTTTGTGGATGGGGTAGAAAGCTGACCAAAGAAATATTTTACAGTTTTATACCACTTACACGCAGTGAATCTTCCAACAATCAACAAATTAACTCTTTCAGGGCTACAACAGAGAATCATAACTCTCAATCCTTAATTTAGCTGGTAATCTTTAGATTTTTTAAATAAATATGTGCTAGCTTTTTAATTTCAGGTTTGAAGCATTTTACAGCACAAACTATTTGGTACATTGTACAACTTTTTAGACCTTGGGGGCTAAATATAAATCAGTATAAGTATCAAGTGGAGAACGTGATTTTGCAGCAGACTAAAGCAGTGTCATATTCTAAAAACACAGCACTACAGTGGACATTCACCACACGTACAGTACTTCCCATATATTATCTGAAGTATATGCAGTGCCCACACGTTGAGCATATAACATACCCCTCCACGGAACACTTGACCCTTGGCTCCCAAGAATAACGTCTAATTGTTGTATAATGGATGCTTCAAATGCCTGAAACCAGTCAACCATCCCTCAACTGAAAGATGTTCCATACCCAATAATTCTCTGCAGCTAAATTGTGAAAAATTAAATTTCTTTTTGTACTGACATTCGTGTCTGATATTGCAGTCTGTCATTATCACAGATGGTATTGTTTGAGCAACATGTACATTCGGATGAGCTTTTACACCACGGCAACACAGACAGGCTGAACCCTCGATTTCCCCGACTTTATTCCTGATTTTTTTTTGTGCTCATCAAGTGATGTTAGAAAAGCGGAATAGAGATTTTCCCATTTCAGCCACCCAGTGTAGCATCAAGCACTTTGGGGTAAAGTATGACAAAATTTTGTTTAAAAAGTTGGAATTTTCATGGATATTTTTCAACATGACTATAAACTGAAATATTCAGATTGGTACTGTATTTTGACCTGTAGAAATGTCAGTATGTTTCACCTGTGCTGTAGAAAGAATTGATGCATTCTGCTATTCTCTGCAAACAAGAAATACTGGCCTGGAAATTGCGGTCAGAGGCTTGCTGCCCGCATACGCCTCGGAACCACAAGAAAACTACGTACTTACCTTGTGTCTCCGGAGCTTCGGACTCTTGTGGTCGTGGTCCTGGACCTGCAGGCATACGCCTGTGTAAAGGCCCACGGGTCCCAGGGCCGCATGCTGTTCGCAAGCGTCCCTGGGATCTTGTGGGCCAGGCCAACCAATGACAAAGGGGGATTCCTATGATGCTTATGGGGAATTCCATTTACGTATGAAATCCCCATAAGCATAATAGAAATCACCTAATAAATAACATTTCACGACACTGAAATAAAAATAAACGATCACAGGTTCAAAATTAATTAAAATACCCTTTAATTAAACATTTAAAATAAAAATTTTACTTTTTGAAAAATATATTTAAACATTTTTAAACGGGACAAAGTTTACCTAAACTAATTTTAAATTTAAGTGAATGTTTAAATCAATTAAAAAAATTTATTTTAACCTTTATTTTAACCCTAACGCTGGTAAAAGGGCTTACGCCTGCTTTTACAAGGCACAAGGATTTTGGGGGTATTCGTTGGGCAAATAGCCCAACACTACCCGAGTGAAAGTGAATTTACAGTGGACACGTACAATCTGTCAAGGAGAAACTTGACAGATCGCAAGTTCCAGGTTTTCGCGCATGCACATCGCATGCAGAAACCCGGAACTTGCGGGGCCATTCATAGCACTTACGACGGCATCCATCATTAAGGAAGTGGTAGCAGGACATTTAGAAAATCATAATATAGTCAAGCAGAGTCAGCATGGTTTTATGAAAGGGAAATCATGTTTGACAAATTTGCTGGAATTCTTTGAGAATGTAACGAGCAGGGTGGATAAAGGGGAACCAGTAGATGTCGTGTATTTGGATTTCCAGAAGGCATTCGATAAGATGCCACATAAAAGGTTACTACACAAGATAAGAGCTCAGGGGGTTGGGGGTAATATATTAGCATGGATAGAGGATTGGCTAACGAACAGAAAACAGAGAGTCGGGATAAATGGGTAATTTCCAGGTTGGCAAACTGTAACCAGTGGGTGCCGCAGGGATCAGTGCTGGGTCCTCAACTATTTACAATCTATATTAATGACTTGGATGAAAGGACCGAGTGTAATGCAGCCAAATTTGCTGATGATACAAAGATAGGTGGGAAAGCAAATTGTGTGGAGGACGCAAAGAATCTCCAAAGGGATATAGATAGACTAAGTGAGTGGGCAAAAATCTGGCAGATAGAGTTTAATGTGGGAAAATGCGAGGTTATCCACTTTGGTAGGAAAAATAAAAAAGCCAATTATTATTTAAATGGAGAGAGATTACAAAATGCTGAGGTACAGAGGGATCTGGGGGTCCTTGTACATGAATCACAAAAAGTTAGCATGCAGGTACAGCAAGTAATTAGGAAGGCAAATGGCATGTTGGCCTTTATTGCAAAGGGAATGGAGTATAAAAGCAGGGAAGTTCTGTTACAACTGTACAGGGCGTTGGTGAGACCACACCTGGAGTACTGCGGACAGTTTTGGTCTCCTTATTTAAAGAAGGATAAACTTGCATTAGAGGCAGTTCAGAGAAGGTTCTCGAGGTTGATTCCGGAGATGAAGGGGTTGTCTTATGAAGAAAGGTTGAACAGGTTGGGCCTATACTCATTGGAGTTTAGAAGAATGAGAGGGGATCTTATTGAAACATATAAGATTCTGAAGGGGCTTGACAGGGTAGATGCAGAGAGGATGTTTCCCCTCGTGGGGGAATCTCGAACTAGGGGGCATAATTTCAGAATAAGGGGAAACCCTTTTAAATCGGAAATGAGGAGGAATTTCTTCTCTCAGAGGGTCATGAATCTTTGGAATTCTCTTCCCCAGAGTGCTGTGGAGGCTGGGTTATTGAATATATTTAAGGTGGAGATAGACAGATTTTTGAAAGGTAAGGGAGTCAAGGGTTATGGGGAGCGGGCAGGGAAGTGGAGTTGAGGCCAAGATCAGATCAGCCATGATCTTATTGAATTGCGGAGCAGGCTCGAAGGGTCAAATGACCTACTCCTGCTCCTACGTCTTATGTATGCCATCATAGGCCCCGTAAATTCTGGGTCACTAGCTGCTGCTAACTTTGATTTATCTGTATCCATATTCCTTAAACATTGCTACATCTACTATATTACAGTTTAATTATGTGCAAAGCTAAATTAAACCAGTTGCAAAAAACATCTGATAACTCAATTAATTTAAGAAATACATTGGGCCAGATTTTGCTGCAGGAGAACATCTACCGGCATCTGCCGTTAATTAAACTTGCCCCCGCACCCTTCAGCTCAAAACATTTTTGCTGAAAGTGCGAGCTGATAATGGCGCAGTGAGGGAAACAGGGCAGCTAGGACCTGAGTGAACAAGGCAAGCATCTGTGTATCTGCTTAACCAATGAGATTTAAGGATTGGGAAATAAACAACAGAAGGACTGAGAATGAGGGCGAATTAAAGGAGGTGAATTCAACAGGCCAGATTTTGCTGTCAAAATAACGGTGAGGCTAATGGCACTCGTCATTATTGACGCGTATATGGAACAGCAACTTCAGGCAAGGAGCAGATGCGTGGTTAAATGCCAATATCCAAAAGTTGCTCCGCAAAAACAGCATTTCGCTGTCTGCCTCATCATTCACATGCACTGAATGTCAAATTTGCTGTATTTGCGCCGTAGATATGAATGAAACTCACCACAAAAACTTAAATCTCGTCATTACAAACGCAAGTACCTTTTTAACGACGTGATAACTGTTCATTACTGCCAATCAACTTCTCTGGCACTGAAAACTACTACGTGTGGAGACTTCAAGTCAAAATTAAAAAAAAACATTTTGTTTTTTACTTTCCGCTTTTTTCTCTCGCACTCTTAATCCAATCTTTCTTTCCCTCTCTATTTCTCTTCCTGTAACTGATTTGACATTGAATTCATCCACTCTAATTTACACTTCCTTCTCAGTCCTTCTGTTTATTTCTCAATCTTTCAATCTGATTAGTTAAGGAGATATAACCTGTTCACTCAGGTCCCAGATGTCCTGCTTCCCTCGCTGCAACATTATCAGCTCACATTTTATGCAACTTGCAATGCAAAACATTTTAAAACCTAAAAGGTGCACATACAAGTCTAACTAACTTGTGCCATTACATGCCTTACTACAGCCAAACCTCAGCCAATGTCAAATCAGGTGCAGAGAGAAATAAAGATGGAAAGAAAGACTGGATTAAGAGAGAGAGAAAAGAGAGGGACAGAAAAGAAAAAGAACATTTCAAATTTAAAATTGGACATTTTTAAAAACTCCTAAAACAATTAACAACCTGAAAGAATGAGACTCCACATTTATAACAGTGAATTGTCGATGCCAGAGATATTGATTGGCAGTCATTTAAACTTATCACATTGTTAAAAGGATAATTACGCTTCTGTTACGAGCCCAAATTGGCAGGATAGGCACACCAACGTCAGTGTTCTCGCTCAGGCCAACATCCCCAGCATCGAAGCTTTGACCACGCTCGATCAGCTCCGATGGACGGGTCACATCGTCCGCATACCCAATACGAGACTCCCAAAACAAGCGCTCCACTCGGAGCTCCGACACGGTATGAGCGCCCGAGGTGGGCAGAGGAAAACGCTTCAAGGACACCCTCAAAGCCTCCTTGAAAAAGTGCAACATCCCCACCGACACCTGGGAATCCCTGGCCCAAGACCGCACAAAGTGGAGGAGAATCATCGGGAAGGCGCCGAACACCTCGAGTCTCTTCGCCGGGAGCAAGCGGAAGCCAAGCGCAAACAGCGGAAGGAGCGCACGTCAACCCAAGCACCCCACCCACCCGCCCCTTCAACCACCGTCTGCCCCACCTGTGACAGAGACTGTAGGTCCCGCATTGGACACATCAGTCACCTGAAAACTCATTTTTAGTGTGGAAGCAAGTCATCCTCGGTTCCGAGGGACTACCTAAGAAGACGACTAGCCCAAATACAGCAACTTCACGACATTAAATACATGTTGATGGTAAGGCAGTCAGCGAAATGCTGTTTCAGAAGCTAATGGCAGAGCGGCACAACTTGGGCAACAGCTTTTGGATATTCGCATTTAACCGCGCATCTGCCCCTTGCCTGACGTTGCTGTACTGGTTACGTATAAATAACAGCGAACAACATTTTGACAGCAAAATCTGGCCCATTAGTACAAAAAGTTTTAAGAATAAATGTATCCCCAACACCTCCATATCAAATTTCTCAGATGAAGAGATAATGGCAGACATGGGGTAATTTTAAACTTTAAGTCGCCGAGCAATTTCACAATGCAAAAGAAAATCAGGCAGGGTAGAAGATGTCGATTAGCTGTCACCCATTTTACACCCATCAATAAAAGTTAAAATTAACCGCACTACCTCTAGAACACATGCACAATGAAGCAGTCCTGGCTGCTTCAATCACAACTAACTCGTTGACTTGGTTTTAGAATGAGAATTTAAAATTTCAGGTGTTGGGGGACTGTCAGTAATATAGGTCAGCAGTGACAACAACAACTTATATTTATATAGCATCTTTAACATAATAGATCGACTCAAGGCACTTAACAAGAGGCGTTAACAAAATAAAATTGACACTGAGCCTTATAAGGAGATGTTAGACCAGATGACCAAAAGCTTGGTCAAAGAGGTAGGTTTTAAGAAGCATCTTAAAAGGAGGAAAAAGAGGTCGAGAAGCGGAGAGATTTAGAGAGGAATTCCAGAGCTTAGGGCCTTGGCAGCTGAAGGCATGTTCGTCAATGGTGGAGCAATTAAAATCAGGAATGTTTAAAAGGCCAGAATAGGTGCAGCGCAGACATCTAGGGGGATTATAGGGCTGGAGGAGATTACAGAGATAAGGAGGGGTGAGGCCACAGAAGGAATTGAAAACAAGGATGAGAATTTTAAAATTGAGGCGTTGCTTAACTAGGAGCCAATGTAGGTCAGCGAGCACAGGGGAGATGGGTGAGCGAGACTTGTACGAGTTAGGACACAGGTGGCAGTGTTTTGGATGACCTCAAGTTTATGGAGGGTAGAACAGGGAGGCCGGCCACGAGTGTGTTGGAATAGTCAAGTCTAGAGGTAATAACGACATGGATGAGAGTTTCGGCAGCAGATAAGTTGAGGCAAGGTTGGAGATGGGCGATGTTATGAAGGTGGAAATAGGCGGTCTTAGTGATGGAACAGATATGAGGTAGGAAGCTCAATTCGTGATCAAATATGACACCAAGGTAGTGAACAGACTTGGTCAGCCTCAGACAGTTGCCAGGGAGAGGGATCAAATCAGTGGGAAAGGAATGGAGTTTGTGGCGTCAACCGAAGATAATGGCTTCAGTCTTCCTGACATTTAACTGGAGGAAGTTTCTACTCGTCCTGTGCTGGATGTCGGACTAGCAGTCTGACAGTATAGAGACAGGCGAGGGTTCGAAAGAGGTGGAGGAGAGGTAGAGCTGGGTATCATCAGCGTACATGTGAAAACTCACGCTGTGTTGCCACATGAGGTCACTGAGGGGCAGCATGTAGATGAGAAGCAGGAGGGGGCCAAGGATACATCACTGGGGGACACCAGAGGTGACTGCGTGGGTCGCGAAGAGAAGCCACTGCAGGTTGTTCTATGGCTATGGCTGGAAAGATAGCCATACACTACATCCACTGGTGCAGTCCCACCCAGCTGGATGACAGTGGATAGGCGATGGAGTAGAATTTTGCGGTCAAAGGCTGCAGACAGGTCGAGAAGGACAAGAGGGGATAGTTTATCTTTGTCACAGTCAATTAGGATGTAATTTGTGACCTTGGTAAGAGCCGTTTTGGAACTGTGGCAGGGGCAGAAGCTGGATTTGGATGGATTCAAATAAGGAGTTCTGAGAAAGATGGGCATGGATTTGGGAAGTGACAACACATTCAAGAACTTGGGAGGAAAGGGAGATTGGAGATGGGATGATAGTTTGCAAGGACAGAGGGGGTCAAGAGTTGGTTTTATTGAGAGGGGTGATGACAGCAGATCTGAAGGAGGGGGACAATACCTGAGGCAAGAGAGCCTGTAAACAATATCCACTAACATGGAAGCCAGGAAGGGAAGTTGGGTGGTCAGCAATTTTAATAGGAATAGGGTCGAGAGAGCAAGAGATCAGTCTCAGAGACAAGATGAGCTTTGAAAGGGCAAGACGGGAGAAAGGAGAGATTCTAGAGAAATATGCAAATTTAGGGTTCGGGCAGGGGAAAACAGAGAGGAAGTAACGTACAGGGTGGATAAAGGGGAACCAGTGGATGTAGTGTATTTAGACTTCCAGAAGGCATTCGACAAGGTGCCACATAAAAGATTATTACTCAAGATAAAAAATCACTGGATTGGGGGTAATATTCTGGCATGGGTGGAGGATTGGTTATCTAACAGGAAGCAGAGAGTTGGGATAAATGGTTCATTCTCGGACTGGCAACCAGTAGCCAGTGGTGTTCCGCAGGGGTCGGTGCTGGGTCCCCAACTCTTTACAATCTATATTAACGATTTGGAGGAGGGGACCGAGTGTAACATATCAAAGTTTGCAGATGATACAAAGATGGGAGGGAAAGTAGAGAGTGAGGAGGACATAAAAAACCTACAAGGGGATATAGACAGGCTGGGAGAGTGGGCAGAGATTTGGCAGATGCAATACAATATTGGAAAATGTGAGGTTATGCACTTTGGCAGGAAAAATCAGAGAGCAAGTTATTATCTTAATGGCGAGAAACTGGAAAGTACTGCAGTACAAAGGGATCTGGGGGTCTTGGTGCAAGAAAATCAAAAAGTTAGTATGCAGGTGCAGCAGGTGATCAAGAAAGCCAATGGAATGTTGGCTTTTATTGCTAGGGGGATAGAATATAAAAACAGGGAGGTATTGCTGCAGTTGTATAGGGTATTGGTGAGACCGCACCTGGAGTACTGCATACAGTTTTGGTGTCCATACTTAAGAAAAGACATACTTGCTCTCGAGGCAGTACAAAGAAGGTTCACTCGGTTAATTCCGGGGATGAGGGGGTGGACATACGAGGAGAGGTTGAGTAGATTGGGACTCTACTCATTGGAGTTCAGAAGAATGAGAGGCGATCTTATTGAAACATATAAGATTGTGAAGGGGCTTGATCGGGTGGACGCGGTGAGGATGTTCCCAATGATAGGTGAAACTAGAACTAGGGGACATAATCTTAGAATAAGGGGCTGCTCTTTCAAAACTGAGATGAGGAGAAACTTTTTCACTCAGAGGGTAGTGGGTCTGTGGAATTTGCTACCCCAGGAAGCTGTGGAAGCTATTTCATTAAATAAATTTAAAACAGAAATAGACCGTTTCCTAGAAGTAAAGGGAATCAGGGGTTACGGGGAGCGGGCTGGAAATTGGACATGAGTTTGAGTTCGGATCGGTCAAGGCCCTGTGGGTGGCGGAGCTGAGTGGCCTGGTCCTGCTCCTGCTTCTTGTGTTCTTTAGAGTTGAGGTTGGATCAGATCAGCCATGATCTCATTGAATGGCGGAGCAGGCTCGAGGGGCCGATTGGTCTACTCCTGCTCCTATTTCTTATGTTCTTATGTTCTAATGTAAGGCCGGTGGGCTAGGGGAAGGAAGGGAAGTAGCAGAGGCAGTTGAACGGATGTTCTCGATCTTTTTAACAAAAAAAATCCATGAGCTCCTCGCATTTATTGTTGGTGGGAAGGAGGAGGAGCCAGGGGAGGGTGGTTTGAGAAGACAGTTCATGGTGGAGAAGAGAAGCCTGGTGTTATCTTTAGCTTGTTGGATGATCTTAGAATAGTGGGCATTTTTAGCAATCGAGAGCAGGACCTGATAATGCTTTATATGTTCTAGCCATATCTGGTGATGTATGGTTAGTATAGTTGCCCACCAAAGATGTTCAAGTCTCTGTCCCTTGGACTGAAGGGAGTGAAGGTGAGCGGTATACTGAGGGAATGACTAGTATGAGGGAGTGTAATGATTTTAGTGGGGACAAGGGCATCAATGGTGGTGGAGAAGGTGTGATTTAGCAATTCAGTAGCTCCAGAAATCTCAAAGAATCATCGGCCAAAGACTAGATAGTTGGGAATTAGAAAGTGCAGTGGTAAGGGACAGGGGTGATGGGTGAGTCGGATTTGGTGTGTTATAAGATACACGCAGCAGAGCAGATGATGAGTTAACGTTTACAGAGGGTGGAAAATGGGAGGACGATCAGGAGAGCAATTGGAATTAGAGAGTCTGGAAGTGACAAAGATATGGATGTGAGTTTCAGCCGTAGGTGGGCTAAGGTAGAGGTGGAGGCAGGCGATGTGAAGTAGGCGGTCTATGTGATGGAAAGGATGTAGGATCAGAATCTCTGCTCAGGGTCAAAGAGAATGAATAGTTTCCATGTCAGTGGGGGTGGGGTGCAAAAAGGGGTTTAAGGAAACAGTTGGTGGCACAGAAAAGCCAGGGTTATTTTTGTTCTCCAAGATGATCCTGGAATTGTGGGTAGCTTTGGCAAAGGAAAATGAGGCCCAATAGCGCTTGATGTGGTACAGCCAGATCTAACCACAGATGGCTAAAATTCCAAGAAAGATCAACATGGCAAACATAGAGCAACACAACACAGGGAGATCCAGAAAGAAGAGGTCCCTTTCAAATTCCCTAAGCAGCTTTCTCTGTGTGTGGTGGCTTACAGCAATTTTTATTTTTTGGCACTTATAATGAAGCTAGAAATTCATATCCTCTCTTGACTCACTGGAAATTCATGGTTGTGATGACCACAGTAATTTACTGTTTAATGCTGGTTTAGGAGATTGTTGGACAAGCATGGTCTACATTTGAAATCGTCTTCATGAAAACAGAACCTAAATAAGAGAATAGTGGACCTCTGGAACAGGCTGCCGTCTCGTGTGGCGGATGCAGATTTGCTGAAATCCTTCAAGCGAGAGCTGGACCAGTTTCTCACCGGGGTGGAGATCACCTCTTATAGAAGGTAGGTTCCGCAGAGAATTCAGGGCCAGAGTGATCTCCTGGACTAGTTTCAATCACCTAGATGGGTCGGAGAGTAATTTCCCAGATTTTTTTCCCCCCAAATTGGCCTGGGTTTTTAATCTGTTTTTTGCCTCTCCCAGGAGATCACATGGTTTCCAGTGGGGTGCAGTGTATATATTGTGACACAAGGTATCCTAATTGTGTGTGACAGGCTCGATGGACCACAGGGTGATTACAAAGCTGGTGGATGAGGGCAATCAAGTAGATGTAATTAACTTGGCTGTTCAAAAGGCATTCAACAAAGTTCCTCATGTGAGACCAGAAAAGACTAATTTTCATGGAATAAATGACAAATTGTCTAAATTGACTGAACAAATAAACATGTCTAACAGAAAAGGGTCCTATTTTAGATACAACACAGAAATCTCCCATTTTGTGAAAGCCTTGTATTCCTCAGTGTTGTATTCGACTCTGAACCTAGAGGATATGTTAAAGCCCTGGATTGGATCTTGCCCTTCTAATTTTCTGAATCAGAGGCAAGAGTGTTATGCAACAGGCCCAGTTGACACAACCCTGCACTGACTGGGAAAGGATTTGGAAGTAATCTTTGATCATAGCGTATAGGGATGAGGTCAGTGTAAAGCAACTAGGACACTGGGACGTATTTGGAGGGAACGGGATTATAAATCAGGATAGATTAAACTGATATTGTACCAATCATTGGTGAGGCCAAGTATGGCATGCAGTTTTGATAACCTTACTTCAAAAAGAATACAGATTAGAAGCAAAGTGCTTTTGCAGGCTTCCATTTTAGAATAAAGCTTTCTATGTAAACATTGTCCTTTAATTCATCAGCTAAACATTGAAACCTTCTCTAGGTCAAGCATGTCCTTGGAACACTGAGGAGGTACTGAGGCATTCTTGTTATCGTATGTTTTATAGGGTGGTTTGGTACAGTGTGTTATCACAGATGATGTAATAGAACACGTGGCTGCTAGGCGAGAAGACAAAGAACATTACTGATGGGAAGCATTGCAAGGGTGTGTTTTAATGTATATAAGCCTGGACTTAGAGCATAGATATTAGAATATTCTCGGAGTGAAATTGGATACAAGGATATTTCGAGTCCAATCGCCTCGGAACCTTGTGGAGTTAGTCAGTTTGTATACCAACGGCTCATTCACTGTTTAACAAGTATAACCTTTACATATTTTAACTTCTTTACTTCTTGTATTGTAGCTTGTGTAACTGTAATAAACCTATATACTTTGGAACAAGGCTCCCTCTAGTCTCAGAGTATCACAGACTGAATCTAATATAAATAACTTACATAGATACATTAGAAATGTTTTAAAATGTAGCCAGGATGATTCCAGACCTTAAGAACTAAGTGATTTAGAAAGGCTTCAGCAATTTATTTTGCTAAAGACATAATACAGATATTTAAAATAATGAAAGGTAAAGATGAAAGAAAGCTGTTGCAACTCAGACAATTAACTTAAGAGTAAAGAACACAAGTACAAAATTCACAAGCCTAGAGCTAAGTTAATGGGTACAGGACAATGGAGATGTGCAACAGACTCCCCAAGAAGGAACTTGATTCAGGGACAATTGACACTTTTAAAAGGGAACTGAACTGATATTTGTTAAGGGCGGTGGAGTTGAGAGTTTTAGGGAAGTTAATAGGTGTTTTTGTCCCTCTGCATTCAGGCTTGATGAGTTAGAATTTACTGTAACCGACAAACGACTTTGGACTTGCCTGTGTCCATTAAATTTCCATGACCTTTTGCACAATTTGCTGTAAGTGGGAGATCAAAATGACACGGCACCCTCGACAGGGGATTTGGGACCTGTCTGAACAGGGCAAGCAACTGTGCATCTCCTTAACCACAGATTGAAGAATGGTAGCGCAGTCTGAACTAGGAAGTGTCAGTTAGAATGGTGAATTCAATGTCAAATCAGGTACAGAAAGTTAAAAACCAAGAGGGAAAGAAAGATTGGATTGAGAGAGAGAGAGAGAGAGAGATAGAAGAGACAGAATTTTTTTTTTTTTAAATATAAATGTTATTTTAACCTCCAACAATTAAAAGCTGAAGGACGGAGACTCCACACTTATAAAAGTTAATTTTCAGTGCCAGGAGAGGTGGTTCGGCAGCAATTAAGGCTTATTACGCCGTTAAAAAGGGTACTTCGATTAAAATGGACAAGCCTGAACTTACTGTGGTGAGTTTAGTCTGCATCTTCGACACAAGTACAGGAACTTCATGCCACTCAATACATTTCAATGGGGAGACAGACAATGAGATGGCATTTTCGTGCAGCTTTCAGCAGAGTGGCACATGTCAGACAGCAACTTCTGGATTTTCACATTTAATGGCGCATCTGCACTTGCCTTAAGATGCTGTCCGATTTAAGCATAGATAACAGTGAGCGCCATTAGCCCCACCGTTATTCTTACAGTAAGTCCTCGCCCATTATTTTCACGCTCCAGACTTCACATGATCTTAATCATAATTGTAGATGTAGAAAGCATTATGGAGGACAGAGAAACCCGATTTTAATTTTCACTCATGAAACTGGCCAGTTGCAATCTGGCTTCTTAAGACTCATCTGGGTATAATTTCCTCAGGGTCCCCCGATTATCGAAAATGGAAAGATGCCATGGAGAAACACCTGGTTTCCACCGATCTCCCACTTAAGTTATAGAAACAAAAAATCTTATTTCACCATTCTCCAAAGCACATTTGTCAAAGATTAGGCACACCAGTGCATCACTAATACCGGTTAGTCCCTTTCTGTAATAACAGAAAACGCTGGAAAAACTCAGCAGGCCAGGCAGCATCCGTGGAGAGAGAAACAGAGTTAACGTTTCAGGTCGAAGACCCTTCGTCAGAACTGGAAAAAAGCAGGAAATGAAATAGATTTAAAGCAAGTATAATGCTGGGAAAAGGGAGAGGGGATGAAAGAACAAAAGGGAAGGTCAGTGATAGTATAGAAGGCAGGAGAGATTAAGAGACATTGAGAGATATTCAAGGCGAGAGGAGGTGATAATGTGACAGGTTGAGGCTAGATGAAGTGTGAAGTGCGCTGGCAGAATGAAGGACAGCTGCCAGCTTCTGGTAGGGGCCGTGGTTATGATCTGAAACTGTTGAACTCTATGTTGAGTCCAGAGGGCTGTAGCGTGCCTAAACGAAAGATGAGGTGCTGTTCCTCGAGCTTACGCTGAGCTTCCGTGGAACAATGCAAGAGGCAGAGGATGGTGAGGTCAGAGTGGGAGTGGAGTGGAGAATTAAAGTGACAGGCCACCGGGAGCTCGGGGTCCCCCTTACGGACTGAACGGAGGTGTTCCGCAAAGCGGTCACCCAATCTGCGTTTGGTCTCCCCAATGTAGAGGAGACCACATCGTGAGCTGCGAATACAGTATACTAAATTGCAGGAAGTACACGTAAATCGCTGTTTCACCTGGAAGGGGTGTTTGGGGCCCTGGACAGTGGGAAGGGGGGAGGTATAAGGGCATGTGTAGCATCTCCTGCGCTTGTACGGGAAGGTGCCGGGCGAAGGGGAAGGGGTGCTGGGGGTGGTAGAGGAGTGGACTAGGGTGTCGCGGAGGGAGCAGTCCCTGCAGAATGCTGAAAGGGGAGGTGAGGGGAAGATGCATTTGGTGGTGGGATCACGCTGGAGGTGGCGGAGGAAGATCCGTTGAATGTGGAGGCTGGTGGGGTGAAAGGTGAGGACAAGGGGAACTCTATTGTGGTTCCGGGAGGGAGGGGCAGGGGTGAGGGCAGAAGTGCGGGAGATAGAACGGACACGGTCGAGGGCCTTGTCAACCACAGTAGAGGGGAATCCTCGGTTGAGAAAAAAGGAAGACATGTCGGAAGCACTGGTATGGAAGGTGGCATCGTCCCTTTCTGTCGTTAGCCAAACCCTGTAGATTGCTGTAGTGGCGCTTCTGGACAGCAACAGCTGCTTTAATGAAAAAGATGATTCATGTCAAAAGGTCACATATTGGCCCATGAATGCACTCGCAACCAGGCAGGCCACTGCATACTGTTAACAGCTCTAGTTCAACTCGAGGTTTAACCAAACTGTTTAGTCAAAACCCAGTTACAACCATTACCGTAATTGATGTAAAGATGTGCAAAGGCTGATTTATTTTTAAATCTGAGAAAGAAATGTGATGTTCACAAGATTAGACTGTGGTTAAATGTACTGATGAAAAGTATTCCCTTTTAGCATTTTTCATGATGTTTTCCCAAATGGCCAGAAAGTAGTTAAGTGTTTTGCTGCCATCTGCTGGTACAATTGCAGTAGTACTAAAACTCAAATTCAAATTACATAAAATGAGCCATCCCATAGCTTAGTAGGATTCCTTTAACCTACAAAACACAGAAAAATACCAGTACACACATCAGCTAATTTTTGTGAAGCAAATATGTGCAAGCATGCCACTCATGTTTCAAATTATTTGTTCTCCATTTTTCCATATACAGGAAAATTTCGTTTATCCGGCATCGACGGGACCGGCGTGGTGCCGGTTTATCGAAAGTACCGGATAACGGAGAGTTATATCTACCGAGGCTATTTTTAACAAAGAGACTCCAGGCAGCGCGGGAGAATCAACTCCTGCTACTGCAGTGTTTCGGACTTCCGACAGCGCCAGGAGGCCGAGTAGTGGCACTTTTGAAAAGTACCCCTACTGACTAAATCGGCATTCGCGGACTCGGACTCGGGATTGGCAACATTGCCGGTTATTTGAGAGGAGTTTTCGGAGCACTCGGCGTTCGCGGAGACTCGACTGCGACTCGGCAACATTGCCGGTTATTTGAGAGGAGTTTTCGGAGGATAATTTTTGCCGGTTAAGCGAGAATTCCGGATATTTGGGTGCCGGATAAACGAAAGTTTCCTGTAGAATACAATCTTCTATTCTGAAACTTATTGTGTACTACGGCATAATTATCTTACATTATCTTAGGAATGCTAGAGTAATGAGACACTCAGTGAAGCTAAATGCAACAACATTTGCAAACAGTGAGCAAATGTCATGTGATCGAATGTCACAATCATCAAATGTCCAGGCATACATTCAACCACAGTTGGCAAACCTAGTGTGAAGCGAAAAAGAGAGAAACCTTCTGGGCAGGCATCTCTTGCACGCCACCCTGACTTTCAGCAACCATCCTACTCCTCGGTCTTTTCAGCCTTGGCAGAAGCTGCTTATGGGTTAAATGCACTTTAAAGCTCTTGAAAATCCATCTTAATTTTTGTTCCTCCATTGTGAGACTCTGTTAATTGACCCCATTCCTTGAAATTTCCCTTGCATATAATTTTCCTTTAAACCACTTTTTTTTTTATTCGTTTTTTTTAATGGGATGTGGGCGTCACTGGCAAGGCCAGCATTTATTGCCCACCCCTAATTGCCCTTGAGAAGGTGGTGGGGAGCCGCCTTCTTGAGCCGCTGCAGTTCGTGTGGTGAAGGTACTCCCACAGTGCTGTTAGGGAGGGAGTTGCAGGATTTTGACCCAGCGACAATGAAGGATCGGCAATATACTTCTTAGTCAGGATGGTGTGTGACTTGGAGGTGGTGGTGTTCCCATGCGCCTGCTGCCCTTGTCCTTCAAGGTTGACGAGGTCGCGGGTTTGGGAGGTGCTGCCGAAGCCTTGGTGAGTTGCTGCAGTGCATCTTGTAGATGGTACACACTGCAGCCATGGTACGCCGATGGTGGAGGGAGTGGATGTTTAAGGTGGTAGATGAGTGCCAATCAAGCGGGCTGCTTTGTCCTGGATGGTGTCGAGCTTCTTGAGTGTTGTTGGAGCTGCACTCGTCCAGACAAGTGGAGAGTATTCCATCACACTTCTTACTTGTGCCTTGTAGATGATGGAAAGGCTTTGGGGAGTCAGGAGGTGAGACACTCGCCGCAGAATACCCAGCCTCTGACCTGCTCTTGTTGCCACAGTATTTATGTGGCTGGACCAGTTAAGTTTCTGCTCAATGGTGACCCCCAGGATGTTGATGGTGGGGGATTCGGCGATGGTAATACCATTGAATGTCAAGGGGCGGTGGTTAGACGCCACTTTTCTGCCCAAGCCTGAACGTCATCCAGGTCTTGTTGCATGTGGGCATGAACGGCTTCATTATCTGAGGAGTTGTGAATGGCACTGAACACTGCAGTCATCAGCGAACATCCCCATTTCTGACCTTATGTTGGAGGGAAGGTCATTGATGAAGCAGCTGAAGATGGTTGGGCCTAGGACACTGCCCTGAGGAACTCCTGCAGCGATGTCCTGGGGCTGTGATGATTGACCTTCAAACACCACAACCATCTTCCTTTGCGCCAGGTATGACTCCAGCCAGTGGAGCATTTTCCCCCCCGATTCCCATTGACTTCAGTTTTACTCGGGCTCCTTGATGCCACACTCGTCAAATGCTGCTTTGATGTCAAGTGCAATCACGGTCACCTCACCTCTGGAATTCAGCTCCTTTGTCCATGTTTGGACCAAGGCTGCAATGAGGTCGGGAGCCGAGTGGTCTTGGCGGAACCCAAACTGGGCCTCAGTGAGCAGGTTATTGGTGAGTAAGTGCCGCTTGATAGCACTGTTGATGACACCTTCCATCACTTTGCTGATGAGAGAGTAGACTGATGGGGCGGTAATTGGCTGGGTTGGATTTGTCCTGCTTTTTGTGGACAGGACATACCTGGGCAGTTTTCCACTATGTCGGATAGATGCCAGTGTTGTTGCTATACTGGAACAGCTTGGCGAGAGGCGCGGCTAGTTCTGGAGCACAAGTCTTCAGCACGATAGCTGGGATGTTGTCGGGGCCCATAGCCTTGCTGTATCCAGTGCGCTCAGCCGTTTCTTGATATCACGTGGAGTGAATCAAATTGGCTGAAGACTGGCTTCTGCGATGGTGGGGATTTCAGGAGTAGGCCGATATGGATCATCCACTCAGCACTTCTGGCTGAAGATGGTTGCAAACGCTTCAGCCTCGTCTTTTGCACTCACGTGCTGAGCTCCACCATCATTGAGGATGGGGATATTCATGGAGCCTCCTCCTGCAGTTAGCTGTTTAATGGTCCACCAGCATTCACGACTGGATGTGACAGGACTGCAAAGCTTTGATCTGATCCGTTGATCGCATCAACAGCAGCAACAGCCAGTGAGCTCTTTGTCCGATACACAGCATCTACAGCACAGAAATAGGCCATTTCGCCCAACTGGTCTATGCCAGTGTTTATACTCCACACAAACCTTCTCCCAGTCTAATTACCTCTTCCTACCCAGCCCCATATCCCCATATTCCCTTCACCCTCATACATGAGTACTTTGAACTGAAGTACAAAAACAATTTTCACAAAATACCCATAAGTAACAGTTTTACCTTTGTTTGAAGGAACAAGAGTTGTCCTTTGACAGGGTCAGTTACATCATTTATTTTTAAGTAGGCAGCTAAAAAAAAAAACTTGCGCCAGATTTTCCATGCTTCCGCGCACCCCCGCCCCCGTCTGCTATTCTGTTGTAACCATTTACACCTGCTCTAGACTCACTTTTGTTTCTTGACTTTTGCCTTGCACCATCATCCCTTTTGTCATTTAATAACTCCTACCGTCCACCCTATCACACACATTCTGCTTTGTTCTATCCTACCCAATGCCCTTTCTCCTGGCTCTGTACCCGCTTACAAACTGTTAATCTCAAAGAACAAAAGAACCTAAGAAATAGGAGCAGGAGTAGGCCATTCGGCCCTTCGACCCTGCTCTGCCATTCACTAAGATCATGGCTGATCTTCAACCTCAACTCCACCTGCCTGCTATATCCCCCATATCCCTTGATTCCCTTAATATCCAAAAATCTATCGATCTCTGTCTTGAATATACTCAACAACTGAGTATCCACAGCCTTCTGGGGCAGAGGAATTGCAAAGATTCACAACCTTTTGAGTAAAGAAATTTCTCCTCATCTCATTCCTAAATGGCTGAACCCTTATTCTGAAACTGTAACTCCTAGTCTAGACTGACCAGTCAGGGGAAACATCCTCCCAGCATCTACCCTGTCAAGCCCTGTTAGAATTTTATATGTTTCAATGAGATCACCTCCCATTCTTCTAAATTCTAGGGAATATAGGCCTAGGCTACTCAATCTCTCCTCAGAGGACAATCCCCCTATCCCAAGAATCAGTCAGTAAGCCAGGAAAAACTTGCATTTATATAGCACCTTTCACGACCACCGGATGTCCCAAAGCGCTTTACAGCCAATGAAGTACTTTTTGAAGTGTAGTCACTGCTGCAGTGTCTTTGTTGCACTCCCTCCAAGGCAAGTATATCCTTCCTCAGGTAAAGAGACCAAAACTGTACACTGTACTCCAGGTGTGGTCTCACCAGGGCCCTATATAATTGCAGCAAGATGTCTTTACTCTTGTACTCAAATCCTTTTGTAATAAAGGCTAACATATCACTTTCTTTCCCAATTGCTTGCTGTGCCTGCATGTTAACTTTCAGTGAATCATGTACAAGGACACAAGGAAATTAGAGGGAACATCGACAAGGACACCCAGGTCCCTCTGAACACCAACATTTCCCAAACTCTCCATTTAAAAAATATTCTGCTTTTCTCTTCTTCCTACTAAAGTGGATAACTTCACATTTCTCTAATGAAAGGTCATCAACCTGAAACATTAACTCGGTTTCTCTGTCCACAGATAATACCTGGCCTGTTGAATGTTTTCCAGCATTTTTGGTTTTTATTTTACTAAAAAAAAATACTGGATTCAAGCATTACAACACGATAAAAGGTTATGTTACCTGATGAAACAAGGTCAGAAACATTTAAAAAAAACTTAAGTGGATGGCAAGACATTTCACAAAATGGAAATGCAGAACTGTATGCATAGCCAGATTCTCTGTTCTACAAGCAATGGGTTAAGAAAGGTAATCCACAGGGAGGGGGAGGTGGGGCCAGAAACAAAACTGATGCAGACAACACCATTCGTGCTCCCAGGTAAATATTTTATTTGTACTACATCACTATCTTGATACTATAAGTAATTTGCAAGCAACTTGTCAGCTAAAAATGTATTCCAAGGGTTGGAAAACAGAATATATTGTCACCTTTGTGAAAAAGCTACAGGATGTGTGCGTGTGTAGTTTAAACAGTTGCATGGACATTCTACCATGAGTGCCATAGGCGACTCGGTCTTGCAGTATTTCACTTAATTTTGGCCTTGATAATTGCACGTCATGCAATTGACACACAGTTACCAAAGTCAGGTGGTATGACATGGATATGTAAATTTAATCCATAAGTGGCTTACTGGATGTTATAAATTTGTATCTGCTGTTGATACCTGCTGGGGATCAGTGGCATCAGTCGTTCCCGGCAGCTGCCTGAGCACCGACTTTCATTGCAGTGGACTCACACTCCCTACCTGCACAATAGGATAATCTGGGGGTGAAACAAAACTCCTGAGACCTGGACTTGATAATCATATCCTCCGCACATGTATTTCTTCAATCTCTCTGAAGACAGACACTTAGTTTAACGAGGCACACAAGGATTTGTTAAGCTACTTTAGTTCACAGAAAGTGAACACACAGAATAATAGTTATGACCAGATTCACTTTTGTTCAACTGGCACTTGCCTTTACATAATACAAAAATGCAATGCTGCCCCACATCACTGAGTCTTACTTGACTTAAACAAACTAATTTCTAATCCCCCGCTGCATGATATCCTTCTCAGTTTTTCTCTGCCTCGCTCCCTCACTGCATTATGTTTCAAACAAAAACTGACCTCGCGTGTCTCTGTTTGACTCATCACTGCTGACAGCCTCACAAAAAATCAAAAGACTTTGCAATACAATGGTGTGAAGTGTTGTTTGATTGCCAAGACAAGCTAATAAATTGCATATTATTTACATACTATGAGTAAACAACAGCAAAGCTAGTTCATTAGCATCTTTATTACCTATCACTTCCGACTTTTTAAAAAAATTGTCTAATGCACTATGCTTTTAAAAGCTCAACATTAAAAGTAACTCTTTCTTTCCAAATCCTCTGTGGAAAAGTGGTCAAAAAATCCTGAAACTTAACAGTATTGAAACAACTCTCAAAGTCACAAATTACATCCTTTGTGACAAAGGTAAGCTATCCCTCCTCGTCCTTCTTGACTTGTCTGCAGCCTTTGATATGGTTGACCACTCCATCCTCCTCTCCACTGTCGTCCAGCTGGGTGGGACTGCACTCGCCTGGTTCCACTCTTATCTATCTAATTGTAGCCAGAAAATCACCTGCAATGGCTTCTCTTCCCGCTCCCACATCATTACCTCTGGTGTCTCCCAAGGATCTATCCTTTGCCCCCTATTTCTCATCTACATGCTGTCCCTTGATGACGTCATCCAAAAACACAGCGTCAGTTTCCACATGTATGCCGACGACACCCTGCTCTACCTCACCACCTCTTCACACGGTTTCTATATTGTCAGACTGCTTGTCCGACATACAGTACTGGATGAGCAGAAATTTTCTCCAAATAAATATTGGGAAGACCGAAGCCATTGGTATCGGTCCCCTCCACAAACTCCGTTCCCCAGCGACTGACTCCATCCCTCTCCCTAGCATCTGTCTGAGGCTGAACCAGACTGTTCGCAACCTTGGGGTCATATTTGACCCTGAAATGAGCTTCCGACCACATATCCGCGGCATAACTAAGACCGCCTATTTCCACTTCCATAACATTACCTGTCTCCGTCCCGCCTCAGTTCATCTGCTGCTGAAACCCTAATCCATGCCTTTGTTACTGCTAGACTTGACTAGTCCAACACACTCCTGGCTGGCCTCCCACATTCTACCCAACGTAAACTTGAGGTCATCCAAAACTTGGCTGCCCGTGTCCTGTCTCGCACCAAGTCTCGTTCACCCATCACCCCTGTTCTCGCTGACCTACATTGGCTCCCAGTTAAGCAACGCCTCGATTTTAAAAGTCTCATCCTTGTTTTCGGATCCCTCCATGGGCTCGCCTTTCCCTATCTCTAATCTCCTCTAACCCCACAACCCCCTGGGATATCTGTGCTCCTCAAATTCTGCCCTCTGGAGCATCCCTGATTATAATCGCTCAACTGTTGGTGGCCGTGCCTTCAGCTGCCTAGGCCCTACGTGCTGGTATTCCCTCCTTAAACCTCTCCGCTCTCTTTCCTCCTTTGGGATGTACCTTAAAACCTACCTCTTTGACCAAGTTTTTGGTCATCTACCCTAATTTCTTAAGTGGCTCGGTGTCATATTTTTGTTTTATAACACGCCTGTGAAGTGCCTTGGGACGTTTTTCTACATTAAAGACAAGTTGTTTTTGTCACCAATGCTCAGTTTGGGTTCCGCCAGGACCACTCGGCTCCAGACCTGATTACAGCCTTGGTCCAAACATGGAGCTGAATTACAGAGGTGAGGGGAGAGTGACTGCCCTTGACATCAAGGCAGCATTTGACCGACTGTGGCATCAAGGAGCCCCAGTAAAATTGAAGTCAATGGGAATTGGGGGGAAAACTCTCCACCGACTAGAGTCATACCAGCACAAAGGAAGATGGTTGTGGTTGATGGAGGTCAATCATCTCAGCCCCAGGAGTTTCTCAGGGCAGTGGTCTAGGCCCAACCACCTTCAGCTGCTTCATCAATGACCTTCCCTCCAACATAAGGTCAGAAGTGCGGATGTTCGCTGATGATTGCAGTGTTCAGTTCCATGCGCAACTCCTCAGATAATGAAGCAGTCTGTGCCCGCATGCAGCAAGACCAAGACAACATTCAGGCATGGGCTTATAAGTGGCAAGTCACATTCGCTCCATCCAAGCAATGAGCATCTCCAACAAGAGTCTAGCCACCTCCCCTTGACGTTCAACGGCATGACCATCGCTGAATCCCCCACCATCAACATCCTGGGGGTCACCATTGACCAGAAATTTAACTGGACCAGCCACAAAAATACTGTGGCTACAAGAGCAGGTCAGAGGCTAGGTATTCTGCGGTGAGTGACTCACCTCCTGACCAATGCTCAGTCTAATTATTTTTTGGGCCACGTGGCCCCTTTAACTGGTTCACTCAAAATTCTACGCATGTGCGTTGTTCTTCATTTAAAAGTCGGTGAGCCAGCTGTGCGGGAGCTCCAGTGCGCTGCGCGGCCGCGCAAATATTGCTCCTGATCAATGTTCCCTGTAACTTTTTTTCGTTCGCGGTCCCTTTAACTGGCTGCGCAGCCCATTCAGATATTCGTGCATGTGTGGTTATTTCCATTGAAAAGCTGGTGAGCGGCTTGCGCAGGACCTCCAGACCACTGTGCAGCTGCTCAGCTTAGCGGGAAAATTGCTGTTGACTCAACGACTTTCCACCATCTACAAGGCACAAGTCAGGAGTGTGATGGAATACTCTCCACTTGCCTGGATGAGTGCAGCTCCAACAACACTCAAGAAGCTCGACACCATCTAGGACAAAGCAGCCCGCTTGATTGGCACCCCATCCACCACCTTAAACATTCACTCACTCCACCACTGGCGTACCGTGGCTGCAGTGTGTACCATCTGTCAGCTGTGGCTCAGTGGGTATCACACTCACCTGAGTCAGAAAGTTGTGGGTCCCTCTCCAGGGACTTGAGCACATAAATCTAGGCTGACACTCCAATGCAGTGCTCTGGGAGTGCTGCACTGTTGGAGGTGCAGTCTTTCAGATGAGACATTAAACTGAGGCCCCGGCTGCGCTCTCAGATGGACGTAAAAGACCCCATGGCACTGTTTTGAAGAGGAGCAGGGGAGTTATCCCCAGTGTCCTGGCCAATATTTTTTCCTCAATCAACGTAACAAAAAAAACAGATTATCTGGTCATTATCACATTACTGTTTGTGGGAGCTTGCTGTGCACAAATTGGCTGCTGCGTTTCCCACATTACAACCGTGACTACACTCCGAAAGTACTTCACTGGCTGTAAAACGCTCTGAGACGTCCAGTGGTAGTGTAAGGCGCTATATAAATGCAAGTCTGTCTTTCTTTCTATCTACAAGATGCACTGCAGCAACTTGCCAAGGCTTCTTCAACAGCACCTCCCAAACCTGCAACCTCTACCCACAGTGGCGGGCAAAATTTGGCCCACGGTCCGTATCTGGCCCGCTAATGGATTCAATCCAGCCTGCCAAGGCCTGGCTTTGAGGCCGAACGTGCGCTGCACCTGACCCCACCCCACGTTAATGTCAGGAGGTGAGTTGATAGGCCTGAATTTGCAGTCGGAGGCTTCCCGCGGGTGGATGCCTCCGAACCGCAATAAAACTATGAACCTACCTGATGGTCCTGGGGACCCACGGAGACTCGCGCTCCTGGGCCTCTATGCGTATGCCTGCGTAGAGGCCCACGTACCCCGGGGTGCACGCGGTTCGCAAGCGTCCCCTGGGATCACGTGGGCCGGCCCAATCAATCAGAAAGGGGATTCCCATTATGCTTCTGGGGATTCCATTTACATACGAAATCCCCATAAGCTTAATAGGAATCACCCAAAAGACACATGTATAAAACACTCAAATAAAAACATTACATGTTTAAAATTAATTAAAATACAATTTAATTAAATATTTAAGACAAAAATTTATTTTTCAAAAAATTAAATTTAAGTATTTTTCAAGAGGCCAAAAATAACCTAAACTTATGTTTTTGAATGTTAAAATGATTTTAAAATGTTTATTTTATTATTTATTTAAACCCTTATGCTGGTAAAAGGCTTTTACCAAGCTTAGGAGTTTCCTGGGCATTCGCTGGGCATTCGTCGGGCAAATAGCCCAACTCACTGCTAGTGAATGTCCATTTCCCGGGGATGTGAATGATCTGTCATACGGAAACCCGGACCTTACCGGGGCACTTAGTCACAGGCCCCGGAAAATGGGGGCCATTGCCTCCGAGGCAGCAGGGGAGTCATAACCAAAAACAGAGGTGGGCAAATCGAATCCACCATTCGCTGCATCAATGTGTCATTGCTATAACCACCCCTTTCAAGTTTGCAAAAATATATCAACAGTATTAACACTGTGCGGTGTAGGACGCCTTCTGCTGTTTACAGCGGTATCTGCAGCACCAGACTCGGAAATGTCTGAACCGATTACAGGGAAATAGAAACTTAGTACATTATCTGCAGCTTGTAAATCAATAAAGTTATTCATACCAGAAACCTCAGTTTCTGCTCAGTCACTGCAACCTAAAAGGTGAGTTACTCACTGTTTGTGGGTTCAGTTTCCTTAAATCTGTGCAAACTTTCCCGATAAATGCTCGATAACATAAATACTTTAAATATATAAAATAACTCCATTGGCAGCATGACTTGGAATGGACATAATCGAATCGATTGTAAGATTGTTTGCTTAAACCTTTTTTTAAAACTTGCGAGTTTTAGTCTCAACCTGTCTTTGAAGGAATTTTATCGACTAATTCAAAATTAGTCCTGGGCTTGGTTTCTTTCCAGTGAGTTATAAAATGCTGTTTTTGTTTATTGGTGTAATTGGGTGAAAGGTGTTGTCTGAATTCCGCAGGGGTACCGCCAGTCTCCCGGCATAACTGTGGCGCAGACAGATTCCTCAGTGAAGCCCAGTGGTGGGTAAAATATGGCCCACTGGACGGGACAGAAATAGAGCCGGAGCTCGAGCTGCACTAAAGTCTGAGTCAAGTCATGACTGCTCATCTCGATGTCCCGTTTACCGGCGCTGTGTCTTTCCTCTCGCGGTACCCAGAGTACGATGACTGGGGGGTTCACATTGCCGTCTTAGATACAGGAGTGGATCCAGGAGCACAAGGACTCCAGGCAAATTGAGTTGGCCTGTTTCAAATTTACCAATTTAACACTTTGCTCTCACCAACGTGCGCAGTCCCTTTAAATTTGCTTTGCGGTATCTCTTCCAGCGGCAGGAGCTGGTGAGCGGCCTGCGGGGACCTCGCGATTGGTGCGCAACCTGCTAATTCCACCATCTCATCATCAATATCACCTTGCAGCTTCCTTCAGTCCTCAGAATTATTCAATATGCCTCCTACTTTAGTATAATCTGCAAATGTGGGCACCACTTCTTCTAGCTCTATACTCAGCTCTTGGTTTTCTTTGTTGTATTAGGTGGTATCAGGGCGACCATGGAGCCTAGAATAGAAGTAGCTTTTTGCTTGGGGTATATTCGCTAGGATTGCCACAGGGAGCCAATGGTTGAAGTTCAGGTCTAGACTAATCATTGAGACTTCATCAACCACGATGACACTGAACAGCATCCCTTGAAAATGCCAGAGCATTTACTTTCTAATTAATTAAAATGGACTGGCCTTCCCAAGAGAAGGGATGCTTACTACTGGCTGAAAGAAGCCTTTATTTTGTATTCATTATTTGACCTGTACCTTTATTGATGTTCAGATGGCTGGATAAATCAACCCCAGCTTATCATTTTAGACCGTCATTTGGGTAGGTAGGGGCCACAATATATAAATAAATATATATTGTATATATACACTTATAAAACATTTTAAAATGTCCTTCACTCGCCCCTTTCCCTTTCTCCCCTCCTGTATAACCCTCCTACCCTAACCTCCTGCACTCTCTCTCCATTGCTGTCACATTCTCCTGTTCCCTTCTCCTTCACTCTCTCATCCCCCATACATTCATGCCCAACTCCAGTCTTGAGGACTTACTGTTTTGGTGTCACTGATTCCAACAATGCAACAACTTCCTGTGCACTCTAGCCCCACTCCAGCATCTTGCAATTTTCCATCCCCTCCTCACGATTTTTAACTCCGCTCTACCTCCCTCTGCTTCCTCCAGGCCAATCTACCTTTCCCCTCTGGACTCTGGCCCATTATCCCTTTATGTTTACCTATTTATCATGTTGAGTATAATAATGACTGGAGCTCTGCTATGTGAGCAGAAATTTTATCACTCACAAGTAGGCAGATAAATCAAGCTAATAAATTACTCTAATTGTAAACCAAAAAATATCAAAAGGTGAAGGCTTTGTATCTGTTGGGTTCAATAAAATTTAAACCCAACTGGAGTACTTCGTGCCATCTTTCTGCTCAAAGCAGAGATCTCAATTAGTCTACATTTACTCGACATAAAACTGCAAACATTTCCATTTATTCAGCATGCTCTATTAATTTTACTTAAGACAGTTTTACTGCTAGAAAGTATTTCAATCAGCCTGAAGAAGCATAATCCAAAATTACATGACTTTTGCCACTTTCCTGTACCTTAATTTGTTTCATACTGTCAGTGATTTACTGTGGCTTTAATCCACTTTGCATAGCCCAGGGTGAAAAAACCTCTGATTATACTTGGACTTAACCATATCAAAACATTGACTTGTTCCAGCATTTAATATTTTTTCAGTGACTGAAATAATGCTACAGTACCTGGTTGCTGCCACTAGAGTAAGCTACACAAATAGAGCAAGAATAGGAACAGAAAATTGCTCTGCAGCATTTCAGTGCAAAGGAAAATTCAAAGATCAGCCTCTGCAGTTACCTTATTATAGCTTCCAGAGCAGTAGTAAGGCCCCACAGGTAACTTTTTTTTTTACAGCTTAAACATTTTAAACTTTAATTGATGCACTAGGTTGCTATTGTGCAAGTTCTTGAATAAGGTCATTATAAAACCTTATCTTGGAGTACCCTTTTAATCAACATGTTCTATTAATGTCTTGAGAATAAATACCTATGAGTAATTACAAAGACAGTAATCTATGTAATCATAAATCATGAGCACACACCTAAACCATTTATAACCAATGGCCCGGAATTTGCAGTCAGCAGCGAAGTGACAGCGATCATTGCTGACCTTGAAGAAAGCTACCCACAAAGCTCTTGCGATCTCTGTGGCAGAAACTTCAGCTTTCTCGACCTTAATTGGATTGTGGCGCTGTCAAAAGGGGATCCTCAGCGTACATTAGCAGTGATATCATCAAGCTGTCGAAGCAGCCAATCACACTGAAGAATTCTCTCAGACCACAAACCAGGAAATAAAAAGCACTGATTATCATTTCATTTTTTTAAAATTTGAGAGCGCAAAATAAATATTGGGATATACACATGGGGATAAGAAAGAAGCTGAAATATCATAAATTTAAAATATATTTATTTTAAAAATCTAGTAAGTTTTGTCATTTTTTGATATTTCACAAATAGAAGATTAGTTTTTCAGGGCCAGAACGGTTGTTCAGCAGTCAATATGCCGTTAAAATCCTAGTTAGACCTATTTCAACAAGACATATCTTTTTATGGGGTGTTTAACAGCAATTTTACAGCAGAAAAGCTTAAGTTTTCATCAGTTCAACTGATTTCATTGATTGCTGACTATGGGAAATTACACAGTGCAGCCTGTGGTGGCACAGAGAATGACTGACCACAACTTCAGGGTTTCCCCATTTATCTGCTCGTGCGCTAAATCCTGAAGTTACGGTCAGTTTCAGAGGGGTAATGACAGCTAATGCTGTAAGTTTTGCCGCCATTACCATCGCAAAATCGGGCCATTACCTCTGAACCCTGATATTACTCATTTTAATTGTGTTTCACTCTTCCCCTCTGCTCTGTTCGTATCCCTTTTAAGTTTTGTTCATCTGTAGTATCTTCCAGTTAAGATGAAGGGTGTAAACCTGAAACATGAGCCAATATGTTCGTTCCATGGGTGCTGCCTGACCTGTTGAATGTTTCCAGCAATTTCTGTTTTTGTTTGCGTTTTTTCTTGCTTTTACATTAATTTTGAGCAGGGTGCTCTACTTGAACGACATTCGAAGATGTGCTTCAGAATAAGTATATGACAAAAGCAAGTAGACACTTTACATTGCAGGCTAATTTTTGAAAAAGAGAGTTTGCTGGAACTAAGATGGGATTCAAAATGATAAGTGTGCCGAGTGAATTTCTGAAAATGAGTAATGCAATGTCATCAACAAGTACTGAACTTCTAACTATTCATACCCATAGTTTTTGGCAAACTGTTGCCAAGCAGAGAAATGAGATCGATGCAGTAGACAGAGGGAGGGTTTCAATACACAGCACAAGGGAGAAGTCACATGGGGGAGGGGGTAAAGAGCAGACGGTCAGATTGTTCTCACAAACCTTTCTGCTGACAGCTCAAGAGTAGTTTTGGCAGTGGCTTAGGAACAAGATGCCCTTCTGCCTACTTCTTGGCAATGTTGGTGCACAGCTTAAGAAAAGCAGACGGGAGTTAAAAAGGAAGTATCAACTTGAAGCCACAAAAATTGACTTATTTGGCTTACAGATTGTGGGTCACAGTCCATGGTATGTGGAGGAAACTGAAAGTACATTAACAAATTACACTGCTCCTTTTCAAATGTCTATCTAATGAATTAACTATTAAAGAGGTCTGATTCAAACTATGAAAAATGAAATGTGTACTTACTTCTATGGACAATTAGCATTCTGTTTATCATCTCCTAAGTGATTTTATTGTTCAAATTGTATTAGAAGCTTTAACATGCTGCATAAATGATTCAGAATAGAGTCATAATTTAATACAATTCCAATTATGCAGTTTAAAAAAATAGGTACCACAGCTCTTTGAAAGCCAATTTCCAAATAATGCAGCTTTTCACTTCTCCATGGCAACATTTATTTTTCACGTAATAATCTGATGGGTCAGTTAATCCGCATTTACACTACCCTTCTAACTTGTAGGGATCAGTTATCTTACCCAATTCAAATTTATTGAAATATACTGGCCCTCAAGAACATTTGACAGACCGAACAAACAGATTGAAGCCATCTTATTAGTCAAAGGCAGTGCATTTTAAGAGTCTATGATAGTTTATCATGAAACTTATGACTCTGATGTTTTCTCTGAATTTTATTTTAGTTTATTTCTTGTTTCAATCACTAAATTTGAATGACTACCATTGTAAGCCATAATCCATACTGTATTTAGGCCTACCATTGAAGTAATAGATCTTGCATCATCTTCATAGGCTAGTACTGGAGGTGGTTCCTTCCCATCATTCTCTTTGACCTTTTGATCCAACAGGTCTTTCTGTGCAGAGAGTTTAGCCTCAGTACACTTCATCTGCTGCACACTCTGCCGCAGTTCCTCCAGTGCCTGCTTCTGATTCAGCAATGAAACAATGCTGGTCGAAAGAAATTTTGATTAGATGCATTATATTTTCACCATTTTCAGTACAAAAAATACCACAAGCCACACAAGTAAAAGATCTATACTTAAAACAATTCATGCAGAGTTGTTAATGCTCAAAAGAAAAATATAAGTCAGTGTACTTTTTTTCCATGATCACTGCTAAAGCCTGAACCAGGCAAGTCATGAAGACAATTGTGGGACTTTAGTTACATGGAGAGACCAGAGAAGCTGGGGCTGTTCTCCTTAGAGCAGAGAAGGCTAAGGAGAGATTGAATAGGAGGTGTTCAAAATCATGAAGGGTTTGGATAGAGTAAATAAGGAGAAACAGTTTCCAGTGGCAGAAGGGCCAGTAACCAGAAGACACAGATTTAAGGTAATTGGCAAAAGAACCAGAGGTGACAAGATTTCTTTTTAATGCAGCGAATTGTTATGATCTGGAATGCACTGCCTGAAAGGGTGGTGCCTAAGAGAAGAGAGGGTGGAAACAGATTCAATAATAACTTTCAAAAGGGAATTGGATAAATACATAAAAGGGAAATAATTTGCAGGGCTATGGGGAAGGGTTAGAATGGGACTAATTGGACAGCCCTTTCAAAGAGCTGGCTCAGGTACAATGGGCTGAATAGTCTCCTTCTGCGCTGTATGATTCTATGATTCTACTCTGGTGCAGGTTTGAGATTTCAGGGAAGTCAAATATCGGCTACATACAAGCATGAAGGACGAGAACAGAATTCCGTTAGTCAGGAAACAACTTAGATTTAGCACACTTAAGCATTTGAAAGGCCCACTGCTCAAAACCAAGAGTATAAAAATAAGCTGAAACAGCAGCATGATGTATGAGTTACCATCTGTGATTCTCCATACACCACCTTTTCTATAACAGCCAGGAAGTCTGAGGGAGAGCGCTAGTTAGCAATACTGGTAACAGGTCATTTGTCTGGTCTTTTAATTGGGAAACATATTTCCCAGAACTACATAGAGTGAGATTTTAACAGCAAATTGTTGTTAAAATTCAATTTCATCCATGATTTCAAAATGGCTGTTAAAAATTATCAGGGAAGGAAGAGAAGAGGAGGAAAGAAAGAAAGAAAGCTGGAAAAAAAAGAGCAAAAGAGCAAGCAAAGGAAAAGATAGATGATAGGAAGGAAGGGTATGCATTTATATAGTTCCTTTCACATTCTCAGCATACCCCAAAGGGCTTCACAGCCAATGAAGTACTTTCTGAAATATAGTCACTGTTGTAATGTAGAGAAAATTGGCAGCCAATTTGCACATACAAAGATCCAGATAGAGTAATGAGATAATGACAAAATGTTGGCCAGGACACTGGGCGAATTCCCCAGCTCTTCTTTGAATAGTGGTATGGGACCTTTCTGTCCACCGAGGAGGGCACACAGGACCTATGTAATGTCTCATCCAAAATATGATACTTCTGACTTTACTGTACTTAAGTTCCTGCTGAGATTATGCACTCAAGTCTGTCGAGTGGGCCCAAAACCCACGACCTTCTGACTCAGAAGTGAGAGTGCTGAGCCAAGGCCAACACCTAAAATGTCATAATAAAAAAGTAATTCTGCCATCAGAAAACTTATGAATAAACCCATCTTCCTACATTACAACAGTGACTACATGTTAAAAAAAAAGTACTTCATTGGCTGTAAAACGCTTTGGGACATCCCGAGGTCATGAAAGGCGTTATATATAAATGCAAGACATTATTTTTCTTTTTGGTCTCTAAATACTATTGGTAATGCTGCTCCTCATCTGGAAACTAGAAATTCCAGAACCACATTTGCTTCGATTTTCCTTCCCAACATCAGTGTAGTTATCAAGAACTAAGCACAAGAGTGATCGAACATGCATCAAATCAGCGTTGCAATATGCTGTAATTTTGTGCTACCCAATCATGCCAAAATAACACTGGCCAACTAGCTAGGACCTGTACAGTTTACTGTCTTCAGAGAATTTCTTCTGCATCTTGAGTGATACAAACTCCAAAAGTTCAGAAATGAGCAAGCCTGCAGAAACTCCCCAATGTTTACTGATGCTTGGGTGGCAAATAAAAGCACAGTACTGATCCCTACCACTGGAGGTCTCTAGTCTGGAACCCCTAAAATCCAGAACCTTTTTTTCAAAAAAAGATAGCAGTAAAGCACATTAGAACTTAAGAACATAAGAAATAGGAGCAGGAGTCGGCCATTTGGCCCTTCGAGCCTGCTCTGCCATTCAATAAGATCATGGCTGATCTTCTACCTCATCTCCACTTTCCTGAACTATCGCCATATCCCTTAAACCCCTTAATATTCAAAAATCTATCGATCTCTGTCTTGAATATACTCAACGACTGAGCATCCACAGCCCTCTGGGGTGGAGAATTCCAAAGATTCACCACCCTCAGTGAAGACATTTCTTCTCATCTCAGTCCTAAATGGCCGACCCCGTATTCTGAGACTGTGACCCCTGGTTCTGGACTCCCCAGCCAGGGGAAACATCCTCCCTGCTTCTACCAGGTCAGGCCCTGTAAGAATTTTGTATGTTTCAATGAGATTACCTCTCATTCTTCTAAACTCAAGAGAATATAGGTCTAGTCTTTTTTATTTTAATTTGTTTTTATGGGATGCGGGCGTCGCTGGCAAGGCCAGTATTTATTGCCCATCCCTAATTACCCTCGAGAAGGTGGTGGTGAGCCGCCTTTTTGAACCGCTGCAGTCCGTATGGTGAAGGTACTCCCACAGTGCTGTTAGGGAGGGAGTTCCAGGATTTTGACCCAGCGACGATGAAGGATCGGCGATATACTTCTAAGTCAGAATGGTGTGTGACTTGGAGGGGAACTTGGAGGTGGCGGTGTTCCCATGCACCTGCTGCCCTTGTCCTTCTAGGTGGAAGAGGTCTCGGGTTTGGGAGGTGCTGCCGAAGAAACCATGGCGAGTTGCTGCAGTGCATCTTGTAGATGGTACACACTGCAGCCACGGTACGCCGGTGATGAAGGGAGTGAATGTTTAAGGTGGTGGATGGGGTGCCAATCAAGCGGGCTGCTTTGTCCTGGATGGTGTCGAGCTTCTTGAGTGTTGTTGGAGCTGCACTCATCCAGGCAAGTGGAGAGTATTCCATTACACTCCTTACTTGTGCCTTGTAGATGGTGGAAGGCTTTGGGGAGTCAGGAAGTGAGACACTCGCCGCAGAATACCTAGCCTCTGACCTGCTCATGTTGCCACAGTATGTAGGTGGCTGGTCCAGTTAAGTTTCTGGTCAATGGTGACCCCCCAGGATGTTGATGGTGGGGGATTTGGCAATGGTAAAACCATTGAATGTCAAAAGGAGGTGGTTAGACTTTGCTTGTTGGAGGTAGTCATTGCCTGGCACTTCTGTGGCGCGAATGTTACCTGCCACTTATCAGCCCGAGCCTGAACGTCGACCAGGTCTTGTTGCATGTGGGCATGGACTGCTTCAATATCCGAGTTGTGAATGGCACTGAACACTGTGCAGTCATCAGCGAACATCCCCATTTCTGACCTTATTTTGGAGGGAAGGTCATTGATGAAGCAGCTGAAGATGGTTTGGCCTAGGACACTGCCCTGAGGAACTCCTGCAGCGATGTCCTGGGGCTGTGATGATTGACCTTCAACCACCACAACCATCTTCCTTTGTGCTAGATATGACTCTAGCCAGTGGAGCATTTTCCCCCCCTGATTTCCATTGACTTCAGTTTTACTAGGGCTCCTTGATGCCACACTCGGTCAAATGCTGCCTTGATGTCAAGGGCAGTCACTCTCACCTCACCTCTGGAATTAAGCTGCTTTGTCCATGTTTGGACCAAGGCTGTAATGAGGTCGGGAGCCGAGTGGTCTTGGCGGAACTCAAACTGGGCATCAGTGAGCAGGTTGTTGGTGAGTAAGTGCTTCTTGATAGCACTTTCGATGACACCTTCCATCGCTTTGCTGATGATTGAGAGTAGACTGATGGGGTGGTAATTGGCTAGGTTGGATTTGTCCTGCTTTTTGTGGACAGGACATACCTGGGCAGTTTTCCACATTGGTCGGATAGATGCCAGTGTTGTAGCTGTACTGGAACAGCTTGGCTAGAGGCACGGCTAGTTCTGGAGCACAAGTCTTCAGCACGATAGCCGGGATGTTGTCGGGGCCCATAGCCTTTGCTGTATCCAGTGCACTCAGCCGTTTCTTGATACCACGTAGAGTGAATCGAATTGGCTGAAGACTGGCTTCTGCGATGGTGGGGACCTCAGGAGTAGGCCAATATGGATCATCCACTCGGCACTTCTGGCTGAAGATGGTTGCAAACGCTTCAGCCTTGTCCTTTGCACTCACGTGCTGGGATCCATCATCATTGAGGATGGGGATATTCATGGAGTCTCCTCCTCCCGTTAGTTGTTTAATGGTCCACCACCATTCTACTCAATCTCTCCTTATAGGACAATCCCCCCATCCCAGGAATCAGTCTGGTGAACCTTCATTGCACTCCCTCTATGGCAAGTATATCCTTCCTTAGATAAGGAGACCAAAACTGTACACAATACTCCAGGTGTGGTCTCACCAGGGCCCTATATAATTGCAGGAAGACATCTTTACTCTTATACTCAAATCCTCTTGAAATAAAGGCCAACATACCATTTGCTTTCCTAATTGCTTGCTGTACCTGCATGTTAACTTTCAGTGATTCGTGTACAAGGACACCCAGGTCCCTCTGAACACCAACATTTTCCAATCTCTCACCATTTAAAAAATACTCTGCTTTTCTATTTTTCCTACCAAAGTGGTTAGATTTAGAAAGCATATCTAATTGGATCGCTTGAGTTTCTTTTTTTTTTTAATTACTGGACTGATTGTGTAAAACTAAAAACAAAATACTGCTGGAAATTTGAAATGAACACAGAAAATGCAGGAAACACTGAGCAGGTTAGGCAGCATCTGTGGAGAGCAAGGTAGAGTTGATGTTTCTGACAAAGGGTCATACACCTGAAACATTATCCCTCCCTTCCTCTCTCCACAGATGCTGCCTGACCTGCTCAATGTTACCAGCATTTTTTCATTTTTATTTGTGTAAAACTTATGCAATCAGGTGCTCAAATTCTCACAATATTGCTGACAGCTGAAAAACAGTCACATGGTTTAATGGTAGAAATTTCTATCACAGCTGGCGTTACATGTTTGGGTCTTTTCTGCCCGTTCTAATTTGATACCGGCGCTCTTCAGTTTAGATTACACACACAGATGAGTCCTAACTCCTTACGGTCTCAAGAGCATATTCACCGATCCTAATATCTAGTTAAGTTTGTGATAGTGAGCCCAGGATGATGAATAAAAAACCTTTCTGCAAATTCCTTTATCGACTAGGTCTCTTCTGTACCCCAACAATGACTTTCTTTCAGCTTTGAAAATCAGCAGAACATCACAATGTCAGAGCTTATTTAACAAGTGAATTTATTGAAAAAGGTGAAGTGAATATAAACAGTAATAGAATGCATACAATAGATAAGTCTCAAAATAAAAATAATAAAATGAATACAAACTCTAGGCTAGACAATTATATTCTAGTTAACCTTTAAATATGGACTTATTCTTGTCCTATATTTCCAACTGCAGGGGGCTAACTGGGTTAAGTTGCTCTCTGAAGATTCCAAATCAACTCAATGATTTGAACAATTCTTGGTCCATATTAATTTCTGAAGACATGTGTTTTGGCCTCTTACTTGAGGTTTATATTTGGTTGAACGAGAGTGAGATAATGTACAAAAGAAAAATAATTTCAATCTGTTCAGTTTCATAAAGTAAAGATATGTTTGTGATCGTTTTGCACAATATATTTTACATGACAACAGAACTATTTCTTAACTGATTTCACAAATAAGCATGTGTTTCGGATTCCAAAAACAATGCTAGAAATGATAAGAGGTACAGCCCCATCTGTTGTGTGTTGGTCTCCCATTTACAGGACCCAGGAGTTAAGTCAATATCAAAATACTGCGGATGCTGGAAATCTGAAATAACAGAAAATACTGGAAACATTTGTTAACTCTGTTTCTCTCTCCACGGATTCTGCCTGCCCTGCTGAGTGTTTCCAGCATTTTCTGTTGTTATTCCAGGATTTAAGTCTCTGCTTTGAGCTATTCAAGCTCAGTTATACTCAGCAAACAATCTTCTCCAGTACCCGGAGTATTACATGGATTGCTTCATGGTAAAGGATCTCTCTTTCTGTAGTCAAACGAATCAATTCCCCCAACCCATCCCCCTCCCAAATTGCCTGTCCTAGCTGCAGGATGACACGGAGGCAGGAAAATAGTAAAAATGGGGACGAAACAATTTTTGTTTTAAATATGTGTCATCAAAGTAAGATTGATTTTGCAAGCTATCCTAGCCTAACTTAGAATATTTGGTACTTACTCAGATTTGTTTTCATATGTCGTTGTAGTTTCCTCAATTTCTTTCTTCAGTTCTACTATTATTTCTTCCTTGCTGATAATG